>CM059557.1:69756832-70371502 GCA_030386875.1 Morinoia aosen
TAAGTCGTATTTACTTGCTCCTAAATACAACTGTGATATTATTTACCATTTCCGGTAGTTATTCTGCTCTCTTAGAGACTAAAACGAGATTGTGGTGCATCCGTACTTGCCAGAATCTCTTTCTAATTATGTGATGCATTATTTTCCACGTTAACAATTTCAGCTCAGCCATCCCTGGCGGCTCTTGCAGGTTTGGTGAACATATTAACATCAAATCTTAACGTATATAACTTGAGGTCTGTCCCTAACCATCTCCCTCAGATTTGCTGGATCTTTTCTGCTAGTTTGGTATACATTTTCTGAATAATTTGTGATGCAGATAAGTTCACTCTTCCAATAGGACCTTAAGACAGGGTTTAATTACTACACTTTGCGTTGAGAGAGAGCTGGTGTGTATCATTTACAGAGTGTCAGGGAAAAAGAATACGAAACTTTTTCGATAAATCGAATCGGATTCGATAAATCGTGATATTTTTTTGTTGGATTGAAAATCCGCCGAGAAATGTTTACTTAGGTGATTTTGAGTCCCGTTAGAATTGGTTGTACATACTTTTTAGGTGTTGTATTGAACGCAAAGCACACGCAGAAGGAAAAGCAAACTTTTGCAAAATTCGATCATTTTTATGTTAGCTGCGGAATCGCCATTACCGGAACTTGAGATTGAGTGCTGCGTTCATCTTGCACTTGAGTTGTAATGATGAAATACGGGTTGTTCACATCAGGGAGAATTTTGTTCAACTTCACTGATCATGTATTTGCCCCTTTGTAATCAGATGTTTTGCTGCAGTGAAAGAATTGATATGATGACGAGAGGGCGATAAACCCTCTCAACCAGTATGATTCATGCATTTGATGATCAACTATACCTGGAAAAACAAATTTACTTTGGAAGAGTATCATTTGGGAGCCTGAACGCAGTAACGATCGTCATCTTTTATTAAGAAGACTGGTGTGGTTATTTGGTGGTGATTTTTCTTTTTCCATAAGTAGTTGGGCAATAGAAAATAGAGCTTATGTATTAAGTACTCATATTTATACATAAGCCTTTGAAGAACTTGAGAGGAAGACATGATAGAAGGTAAGAATAGTAGACTTCCTAGGCAAATATAAAATTTATACGTTGGATTTCACATGAGGTGTACATGAGTTTTATTATTTCTGACTCTGCAGGATTCAGGTATTTCTTTTGGATTGACAAAAATTCACAGTTGTAATTTTGAGTCCAAATTCCACTTCCAGCAATTTTTCGCAAAATATAGTACACATTGTTTTAAATTTTTTGAATTTTTCGCTCCAAATTAGAGCTATGATTCCTGAGATGCAGATCAGGGCCAGGCTCCAGGCCACGTTGAGTCGCCGCCTTGTTCATTTGGTAGCATATGGGCCCATTCTCAACCGGTAACTCGGCCGTAAAATAATTTCAGAATTTTATTCAGCGCCTCTCCAAAATAAACTCCGCAAAGTTTTCCACAGCTTCTGCCGATTTATACTAATTTTCCTTTAAAAGAAATTATTCTCATTTGGGTTGGGGCCTTTTCATGGATTCATCTACGTCAGTACTCGGTTTGTTCTGTTCAATATTGAATACTTTGTTAGACCTTGGTATTTTGAATGCATTTTTCAATTTCCAGGGTTTATTTTATCTACAGCTTGAAGGTATGAGCCAGGGAATTCCGCTCGGTCTCACCAGTGCAAGTTTACAAAAAATTGATTATAATAATATAGGAGAGTAAATACACTGAATTCCGTAATGGGAAAAATTGCCTTACTTTATTAGGTTAAATGTCGGAACGACATTTGAACAAGATTAAAGCACTAAAACTAAGGGCAACAAAACTATAAACTCTTCGGAGCCGGACTTCAGGTAGACAGGCGGGCGATCGACTTGCGGCTGTCACTCTGCCGTCATAGGAATTAGGAAGCAACCCATGCTCTGTGGAGTTAGTTGCGGTTAGTTTGGGATTCAGTTTAAATCATAGGTTTAGTACAGTTTATCGTTATAAGGTAAGTTATAGTTTTTTAGTTATAAGGTAAGTCATAGTTTTTACGAATGCATGGGAAACGTGGTCCTAAGTACCCAGCTCACGGCATGATAAGTATTTGGACCTAAACTTATGGTTTACGAACCTCCACACTACTCGTGAGCTTCAGGAGGCCGGGAAGCGCATTCAGGCGAGTGGACGGTAAGTGGTGCAGGTCAGCAGCAAGGAAGGCGCCTCAGCCTCTCATCCTCTGTCCGCTCGGTCCTCGGAAGAAGGGACGGGGAGCGTAGCGAAGCTGACGAAAAACCACCGGCGCCCCTGGGTTGGTTGCAGGCGGGTTCCGCACGGTGTTCCGAGACAAAGGCTGAGTAGGCTCAAGTTTGTATAAGTAAGAAAGTTGATGGATGATATTTGCTTACTGGAGGTTGGAGGCGATCTCAATTGGCATCCAGAAAATTTACGAGGTAAGTGCGGCTTGGCTCAAATGGTGTATTCATTAGGTTGTATTCAGGATAGTAAACCAAAGTTCAAGAACAAAAGACAAGCCTAGAGCTGGGTTATAGAAATTTTTACACATTAAGTTATTGAATTTGCTAAATTATCTGTGACTACATTTCATTTAAAGTTTTGAAGGGCTATTTATGGTTTATTATTAATTAGTAATAGTCTTAAAATCAAGTTCATGAACAAGAAAAGCTTAAAGTTAATAAACGTGAAACGGATACAGGAAATCCTGTAAATTTATTATACAGCAAATGTGTTCATGTATCACCGATATGTTTTGGTCGAACTAATGTCTACCTGAATTTAAAGCAACATATTATCAGAGATGTGCAAATGATAACTTCCTTTTATTTTGTGATTCATCCCAAGCTGCCTCTTTCTGGAGTGTTTAAATTCTAAGCATGAATCAATCAATTTTTTTATTTCTTAGGAAAATTATGTTGATTTTTTAGATACCCTCGTTACCCTAACGATGAACGATTTAGATACCTCTGTCTTTCGAAATACTTCTTTTTGCAGGTTTAGGATTAGGTTTTTATTTCTTGCTCGTTCCAGTTCAAAGTCAATGGTAGAAAAATCCGTTTGATCATTATGGTACTGAAACCCTCTTTCCCAAACCCTCGAGTAAATCGCAGCCTGTTCTTCTAGATTATGGGAAAAGCTATCCTTAGATTTTTAAAGAATACGGATTGATAAACTATAAAAAATATGTCATGCCCATGACAATTGTATTCAAACATATCAGCAAAATGCATTTGAAATGAAATGTTATTGTAGAAGGGTTATTGTATACGAACAAATCGTACAACGTTTTAGACGGTTGTAGGCAAATATTCTATTTGGTTCGGTGAAAAACAACCTTGTCAGTTATGAGTCAGCCTCAAGGTCACCTTAAACAAATCATACCTAATTTTTGAACAGCTCCAGAATTCCTCCAATTGCAACTCATTCAATGAATAATTATTTACAGAAAAGTGTTTTGAACGTAAGCATTGAGTTTGAAAAATGTGAAAAACATTGAATATAAATGTAGAAACATTTCTCTTTTATCCTATTTCTGTAATATAGTACTCACTATTTTCTTCAAATGCAATTTTGAATATTACTTCCTATAATATTTAAAGCCCTATTAATTTCTTTACTATTGATTTATAAATGTTGCTAAGTAACAGACCACAACACTCAGTAACAAATCTCTGCTTAATTTAGATAAAATTCCATACAGAAAGATTTTTTCTCAATAAAATATTTCGTATTTTGCGGTAATCTAATTCTTTGTAAATTTAAAGAATACAGTACAACCACCAACTTACCCAAGTCAAGTACATCATAGAAGATCAGTGTTCCTACCATGGGAAACCAACAGAAAAAGGTTACATAAAGTAAAGGGTAACTCGAAAAGAGTTAAAAAATTACTACGGAAGCTTTCGTTACATAGGGGCAGAATTATTCATAGAGAACTGGACACGAACAACATCAAATATTGCAGACTTCGTGAAAATTCCCCTCTTTATAAAAATGTATGTTGCAAGTCTCATAAAATTCGTAAAACAACATTTAAGCTGAACAAATGAGTTTTGGAAGATTCCTTTGGCCTTATAAAATGATAATTGAATTGTTTAGAGGTGATCCCGTTCGTCACGTTTTGAGGACGGAAGGTGACAGCTTACAAACCTAAAACTTCTATGACGGTAGCGCATTGGTTTGGGTTTGTATCACCTCGCACGACACTGATGCTCTCCACATCATTGAAAGAAAGGTGGATGGTACTGCGTATCATCATATTTTGGAGAAAAATCTAATTCGAGTGCAAAACATATATGTTGAAAATCGGTATTGGATATTCCAACAGTGTAACGAACCTAAATTAATCCTGTAAATGGTTAATGGGATGAAATCAGTGTTCGTCAATTGCTAAAAAAAAGTCATCAGAAAATCTTGAGGGAACGTAAAAGAATCAGATCACACAATGAAGCCTGAATTATCAGCACAGCAAGAAACTTTTAAATTGAAGAAAAGGTAAACACATCCCCAAAGATTGGTGAACGCCTATAATTTTACACTACGGAAACCGTTCCGTGCAGAAATAATGAGTAAAGGCTTTGGATATAAATATTAAACGCACAAGTATGTATTCGAGTACTTTCGAAGTGTCGCACATGTTTTTGTCCGGAATGAAAACGTGCACTTGGAAAATTTGATGTTTTATTCGTTTGTAGATCAACCTCTAAAAACAGTAATCTATCTGTCCTTCGCGTATTTTGGCCTTCTAATCTAACCAACAATACCCGTTGTGTGTTTGTTTATATATTTATTTGTATATTTGTTTGGTGTCCGCTTCCTAAGAAATATAGGATGTATATCTATTTGTTCGGTATCCGTTACGCTTTCGTCTGAGTTTGCGGTATCATGGATACCGAATTACTCAGTGTAACAGTAAAAGATGACGTTTACATGCATTGAAAAGTTTGATATTTTATCAGGATAAGTTTGGTTAGGTTAGGATATGTTAGGTTTGCATAGGTTAGGTAATGTTGACGGAATTTATCACGATTCCACCGTCACGGCTAACGATGACATTGTCCGCGGAATTTTCACGGGTCCTGTTACCACCTAATAACACCCTTGGTTTATTCGTTTGGAGGCCGCTTCCTCCATTTCTCTGTCAGGCTCATAAGGACAGTTATAATGACCGTATCTGTGATACGAGTTTCATCAGAGCACAAGTACAATAAGATTTTCTATTATGTGTACTGTTTGCATACCTATGTTTCCAAACGATTTATAATAAAAATGAACGAAAACTTCTGCCAAATCGTATTCAGACAGAAAAGAACTTGTTTCTTCATCAGGTAATTAGCGCTATTTACTGTGAAAAGCCATATAAAGAACAATTGGCGACCACCACTTGTTGTGTCACATCTTTTTCAGGTTTGTGTTTACGTTAATAAAGAGCAGTGCATCTTTTTGCACATTGCTCACATTGTTTCCGTACGGTGGGCTCGAATTTAGACTCTGTTAGAGCATCTTTGTAATTTTATCACATTATACGTAATACATATGCTCAATCAGTCATTCTTAAAGTCAACGGCCCACCTGGGTTTATTTTCCAACCAGTCTTTTCTCGATAGTGAACTTTGTCAGTTTCCAGTTGCTGAAAGTTCCCGATGAAAAAATCGACTTATATTTCTCCCACCCATGAGAAAAATGTTTAAGCTAAAACCATTAAAAACTCAAATACTTGTTAAGATAAAATATTAGTCCCTCATATCAATTTAAAAACAAAATTTCCTGCGATGTTAATTTTGACGTCACTTACATGACTTTACCCACGCGTACGTTGATCAGAGGGATGAAGATATCGTCCTTTGGAACACATTTCCCACATCTTAAAAACTCAAATCGAAACGGTTCACCTAGGATAAACTGTTTCAAAAGATATTTTCAATGTAAGTTATCATTCATCCTCAACTGACGTATACTACTCAAGGCCTTCGTACGTTCCAGGAATATCATCTGGTTCAGAGAGAATTGGTCCAATATTGACTGAGCAATCGTCAGTTAGTATGAGAGCATTTTGAAAGTGTGAGTCTCATACTGTTAGCAGAAGTCTGGGTCCAACCATTCTGCAGTCCAACCTTTATTTCTTCTTCTTGTGATTGTAGGAAAAAGTACAGAGTAGTATGCTGCAAGTAAAATAAGTTTATAGTCGCACTTATTGTTATATTTTTCTAAGAAGCGTATACATACATTTGTCTGATGAACATTATGTTCAAGGATTTGCTCACAGGTAAGCAATTCGAAAAAATGATTAGTTCAAGCCCCATGGGCATCCTCTTACGACAGCGCACTGTTACTCTAGTTCAATGTAATTTAGTGCGTCCCACAATTATTTATCCCCAATCGCATTTTTTTGCTTCTTAACTTTTTGAGATGGCTTGACTATCCTCAACTTTTTTCTTTAACATGGGCTAATGTTTGAACAACAAAGGGACTTTGTATCCACTTTTTTCAGTTTCATCGAAGTTGCCGCTATTACCATTTGATAGATCTTTTACTTCTGGACAACCAAAGTCAAATTTGCCATACATACTGTATTGCCAGAAAGTTGTTTTATGGCAGTAATCACCTAGAAGTTGAATAATTACATCAATATAGGACATAATAACACATGGTACAACATAAAATATAATAAGTAACGTAAATATGGAACATGGTATACAACTATTTTCTGCTATTTGGTTGATTGAGTTTTCTTCAATTAATAATACAACAGAACAAATACGAAACAAAATTATGCCAAATAAATGAATCAAGTTTAACAGCACATCTACCAGGCCACCAGCACTGCACTTCGCGCAGTGCCTAAACGTAGGAAATTACAAGAGAGGTTTTCACGCGCTTCTTTGACTAAAATCATAGCCATTGCTCCAACTGCTAAAGAAGGAAATAATGAGATTTACTTTTCTTTGTTATCAGGTGCGAACGCGGAGGGTGACATGCCTTTCTCATATATGAGTAAAAATTATTAACATCCAACCACGTACTCTGTATCAGTAAAATCAGTACGGAAAGAAAAATCGCTGCAAAATCTTCGTCGATGGAAAATTCACCACCCAACCGTACGCTCAATCATCACCAAGAAAGTGGAAATGTTGAGAGCAGCTCTCATTTTTCTGTCGAAACCTCTACCAAAATTAGGCATAGCTACCCAATTCAGAGCCATGAAAATTAGAATTCCAAAAAACACATGTCTAATACCATCAAAAGTCAAACAAAATATGGCTCAAGCCTCATGTGTGCACTCGTCAGTACTACCGTGAATAAACCAAAACGATAATTGAAAATAAAGCTGCTTTCCACCATAGAAGATGAACGCTGCCTCCTTCACGCAGTACCTCTCACCAGCTTGACACACCATCGTTTTCGGAATGGAACTACCATTCCTTAAAAGCAGGAATAAAAACAGAGAGCATGGCAAAAGAAAACACATACGCAATACGTTGAAAAAACATTTTGATCATGCTGTCGGAGATCTAATATCACAAATCATATCAAATGTCACAGGCGAAAAAATCTCATCTTTGATGAAAAAGACCATGATATTTGGAGAACAGTCGACCCCTCGCCAGAATTAACGACTAATAACCCTCCGTTTAATCCTACATCGAAAAGACGACCACTATAGTACACCTGTTGCACAAGACAAAAACCAGACTGATATCTCACCATCATCTTCATGACAAAATAATGCTGCCCAGTTGAATGAGAGCAAATGTACCCGACGCTAGACTTGACACACTGGGCAACACTGAGAAGAGCAACGAATCCATCAGACAGTCACTACCAAAAAATCACTTTGCTGCCCCAATAAGCGCCGCAGTAATGAAAATATAAAAATTAAATATATCAATGCTCATTGCGTCAATGATAAACTGGATGACATCAGAGTAATGTTGGTCACTGAAGAAATTCACATATTATGCGTTTCCAAAACATGGTTTGATTCACGAACCCAAAATTCGTTCTTTAATCATCCCGAATACGTGTTGTACCGATACAGTAGCGTTAAAAACAGCTGAGGTTGAGTATTTTGTATTATCGTTAAAGAAATTTATTCCTCGTCTTTACTTCCAGCAAGTGAAGTGTGCAAAGGCATGGAAATGATTTGGTTAAAAGTACGAATAAGTAAACATAAGTCCATCGTAATCGAGAGCATTTACCGGCACCCATTGGCTCCTCTACGTCAACACTAGAGTTCACTGAGAAAACTTTCAAAGAAGTTCCAGCGAGAAGTAAGTGATTCTATGCTATCAGAGATTTTAATATTGACTCAACGTATACAAAGTCGGCTAAGCAAACTGTTGTGTAAACTAAACCTATCACAAATGGTCAATGAACCGACTCGCATTACTGGAGTCTCTCAAACTCTCCTCGATCTGACACAATTATTCCTACGGCGAAACTCAGTACAGTAATATCACCCTCTGTTTCCGTTCACCACTCTATAGAATATTAAATTAATATTGCAAAGAAAAGAAAGAACTATCGTTTCATAACTTAGTACTGCTTGAAAAGTCACTAGTCAGCGGAAGTTTTTCATGAAATACTACTGAATACATAGGTCCGCCGAATTTCGGTACATGATGCAATCTGACGATGTTGAGACACAAGTCTCAATAGACCACGAGGATACGCACCTTACACCCTCAAAAACCTATGCCGAACCGCACTGTTTGGATTACTGAAGAAATTAAAGAGATGAGCAGAATAAAGAAAACTTACCTGCGAACGTACACAAACAATAGCTCAAACAGTACTTTAAATAAAAGATCGAAAGAACATTTAAACATTCTTCGAATTATTATCACAGAAGCAAAACAAACTCACTTTCACCGGAAACTATTAACGGATAAAACTAACTCGAAAAGAACATAGGAAATCATTAGTGAGGTAGCGCAACATAAAAATTTAGACCCCATAAGTAATTTTGAAAATCCCTTGGCAACATCACTGATTTCAACACATTCTTTTCAAAAGTAGGTGCTCAAGTTTTCAATGAAGTTTTCAATAACCTATCCAAATCAACCGTCAGGTGAAAGTTCTTGCCCTACTGCACCTTCAAAGGCTGGTGTCAGGTGGAGACCACGTAATGTATATTTACCAGAGTTACGAAATATCTTTTACTCATTGAAAAACACAAAGGCAGTCGGACATGATGGTATAAGCCTCCAATATATCAAAGACAACTTCCCAGTCGCAGCACCAATGATTCGTTTGATAACTAATACATCTTTAGCCACTAATAAGTTCGACAACCAATAGAGACTGTACAAAAAGACTGATGGTGGAGTTAAAGAAAGTCCGGATTGAGAATTTTAATTGAATTCAACGAAAGATTAGTAATAACAAAGTCAAACGAATCAATGGGCGAGGAGTAGCACTGATCGGGCCCGAGTGCAAAACACGCAGCTCTTGTCACACGCCAGCGCCCACAGCTTGACCCGAAAGACCTAGACCCAACGGCCTGTAGGGAAAAACAAAGACTTGAACCTATATAGACATGATATAACCCCGGAACAACTTCAACCCCTACCGAGGCAGCTGATAAGATGTCGGCTGCAGAATTGCGTTCCAATTCTAGTTATAAGTTATACGTTGTAAGGTTTCAGTAATAAGTTATACGTTATAAGGTTTCAGTTATAAGTTATAAGGTTTCAGTTATAAGTTATAAGGGTTCAGTTATAAGTTATAAGGGTTCAGTTATATGTTATAAGTTATATTCGAATGCGTGTGTGGCGTTGCACCCTAATTGATCAAACTCGAAATTGATACGTTGGCAGCAAATCAAAATGGCCAACCAGCCCACGTACCCCTCAGTGCTAACCAGTGCTTCGACGTAAGCAGAGGAGTAAATCGGCCCTCGGTAAGTTAAGGGCCGTTTACACTGGTCTACATTTTGCTGCAGGCTCACGTGTAGACGCCTCGTGTGGAGCTTCACAAGAGCCATGCGCGTTTAGACTAGACACCATTGGAGCGACCCATGGAGCGCGCGCTGCTCAACAGGGCTGCCACTCTAGATATTATATAGCTAGCTCCAGATGTTTTTGCTGAAGCCTAGATGTAAAATTTCGAACCTAGATATTAGCTATAAAACCTATATAGTTTTTTCAGCATGCTAGATATTTTCTAGTTAGAATTACAATTAAGCTATGTATATGATAGGTTACTGCAAATTCGAATTAAGAGTTCACCATAATGGTTGGTTACTACTTCATTCTTATTCTATTTGTTAATTTACTTAAGCAAATTGTCTGAATAGTGAAGCAACCATATTCTGATCATGTTATGTTCAGATTATGAACGACACCAAGACGGCTATTTCACGGTTCATAAGCTAAAGCACACTATCTCCAATTGCAAAACTAGTGATGATATCAAAAAATCATGGAATAAAATGCACATACATTATCAAGAATGTATTGTGGCCTCATTTTGACGAAAGACTGACCAATGATATTGGTAACAATGAGTTAAGTTTATATTTGGATGGAAGCAATGATATTTCTATCGTGAAACTACTTGGTGTATCAGTTATATTTTAAAGTAATGCATTTAATAAAGTGGAATCAACTTACTTAGCAATTGCAAAATTATTAAAAGTGATGAAGATTGCGGTGTGAAAACCTTAAAACAATTGTTGATAAGTAGGAATCTGAGCATTGATAATTTGCAATGCAATAGAGACTGACCTTTCTACTCGCAACACGTGTGGAATTGAAGAATATTTGAATACCAAGCTGTATTAGGGTAAATATCAGGATACTAGATAATTTATATAAAGATAAATTGCCTAATATATAGCAATTTATGATATAAATATCCTTATATGCTATTGTTCAACTAATTTATTATAGTAGATAAATAATTTATTTCTAGATATATTTTTGGATGTTTTATTTTTAAATCTAGATGTTTCTCGATATTTTTTGAGGTCACACTAGATTTTTTTGGTCAAACAAAAGTGGCAGCCATGCAGCACAAAACCAGCCAGTGTGGCCTGCTGCTATGAAATATGGATTGCTGTAGACGAGCTTGTGTGAATATTGTTGCTGCATCGTAAGCTACGTAATCTCTATTTCATTTGCATGAGTGAAATGTTACTATATTCGTTCATTTCCATTAAAATAAAATGGAAAGCAGCCTCATTATATTCGCAGCTTTTAGTCTGCCAAAGGCATTGATGGGCTTAGTACATTTCAATTAAAAGCAGTGTAGTTTCTCGCAGCAGTGTTGAGTCAGCCATAACAGCTGAGCGAGAGGCGCTACCTCACTTGATGACTACCAACTGTACACTGACGGGTCTAGAGCTGCGCCGCTCACACGTGCGGCGCTGCACGGATTCGATCAAAGAGAATCGGAAATTTCGAACACACACACACAAATATGAACCTCTTTGGTGAGCCTCGTCTACACGAGTCGCGCCTCAAGGCCGAAATGTCCCCTAGTGTAAACACCCCTTTATAACCATTGGTCAGGTCACACGTCAGCGGGCGGAGAGGCGAACTCGACAACTCGGCCCCTCGACGGAGCGACCGACTAGCTCTACACTCAAACCCTGTCTTCCGGCGCCAAACTTTAGCAGCACCTACCGGCATTTCCTCGGTGACCCAAAGCTTCGCGAAATACGCAGCCCTCGTCGACGGCAACGCCAAGATTGTATTGGCGGCTGATCCAGTGGCACTGTACGAGGCGAAATCTGGGGCGAGACTGAAGAGAGTTGCATGGCGGGTGATTAATGTAGACACGCTTTTTATGTCGTAGTCAGCCTACATCAACTTGTCAATTCACTGACAACTTACAAATCGTGACTGGTCAACTCAATAAATAAAATTCCTTTGAGTGGTTGCCTTATTAATAAGGTGACCTATCTGGATTTCCGCACAGAAACACTCCATAAATAAACTGTTGCATAAAACTGGTGGCATGAATAAATCATCAAATAACAGGCCGGCAAGTCTTTTACCTCTCGTGTCCAAAATATTAGAGAAAGTGATAACAAATCAACTGTCATATCACTTGGACGAGTCAAATTTACTTCATCGGAATCAATATACCCATAGAATACACACTAGCACTCAAGCCCTCTGTCACACACACAGGGGTCACAGAAAATATACAATGAAATCGACCAAAAAATGTAACACTCTTGCTGCTACTCGATCTTTCCAAAGCATTCGATATCGTCGAACGTGATCAAATTTTACGAAAAATATTGAACTTAGAAGTTGATTTGCAATGGCTTAAAAGCTATTTGTCAAATCAGTCTCGTAAAGACCTCTTAGATAACAAGTTGTCCCCTTTCATTCAAAACAATTTTGGTGTTTCTCAAGAATCCATTCATGGCCCGCTATTGTTTTCTATTTTCATAAACGATTTCCCTCCAGTGCCTTCTAACACACAAATCTCCATGTATGCAGATAGTTTTCAAGTTTCAATGACACTTTCTGCATCGGAAATACCGCAGACGCAAATTAAGGCTAAAACCCTATTGATTAGCCGGAAATCATGGTATGATAAAAATGGTCTCAAACTAAATGCGAGTAAGTGCAATTCACTATTTTTGCGTTCAAAGAAACACTCAAAACTTTCCAAATCTTATTTTTACAGTAAGGAAGGATGAAATTAAGCTATCAGAAAAAAACAAAAAAATTAAAGTGTTGTAAAAAAAATTAAAGTGATAAAAGCATATCCTGCAAATCTCACGTTGAGAAGACCTGCTAAAAAATTCACGGAACTTTAATGCTTTTTCATCTAATGAAAATTATAAACGATGGAAAATCACGATTAATGGTATTCAATCTTTAGTTTTATCACATATTGCCTAGTATGGGGAGACATACCTCCGGATGTTCAGAAAGAGATACAAAAATGCATGAATTTCGCGGCCAAGAGGGCATGCAAAGGTAAATTCAAAAGGAGTGATCACGGAACACCTCTCCTAAATAAACTCGGCTGGACTCCCCTATTCAAGAAGGGTTTATCGTTCGCAAAGCCTAATACTTAATCTCTTCTTTATACCTCCGTCAGAGCAATGCTGAAATAGAGCGATCCTATCCTCCCGCCGTCACCAACCTAAAGCCGAATAGGAGACATAATGTCTCAATCAAATACTGTTCAGCCTACATTGGGCAGAAGGCTCTGTCAATATCACGCGCCTTACTGTGAAACAAACTATCCTAGAGTATTAAAATCCCTCAAATATTAAAAGAATTCAAAACCAAAATAGCTCTTCATCTTAATTTCGTGTTTACAATAATTGTATGGTTCAGTACAAACAGGAAAAGTAGCTAAGAATTCTATTGCTAATTACTCCATATATCATTACATATACCACATGCACATTTTTGTGGTACGCAATGTGCATGTATGTGAATATTTGAATGTAAATCTACTTGCATGTGCGTTATGTTTTTGTATATGGGTACGTATGTGTATGTGCATATATTTATATAGGTATATGTATAGATGTATGTAAATGATGTATACATATGTATACGCAAACAGCAGTTTCTGTAAAATTGCTAATCAAACGACTTGCATTTGTCCTATAAATAGCGTTTTTTTAAATTTGTATTTTTGAATTTCTTCAATACCAATCAACTTGTCACGTTACCTACCGCCTTACCTCTTTTCATATTGTGAAGCAAACGCTTCACATCAAACACTTTCAATATCATTCCATGATGACCAGAAAGCCGAAGCTCATATGTCAATATACGTGGAAACAGTCACAAGTGTTTTCACACCACTGACATCTCTTTTATTGCATTCACAAATAAACATTATTAAACTTCAACTATCAAGCTAAGGGATATATTTTATGTTTTTTTCTTTGTTTTTTGTACAAGCATTGACATGGGCCATCATAGCACCCATATATATATACCTACTCAGGACCTTTCATATTAAAACATTTTAAATGGCAAAGTAATTTATCTTATGTAATAATTTTATAGAACATCAGTGTTTTATTTTTTATTCGTCCTAAAATGCTCGCGTTAGTCTTGTGTGGCAATTTGTCGTTTCTTACGCTCGTGAGTATACTATGACAGTACCATTTGGGTAGTTAACTTCTCGTATTGTCCCAGCTATTTTGTCAATGTTATGGTTGGTATTTTACATCAATCATGTTTAAAATTCCAGTGAACTCATTTGTGCCAGTATTATTAGTGTAGGATACATAAATACATAAATTTTGTGTTATGGTAAAATATTTTATTCTCTCCGAGCTCGTTATTTGGCGTACTCGTTGATACATAAGACTGAAAAAATTGTTCCGAATGTCAAGCTCCTAGCTTTTGCGTAGAAAATTTTAAATCTGCCAATCTTACTTTCAACATTCATCCCTCATATCACTGGTTCTTATACTCGTACGCTCGTATTTCAATACAAGTACGCATTACGAGAGTGTTTTCAACAATGCGTCACTCGGATAATGTTTTCTTAGTTACTTGTGTTTATATGCATTGTCAAAATCAGATTAACGCAACGAAAGGAACGCTTTTCTTCGTGCTTTTCTCTCAATCATTTGTTTCGGCAATTCACATGGGTATTACCATTCCTATATATGTGTGAATATCAACTAAGTATCTTAATGTTATGAAGTTTTAAAATCTAATCTTTTACATTTCATATGAATCAACTTTATTCTAAATAAACTGTTTTTCTTTCTTTCCTTTTTTCTTTTAACTGTTCGATATAAAAAAATTGAAGGAAAAAGTAAGATTTGCAGCTTTGTCTATGAAAATATTCACGTTTTGATCGAAGCAGCGATTCCTGGCACCAGCTTAGTGATGATGAGCATTACGAGAACCAAGGCCATCAGAGCTCGTTACCGACATTACGAGACATATGAAGATGCTTCAAATTAAGATATAAAGCATCTCCACATCTCATACTGATTTTTACATCTCTTATTTTCTTCTTATCAAGAAAATATATTAATATACAAAATTTACGTACCGGCATCGTTGAATTGATATTAATCGAGGACGATAAATACTCCTTGAACATCTCATAACTGGAAAATTACACCCACCCAATTGCACTCATCGAGGAATTGCTTCCGTAGGAACGACAGTGTTGTCCAAGAATCTTTGTTTTGTGTGAACTAAACTTGACCTATATTTTCCTGACTTAACCCAGTTTAACTCAACATGACCCAACCGTTTATCTTTTTCTTGACTGAGCGTAGCAATTGCTCTTAATTGACTGCAGATTGTTGAGCTCATTATTAAGAAACTACGAGATATAATTTTCAATACTTAAGCGATGCTCTTTCCAATTTTTGTTTTGCTATAAAATATTTGCAAGAAGTAGTTCAATTTTTCAAATTTTGTAAACTTCAAACCACGTTTGAGTTGCCATCCATGTCTGTTCCAGATCATCACTAGTTTTCCTGTTGAGGTTAGATGTTTGCTCAAAAAGTACATTCGGAGGAAAGGACCCTTTTTTGTAAGCATGTGGCGTCTTGGGACAGCTTTCCATTGTCTATATTAATGCTCCTCCCTTGAGGGCTGCACTGTTTTCCCCTTCAGAGAGAGTAGTTTTTTCCCTCAAAAATTCATGCAATGCTTGGTCGAAACGCACCTCAATGAATGGTAAGTCGTAACGAGGACGCTTCGAGGAAAGTAGGCACATGAACGTCAGCGCACTTGCAACATACATTGCATGTTCATGAGTAAAGTCCTTCTGACGTTGATTCTACTGTCTAAAGAGCTTTGGTATAACTGTTTTGTAACATACCATATTGAAACTTCAGATTTGTTGGCTGGTATTCGTATTAATGACTATATATTTAAAATATCAGAGGTCAAATTTAGGTTGTAAATACGGTTTACCATTAAATAATATTAAATTCAAGAGTGCAACAACGTTGTTTATAATTTTAGTGAGCGTTTATTATAGTGAGGCTTGCTTCTATTTTGGAGAAGATAGGCGTGTCGCCTGTCATAAACAATCATTAATATAACTACACGTTGTAATCTCCCATTCATCGATTACTGCATATCTCGAAATAAATGCGTATCCCGCTCATTGCTCATCCAGTATGTATAGCTGCAAAACATTTACTCATGCAAGTTTTTCCAATCATCTCGTATAATCATATTTTTTATTTAGGAGTGTCCTCATATTTGAATAAACATTTTTGAGCTAATAATTCTGTTTGCCTGTAGGGAAAATTTACCGACAATATCACTTAGGCTGCCACTATTATGAAAATTGAAAAGAACATCAAATGAAATTATCGAATTAAACGCGTAAAAAGTTTTGTTCTAAAATAAGTTTGTAAAAAAATAAAATGTAATACTTTTCCTGCTTGTTTTTGAATCATGCCTAAAACCCTAAATCTCTTAACATGTTGACATTGCCCCCTTTACTACAATGAGCATTAAAGATTGAAATTTTCCGTTGCTCTAATTTCATGTTTGAGTTTTTCAGAACAATAACAAAAAAAGCTAGGTGGGGATTTTGCTCATGTTAATGCAATGTTCATTTGAACTAATATGTTGTCACAATGTTCTCGATAATTTCTTTGTTGCCGCTGAATTGTTACTCGAATACAATGGAATATCTACCAAACAAATGGAGTACCTCTTTGTGAAGATATTGTCGATACCGCCGTGCGGTCGACGTGAGAGTTCGTGGAAAAGGGGCTGTCTTCTGTGCAGCTCCTTTTTTCTGGGGGCGCTAGCTTTTCCGCACAGCTGCCCTTCCTGAGGTTCGTGTGGGTACCGCCTAGGCCGTAATTAGTCCGCTAGGGCAACAGAAGTAGTTTCTGTATGTGTCGAACTACGGCGGTACCATTAGGGTAAGATTTGTGTGGGTACCGCCTACGCCGTAATTAGTCCGCTAGGGCAACAGAAGTAATTTCTGTTTGTGCCGAACTGCGACAGGTCTTCCTTTACGACACACTTTAAGCGTCTTCAAATAGGAGAAAAGAAAACTATTTTGACCTCAGGATGTGAATTTTTCGTTGCAGAGTCATTTTGCAGGGCCTCTTAAATACACAGGTACATTTCAGCATAGAATATGATTTATTTACTTTTTGCGAAAATAGCGTTCATAGACATGAGTTACTGCATAACACGATACAACACGCAAAATAACATTTAAAATGTTTGTGCCATTCTACTAAGTTTTCAATTCAATGTTCGAGTAATGCAATTCAATACAATGAAACTTAAGGGCTAACTAAAGTAAATACACAGGCACTCCATCGGCGCAGAAGAACAGATTTAGGCCCCGTACAAGGAACTGAACCCATAAAGAAAATACTTAAGATTATGGGTAACTATAACAGAATAGAGTCGAAACCACTTGCGTTGCCTGGTATATATGCATCAGCAAGTGCGATGCAGATGCTAAACTTACAAGTTATATACGTAATACGTTTCACCGTAATTGAATGCACTTGGCCTTCTAGACTGTTATGTGGTATTTATGACCGCTCTTGTCGTAGTTTATGTCGCCTTACAGGACCTTGACGAATCATCTTATTCTCACACAGCGATATATGAATTTGATGAAAAATTCAGCAAAATGTTCATATTAAATAAAAATTTTCCTTTTTTATCCACATTAGAGGAATATGTAAAATCTTGGCACTCAATGCTTTAGTTTCTTACGCTGGTCTCCCCAAAAAACGTCATTCAATGAGCTTTTTAGCAATTGCATGTTCCGCATTTTATACTTGAATCCGATAAAAATTCTCAATTCCAATCTCAAGTCGCCTTTTTATCGGTAAAATGTACAGTTTTTCTCTGGAGATTCCAGCACTTAATTTCACCATTGATTGATGCCCCTTTAATCCACTAAGCATCGTACAGACAGCTCCGTGTTATGGACTGTGATGAAGAACACACGTGTTCAAAAAAAGTTTTCAAAGAATTTCTTACCTCTTTAAAAGTAATAAATTAGGGTGTGAATCTGCACATCATTTCATGCTTCTACATCATTTCATGCTTCTACATCATTTCATGCTTCTAAATCATTTCATGCTTTGGTGTGACACATTCAGTTTCGTTTGATGGAGAGGTTCAGGGGCGCACTCAATGGCGGTCGAAAGTAAGCCACATCGAATAAGAGTTAAGGAACCTCTGGATTCTTCATGAAATAAATAGTAAAGTTCAAGGCTGTTTTAAAAATATTTTGAATAAAGATTCGGAAGGTTGAAAACAAGCTCTTTAATTGATATTTAACACGTGAGATAGCTTCTGATAGGAAGTCGATTAGAAACTAATGTTGTTATCTATACAGTCAATCGTTTTATGCTGAACTGTAATCCTTTTTTCAAAAGGAACTCTACCTTATGAACAGGCGTAGGATCTAAAATGCAAACATCAAAACTTCCTGAATAAAAAGTTTTCGGAATATGTTTCATCCTAACGTATTATGGTACCTGGTTGTAGGTAAAACGAAAAACATCAGAATAGAAATGTCTCAGTTCATATACCTCCGTGAATTATCTCAATTCATTCATCCTAATTAATTCATAGATAAAAATTAGAAGCTCCCTTTGTTCAACAAACACTTTCAACTTTTTGTAATAGCTAGGGAGAATGCAAAGTTCTGCAATCCATTATCACGGTATAACCCATCTAGCAAAATTTATTGACCTAATATTGAGCCAATATACAGTCTCAATATTGATTTGATATTGAAAATGAACATTGGTGCAATACCTTATTTTGGAAAATTCGGTTGATATTGGAAAAATATATTGGCCCATAACAATATTATCATAAACCTAATATCAACTAATTATTGTGTCAATATTGACTTGATAATGAGGTGTTCCCTACAATAACATTGGCTTGACACTCAATTCCTGATATCAGGTTGATATTGGTAAAACATATTGCCCCGATAATCATATTTTCACTAATCCAATATCAGCTAATTATTGTGTCACTATGGACTTGAAATTGAGGTGTTCCTTAGAAAAATATTGGCCCAATACTTTTTATCTGATTTCAAGTGGATATTGGTAGAATATATTGTCCCAATAATAATTTATTTTTAACCCAGTATCAGCTAATTACTGTATCACTATTGACTTGATATTGAGGTGTTTCCTTAAACAACACTTTGGCTCAATAATTAATTTCTAATATCACATCAATATTCAGAAGTGTTCAAAGACGGGAAATATATATAATTCTGATAACTACGTTATCTGATGTACATACCTACACACCTACAAGACTATGAATTAAACTGCATTCAAAATTTATCTAAAATCCATGATGCCATGATTACAAACCTCTTTGTCGTCGTAGAGTAGAAGTCCAAATTTTGTGTTGCACGTACCAGTGGTCGGGCAACCTGTACATGCGGTTTGATCCCGTTTCACCTGAAAAGAAATCGTGTCCCTTCAAGATGTATCATTATAGCTCAAAAATGCGCATACGTAGGTGATGTACTTCAAATTAGTAAACTAGCTATAATTATATTAATACGTACTGAAAAAATTACTGCCAGCGAAGATGGCAAAAGTGGTAGCCGCTCGTTTTGTGGCGACAGTAATTCGGTTCATTGCAAGCAAAAATAAGAACGCGGTTACATAGTTTACATTAAATTGAAAACAAGTAGCTAATCGAGTTCCCAGTATTTCGTTCTTGAATGAAACTGTGTTCTTGCCATTATAAAAGAGTGAGGGACCGGTTTTGCTCATGACTATAGTCAGTACGATACATCTTGGTATTAATGAGGGTTTTAGGACAGCTCAAATCCTTCATTGTGGCACGAATGCTAATGTTCAAGAGCAGCCAATTTACTTATTAATAACATTAAGTTCAAGTAAAAAATAACTGAGGCACATACTGGATTAAAGGTGACTGTATGTACAGCTGAAACATATAAAAAATTATGACTGCTTCAAGAATATTAGCGGGCTTGTTTCAAAATTTCTTAAGGTCACACTAAATGCAATGTGAGTGAAGATATATTCATTACTGACTTGAAAAAATACATGATTTCATTTACAATTTGAATTAAAACTAAAACACTTGAACTAAAAAAATTACAAATACAGTTTTTATAACAAACAAAATAAAAACACTGTCAGTGTAGCTTCAGATTAAGTTCAAACTAAAAAAAATTTTGAATCGGTCTCCTTTAACAGGGCAACTTACCATTCTGGTTTATATAATATTCTAGGTACATATATGTACGTAAGTCCAGTACTTTTATATCACCATTATTTTTATATCACTATTATAACTGTTAATGAGTGGATACTTACATATTAGCCTAGCTTACTAGTAGCTAAATACTACCTAGGTATAACGAAAAAAGCGAGCGGGGGGAATATGAAATACAGACAATGGAATAAAAGTTTAATAGTACCACCAGAATATTTGACAATGCCGGTAAATAAATGAACAATCGTGCAATGAAAAAATAAATTAGGTGATGGAGAACGATGGTTTTCGTTCAATTGTTGCGTCGGAGACACGGCCCGAAGTGTCGGAGCCGCTGTCGTGACTCCAGGCGCAAACCCCGCGCCTTCCGTTAATGCACCTAGGTGAAAAAAAATAGCAAAATTTAAATAAAGGGAGTAAATACGAAGTATGATGATCTGACTTGCTTGGTGAATCAATTGATTACAGTTATACACCTAATACTATCCCCGATCTGATATACTTACAAACACCTCAACTAAATTTACACCCACCGATCTGATCTCAAACACCTTGACTAAATTTACACCCACCGATCTGATCTACACCTAAACTTGCGTAACACCCACCGATCTGATCTGTACATAAACCCGTAAATAAACACACTCCGATCTGATCTGCACCTAAACCCGTAAATAAACACACCCCGATCTGATCCTAACTAGTTAATATATAGACTGATTACCCCTAGGCGCTATTATTTAACAAGAGGGAACGGAACACTTCAATGAGATTCAGCCGAACAATCTAATGCTTACGCACGACACACGATAGCACTGCGACTTACTGCTCTAATGGCGAACCGAAGTGTCTTCATGCGGTGAGTGAGGTGATGATGACGGGTGCGCACTCGCGCTCACAGGGTGCTTAGCCGCCTCCTACCATGCCGACCGTAGTGCGTCAACAAGACCAGAGCACACCGAATGGACGGACGGCGGAAGAAGCCGTGACGGATGGTGGTGAGGTAGCGGAGCGTCAGAAATCCAGAAGTTGATGCGCTAGCGGTGAAGGCTGAAGATGGTCTGACGATTTTGGGCTCAACAGATCTGAGATTGGATCTGATGAGTAGCTAGGAGGGAAGTTTAGTGGCGAAGAAGAAATGTCGACAGTGAGAGTCACTATGCCGGTTGTAAGATATAGAATTGTCAACTGTACTATTGAAGTGTTCGTAATTAAATTGTAAGGCTCTGTTCCCATATAACTGTTCACATAAAAAAGGCACTTTTTCGACACTGGGGCGCGCGGCTGCAAATTTTTCTTAAAGAAAACTTGCAGAATACACCTATATATCAAGTCTAAATTAAGCTACACTACCTCATCTACAGAGGTTTCAACACCAAATAACTAGTCAACTAGGAACACATGTACATCAAGCAATTTCGTACTGCAAATTTTTTAAACAGAAAATTTGCAGACCTCTACACTACGTTTAAATTAAATATAAATTAAACTAAGTTGCCGCATCACGAAAGATTGAACACGGAGAAGAACAAATTGAAATTTAACAAATAACATATTTACAATAGGGAATACCGTACTATTACAGTACGGCTTCAGCCTTACAGGTTTTTAACACTAAAGAAAATTACTTGACAGAAACATATTTACAATGAGGAATTTCGGAATATTCCAGTGAGCCTTCAGCCCTTTAGGTTGGAGCGGCTGCTAAACGTTTTGACCGCCGCAAACCCTGCGGAGTCTGCCGGCACCGGCGCTGCAGCTGCTGCTGCTGCCGTTGATGACTCTGATGCCGCACGGGTAAACCACGAGGCTCGGAGACAGAAGGCGGCCGACGATCACAGTCTATTTCGGCACAAATGAAGGGGATAATAGATGACGTATGCCGTTTTACCAACTCTCCGGTACGTCCCTTCTTCACAATTACACCCGTAACTTCCCCGAGAGCGTTGGTCTCCACCGTACGTACTCTAGCCATCGGAAAATGGCTAGACTTAAGTAAAGGGTCGCGCAGCAGTACAATGTCGTCCACCTTTAGTTTAACATGAGGAACACGCTTATAACGGTCAGTCTTATCTATGGCTTGTTTCAACAGAGCATGTTGGAACTCTTTGTTGTACGTCTGAATCAACGAGTTTCTTGTTTTCCGGAGTTGCTGCCACCGCGTTCTCAGCTTGTCTTGAGATCCGACATCAGGGCGCCAAGCGTCGTCGTTGTCTGGATCCGGCTGTAAGGCGGGAATTATGTTGAGAGTAACCAACTCCCTACCTTTAATTAGAAGCTCTGGTGTAATGGGAGCCGGGAGAGTGTCGGCTTCCGTTCCGTCGGCCCTCAAGTATTCTTTGAACGCAATAGGGCGTTTATTGAGCAGATGAACCGTTTGAGCCACTAGAAGCTGAAAATCAGGTAATTGTAAAACATTGGTCTTTACAGCGCCATAAAGCAGCCTCTTTGTGAACTTTGCACACACCTCAACCAGCGATCCCAAAGCACTATTCCCTTTGAAATAATGCTGGAACTCGAACGTTTCAATTTCGTTTTCTTTCAGGTATGAAAAGGTTTCCGCATTGTCGAGAAAATCCGCAACAATTTTTCCTCCTGCCGTAATCTGTGAACCTAAGTCAGAAAAAACAACAGAAGGAAGGCCCTCTTCAAAGACATGCATTCGGAGAGCCCATAAGAATTCTGAGACGGTTAGATCAAAGCACAGTTTTAAATTTACTGCTCTGCTCCACAAAAATGTGAAGCACAAGAGCCAAACCTTGAACCTCCCGTCGTGAAATCTCACTGTGAAGGGACCAAGGTAGCTAGTCTACAAACACGAGCCTGTACGGCTCCGAGGGAGGATAGGCTCTAGATTCACGGTACGAACTTTGATTTAATTTAACGGGGCGGGCATTCATTCTCCTACATACAGTGCACCGTTTCAGGCATTTCTTCACTTCGGAGAAGAAGTTTTGCACCCAAAATTGTTTGCGCAAATGCGCCAGGATGGCATAGCAGCCTCCATGAGAGAGACGTCTATGGGCGTCGTCTATAATCAAACGCGTCAGCTGACTGCCTTTCGCCAATAAGACGGGGAAACAAAAATTCTTATTGCTCCTCCACCGGTCAAATTTTGATTTTATTTTGAGTATGCCGTCCGCGTCTAAGAAAACATTTAACTTGTTTACTAAGAGGGGAACGTCTTTCAAGCTACAGCTCTTTGCGGCGAAAAAGCCATGAAGATCATCCAAACTCTTCCGTTGATCTGCAATTAAGAGCGCATTAAGCGCTTCGCGATAGGGGTTTTCATTTGGTCCCACCCCTTTCAGGTGTTCATACCTCTGGGGATTTTTACGCTTCAGCCTTTCTTTAAGCTTATTAATGAAGCGCATCACAAACATTTGCACAGATACTGCTTTCGACAAAGAACTATATCGATTACAATCTACGATGGGTTCCTTGTCTACGAGCATCAGTGCTTTTGCATCACCCACCTGGGCGCAGGCCGGCGTCGCTGCAGCCGTCGGCGCAAAGTGAGGTTGCGGGACGACTACGTCGAAGTCGGACGGCTCTCCCGGTTGGCCCAGGAAGGCAGGTCCGGTCAGGTAGCAGCTACGCAGCAGCTGCTGAGGGCTTAGGCAGCGAGACATGCAGTCGGCTGGGTTAGCGCTAGAAGCCACAAACGAAAAGGTAACGGGATGCAAACGACACTTATCATTTATGAATTTAAGTCTATTCTTTACGAAGACCGAATGCTTTTGCATTTTTTCCAACGTTCGAGAGTAAGAGGCCAACCAGTTCAAAGAAATAGAACTGTCTGAGTACAAACGCTGGGCAACGATAGTAATAGGTATTACGCATTTTGCACCAGCCAGCTCCTCCCGTACCTCTGAGAGCATCTCGACTCCGAGGGAGATTGCGTGGAGTTCTAGAGTTGGAATGGTTTTTACGCTTAGTTGTTTACCAACTAAACGGTTCTTGCCCATTAAAAATCGAACCTTGTTGGAAGTTATATTACGCAAATAAATTACGGCTGCACAGATCGACTTACTCGCATCCGTGAAGGCCACTAGCTCGTATTCGTCCGAGCGAGCACCCACAGCACGTGGGACTGCAACCGGCGCCGATTTGTTGGCTTGGCGTGAGATTTTTCTCCACTCACGCTGTTCGTCACTGGAAACAAGCTCGTCCCAATTTCTTTTTGACTTTTGCAAGCCGTGCATGAACAGTCTGGCTCTGTTCAAGCAAGGTCCCTGAAAATTCATAATATCATATTGCGTCGCAATAGTCTGCAAGATAGTTCTTTTGGTGTTGGCCTGTGGATTCAGAGCGATTTTTCGCGGGCTTAGCTCGTCAGTTTCGCGATTCCAATGTAAGCCGAGAAGTGGAACATGGTTAGGCGTTGTCTCGCCTACTTCGTCCTCAGCAATTTTTTGAACCCGTACCTCATTGGTGACAAACTGCTGCAAGGCAAAATGATAAGGCGCAAAAATACCTTTCAGTTGTCCGAAGGCCCACTGAACGTACTCTGAAGTTCCGGTACACGCGCCGTTGTCCATGTAGAAGAGCGCGTACAACTGCTGTTTGAGCGCCCTCATTCGGGGAGAGTCCGATTCTGTATCAAGGCACAAGATTTTGAACAAGGCAAGCATTAGCATGGCTGGGCTGCATCGCAAGCCAAAGCTCATACGCAAATTTCTGAAAACAATTGGGGCAAAGTCAGATTTACGAACATTTCTATGCCACAGAAACAACAATTTGTCGGAATCTCCCTTCTTCAGCGCTATCTGCAAAAACGCTTTTTTCAAGTCAAAGACGAGCAGTTTCTCGTCAAACCTGAGATGCAGGAGAGCACTGGACAGTTTTTGATTTAACGAGGGGCCTGGATGAATAACTTGATTATGGCTCAAATTTACAATTTTGTCTTTACTGCCATCACAAAGATTAGACAAAAAAACTACTCTCACTTTTGTCGTTTCTTTGTCTGGCTTAAAAACTGGCATGTGGGCTAGGAAGCTATGGGTCGGATTAGCTTCAGAGTAGCTCTCAAAATCTTCTACTCTTTCAATAATGCCAGCTCCCTCCAGCTCGTGAAAATAGTCATCCACCATCTGAAGTTTATCAGACTTACGATATTTGTTCAGATTAGATTTCAATATTTTACGACACAAATTATAGTTGTTGCCGAGAAATTGAGCAACATCGCTCCTCCACATCAAAGGCATAATTAATCTGCCGTTGGGGGAGCGAGAAGAATTTTCTAGGACGTATCTTACCATCAGGTCATCCACTTCCGATGAATCCTCTTTGTAGTCTCCATCATCGGAACAAGCCATCATTTTCCATTTTTCTTCCAAGACTTCCTGGGTAGCTTTGTGTAATTCGGCAGGGATCAACTCACCACTGCTGTCCAGGACTGTAACGTTGGAAACTTTTACAGGGTTATCAAATAAATCTCTCTGAAGATCATCATCCCGGTCTCTTACTGCAGGAAAAGGCGTCACGGTAATATTTGAAATGGTAGGCGCGCTGATATTTAGTCGATCTGGCAAGACCTGCAAATTTCTCGCCAAGCGCGTGACGTCACCATACAGCAGCAATCCAGCGTCCGTCTCTGAAAGAACAGAAGGTTCATCGTCTCCGAAAGAAACCTGCCTTTCCAGGAGAACCTCGGGATTTTTGTTTCCAAGGACAAACGAGAGATTAGACACTTCATCAGATTTCATCAGTAGAGGATCTGCTAAAGTGTAGCCTTTCTTGTGAAGGGTCTCGACAACACCTGTCAAGCCAGGGACTTTCAGGGTAATATTAATTGATGGAACACAAATGACTTCCAGAGTAGTTGTTTTATTTCCTAAAGTTAAATTTACCGACACGATCTTTGTCGTGTATTTTAGACTCGTTGAAACCGTTTTCCACAATCGGAAAATTAGATTCCAGAATCGGAAGATTTAATTTATCAGCGACAGATGAGAGGATAAAGTTTGGTTGGCAACCAGTATCCTTCATTGCTCTAACCAGAAAAGAGCCTATCTTACCAGTGAAAGTTGGCAGGAGCACTCCAGTCCCCACATCGCTCTGAAGGGCTGACTCCGTCCAAACCACGCTTGTGTTGACGCTCGCTCTTTGCTCTGTTGAGTGTCTGTCTCTGGAATTGGAGCCTTTAGGAAATTTCGAATTAGTTTGGGAGGGACACAAGAAAGTCATGTGCTGTCCATTGCACTTGAAACAAGTCCTACCAAACTTGAATTTACAATTACTCGTTGAATGGTTGGTATAACCACAACGAACGCACGCATGCAAAGCTCTCAAGCGCTCTCTCTTTGACTCTGGAGTCTGATACACTGGACAATCTTTGGTGGAATGAGAGGATTCGCGGTTGCCCTCCTCATCACTGCAGAGAGAACAGAAAGGGAACCTTCTAACCGCCGCGGCTCTCTCACTAGGCAGACTTGAGACATGGGTGGCCAAGTTGTGCACCAAGGAACTCTGCTTAGCATTACCAGTTTTGCGCTTTTCTTGATTGCGAAGTTCTTGGTATCTGTCAATGGCACTGAAAATAGTATTGTTAATTTCGGGTAAGGTAGGCTTATTATTGTTGCAGATGGTAACAATTTGATTTTGCAATGAAGTGTTCATGCCATTCCAGATAAAGTAATTAACCCGTCTCCACATGGTCGACCTACCAAGAGGTTTGAAGAAAATGGGTCAACTGTGCAACTTGCTGTACATTCATTAATCATGTTAGAAGTTTCATTGGGGGATCATTGTAAAGAGAGAGAGTTGCTCTTTCTGTCAGTGGGCAAAAAAATACTGCTACCCCAATGAAAATCTACGAAATTTGAGTTTTTATTTTGGTAAAATACAAAAAACAGAAATCAGAAAATCACTGGCCATTTTTTAATTATTGCACTTTAATGTTTTTTTATGATGTATTTTTATAGATTCTGAGTTGCTGAATCTTGTGGTATGTGAATTTTTTTTCAGGTCCAATAGTTCCGGAGTTACGTGCACTATATGTAAAACACAGTTTTTATTTTTTAGTTCATTTTGTGTATAGGCTGTTATCAAGCAGTTTCATTGTTTGTAAAGAGTTTGATATGCATAGAGCTTTTCCTCCCGAATACAATGGTGGTATTATTTTTTGCGTAGGAGTAAATCTGTGGATTTGGACTCCTATTTTTAGAACAAAAAACATAAGAAAATAAAAATGATGGCGACCTTCTTAGAGGCAGAGTGTGTGCTGGTATGCCTCAGCTACACTGCTGGCCTTCTAAGAGATTGTGCAGCGCCGGTAGCTACACTCCAGACTGAGCAGAAGAATTCATACAGATTTGAGCTTGATACCTCTCCTTCCCTGTTCCTCCCACCTAATTTTACCTTACACCAATGAATAGCGCTCAACAAGACGCTTAAGACCATATATGGCAACCCTAGGTTTGCTGATGTGAAACATGTGCTAGCTTTGCCGACCTTCTAAGAGTCCAGGACGTGGCGACGGGTTAAGGACAAGGTCGACAGAGATGTTAAGATTACGAAAGAGATCTTGAACAGAGCGCATCTCACTGACGTACTCGTACGGGCTCTCATGCTGGCTCAAATGCAACTGCGCAAGGCGCTTGATCGCATCGAACTGCTGCGAAACTGTGCGCGCAAACGCACTCACCAACAGCTGCCTAGCATTGTCGTACGACTGATCAGAGCCTGAAAGAGAGTTGATCAAGATTAGTGGATCATTGCGCAGCTGCTTCTTCAAGTACACAAATTTTTCGTAACTTGACAGTTCGTATTTGTCGATGCTGCTATCGAAGTTCTGCAAGAAATGGGTTAAGTTTTCCGTACGCTCATTACCAAAGGTAGGTAAAGGCACATCCGGTAGTTTTAATTTGTTGAGACGCGCAGTGGCCGGGCCAGCAGGAACCGTGGCCGAGTTCGACGCGCCATCTGCGGAAATATGGTCTTTAAGTAGAGCCAAAGCGTCAGATAATTTCACCGCATACGTTTCACATGAATCGAACTCAGCAGCCAGCTTACCGTCATCCGTGGAAGTCTTACAAAGCTGAGTAGCAATCTCGCTGTCGAGACTTCGGACGTCCAGGCTCAGCTGCTCGAGACGACTCAGCGAAGACAATTTCTCGTTGCGGGTAAGTGAATCGATATTTTCGTGAGTTCTATCACAGAGTTTCGTGATCTGTGCCCGAACGTAGCCGCGGCACCTCACTGAAAAATCGTATTTAGACATTTTTAGAAATTTTGATTTAAGAAATGTCACAAGAATTTTTAGATTTGGTAATACTAGTAAAGGGTGGGGCAGAAAAACCTATCCGATTTCAAATCCCTTTTTCTCAGAAGAGGGAGCAGGTAGAGTAGTGGGGTAAAAACCGTTAGAAAGCCGGTTTTATGCCATTTGTCAGTAGTCAACATGCCTTGGTCTGGTGAACATCGTGCTTTTGTTATTGAGCGGTTTATCGAATGCGGCGGATCGATAATTGCTACACAACGTGCTTTTCGAATTCATTTCGGACTCGGGCGTCATGATCCTGTTCCACATCACGCTACGATTAAAGTGTGGGTGTCAAATTTTAGACAGACGAGTTTAGCTTTGAAAAAGAAGTCGCCTGGACGTCCCAGGACAGCAACAGGACCTGAAAACGTGGCCAATGTGAGAGCCGCGATTGAACGTTCCCCGCGTCGTTCGGCGCGAAAACATTCGCTCGCTTTGGCGATTTCCAACCGCAGTATTCGGCGCATTTTACACCGGGACCTCAAAATGCATCCCTACAAAATGGTTGTTGCACAGGAATTAAGTGAAAGGGATTTTGAAACCCGTACGAACCTGTGTCGCGATCTCCGAGAACTCCCAAACGACGATGTTGTGCTCTTCACGGACGAAGCCCATTTTCACCTTTGTGGTGCCGTTAACAGGCAGAATTTTCGATATTGGAGTGACGAAAATCCTCGAGAAATCCATTAGGAACCCCTCCATAGCCCAAAAGTGACTGTGTGGTGTGCTCTTTCCCGCCTAGGCGTCTGGGGGCATTACTTTTTTGAAGAAAATGGGCAAACCGTAACGGTCAACAGCGAGCGCTATTGTTTCATGCTGGAAAATTTTCTTAGACCCAAAATGGAAGAAAATGGCGTGGAAAATGTGTGGTTTCAACAGGATGGTGCAACCGCCCACACATCGCGACGATCAATGGACATTCTCAGGGAACTGTTTCCCGGTCGCCTCATTTCCCTGAGAGGTGATCTTGGCTGGCCGCCGCGCTCACCGGATCTCACTCCATGTGACTTCTTCCTTTGGGGTTACCTCAAATCGAAGGTTTACCAGCATCGACCAAGGACCCTTCTTGCTTTACGAAGGGAAATTGCTCGGGCAATTGAAAAAATTCCTGTGGAAATGACGGTGAAAGTCATGGAAAGCTACCGCAAGCGCCTAAATCAGTGTATCCGCTCCCAAGGACATTTGAGTGATGTGCTTTTCAAAACTTAAATTTAAAAATGGCATAAAATTTGCGATATGCTAATAAAAAAAATTTTTTGACAAGTTGAGTGGTTTTAATTTTATAACGTTTTGAAATCGGATAGGTTTTTCTGCCCCACCCTGTATAAGAGACCAAAGTAGCTCTCACGCCACAGAACAAAGACCTGAAAGCACAATCAAGAGCACGGAACACGAGCACGCTCCCGCACCAGTCACCACACCACCACACGAAGTCCGCTCGAACCCCCTGGCAAGGTCGCCATAACGAAAAAAGCGAGCGGGGGGAATATGAAATACAGACAATGGAATAAAAGTTTAATAGTACCACCAGAATATTTGACAATGCCGGTAAATAAATGAACAATCGTGCAATGAAAAAATAAATTAGGTGATGGAGAACGATGGTTTTCGTTCAATTGTTGCGTCGGAGACACGGCCCGAAGTGTCGGAGCCGCTGTCGTGACTCCAGGCGCAAACCCCGCGCCTTCCGTTAATGCACCTAGGTGAAAAAAAATAGCAAAATTTAAATAAAGGGAGTAAATACGAAGTATGATGATCTGACTTGCTTGGTGAATCAGTTGATTACAGTTATACACCTAATACTATCCCCGATTTGATACACTTACAAAAACCTCAACTAAATTTACCCCCACCGATCTGATCTCAAACAGCTTGACTAAATTTACACCCGCCGATCTGATCTACACCTATCTAACGTATCACCCACCGATCTGATCTACACCTATCTAACGTATCACCCACCGATCTGATCTACACCTAAACTTACGTAACACCCACCGATCTGATCTGTACATAAACCCGTAAATAAACACACCCCGATCTGATCTGCACCTAAACCCGTAAATAAACACACCCCGATCTGATCCTAACTAGTTAATATATAGACTGATTACCCCTAGGCGCTATTATTTAACAGGAGGGAACGGAACACTTCAATGAGATTCAGCCGAACAATCTAATGCTTACGCACGACACACGACAGCACTGCGACTTACTGCTCTAATGGCGAACCGAAGTGTCTTCATGCAGTGAGTGAGGTGATGATGACGGGTGCGCACTCGCGCTCACAGGGTGCTTAGCCGCCTCCTACCATGCCGACCGTAGTGCGTCAACAAGACCAGAGCACACCGAATGGACGGACGGCGGAAGAAGCCGTGACGGATGGTGGTGAGGTAACGGAGCGTCAGAAATCCAGAAGTTGATGCGCTAGCGGTGAAGGCTGAAGATGGTCTGACGATTTTGGGCTCAACAGATCTGAGATTGGATCTGATGAGTAGCTAGGCGGGAAGTTTAGTGGCGAAGAAGAAATGTCGACAGTGAGAGTCACTATGCCGGTTGTAAGATATAGAATTGTCAACTGTACTATTGAAGTGTTCGTAATTAAATTGTAAGGCTCTGTTCCCATATAACTGTTCACATAAAAAAAACACTTTTTCGACAAGATATACATACCGTATAGGGAGGTGGAAATGGTCAATCCAGTTTTGATTCGTGAAATGATAATGAGCAGGATATAAAAACTTAGGAAATACCATAAAACAAGGTGTGCATAATATCAGTACAATCGATCAATACCCAAGTAGGCACAGATGTGGGATTGACCTGGGGCGCATGATATAACTGAAAAATAAATATACCTTTTCATATTTGTTGCACAATGTATGATAGATGGTAGTATTACTATAGATTTGTGCTTTTCATAGTGAAGAGGAATATAAAAGCATGAATTATAGATGTCACAGGAAGAGTTTAGCTGCAATCTACCTGCGTCTCTATACATATGCATCTTTAAGAGGTGGGAAGAATCGAAGTGAAAAAATTATATGATTCTATTCATTACATTAATTTAAGACAACATAAATCTCTAGAAATTAAATATTTTTACTTATTCTGGTCTCTTTGACAAGATATGCCAACTAATTCAGATAATCCCTCACAAAACTGATTAATCATTAAAAGTAAGCAAGTACAGCATCGGAACAACATAATGCAAGCAGTATTCATTCACTTGATATGATAAAATAAGTAAATTTAAGGGATCGTCCCAGGCCCCTGCTGCTCAGGTGGTCATTTTTCATATTTTTGTTGGAGAAGGACCCTTAGGTGGTGGACTATTAGAACCTAAAATTTTATCGCGCTACGGATAATGGATTACCCCTTACCACCCCCCCCCCCAGGGGGGGGGGGGTAAGGTTGTTCCAATGATTTTAAAACTGTCTTTTTTTATTCTGGCATCAAAACTCGATGATGAGTCCTATTTTGAAATATCAATACCAGATAAATATCAATACCTAAAAGTCAATACTCAAATGTTTTCAAAAACGAAGGCCTAAATCAAAAAAATTAATGGAATAAATTTCGTTTCTTTTCAAAGGTTACATATCATACTCAAGTTTAATAAAAATCAGACTGAAAATAAAAAATTTCATATTTTTGAATTTTTTTTTTGCGTTTGGAAATCACAATTCACAGTGTGAATATGAAGTTATGTATGGAAATTATCGAAATAAAATTAAAACTGCATTCAATTACACAAATTGTTCAGTATATTACACTTCAACAAGAAATTTCGTTTTTTGCTTTACCCAACACTTCGAACTTTCAACATTCAAAATGGGACTAGTCCTCGAATTTTGATGCTAGAACAAAACCAAAGACAGTTTTAGAATCCTTGAAACACTTCTAACAAACTCTCACGGGCTTTTATTCAAATTCAAATTTCTCGAAAAAATATATAGTTTCAAACCCAAAAAATAACTTGTATAGAAATTTTAAAAAATTTAAAATAAATTTAAAAAATTGAATTTGAAAAAAAAACCGTGAGAGTTTGTTAGAAATGTTTCAACTATTCTAAAACTGTCTTTGGTTTTGTTCTAGCATCAAAACTCGATGACGAGTCCTGTTTTGAAATATCCTAAATATATACCATAAAACTAATTTTTCTTGAAAAGAAAAAAAAACTAAGGCCTAAATCGAAAAAATGACACGAGTAGAAAAGATTAACTTTCACAAAATACATATACTGACCAATTTTCAAACGAATCGGACGAAAAAAGTTGAAAAAGTGGGATGATCTCCTTGAAAACGTGCAAGTTACCATCCATGTCATTTGCGCCAATCCACATCACTATTTGAACTCGTACATGTATACCCAGTCTAACATTTTTGTAGCGTGCTTGCATGTTTTTCGCCGACCAAGTAATTGAATTGCTTGCGCAGCGAAAATTATGCATGCCCTGGCAAAAAAGTTAGACTGGGTAACCTCATCGAAAGAGCAGAAGTTGAGCTCCTCGTAGATCAGTATATGTTTTCTGACTCTCATTGGGATCTCTTGGGTAGATTTCTGAATGTCAGTTTAAGCACCGAAAATTGGAAAATCGATGATTGTCCTACCCTTCACATTTACCAGGAAAGTTGTACATCCAAGCTATACAGAAACACTACTCAATGACTCTCAAGATTGCCAACGTTCCACCCTTTGGAACGTTTTTGCTGCGTGGTTAGGGCTGCCTAAGCTAACTTATAACCTGATCTTTCCTTTCAGCATTTTGGTAAGCATCAATGTTAGTGCCTGTTAGTGAATGACATGGATGGTACCATATTAAATTTTGAACCACACGTTATTCTTTAAGGAAGCCTGCCACAATGAGTGGGTTATGGCACCCATGATACCCTTTCGTAATACTCATTTGCAAGTGACAAAACTTTATTTGCTTACGTTCAATAACTTATATTTGCATGAACATATTGCTCTTTACCCTGAAAAGTGCTGTAATCTTTCCTGGTAAATGTGAAGGGTAGGACAATCATCGATTTTCCAATTTTCGGTGCCTAAATATAGTTAATTAAATCGAAATAAACAATTTCTTTCCATAAACTTTCTGGGGCAAATGAGTATTTACCAAGTTATAGCGGTAAATTAGTTACCGCAACTCTAGTGTTTGAAGCGGGAAGTAATTCCTCGAGCCTGGCAACACTGCAATGGACGCTGCCATCTAACGCCCTCGAATTATAGAGCCCGTTCTTGGCATCTAAGACGAAAGTTAACATACTGCTATAACCCAATTTTTTTGGGTGATAATTTCTATTGTGTTATTAACCAAACGATCCGAGCTATGGGTTCAGGCTCCGCGGGGCCGGCAAATAATGAATTACCAAGTACTTGAACGTACTTTAACAGCTCAATCGCTCAAAAAATAAAACCTACCGCTCTAACTCGTAAAATATTCCTTTGAAGCATAAATTGAATAGAAGAAAAGTACTTCGTTTCGATGTTATTACCATGATTTAAGCAACAAAAATTCGAAAATCGATGAGTAGCTGTTTATTCGAGCGCATTCGTCATCAGAGACGAAACTAAACCTATCGCTATAACTCGTTAAATACTCATTTGCCCATGAAAGTGCATAGAATAAAAATGGTTTATTTCGATCTAATTAACAATGTTTAGGCAGCGAAAATTGGAAAATCGATGATTGTCCTACGCTTCACAAATACCTCTTTCCTTCACACTTTTGTGAATGGCATAATAATTCTTTTTCATTTTTGCAGTATTTGCACAGTACTTTAATGAATAAACCGTTAATCAGCTGGTCTGGAAGATAAAAAAGAAAAATATAGTACTATTAAAAATATAGAGAATAATAGGTAAATAACATTAATATCACTTATTATCAACAGTTAGGAATACATATGTACATTACATAGAGCTGGCATATCAAAAAATTTGTGGGAATTGAAAAAACTTGAATCAGTTAATGAAATAAGAAAATTAAAAATATAATATTGAAGTTTTCTCAAATAATGTAATAGTCAGAACTTGCCTATGTGCGTTGAGATCACACTGCATCACTCAAAAAGCTAGCTATCACATATGTAGTTATTTACACACATTGTAAAATTGCAAAACTTTTAATGAAATACACTTTAAATGAGAAGCCTTCCAAGCAAATACTACATATGTTTTTGTCACTCTTGTAAAACTTTTTGTCATGTTGAAAAAAAAATCGTTTCACAAATATTTTCGATATCTTCATAAACTATATTTATAACTTCATTTACAACATCAATAATTGGGAAAATAAATTCTTCAATGCTTCCCACACTTTCAATTGTACCAATCGTGAGGTCGCCATTGTCATCAATGCGTTCAGAACAAGGTTTGTTACGCCTATTATTCATGCCCTTCACTGCACAGGAACTCGAATATGACGAATGCTGAATATAAATTTCTATGGACCATAATTCATGAACAACTGAATTACAATGAGTTGTACCACAAATTATGTCTACTCTATATGTGATGGGAGTATGAAAGCCGTTTATCTACGCGTAGTTCGATTAAATTCGAAGCGCAGAGAATGTTTTCTTTTCGAAAATATAGTTGTTGAAACCCTAATAAAACAAAAAATTATAACACGTTTGCTTCAGTTACTTAAATGAATTTAACATCACGTAGACTGCACTCTTGCTGTTGGTAGGTAAGCAAAGAATGTCCTAACCATGAAGAGCAAAGGATCTACTCTATGTCACGCAGTCACTAAATTAAAACTCGCGCGACATGCTGCGGCCGAGCTTAACATATCGCACACAAGACGTCCGACTTCAGGGCTGCACAAGCAATAAACTGATTATTTAAAAAAGTTACGCCTCTAAAATACATACACTTGTGTTTTTGACATTTTCAAATAGCTTTTTTCACATAAATGAATTAGTTTCGGTAAATGAAACTATACTTTGTGTTTTTTTTTTCAGTCGATTGATGTCAATACTGGATTATGTAATCAGACTTAACAACCACATACGCTACGTTCATCGCGCGGCTGTTCAACGAACAGGCAGTCGATCATTACTCGTTTCAAACGGGTTTATCGAGCATGAAATAGCTGAAAAATGCTTTTACCTTTTTCGATACGAGTTTTTTGTGTCAAGTATGCGTAATTGTCCAATATATATACATTTATTGCTATAGTAACATATGACAAACGATTTTAGCATATTTTTTTAAAAAAATAGACCTTCGAAACTCATTGGACGACTAAAAAAACAAGAACTGTGAACCTGTGATTACAGTAATCCTGAATATACTTATTATTGTAACGTATTCACATTTCTTGATATCTGTCAAATATATCTTCACGCATTATTGACTGAAATAACTATTCATTAACTTAATTGGTACATTTTATACAAATTACTCCGTATTATTGGCGTTCGATATCAACCCAATGTTTGGGCAATAATAATTTAAATTTTAACAAATTTTATTCAATTGCGATATTTTTAATTATTATGAGATAGTTTCCACTTATATGAATATCGTACATATATATATATACAGTGTTAGTTTAATATTAGAAATAAAACTACTTACTACATTGTCCCAATAACAAGTTGATATCACTAATAAAAATATCTTTTTCGATATTGTCTTGTTATTAGCCTATTATTGTAATCCAAGATTCCAATATCAGGTCAATAAATAATTATTAACCCAATATTGGCCTAATAATTTCTTTATACCTGGGAATAATAATTGCAAGTTTTTTGAAAGAAATGATTGTTTATTACCGAAGCTTACTTCTATTATGGCAAAATAAACAGTTAATTTGTTGAAATTAGTGCACATATGTGTATTGAGCATACATACATTTCTGAAACCGATCAAAGGGATTATTGATTCCTCGTCGATAAGATTTTATTGGCTGTAATTCAACAGATGTGTGATACCTTACTCCCCCAACGTTTTGATGTGGAAGTCTTACCAGTCATGAATGGGCTCGAGCACTTAAAAAAGTGCAATTTTGAGTGGGTTAAAAGTAAGGAAAGTCTGGAGGATGTAGAGTCTCTTATCCAAAGTTTGTGAGTTTATACAATGCCTTCTTTAGAACATGTGGCGGCGTATTGCCGTGGAGTAAGCAAAAGTGCATTTCAAGGAGGTTGTTGCTGTGAATTTCTGCTGCAATGCTTTAATTGGATACCTGAAAGCTGTTGTGGACAACACCTATTGTCGACTACCATCACAATATTCAGTTGCGGTGCAACTCCAGCATTGGGAAATGTTTGGATGTACCTTTGCTTTGCACAGATAGAACATCGATCACGCTCCAAGACGATGAACTACTTTTTTTTCATCGAACACGAGCAGAACTATTTTCAATTTTTCACCTCGCAGTCGTCTGCTCTGTAAATTCGCAGAACGGTCAAAGTACTGCGAATTTACTGACGACTGCGAGGTGAATTCGCTGAACGGTCCCAGTACTGGCATCAAGAGTATGAAACATTTCTCGGACACTGACACGGACTTCGCTCGGCTATTTCTGTGAGTTGTTTATAGTAAAAAATCTACGACCGTCCTCTAATCTCTCCTTCTACTTTTCTCGACTGCAAAATTTATAAAACCAGCTTCTTACTGCCCCGTCACTCACGCTGCTCTTCCCCCACATTCTGTTGAAATTAAGAGCTGTTTGAAAAGCATTGTGCCAACGGTAAAACACACGGAAGAAAAGCAATAAGTGGTTTTTCTTTTCAGAAACTAAAAGTCGAATAAAATGTCAAGGAAATTGATCATATTTGCCTAGGAAATATTTCAGAGCTCAATCGTCACTTTCATTAAAAGATCAATACATCTCTAAAATAAAAGATCAAAGTGAAGTGAGTAGGAGACTTTAAAATATAACTAGATAAACCTGACTGGAAATTTATCGGCAAATAAAGTTGGGTAGGTGATAACCTCAGTCTACTATTTGCAATATGTATTATTGTATATTTTGGGTTAGGCATCTGCTTTAAAAATGTAAGGACTCTAAAATCCTAAGGTTATAGTGGGTTGAAGCTGAGTTTAAAATTTTGAAATCGGTAGCAGATCTTGGAACATTACATTTTTCGACATCTTTGCACACTACAGAATAAGACGAGCATTCCAGTTTCAAATCAGCAAGGAAGCTTCTGCCTTGATGCTCTACAACTCTGAGAAAATTAGGAGCGTCATGTCGACGTGCGACAATGTGAACTGTATACAACTGTAAGAGTAAAGTATATCAGTGGGAAATACATTCTTGTACCGGAAAAAGAATGCACCACTGCGGCAGGTAAATACTAAGTGCGCAGGTAAAACTGAAGTATAACTTTCAACTCAAATTTAAAGTCAATTATAGTAATCAATATTGAAGCTAGATAGCAGACATTGGCTGGATCGTGCCTTATTTCGTCTTTATTAATTATTTATGAAAATTGAATTGGTTGGGGACTCCTGGTCGGTCAAAAGTTTTGTGAAAATACCTTCCGTGATCACCGGTGGCTCAAGTCGCTGCCAAAGTGTTAACAAGAGTGACATGTACGTGAAAGTGTTGAAAATGTTTACCCCGCAGTAATTTTATTTTGCATGACAACTTTTCGGACGGTGCTCCATAAGTTGGGAAAGAGCGTTATAATTGGTCTCTATTTTTTTTATAGCGCGTGACGCGTATTGAACGACAGAATTTTTCAATGTGCGAATAGATGACGCCTAACGGAAACCCTTTAGCTGTAAAATGATTACGTAAAAATTTATATTAACAATGAACGTTAGTGGAAGTGGAACAAGGTTTGTAACTTTTATTTATCTGTGTCTGAATAAAACTAATTTTGAAACTTATTGAACACAAACTAAAAAAAACTAGAGCCTAATCCTATAAAAGTGGGCTTACGATGCACTAATGTCTGAGACTGATTTTCCCGTCTTGTCACGAGGCAGTCTAGACAGGGCAAAGTGTTATTTATTTGCGCTTCTACATTAAACTTATTTCATTGATGCGAGGTATGTAGTTCAGAAACTGCTCAACATGTGATGGTTGCCTAAATCGAGAAAAAAAGCCATCAACGCAGCAGTTGTAGAACACTGACTTAAAGATCAGGGGACATTCGTCTAACTATTTTGCTCCATGAGAACACGTAAAAATATTGACAAGTGACTGAGTTAATGTAAGCCCCATAGCTAGACCGACTATTTGATTGTAAAGTTTGCCTTCAAATATAAAGAAAGAGGGTATTACTGAAAATTCCTCCATCGCTCTGAAGAGCTTATTAGTGAGACCCATAAATTTTAGATTGCTATGCTCAAATAACAGGTTCAGACAAATATATATGGATTCCTGAAGAGTGACATTGGTAAAATGTGATTCTACATCAAATGAAGCCATGATCAAATCTTTAACATCAGGAATGTTTTTAATATTTTCAATGAATTTGAATGCGTTATCAACAGTACATGTGTTGATTCGTAGTTATATTATTGAGGACTGGCACAAAAAATTTACTGAATTTATAGCTGGAGGTATCGTAAGCTGCAACAATAATTGACCTCAAATTAAATTTTTGATAAAAAATTGGAATTGTATATTTTCAGAAGACCGTACAGCACAGCAGGAAAAAATCTGCTTCATGCAAGGTAGAGAAACTTTCCGTTGGTGAACTTGTTGACTCTTTCAAACCTTGAACTCTCATTATTATTTTGTCCATTGACTCTATTATCTCATCTTTATATTAGCACCTCAGATTTCAAATATAGTCAACTTATATTGTTGTCGGTCAACTTTACCTCTACATACGTTGCAAGGGATCAACTCTCTGCTGGATGCAGGTTATTTCAAACGGGATATGACACTTATTCGGAAAACTGGAAAAAAATATTTTGTGCGGCTTAAAACTATAATAACGTTCATGATCTAGTACTTTCATTTTGCTCAAGAATTCTTGATAGTTAGCACACGCATAATTTAGAAAAAGAGGCGCTAATTTATCGAACGGTAAGAAGTATTTAAAACAATTTTATTTGTTTAAAGAGAGGCAGAAGTTTAAACCGAAAGCTAGAAGAATTTTCAGTCGATGAGGTAACTGAAGGGAACTGAAATAATGGAAATTATGAACTACCTTCTTCCGATTACAGGGTTCAATTTTGCAGTGGGAAACCCAAGCGCTTCAGTTTCTTCAAGTGAGTTTGTTTTGTCGGGTCAACAAACTGGTTCCTGGAGACTTGCATGTCTCGTAATGGCATAGGCGTCAGGAGTGAAGGATGTTGAGCGCACTTTATTCTCTATGGTTTCGAAATGCGTTGTTAGGTTGACCTGTGTCGTTTTTGTGTCCTTTTTAAATTTGCTTACATCATTCCAGGTTGTTTCCCGTCCGGAAAAAGTTGAAAGTATTTTTGAACGCTGATGAGTTATCCCGAATGTCAAAATTAACCCAAGATACACTAAGAATATAGAAAATGGCACCACCAAAAAACACTTAGATCGGAAAATTTTATTTCAAACCATCCAATTTTAGGCAGAAGGGATGTTTACGAAGAACGGTGAGAGATGCAAAACGAACGTCCGAAATGAAATAGCGTTACAATGTTTTTCAAATGAATTATTACACTTTCAAGGTTAAGGATGCGTTTTGTGTGCATTCATTATAGCATTGATATTTTGGTAAATATTGATGAGTTTCAGAATAAAATCCCAAGGTTTTCGAATTGCACTCTTTTCTGCTCGGTTATATATGGGATTTGCGTCCATAAACTAATTTTCGGCGTGTGAAAGTTTTGAAATGTTTGTGAAAATGACTTGGCTCACTACTGTGCTAGTTGAGGTGCTAAGGATCCGTATTATAATACTGTTCACTGAGACACATACTTCTGAAGAATGGTTTTTCTTTTAAATCTGTGCACATTTTTATAACTACTTTTCATGTTGAAATGGAACGCCTACATTTTGTGTTTTCAATTTTTAAAGAGATGAAGTCTTGCTAGGCCCTAGAGATAAAAAAGTGCTTTGACGCGAAAAAAATTATTTAGAACTAATTTTCGTAGGAATTAAACTCTCGTTATTTTTTCTCCTCAATTCACCGTCGCAATGTTTATCCCTAAACATAATGCACTTTAGTGGAGGCTTATTGAATTTTTGTCACATAGCAAATAATTCATTTCATTTATATTTTCACGAATACATCGCAAGTGCTACAGAGTCTTTTTCGTTTGTTAGGAGTATGCTAGAACAGCCATTCATTATCGTCACTCGTTAATGTTCTGGGAAATATTTGTAGACATTTCATCACCCTAAAGTTTTTTGGCGTCAATTCTGTGAGTAATTGTTCAAAAATTAATATTTTGTCGTATTGTTACAAACTTTTTCACACTAATCTTCTATACAAGAAAGTTTGATCCATCTTAATATAATTCACGCATCACCTAATAAAGTTTTTTTCAGAAAAATGAGTAAAATATCCCTTTCTATGTTTCAATCCTGAAAACTATAATAAACTAAATATAATACTTTAAATTTTAGCAGTTCATTTAGCATACAAGGAACACAAAAGGGTTATTCAGGATAACCGCCGTTATCCACTATAGCGAATTCTTAACGCTTTCAAGAATCGGACACTCCGCGCTCTAAGAGGTTATTCGGCATTCCTTACGTATCCTGCAAGCCCTTTGAAATCTAAAATTCCTCTCCTCAAAACAGAATTTGATGGTCGTCTTCATGGGTTTCTGTCAGTAACTGTTGAAAATTTTCATGTTCTTCTCTAAACAAACTTCTTTCAATACTTGTGGGTTATGTCACCACTTGTTTATGGAAGAAACTGGTTTCAGGGGAAAAAGTGAAAAATTTAATTGTATCATGAATGGTGAATTGATGTTCTGGGTTGTATGAATTGGTTTTTCATGTGAGAAGGTATCCTTGTTAATTTATATTTTCAATGCAATATATCTACTTTCCATTTATGTATAATGAATCTCTGGGACCTTTCTCTCCAGTTCTTGGAAGGTCCTATAGACTCATTATGGCCTGAAACAAAGCAAAAATAAAAAAAAAAATTTCTAATCATTTACTTCAGCTAACCTAACCTCAACATCAAAAGGAAACCATACATTAAAAGTGGTGACAGATAACCCACAAGTACCCTTCTTTCATTCCATTAGTTAGGAGATGCTTCCCATTTTGGGTATTAATATTTGGCCAATGCTTTTGATAGCTCTGTTAATTGTCGTGATGCTGACGAACGTCTTCTTTGCCAATACCGGTAATGACACGGTTAGATTGGCTTTGATCCTCTCTCAAGGCCGACTAGTCAGCGAAGTTGGTAAATTTGATCTTTTTTGCCGTGCTGGGGTTCTATACTATTGGCAAGATTCGTCCGAACCTCTTAAGAATCTCGTAAACTGGCTGTTTCGGATACTAGTGAGATTTTAGAGTTAAGACTGGGCTTCGGCCTGAACAACGAAGTTTACAGATAGCTGAACGTTTCCACTGCTATCTGCATGCATCGCGTATGCATCAAACTCTCAGAGCTAATTTCCAGATGCACAGATAACTAAGCATAACTGGTGTTCTCTAGTATTACAAATTAATAGAGGAATCAGAATTAGTGACGTTTTTAAATTTATACGGATTTATTTGAAAGACCATGTAGTTTCATTAGGATGAACCCAAATTCGAAACAATCTTAAGAACACGGTCTGTCATCCCTTCTAATATAATTGACTGCCGTTAAGCATTCCGCTCGTTGAAAGTATCTGTCCCAGTTTTCTGCAACTGCCTGGCCTCCATCTCACTCACGCCCGCCTCCCTTATTGCTGCCGTCAGGTGGTGCCTATGGGGAGGAATGGCGGTGTTCTGGGTTCCACTTGCGTTGTATCAGTTCCAGGGATACGGAACAGTTGCCTCAGCCTAATGTCTGAGCTTGCCAATTCTACTCAACTCCTAAAAACCGGCGGAAAAATTACTAAAAATGTAGCGAGGTGACAAAGTTAGAAATACATATCACAAAAATGCTTCTGCTTTTATTTTGCAACTAACTGAAAATAAAGATAAGGAACTCAAAATGAGAGAGTAACAGATGGAAAATATTCGTAAGAAATTGGAGTTCGACGCTACCTTCAGCGTCGCTTAGCACTAGCCAACGGTAAATTGAAAGATTTTTCCTCCAATAAAACTACTGCAAAAAATAAACAAGGAAAACATTCACTCTTTTGCTCAAGATCTAATGATCTGTTGTATTTTTTCTGTGATACGAGTATATGTGTACCGTGTCTTCACTTTTTGTTTTTTTTATATACCCTCCTCTCATCGTGGACCGAACTTAACTTTTTTTATGTTCAAAAAGGATAGTTAAAAATCGAATATAAATCCAAATGATTCGGTAATTGACATAAAAATATCACTAACGATTCAATGATCCTAAATAATAGTAGCACCTTTTTAAAATGTGTTTCAATTCATGGAAATGATTAGTCGAATGCATGTTGCATAAATAAGCTCACAAAATAGTAAGGGCATATAAAAGTGAAAATGCCTCTAATGAAGTGATGATACGCAAAATATTCAAGTAGTGCACGTATCTATCCCATGCAAAAAATATTCAAGAAGTTGCAAAGACGAGTTAATAGAACAGACATGGAATAGAAATGTGCGCTGGACACATACTTTCCTGTGATATTGATGACGTATTTCAAACATTTTCATCGGTGTAGAACATTTAGTTCAATTCGCGACTCCAGCCTCAGGTAATTTTATGCGTATAACAATCAAACACGTGCGTTCTCTATTCTTTTTCGTCCTTTTATAATACTACGGAGATTCAACAATGGTAATATATATTTATATATAATCGAGCGATAATCCCAAGAAATAATTCAGTACTTGGTAATGAATTCTGAGGAGCAGTCGATGGCTGGGAGGCGAGAGCTCACGAGTTCTCGGGACCCTAAACCAGCCACCAGACCAGCTGCTGCAAAAGAAATGGACCCCGTTACAGTAGCGAGCCTTCAATATACTTCGCCGAACATACAAAAGATGTAACAACTCCCCTGACGTTTATGAAACGACCCCCTATTCTACCGAAGGGAATTTTCTGAAATGCATATAAAAACCTGAACCATATATTTTTACTGAAAATTTTGATTGATTTTCGTGCGTGTAGCTGCGTCTAACTAACTTATCTAACTTATTGTAGTTTCAAAATTTCCTAACAAGCGCGCTTTGACACAGTTGTTGTCAATGATACATTGAAATTCCGACATTAGAGATAATAAACTCAACAGTAGTAATATAATTAATAGTCCATACTCGAACAGTTTAGATATTACTCTCATTTAAAATCATTTGGTTTAAACTTCTCCAACATTTAAACTTCGGGAAATTGTCCCCGTTTTTCACTCCTGGTCAGACTTTAATAAAAACATACGGAAGATATCGTAGATACTTTGAACGCACATGTTAGGCCGATTGTGAGAAGTCAAAATATGATATTACTAATAGTGCTAAAAACAAGGGCTTAATCATTAATAGTGCTAAATAAAGGAAACAATTCTAAAATACTGTTTCATTTGTTCAGTGTGGTGGATTGGCTTACACTCAGTTACAACCGTTGATTTTTTCTCTCACCAGGTGTTCCAAGTAACTTTCGAACGAGGGAGTAACGTTAAGCTGTGGAATGTTAAAAATATTTCCATCCATTGTGAGTGGACTTAAGCCCAGTGAAGTAACTTCCGCCTGAAAGCTGCCCGCGTAAGCTACTGTTAATAAAACAAACCAGAGCAAAGCAGAACAGAACTGAAAAAGAAATAACAATAGTATAAAACTAGTATAGTATTTTAGGATTTAAAACTTGAGAGCAACAGTTCGAGCGTTTATATATGTCAACAGCACGAAAGTTAGAATTCAACAGCGGGTTGATTCACATGAAGCGCATACATTAACAGCACTCAAGTTAGTTGCATCCGGAGGATTCCAGCTGTACGCGGCTTCCTCTGTAGCAGTTTAATAAAGGCTCCTTTCAACCGAAGCGCGAAGATCCTCAACGCGAGATTTTCATAAACGTAATTTGCTGAAGTATGAGACGACCAATAGAATGACACCAGCCCCACAAATACGACCACCAATAAGAAGTATAGAGTTAAGATGCGCGGATAAGAGGTACAGAGTTGTTCTGAACAAGGAGACACAGGACTTTAAGAAGTCTGCTATAAATTACTGATTATACTAATTGAATAGGATTTCGCAGTTTTATGTTTCAATATTTCAAGAACATATATCTCGGGTTGATTTAAATAAAAGATTAAGGATTAATTACCTTGAATATTAAATACCTATTCAAGAGGCTGCATGAGCCGGGATGAGGAATTTAATACGCGGAAAGACCGCTTTATTGATAAAGAGAAAATAGTTAAAGGTTCCAGACCCACTTTTCGAAGGGCGACATGCTGCCCAAACAGTAAGTTAAGTTTAAGTTAGTTTAATTGGAGAACGCAAAAGCGTCCCGATTAAGGTTAATTAATTAATCGATTTTAAGGTTAGTGTAGGTCCGGTTGAGGTTCGAACATGCTTAATTCTAGAGATATAAATTTGAACACAATAGAACGAAAAGAAAAGTTGCAGCTGCAAAAAAAAAACGATGAACAGAAAGAACTAAATTCAATGGTTTCAAAAGCTCCTCTGGCAACAAAACCAGGCGATCAGAAGAAAGCTTCTTCTTCTTCCACCACAAGGCAGCGAGCAGTAATACGGAAGATTTTCAACAAAAACGATAAAATTCAACCGAACAGAATAAATTAGAATTAAATGAAATGGAATGGAGAAGAACAATAGGATAATACAGAACAATATTATATCTAGTATTTATATTCCCGCAAAAGAATGAAATACTAATCAAATTCTCAAAACTTATGACGAAAATTACGACAGCAATATATAATTGTAAAATTCGGAATATTTTTGTCTTTTTATCCAAATAAACATGTAGTTTCGATATAGAATGATCTGAAGAAAATAGCGGTTTCTGGCATGCATCGCAGGTGTATGCAAGACCGCTATTTTCTACAGATGTAATTTTAATTATAAGAGACAACACAATTTCATGGACGATGCATTTTCATTGTGGGGTGGAAACACTATTGACAGTTTACATGAACATGACATAAAACTTTGAAATTCGTGACGCCAGGAAGTAATATTAGAAATTACTTGTTTCAGCAGATGTTTAAAAATGTCATTTCGAGGAAACATGAAAAAAAATTAAATATAAGCATGAGGACCACGGAAATTGCAAGTTTTTTATTTCTAATTAGAAATTTTTAACATAGCGGTCACTAGTTGATAAGCATTTTATTTATATATTAATTAATGATCACACAACGAATTTATAGTTGTTTTACATGGATGCTTTACAATAATAAAGAGATGACGAGTTAGGTATTGTCACAAGGTGAGAGTGAAACAGAAAAAAAGGACCAGTATCTTTAGTTAAAATGCCAGTTGTCAGCGTGCTACACACATATGTGCATATGTACGTGCAAATATATACATATATGCATGTACATACATACCTGCGCATATGCATACCCCCAACACGCACACATACATAAATACATACCTATGCATCGCCAACTAATCGCAGTTGCAATCGCATGATCGCAGTTGCAATCGCCATACATATGCGTTCTACAAAAATGCTGTGCGATGTACTGAAATGTAGGATAATGACCAAAGGAAGTTCGTGGCAACTTTTTCATAAGGTGTTGCTGCTTACAATTTCTAAGGGAATATCGAAGCGATTTTTAATTAAATGTTGTAGAGAAAAAATCATTGGTTGATAAGCGTCTAATATGTCATATGTGGGTGATCGTACAACAAATTTATATGTACTTATTTTTTATAAATGATTTAGAATACTGAAGTGAAATGAAATATTACGTAGTGACACATTCACCCATCTGCGCACACATAGCGTGCACACGCACTCATATACACAATTAAGCATGTGCGCAAATATCAGCATAAACTAGTCTGTTTAAATCAGCATTCCAATGGAGGGATTCGGAGAAAATATCTTTTGTCACGGCATGAATTTTATGATATTTCAGTACTAAAAGTAGTGGCACAAAAAAGTCTACCTGAGTCAGAAACATGAAAACGATTGTTCTTCAACGGTTGCCAAGTACAGAAAATCCTAGGTGAGGTTGTTGTAATATACTCTAGAGCGTAAGAGATGATATGATAATATGCAGTACACTAGCTTAACAAGAACATTTTTTGTGGTGAATAAGAAAGAAGACAAGAATGCCCTATAAGGGTTTCATATTAGAAAAAAATCACATTATTTTTGAAATACGGTGCAGAATGTATACAATTAATAAACACACACACATATAGGTACCATGACGGTCTAGTTTGATGCTTGCACAAAAACGGAGAGGAAAGACATAAAATACATCCTTCGGCTGGTTTATCTAGTCCAGTGCACACAGGTGTATGTGCACATATGCACACCCAAATGTGCACATACACCCATATACGAACACACATATACAAGTAAGCATGTTTGGAAATCCCTGCTTATAGGCTATCAAATCATAATACCTACGCATACCTAAAAACTATTGTGTAATGTCCTGAATCATAAAAAAGTGAGCAAGGGAGATTATTCAGCATTGGAGATACCAGGCATATAAGATTTGCCAATACTTATTCAGTATGTTCTGTAACTAAGAATCATTTTTGAGACACAAGATGACGAGTTATCTTGGCTTTAATTTCTCTCGGTCTTTGAGGGATTCTCATACTCAGGAGAAGTTGTTCCACGGTAAGGCGCCTGATATGGACAGAGCCTTCTGCCCTAAGTGAGATGAACGATAGTTGACCAAGACATTATTGTTTCTGTTCGGCTTTTGGTTGGTTGCAGTGGGTGGATGGAAACGCACTATCTCAGCGTTGCTCTGAGGAAGATATAACGACGAGAATACGAATTGGGCCCTCTGCATGAGGAGCCTTTCTTGGATAGGAATCCAGCCGAGTTTATTAAGGAGAGGGGTTACGTGATCACTTCTTTTGAAACCACGGCCACTTTATACGTACACATATAATAATAATTCTTATAGCTAAAATGCCGTTATGTCAAACTAGTTTTTCTAAATATTACATAAATTCAATTAAATAGAAGTGACATGAAAATTTAGAGTTTATCTTTAGCTCCAAGCCATAGCAAGAAACAAGATGGCGCTGATGCCGCAAAAGCCGGAGTTGCCGCCATTTTGGCCAACTGTCCGCTACCGCTTGCTCACTGGAACTGTGTGCAGAGAGTTATGAGAAGTTATAAATATATTAAAGCCTTGCTGTGGCCGAGTGTACAGAGCGCTTGCGTTCTGTGCTTCCTGCACAGGTTCGAGCCCTGTACGCGGCAGTTGGCGAGAAAAACGCTAATGCGGCAAATCAGGGTCGTTGCCTGCAGTGTGGTCATTGTCCTCAAGGAATGTTACCTAAGCCCTAAATGAGAGGAAAATAAGGCCTTAAAGCTCGGACGTGACTAGGGGCCTGGGGAACCCCTATCATGTACTTTCCCTTTAAAGTATCATGTCAATGATGTTCAGCCACCCTCTACTAAAAGAGGAAAAGGCTCGGTATGTACCATATACGTATATACCAATAAATATATTAAAGAGCCTCTGCTAACCGTTAGGTTGTACGGTTCAAGCTAGAAGCTGGAACAAATTTCGAATTTTTTTAAGTTCGAAACTTAGTTCCGAAAAAATGGACCTGAGTTAGCACTGTAATAAAATCAGAGCGCCACTTCCCGCCTCCCCTTTCTATACATACATACCTCGTTAGGGAGTGAGGAGCGAGGCGGGAATAAAAAAAATTCAATTGACACGTGACAGCTCTAAATAGATACGTGCTAACATCGGCACTTATGTGAGTACATAAGTACATGCTTAAGTGAGTGTGTATCTTCGTATCTACGTTTGAATGTGCGTGTATGGGTACGCACTTATACATACTCGTACGTACTTAAGCGCACACGTGATACACGCTTACTTCCTTGCGAACGTACTTGCTTGGTGCTCGCTTGCTAGAGTACCACAAACTTACATCCGTACATACTAGATTACATACGTTCGAACTTACGTGTTACGTACATACGTATTTACGTGCTTCCGTATATACGTGCGTTCTACTAGAATACGTATATACAGTGCATACTTACTTAACGGGGTACGTGCAAACTTTCTTGAGTACGTACCTGTCACGAAACAGAGATGTTCGTCTTTGTTTTCGATAGAGGGATTGAAACCTCGATAGTCGAAGAGGAAAGGAAAATTAAAGAGATGAAAATTCACAGAAATGAGAAAAGACAGAACAGAAGGAAAGGTAGAAATAGCAGGAGTGGCAATGGTGTGCATTTACGCGTCTACCTTCATAAAAAAACCTACGATCAGCACGGGATAATAACGACAAAGATAGTAGCATTTAATTAACTTTTTTGGTATTACAAATTGAACACGATGAATTGAACACAAACGAGAGAACTGCAAAACTGCGAATTTTGTTTAAGGTGCGTTAGTAAACGACACCCCGCTCTAATGTTGTACAGCAAATGCAATGCTTATACAAAAAAGGCGCATCAAATGGAATTAGGCACGTCCGTGAAGACTTGAAAATATCACACAAAAATATCCAACGACACACGTGGAGAGGGGCGCTATTGCAATGGCACGACCACCGAAAACAAACGACACGACTCACCACAAGGAAATGCTATGGCCGCGTACACTACTAAAAGTTCAAAATTTATCTCTTACGCATTTAATAAGCACAAACGACAGAAGCTCGATGTCCCCTGACGATGATAAAAAACACAAGCGCACTCACAGGTTTGGACACCATTACACAGTATTTTTAAATGACCTCTATTATATGAGTTCGCATTTTAATTTTAATTCCCCTTTTCTTCTGTGATACGATGTAGCTGTTACCTCAATGACGACTCCATCAGACATTGGTGGTACTCAATTTAGACTCAGAATACTGTTGCGTCGGTGCTTCTCACACTCCATCTTGCCGGCGTTGCGGTGTCCAGTCCTCTGGACGCTCGCTCTATGCCCAGGGAAATTTTTGAATGTGGCATAGCCCATCGTTCCTTGGAGTGCTGAGGGAGCTTGGTTACTGTAGATGTCTCAGGTTGATTCCGTATCGCTGCAGACTTCGTGATTGCTTGGTTCCAATCGGCATGAAGGTACTTGCCAGCTTGGAGTTGACGTAGAAAAACTTTAAAACTTCCGGTAGAGTCGTTGACATGCCTCTTGCGCTTGGCGATCACCACTGTGAATCTGATGCGCTTGGAGCGGATTTCTAGTGGAATTGGCACGTTGGCGACTGCAGGTGACAAGACGGTATACTCTTGAAGCTTCATGTTGTTCACTTTGCTAAGATCTTAAGTTTGAGTTTTTATCGTACAAAGCACGCCGGCGAAGGGCCGGGTGCTTCCTTACGCACACAAATTTCGTGTATCTCTTGTTGCGTAACTCAGAGAAAGAAACCTCCCCTTTCTTCAAGCGTTCTTCTTTTTTTTCTTTCTTTCTTGTTATGTGTTCCACTTGGTTCTTTTTGAAAGGTTCTCGAGTCTTTTTCCTTGTGTTGATGAATCGTACGCCGATTTTAAGCCGTTGCTTGTTCTGACGTATTTTGCTGCTCATTGGTCAGATACTCGCATGCCTCTGACACACCTACCTCGCGGTACTTTCTTGCGCTTCCAATGGTTCTGGTGATGCGACTCTCTGCTTTCCTCCTCACAGCTATCCATCGCACCTCCTTTTCTTGTAGAATGCTGGCTTGTTCCCACGCCGCCTGAGCGTTGCTTCAGACGGTTTTTCTGAACAACGACATCCGACTTTCCAATGTCTGTTCACATCGCAGCTTTGTTTAATTTACCTAACGAAATATATACTTTATAATCCACTTTGTTACATACGTGCATGCTTACGTACATGCCCGTACTTACATTAGTATGCACTTACGTTCGTACGCACTTATGCGAGGGATGTAACATTTTGCATGTTGCATATATGCAGTAACTCGATATATTTTTCACCGGCATAAAATATGCACTTGTGCATATATGCTAACCGATGAACATGCACAACTTGGTCAATTTTGAGTATGGAACTATGTAACAAGATAGTATATGATTTTGGAGTCATGAATAAAGTAATGAACGGAATGAGATATATGAATTTGTGATAATTTAAACGCATGAATTTGGCTGTATGGTTTTAGAGTTTGTTAATGGAACACAGGAAGCAAAATGTAGATGACAACGATAACAGTAAGTAGTGTACTCTAAGTAGTACAGCGTGGTGCTCTACACACCAATGCCGAGGGAAAGAACTAACAGTCAAATCCTCCAATATGCTGAGGAGCATGAAGATTTCGGAATAGGAGACGGATTTTGTTTTACATATATTGCAAAAAAAAACAGGTGTGTTGCGTAATTAAATAGCCAAGTCAAATAAAGTACGAAAACATACTCCTAGTCTGCACAGATGCTGCACCATGTATGATGAAAGCAATGGACGGGTTGCAAGTCCTTTTCATCAAAATGATTCATATAACTTGCTTAGCATATGGATTGACCAGAGTTGAAGAATTGGTGAGATTCAGCTATTCTGATGTAAGCCGACAGATACCGGCCGCTAAAAGCATCTTCGTTAAAACTCCGTTGAGATCGCAAAGATTTACGGAACTTGCTCCTAACACGTCACTACCTCCAACGCCAATGATAACACGATGGTTTACATGGAAACTCGGGGACTCATTATTTCTACTGTTTTCCAAATGATGGACTCTGGGGAAATAACTTTAAAAAACACCTATGTCCAGCGCTAGCACTAAAAGTTAACCAGCGTTCTAATCAAAAACATAGGTTGCCTAAAGCTCAAGGCACTTAATGCCATACTATTCGGGCAGCCCGCAGAAGGACTAGAATATATCTTGCTACACATTTTCTCCCCTTATTTCTTGTGATGTAGAACGGGTGTTTTCCAAGTGTAAAACTGTATTAGCAGATAATAGAAGGAGATTCACGTATGAAAACCGCAAATACCATTAATAATGAAGTGCAATTCCAACGTTTAATTGTTTTTCTTGGATATTGTTCATTTAAACTTTCTATTCCATTCGTGTATGATTGAAATTATCTAAATACGAAAGAGGTTAAAATTTAATTTCGCTATGTCACATTTTGTTTACGGACTTTAAACCTTTAGCAGTAAAATAAAAAAATTGAGATTACACCTTCGTTTTACTGAAATTTCCCTTCAACCCACCAAAGTGCAAGTACATTCAAAATATTTCTATCTACATATGTATATAGTAAAAGATTACCTTTATTCCATATTCCGTTTAAACTTTGGGCGTATAATATGCACACTATATTGAACAGTTTGTGGCATTTCAAATGCATAATTCCATCAACAGTACTAATATGCATTTTGGTCCAGCACATGTGCCAGTGATTTTGTGCATATTTTATGCGGCATGTAAATCTCGGGAGCAAAAATCGTCTTATAATATGCTGCATAGCGAGAAAAAAATTATGCACGTATGCAGGATACTTTATGCTGCATATTGTCCCATCCTTACTTATGAGTTCTTAACTTCCATACCGAGCTACGTACGCACTTACGCACCGTACAATCTATGCAAGTAACTACGTATCTACTTAAGCACTTAAGTGCATACCCACGTTGGTGTGTGCGTAAGCATGTACTTGAAATGTAGCAAGAAAAAATAAGTTATTTAAAATCCATTTGTAATTCGTTATGCTAGGAAGTACGTAGTCATTTTTATGATTACACGCTTGCATCTGGACGGAATATAGGCATTCAACTTGAGTACGGATGCACTGCACATGACAGTTACTCGTGACTACACATCAAACAGTGAAGTCAGCGACGTGATTATTCTTTCTTGTTTTATTATCGCTTTAAAATGCTTGTCAATATTTGACCGGCGTGTAATATCTGCCAAAGGTTTGATGTAGCCATACTATGTAATCAAACGTTCGTAAAACAAGCGGTGATTACTTCGTCCACAATCGCAGAGCGCAGACATGGCGCAGACTGATCGAGAACTGGCCGTTGCGCCCTCGCAGGAATTGCCCATTCAACCGTCAAAATATGAACGCGAGTAACGGTTGTGCGGCTCTGAATTATAGGCAGGTGCACTTGCCGCAGAACTACGGCGGCCGACCCGTCTGTTCCCGACGATGGCCGATAGTACGTGTGATCCTCGGGGCATTTGCCTGTTGTAATCTCCATGCAGCAGCTGTGGGCGACAAACATCGTCAACTTGCTCTGCCGCGAGGAAAAGTTGGCCGATACCTAAAATGCTGCGGAAAACTGCAGTGTCGTGAAAGCTACAGCGCTCATCGGCGCCGATATCGGAAGCAATTTCTAATTGGAGTGGCCCCATGAATTGACAGTTTTCCTTCATTAGCGGATAAGATCCTACAAATGATGTCGTACAATTATCGTGAAAGATACGATTCTTGAGATTGCCTTAGAAATTGTTCAGATACATTTTTTCTCCATAGCCCTCTGGCCTTTCGGTCAACCCTCGCACCTTACAGAGCGTTGCAACAACGTACAACGCTTGTAACTGCACGAAACTTATTTATGTTTTGACTGCATAAATCATAAAATTTGAGGATGACCTACGTAGGCATTCACCAAAGAAAATGAGTTAATGCGCTAACGAAATATTTCAATACAAATCACGAGCCTTATCGTGACTATTTTCCTTTTCGTGACCTTGGCTTACTGTCATCTGTAGTTTAATGAGCTCCCTACAAACAGGACCTGTAATCCACTGTGTTTTCACTTGTTTTGTATCACAGTTTCTCTACTGCATATAGATGAGCATTCAATATATTTTAAAATTAATTGCAATAACTTGGAGTTTCCCCATTAGCTTATTCATATTTTTTTTAATTATTGAGTACGAAGTCAAAATGCAGCGAAAATGTGGGCGCGTGCAAACTAAAAGCTCAAATTTAAACATTCAACAAGGCTATTTATTTGAGCCAGCACTAGTGCAAAAGTGTCGCGAAATGGGTAATGTAGAGCAGCTTACATATACCGTAGCTAAATGTTTAATTTTATGGCGGTAATTCAAGCGCAGACCAGCGCTTGACACCTTGGACTTCGTCAATTATCCCCGATTTCACGCTTTTGGTGAGAATTCACTATAGTAATTTTAAATGAAACAGAGAGTTGTTAGTATGTTCGAGTCACATTAGCCAAATGGGTTAATTTTCGTGTTCTCTACGTTTGATTTAAATGTATTAGAATCCGTGACATTTGGAAATAAAATATTTTGTTCACAGTGAAATGTAAGAAAAAAATGAGATGTTGTGATACAAATTATCTTATGACTTAATTTGAACGTTGAAAACCTTATTTCATGCTTTTCTACTCATGATAATTTGTTAATTAGAAAGGTTATAACGGATGTTGCACTCACGACATGAAAACCAACAACACGATATATGAGTGTCTCTTTTAAAAGAAGTTAAGATTTCTTCGTGATGACGATTTTTATCAACGTGCGAGCAAAGTAAGAATTGCTGTTACGTTTGGAAGGCACAGCATTTGACTTTTTCTTCACAATTTAGTTTTAAATTTAAGCTCAGAGTTAAATTATGACAGAACATTCTATTGAAAAATCATTGAGTGTTACATTATGCGAGCATATAGGAGGCAAAATACCATCTATTGCAGCTCCGATTGCTAAGTTCAATCACCAATCTCACGTAATATTACTGATTACTGAGAAAGAACTCATTCAAACGCCTTTCGAGAATAAATATTCTTCTGATGCATGCGTTCGCATAAAGTCATATTTTTACATTTTCTCGTGTCACAGGAATACATCATTTCAGCATTTCAAAATCCTTCATGCTACTGGCGCTGACATTCTTACTGGTTTATAACGTGCAGCCCATGAGTGAAGAATACTGTCACTTAATAATTAGCCAATCAAGGGTAATTAAAACTTCTCTGAAAATCACGTCCGACCCAATTGAAAATCAAGGACGTTTAGCCGGTGGGTACGCGTCGGTTCCTAGGGGCTTTTTAGTTGTATTACGCACGGTTTAAGGGTCAAATGTCCACTTTTTCGGACACAAAACTACACGCGCATCGCCGTTGTTTCGCCCTACCTAACGGCCGTTTACCGCCTCAGAACCAGATTAGAATCGCGGCTGGCCGTCCATGGATTAATTATAGGTTAAAAAATCGCTCCCGGCTGCCCTTGCCTCGCCTCACGGGGTGTAAAATATTGCACTGGAAGCGTTGGATCCTACAATACATTCAGACTTACTGCATTGTGAATTTATTGACCCATTAAGCTCAGTACAATATTGTACATCCAATGAGATCTATGCAAGTGCAACTGGGAGCTCAGGTACATAAGACAATACATTAGAAAGGACATAGAATCCCGCTCTTTTTTCAACTTTTATTACAAAAATGACTCATTCTACACTATAATTTACATGAATATCTTACTTCCATTAATCACAGCCTTCTCACCAATAAAACACCAAATAATATAGGAATTAAAAATAAAATCACAATCCGTGTAAAATGCTGCATGTAACAAATATCAACTGCATAAACATAAGGATGGGAATGTAATTTCCGGTATCTCAAAATTCCCTTTCAACGCTTGTTTACATTATAGATTAGATTATTGGTTATCCCCCCTATCCGCAACAAATGCGACCCAAAGAGAGGAAAAGGAAGGCACCATTTAGTATGGAGGCAACACGTGCAATACATTTTGGGACATATCATATGTGTACCATTAGATACATTGCATACCGGCATAAATGAATAGCATTTCCATAATTTCACTACCTTTTTTAGAATTGATTTTAACCTACCTGTTAAAAATTATAGTACAATTATATTGTTCACACTTTTTATAAAGGACAAGAATGGACTTGAACAGTACAGTCAGCTTCTAAATTCTGCTACTCACAACTTAACCGAACCAACCGTAGCAATCACACAAACGTAGTCAACGTTTTAAAGGGAAAGCGGAATCTGAGCAGAAAGGGTATAAAAACAGTAAGTTGAGAAAAAAGTTCATGAAACCAGATCAAAGCTGAAGAAGAAAGTAGTATGTGCCAAAAAACAGGACAGTAGTGAACCGAAAATATGTGGTCCTTAACATAACAAAAACATATTATTTCAACAAAAAGAAAGCCTGCCTAACTCATAGCTCGGGTATTTAAATTTTCCTCCCTGGGAGCGCTAGCTGCCAAAGATACAATAGTTGTATCCCTCTGAGGAGTGTCTACATTATATCGCGTGTCCCATAAAAATGTCTCTGAGTTTTTAAATGATTATATGTCCGCTTTAAATTAACATATTTAAAATGTATTTTTTTACAATGTATTTAAATTCGTTTCCGTTTCGAATAATCAATTTTTTTTAAATCGTTTAGTAACCACTTTACACTGATCGATTTGAAGAAAGAGGTAGAAACTAATTGTTCAGGGGAGAGATTTTAAAAACAACGCTGGTGTTCTTCATTTCTAAATACCTACTTTTGAAAATAATTTCACAATGATATATCCTACATGCCACCAAATATTTAAACCCTCTGAAAGGTTATTTACTCCCTTATTTCATTATTTGAAGACACCTAAAATGCAGCTCACTAACGATCAAAGAATTTTCGTCGCATTGGAATATGAAGCAACGAAAAACTGTGAAAAAGTTTGAAGTGCAATTAATGAAAAAATCCCGAAAGGAACTCGTCTGATAAGAAAACTGAGTATCGTTTGAGTTAGAAAATTAGAACGAAAATTAAATGCTCCTCTAGCTTTTTCACAGGTTATCGTTGCTCCATATTCTAATACGATGAACATTTTTTGATGGTTAGTGAGTTGCGTTGTAGGTGTCTTGAAATAATGAAATAAGAGAAATAAGGAAGTAAATAATCTCTATGAGGATTTAAATACTTTCTTTATCAATAAAATATGTAGGATACATCATTGTTAAATTATTTTTAGCCGTAGGTATTGAGAAATTAGGAACACCATTATTGTTTCCTATGAACAATTAGTTGCCTCTGAACAATTAATTTTCCATCTGTTTCAGTAAATCGATCACAGTAAATTTAAACGATTTCAAAAAAACTTGAATTATAAGAAAAGAAAAATAAATTTATTGCATTGTGAGAAGAAGAAATTTCATATATGTTAATTCAAAGCGGAGATATAATCAATGAAAAAGTTGGAAACATTTCTGTGGGGCACTCGGTATGTATAGGGTGTTGTGTAATGCGATGCATATATTTTAACCAAATACCAAAAAACATAAAATAAAACGATTTTCACGAGTGACAAAAACCTCAAAACTCTGTTTTCGAGAAATAATGATCTGAAACAATTATAGATTCCCGTAGGAATAGCCCGAAGCGCGTGCCAACAGCTTGCCAAAGAAGTTAGATTTTACTCGGTGGCTGCATGGTAAGCCTTTTCGTGTGGGAATCTAAAATTATTTCAGGCCACCATTTCCCGAAAACAAAGGAGTTTTGGGTTTTTCTCATTTAAGATAATTGTTTTATTTTGCGTTTACATATATATATATATATATATATATATATATATATATTATTTTTCATATATCTATACATAAAGAAATAAACCAATAGAAAATGTATTTTTTCTAAATATACAGATATATCAACTCATGTAAACAGAATTCCATTTCAACGCTCATTTAAAACATATATATATATATATATATATATCATTCATGAGATCTCTCTCAAATTTTTTGACTTCATAGAAATGGTTGGCGTGCAGGAATATTATGAATATCATTAAAGAAAATAACGAATGAAATTAAAGTTACAATGTAAGTTTTCAATACCTCTTTCTCAGCTGGGTCACCAATGAACCAGCACCGAATTTTTTTTGGCAAAAGAAATGCATCATTCATAAAATGCATAGGTAAAAGTGCAAGAGTCATACAACGTTGTGCTATTTTTTGGCCATGATACATATTTACAGCAATCGATTTTTCATTATAAACTCACAGTTTTGGTTTATCACCAGCGTTTTCCTCTATTCTTGTTTGCATTGATACAATGCACTGTGAAAGCATATTGGTTTAATTTATTGTTCAATGTCAGCATTTGCACTTATTAATATCGTGAAAATAAGTAACTTATTGTGACATCAATACACAGTTGAAAAACAGTCTTTGTAACCGCTCTGTGAAAAACTTGTAAATGAATCAAATGAATGTGAGCTGTTCTGTAAACTTGCTCAGTAATCTATCCAGAGTACTTTGATATGAATACCACTGTTCTAGTTTCAAAACAGTTGGACGAACAACACTTCACATAACTATGTTTAAAAAATTGAACTCAGCTTGAGCTCGAGAAGTGACGAGAAAAATCTGAGGATGAGCATAACGGTTGATCGCCACAACATCCCAGAAAACAATCAATATAATATCAATAAACATGTTTTGGGCATCTGATGCAATACTACGTCACAATTTGCCTAACGCAATGGTTTTGAAGAACATAGTCGAAACACCAAACGCAACCTTTGCAAAGGCAGTAACCGCCAGTACGCTCACGATGACACGCTGTCATTAACTGACAGATCGAGTCATGCCGGTTTCAAATGTTACGGCCGTTGATCAACTGAAAATTTTGCGCCTTCGAATCATCCATGGCCAACTATGAATTTCACATCCGAGCTCGACCGCGCTTGGTTTGGGGCGCGTAGAGGCAGTGTTAAGGCAGAGCAGGCCGACTAGCCCATAAATCGTGCATAATCGACCCTCACGTCCTTCATACACCGGCGATACGTCCTTGATTTTCAATTGGGGATGAGATGAGCTCTGTAGACTGTCGGAATGTAATTGAAACGACTGTCAAAAAACCTACTTTGGAGGTATCTCACCGCTGTCTCTGAAACAAAGGTTCAACTCTAGCAGTAAACTTCGTGGAGCATTGAAATTCGCTCGGAAAGCTGGCATATCTTTGAATATTTTTGCACGAATTTTACGTAAATACTTCTCGCATTATTTCATCGTAACACAGAATTATTGCTAAAATGAATAGTCTTGCATATTTTCACAAGCATCCTTCAACCGAGAGCAACTTCGGGTCATTTGAGGAGCAGTGGGGTTTATTTCTTGCGGTGAACCCGCCTTCAAATTGATCTTTTAATGAGGAATACAGTAATAAGCTAGCGCAAACATTTTATTTGTTAATATTTGTTCACAATATCAATAGTCGCGTTAGTAAAATATAACAGCTAGACATGTGGAGTATCAGGCCTGAAGTGTCATTACTTTTAGATATTTCTTAGCATCGCATGTAGAGCGAATGCGACTGAATATGAGATAATTCCAAGTAAATTATTATTCTTCGATCAAAAAGCTCCTGTTAGTGTCAGTCGAATGTATCTTCCTAAAAAATAATATTCTATGGATATGACTGAAAATAGCTAACTTAAAACTTAGTTAATGAACTTTACTAATTAAGTCATCCTACAGACTGAAATGAAATAAAAACTTGCAGCTTCCCTCAAAAATTAGAATCTAATGGTGATTTTAACCGTTTAACGTAAAAAATAATATCACCATGGAACTTCAATGCGATTATTTGGTCAAATATGACGAAATTATAATGTCGATTTACTATTTTAAAAAAATATTTCCTACCTTAATACAGGTACATCTATGAGTGTTAACAAATTGTACCAGAGACTTCTATTGACTTCTCTGTATGCCTCCTCCTCTTCCCCCTCAATATTTTATTTTTCAACAGGAATAATTTTCAATATGTAATCTCCTTTCGAGTCAGTATGCTCTCGCACAGGTTTATATTTGGTTGAATAATGCTTGATTAGTTAGAAGCTTGTTATGCATAAAATATCATGCTCTTACAATGCTTAACATTCGTTGCCTTACTTTGTTTTCTGCATGAAAAGTCTTTCAAGTTCATTCTCATATAATCGTTTTTTTCCACATTATTTATTTTAATGATTTCTAATTAGTCGTGTATTTCAGCTGCGAACGTTCAAGAGATCAGCCATGATCCTAATTATTGCACTGTACTGGCTTAAAGAATTTCAGTTCACTTTGATTGTCAGTTACTTTAATATGAATTACAAGGATTTCGGATTTTTGGTCAAATGACAGTTAAAATCATTAATTTTCCTGAAATAGTGATGTGTTGCTCACTTCATTTTTCCGCGGTATTCTCTGTCTATAAAAGTCGACTATTATAACAAAACCTATTTTTGGTTATCGTTAAATGAATGAAAATTATTTCTTTTGCTCAATTTATTTCTAAAAAATTGTGGCTTCATTTTCGATGTAAACAGAAAATATTGTAGGCTTCATTCGCCGTTTATTGATTGCAAGTGCATCAACCGTTTAATGGAGTCTGGAGGGAGGCTCTGCCTTCCACGACCCTCGACATGTGTGGTGTTCATTTTGCTCGACTAATTCTGAGGCTACCGACGCCCCAAATTCAGACTCGACCAGAGTCGAGTCCGGGACCTTGAGATCCGTAGTGCTTAGTCGTGCGGTAGCTACGCGACCGATTACTGCTCCACTATTGGACAATGTTCTCGAAGAATTATCGCTCTCAAATGCAAATGGAGCTTATACATAGCCACGATACCGTTTCCAAATTCATTCTCTCGGATGCCACCCCTTTGTGAACCTTCCCTACATTGCGCGAAACATAACTGCAAATTGTGGGATAGCGAACTTCAATGGTATTCGTTTATTTGCTATTACTCCTGGCTCGTGTTTACCATTTATACCTACCTGGAAGTTTCTTTTCAAATTGAATTTGTTAAAGCGAACTATTCTACAGGAGTGTTTGATCGTAAAAAGGCCAAGTTATTTATTTGAAGTAAATATGAGGGATTTCTTTGTCACAATAAAACATCCCTTTTCTAAGACACGACCACATCATTTCCCCAAGTACCTCCGAATGAGTTTACTTTTGTTGCTACAATTTTTGAAGTGAAATATAGTATAAAATGTTACATAGGAGTAATAGAAAGTAGAGGAACGTACAAATCGGCACTGTGGCGTGCACCAGATCCATATCCTGTCAAGGTCCTGATAACAGCTCCACTGCGCACGTACGTATGCGGCCCGCGTACGGTTTGGACGTTGTTGCTCCGCCTGCGCTAAAACTGAATCCACATCCTGTACACGTAAATATGTTGCAACAGTCAGTAAACTACAGTAACTGAATTTTACGAGATCCATGTTTGCTTAGAAAATTACTAACGAATAACAAGCGATGAAGAAAATTGATGTTGTTTGTAAGTATGCAAGTAAAAGTGTTGGTTTCGAGCAATCGACGTCGCAATATTTTTTTAATAAAGTTGTTGCATTGGCTTGTTTCCGATGTTTTGATACCTCAGACAGCATGGGACAATAATTGTAAATACATAACTTGAAATGATTGTAGAATACCATATGCATTTTTACCCCTAAATGACAGCAAATAAATGCGTACTATTACGGAGAATAATTAAGCTCCCAAAGATGAACTGGTTATCTTTAGCATTGCCCTAACGTTCGCTATCACATCATACGCCGTAGAAAAGAATGACGGCACGCAGCTTGGATGGTATTTTGTCCGATTCAAATTTTCATTTCACTTCTAAGGTGTCAACAATTAGGTTAAAAACAAAGTTATTATATTGGCTCATAATTTTAGCTTCCTGATTCCAAGCGGTGCTTTGAAAGCAATTCGTAAAATAAACATTGTTGTCGTTTCCGTCCCGCTCACTTTGATATTAATTTCTAGCTTATTTGAGCAGTAACATTAAAATACTTAGTAAACTACAGATAGTGATCATTCAAACTCTTTCTGCATGCAAAATTAGCCTTTAAAAATTGTAGGTTTCAAAATTTTCTACTTATAAACACACATTCATAGATATAGGAATAAATTGATCAAAGTTTGTACTTTAAATTAACGTTCAACAACATTGAACCCTTTTCAAAGCTTACTACGTCAGTTTTACGCTCATGGTTACTTACTGGAGTACGCATACAGTTTTTCTCTATAAATCAAGTTAAAATACTGGTAAGCCCTCGTATTCTACAATACTGGAGGATTGCTAATCCAGTAATGGTTAAGAAGATTTTTGCACGTATTCTCCGTGCTATCAGTGATAACATTTTCTTGGAGCTAATTCCAGGTACTGAAAATGCAAAACGAATTCAAAGCCTGTCCTATCCTGAAACGTTTTCTTACTAATTTCCAGTTGTAATTTCTCTGTGTCGGAGAGACTTTCTGGAGCACCATCATAAAATCATAAAGATATTTGTAGGCCTCTATACGTCTACCTTGCAATCTTCAATTGCGGAAGGGAAATTAGTTAAAGTAGGAGACGTCGCTCGTAGCTGATGCTACTCTGTTATCATTTATTTTGTTTTACGATGATTTCTTCACATATCCTTGATTGATCGTCTTAGAGGAGGAAATTTAAATTCAAGGTTTCTTGTGATGGAGCCATGAATTCTGCTCTCATTATTGACGTTTTTCGTATTTCTTTACAATGCGTGAAGTATGATACTTGATGAGTCAAGCCAAAATCTTTTTCTTAGCCTACAGCTACAGTCGAAGTATCTTTCAATGTATGTAGGAAATGCTGGTTATTACTTCTACACTGAGAAAAATTTTGTCGCAAAAGCGGCACACTTTTCTGTGTCAAGTTGTCGCAAAACCGGCACACAAAAGTGTGTCAACAATATACATGATTAGCCTATGTATTTTGACACACTTTTGTGTGTCATGGGCTTATACGACACACTTAAGCATGCCAAACATGACACACTTAACGTAAGTCAATTTTATTTCTCATAAATATTTTACTTTCTTTGACTAGCAACTAATTACACTGATATAAAGACAATCTCGATGAATTAGAAGAAAAATTAGCGAAGATTTGAAGGTTTTTAGGGAGAATTGTACTCCAATCACAAAATTTGAGCACAGTTCGGTTTTCTACAATAAAAGTTGAGCCAGTTGAATCGTGAATAAGTGTTTTAAGTCTCTCAACCGCTTTAATATGTGGTCAAAGGAAATCCTTCAATGTGTATTAAAACATTTCTGAATAACCGTTTGACACACCCAGGTGTGTCAAAATTTCTCTCAGTGTAGTGTGCATTATTGAACATATGTCAATGTTAAAGCAAATTTGCCACTTTTTGGTCGGCTGGAGATCACGGTTCAGGTCTTCTTGAATACCAATTGTGTCTCACTTGATGAACGTCCTGCGACAAATTTTCGAGTCATCATTGAATTTGGTAATTTTGGTGAGGATTTCGAGCTCAAGGTGGTTGATATAGGTGTTGTGAGCAGCGGGCTTATAACTCTCTTATGAGGAATCCGAGGAGTTATTTGTGTCCAGCCACTAAATTGTTCATGAATCGTGGCCCTCTGAGTGCGATTTGAGAGCCAGTTTCGTATCCATCAGGAATAATCCCATTGAATGTCATCGACCATAATCCTTTCGGGCGAAGCTTTCATAATAGCTTTCTGAAAACTAAGATACATGAGGTATACGGCTTTCGTACTGCCGAAGGTTCGGTTGACTACTGAAGTATACAGTATAGGTTCGTGATAAATTTGTTTTCGTCCGAAACCTAATTTGAGGATCTTCAATCAAACTTTGGGTTGATGTTTTGTAGTTAGGACTTGAAACAATCTTTCTACCATTTCACAGATGACAGATGTCAGGCTGCTGGGACGATAGATTGGGTAATTGTTTGTTTTCTGTTTTGATTATTGGAGTGACATTAGCCTGCTTCCAGATTTGTGGAACTTGTCCAGTTTAGAACGATTAATTGGAAATTTTCTCTAAGGGTTGTACTTTGATTACTTCGAATGTTTCTTCAGGTATGCAAGGAGCTAGGCCTACAGATCCTGTTAGTTTGTGAATACCCAAGAGAATGGCCTCTTTTCCGACCTCTTGCACCTAAATTATGTCGTACGTGATGCGCAGTTGGATGTACAATGCTCGAGGTTGTGAAATATCTCTTAAATCCTCCACTGTGAAAACCGACTTAAAGAACGTATATAGGATTATGACTCTACTTTAGTCATCAATTTGGGTTTGGCCGTCAATGCCTTTCTATGTTTCAATAGTATCTTTTTTGAGCCGTCTCTCTTTAAAATATTTGTAATATTTGTAGAAGTTCTTTGCTCTTGTTTCTGATAGTGCTTCTACTGTGATTCATTTATTCTGTTTGTTATTTGTGATCATCTGTTTGACTTCTCTGTTAACATGAGTGTGCGCCAGGAAATGGGCTCCAGTTTAGTTCATCTTAAATCTTCTTAACGATTGTTGTCATGGTACTAATGAGGAATAGTTTCTCTAGTGTAGACCGTGGAAAGAATTATAATTGATCATTTACAATCGCTTTGTTTGGATACGATACTCTGAAATGATAGGAATTCTTCTTTTAGAATACTGGATGATTCTTAAAGCGTTTTTGCTCCTCAGTAGATCTTTGAACTCAAATCGACTGAGCACATTTTCATTAATTGGTTGAAGGCCTGTGAGAAATTTGGAATGTATTGTATGAACCTCAAGTTATAGCCATTGACTGCTAGTGCAAAATCTATCGAGTCGGATCACATTTTTTTTCCGTTACCTCTATGGCGTTTATTTTAAGGTCCGAGGTCGTAATTATGACTTCTAATATATTGTTTTGCCTCGCTGCGGTTCAAAGACTTTGTTGCAAAGAGTTTACGTTTAACAGATCAATAAACTTGTTTCCAGGGTCATGCTTGTGTCGTGAGGTCCAGTCAATATAAGGAAGGTTGAAATCTGCATAATATATAATTTATGCATCGTTGGAAGTGCTGAGAATACTATCAGGAGATCATAAACTTCATCGTCGTCATTTGCTGTGCCTGCTTGGTTCCTGTACAAGGGAAGAATTTTAACAGATGGGCTTCGTTATGAATATGGATGAATTGTAAGATTTAGAGGCCTAATGTTTGTGTTCCTGTTTTCATTTTAAGTTGTGATTGCAACTTCTCTTTGACATGAAGAGTGACCCAGCTTCTCTCTAGCTCGCCAAAGGTTGATCAACATAGTAGTAGTGGCCATACTCTTTCTGTGAAACTTCCCCTGTGCGATGTCTTTCATTGAGATTTAACTAAATTTCGTTTGGAGCTACGTTATCATACGACAAAATTGTTGCCTTGCTTTCCCTTTCATGCTTTTTGGGAGAAAGCTTGTCAAAATACCTTCTAGTATTTTTCCAAAATGCTATATCAGTGCTCAAAACCTCTACTCACGGCTCACTTAAGGGTGGAAGATTTGAGTACCATGACTAATGCATCAAATTTGGAACAGCCAGACTTCATGGGAGAGAACCACCTCAGTTTCAATATTTTTAAAACCCTTTCTCATATTAATGCAAGTTTCTTGTGAATTTCATTCTTCATATTTTTACAGTGTTTTATTTCAAGTCTGATAATAATATATTAGGATTATGGTAACAATACAACTGATTTTTTTTCTCGCTACATAGCTCCTATATAGCACTTTTATTTCCTACTGGAACTTAGTGCTTTTTAATTATTTACTAACACAAGGAAGTGTGCTGAAGTAAAAGTTATCGTCTATAAATGTAACATAAAAATATCATCGTTGCGGTTCTTAAAATATTCTTCAGGTGAGCTCGGTAGGATTGTGTCGGTCGGTTCTTGTACGCGCCCTAGAATTCACAAAGGAACTTAGCACTTCCCTAAGCACTTCCTATGTGATTTGGCACTTCCTATAGGGAACAAGACACTTTTCAAACAACTTGCAGACTCAAAGGAACTTCTCAACTTCAGGTAACTTGACATTCTTCAAACGATTAGGCACCCTCAAAAGGATTTGACATTCACGAGAAACCTTGAAACTCCTAAAAAGATTCAGCAATCCCAAAAATATTTTGACTCTCCCTGTGTAAGGGATTTGAATTTTGTCCAGGGAACTATGCACTCCCCATGTGACCTGCACTTTCCAGAGGACTTGGCATGGCTGAGCGGACGTGGTACTCTTCAGAAGACTCGGTATTTCCACGCTGGATCTGGTATTTTGCATGGTGTCCTTGACTTGAACAGCGCAACATATTATACAGTACTTGCAGTGAAAAATTCGTGAGCTTCGGTTTTTAAATTGTGTAGGCCGCATTGTCAAATTTCCCTGTTCATTTGAGTTTGGAAAATGACTGATATATCATTTAAGGGAATTCTTGATTGAACGCAACCCCTTTTCCATATTCTTATGTTTTTATTTGTGAGTTATATTACTTTTTTTCGACAACGCACTGATTCTGAACGTAGGTTATCGGGGTCACCCAGGTGGTGATAAAACTCTTAACGATAACATTCGTTCAACATTGCTGGCTGAATGTGCATGCATTCTTTTAAAGGCTTTTCAGCCTGCCATCATTAAATGTGTTATAAAAAATGATAGTTACGGTAAATTTTACAAATTCATCTAAAATAATTACCGAGAAAATTTTGCGTGACTTTTTGTACTGTTTATGCTGTTCGCATTTGCTCGTCGTTAGAAAGTGTTACATAGCACTTGTTCGTTTTCTAGGATAGAGGTTAATCGATTCATTGTCTTGATGTCAAATTTAATATAAGTAATATTTAACGTCCCTTCTGATCAATAACAGTTAATTAGTCACGTAAAACTAACCATTGGCCTAGAAGAATGAAGTTTCTCAATTATTTAGAGGAAGGAAATCTTACGCCTCATTAAATATTTAAAATCGCTCTTAAGTTGTTCATGATGAAGTATAAAGTATCCCTTGCTTAGATTTCGTACAAAAACATTTAGTGGGTATATTGTGGTCAACCCATATCACAGCCGGTATTCCTAGTACAACCCATAACACAGCCGGTATTCCTAGAACACAGCCGGTATTCCTAGTGGCTTAGAAACTGAAGTAAAGCTTCCGTGGGCTATGGACGGACACTATTTAGACAGCTCTTTGATGCAGTCACTTCCATAGTGTGTGGTCAGGTTTCATTTTTTAGATTATTTTCATCCCACTGATGCTGCAGCAGATGTCAATGTTTCATTCTTTAGAATATCGCGATCACACCGCTATTAACATATGTTGAGGTTCTCACGTTTTAGCTCCCATTGTTTTTCCTCTGTTGCATCATAACTTAACATTTGCATGCTTTATGTTATGATTATTCCCCTCTGATATATCAGATTATATCAGATGTTACCATTTGCATGTTTTTAATGTAATTATTCCACCGTTGTTTCATTAAAATTAATGTTACTTGTAGCTACCACTTTTACTTGACTCGCTTAACTTTATTTTATGAATCATTTCAATGAAAGATGCTGTATTCGCCGACTTCAGCACGGAAAAGAAGTTACTCATAAAAAAAGCTCTCGCACAAAACTTTTGTAAGAAAACTGTCAAAACTATATTCCCTATGGCTACTGGGATCATCGGTATGAAATGCGGCCGTAGTAGCATAAAGCCCGTGCCACACCTTGCATTATGTCAATGCTACTTGTGACAGTATTGGCGTCGCAGAACAACCGCTGCGGCTTAACGAGCTTTTGGATGAGCGCGTGACAACGCGCGGCAGTCAGTTGCATGGAGCTAGGATATATGGAGGGAGCATAGCCGTCTGTGAAGAGAACCAGTTTTTGAGATTTCTCCTCTGTCTGTGGTAACCAATAGCCGTCTCGCAAGTGTGACGTCAGCACGGAAGCCAGTTACCTCCTGACCACGCTGGGATGCGCACACGCTCGCTGAATGCTCTTCCAGCTGTTGAGTTTTTCGTTAATCATTAATTTGGGATTCTAAGACTCCGAAAGATGATAAATTGTGTTTCCTCACTTGAGGACACTTAATAATATCAAAATTGCTAGCAAAGATACATTTAGAGTTGAAAACTATAAAGATTACAGGCCCTTGAATATAACAAATTAGAGAGCGACTTGCACGCGCACCTCATCCGTCGATTTGTGGAGCGGTACTAATCTTGCTTTGGAAAATGGGAGGGCGAATCGTAGAGGAGGTGAGCAGGCGAGGAGGAGCCAACTTCAGCCAAGCGTCTGTGGTTGGCTCACGTGTAGGGCCTTGCCAAGGTCCCAGTCTCCCAACTTTTGCAGCTAATTTGAACCCGATTCGAATCGGCTATGCTCCCTCCAGTATATCCTAGCTCCATGGTCAGTTGCATTGAAGCTTTGAGAGGAGGAGGACGTCAGACGACAATGTGCTCTGCAAAGCAGCTGCGCTCGGATTATAGCAGAACGCGCTAGCGAGACAACAGTGAGCGCTTGAGCGAGACAACCGTGCTCAATGCCTGCTTGGCTCGCACTGGCTCTGCTGTGCGGTGTCGTCTTGCTACATGAATCAAGCTGCCTGGACTTTTGCTCATGTGGCTGCCCGAGCGGTGAGATAGCTCTGGGCAACTCGTCGGTGCGGCATGGAGCACTCGAAGTTGCAAGGTGAGGCACGGGCTTTAACGGCGCACGCACACGGCCGAGCGCACGACGAGCGCCTCAGGGCTTCAGCGAGGGCAAGTCGCTCGGGCGTGAGTGGGATGTAGCCGAGACACCCCAGAGACGTGACTGTAATTTGGCTCGCATCTTCTCTCGCTCCTTATTGGTACGAGTTCTTAATTAATGAGTTCTGCCTCCGAATGAGTGTTGATTCCAGCGTTGAGTTCAATTCCATCTTTGCTCCTCTATGAATGGAAATGGTGCACCTGATGATTCATATGTATAATATGTATCATATTATTCTTTGAGTGGAATAAGGAAGGAATAAGCCAATGCATAAATTATAAAATTTTTGTTGCAAGATAGTCTGCGGTCCTGAAATGCTGGAGAACACGTTTTACTGGCGTTGCTAATGCCAGTGATCGTTAATGGGTGATCGTAATAATGAATTTACTATCGAACAATTTGCCGAAAATTATTCTATTTCCGTAAGGCATCTACTTTATTCCACTATGGAAATCCAGAATATTTTGGCCCTAAGCATCAAAGTTATACTTTATTGAAAAATCATATGAATCGTACATTAACATTTTTGAACAGAGAGTGCTACGTACTATTGACTTCAATTCTTACTTTTTCAATGTGCGACAATTCTGGATTTTTACGGCATCCTCTTATGCAAGACCCAATTTCTACAAATTGAATATAATTCCTTATTTATATGTTAAAATAATAAACTTATTTCTTTAGCTCGAGTTTATTTTTGATGTACTAGTTCAGGCTTACAAAAGATCACTTGAAAATCGATTGTTTTAGTGTTCAGAAAGTAGCTTAAAATTTTAAGTTTATTAGAATTCCTCTTTTCCCTATAGAATAGGTGAAAGTGTTGCAAATTTGCGGAACGTTATCTAGTTCTATTTCTTCAACCGTTCTCAACCTCTTATGCTTAATTTCTTACTGAGTGTGGTCATTTTCGAGAAGGGAAATTCAACGTTATTTTGTTTTATGTTTTTGATTCTCATATGCGATTTATCTTGGTTACGGCTATGCTCTCGCATTCTAATTTGACATCTTAAATGAAAACTAGCGTGCTCGTACCGTCAAAAATGATGGGATGGTGGAAATATTAGGGGTACCGAAAAGATCCGTCCTCTTTTTTTAACCAAACTTTAAAACATATGAATAAATTCAAACGGCTGCTTCCTGAGTGGATCCTGAGTGGTTTATTGGACATGTCTGGTACACAGGCGCTGAACTCTTTTGTGTGAGCGTTGAGGAGCGAATTGTAGGCCGTTACAAAGGCCCCGACACTGTCGGCGCTCAATTTCAAGTTCAAGTTCAAGTGCTTTCAAGGTCAGATCGGATGTCAGATATTCAGTTGAACTTCACGTTTAACTGAATCTCCTCCAGTTGATATTTCAAGCACATCTATAGCCCAATTAGCCCATGGTAAAGAAAAGTTTCAAAGCGGATTATATGCGTCAATACACGTTGTATGAATTCCACACAGGGCGCAATCCAACAACGGCAATGAAAAATGTAAACGCTGTCTATTCGCAATAAACTGCCGTAGATGGTTTTTTAAATTTAAAGAAGGCAATTTCTATTGTTAGCAGCATTGCTTTGTTGTTCGAAGAAAGTTCACGAGGAACCCAGACATCCTCTCTATACACCTTTCCAATCTTTTCCGCTCCTGAACAGTAGACCAACGTGCATCAAGTCTTTGGGGCAATGTGCTGATGATTTGTAGAGACTTTTCCTAACAGCACCTCCCAAAAGTTCAACATCCAGAAGTCAAGGTCTCCCCTTTCGAGGCTCATCAGCAAGATCGGAATTTCCTTCTTTAAATTTCAAAAACCATGTACAGCAGTTTTTAACTCGCACCTTCTGGATAGACAGCGTTTATGTTTTTCACTGCTGTTGTTGGATTGCTACCTTTGAGAAATTCATACATGTAATGACAATCCACTTTGAAAGTTTTCACTGTCATGGGTCATAGATGTGTTTAAAACATTATCTGGAGTACATAGATTGAAGTAAAGGTAAAGCTTAACTGATTATCTGACATCAGAAGCTCAACCATGTGCCGATCACCCAGTAAAACTAAATACCTATCCCAAGAATTCGAGCAGGAGTTTATCGCTTCTTCAGTCTAGAAATGTAACTATGTTCCAGTCTGGAATGCGCAAGTGGTCACTTACACTGATTGTGGTGTTATCAAATTTTGTTCTGACTCACACTGTGGGAAAACAAGCTCATTTTCTATTCACCGTATTAAAGAAAAGTGTTTTCAATTCGTTAAAAGAAAAGAGTTTATTTGAGTTTGATCTTCATGACATTCGCTAGAATGCCATGTCGATCAATTCTGTCGATCATGACCCAAAATCCTATGACCCAATGTGGCCCAAAAGCATGACAACAAAAATCCAGCAATTATTATTGCTTTAGTATAGAAGAAGCAATTGTATACATACTATTAAGCAGCTAAAACTTAGCTTAATTTCCCTCAAAAAAATGAGAAAAGCAAATCATTCTGCCTAAGCCTTGAATTTTAAAAGTTTCCATTACGTTATTATCAGAGAAGAGTTAACAAGTTTCTCATGCTTATGCTAGCAATCGACGGAGATGAATCTTACTAGCACATAAATATACAACCTGACTGCAAAACATTTGTAATCGACACGAAAAGTTTAAATTTTCAATAAAATTTCGTTAGCTTTTCGAAATGAGCAACAGATTCATTATGTTGGTAATTTGATGGATCGGCTAAATTATAACATTTCGTTGCTTTCAAATGCTACCCTTCTATTGCGGCGGATTAATTTCAAAGGAACAAACAATCTGTGAAAATTTGTCTCTGGAATAAATATTTCTTAATGATCGAGTGAAACTCTAACGTATAAAAAATTTCCAATTATATATATTTAAATAAGGAGGCCGCCGTGTGCCATTGTCCAATACAGATAAACACAAGCTCTTATGACGTCCAAGGCTTAAAAAACTGATTTTCTTTTTCTCATTGTTTAATATTTTATATGACTGTGTTTTCTTATACTACTGTTTGTTTAATTACTTTCAATTATCATATACCTCAAATGCTTTATGCCTGAAATTGTAGAAGTTTATCTTTGAGTAAAGGAACTCATTCAAAGCAAAGGCAGTGAGTGATGCGACATTTGCTTGAATGGGTGGCTGCCTTCCTGACGACTATACGATTGCTTTAGCTGGCAGCTTCCGTTCACTTGATTGTTCCACTTGTTGGGGCTTTAATTCCTCCCAGTCGGATTCCTACCTCACACATTTTCACTAAATTACGAGACATTGAAAACTAGTAGATTCTACTGTAAAAAGGACGACATTCGTCCATAGCTTCTGTGTTATTAATTAATATGTCATATAACATGCATATTTTTGAAAGGTAAAATTCGTCGTACTCGTTCGCCCTACAAAATTTGTATCATTCTCCGATTTTACTTTCTTTACCCCCACATCCAGAACATTCATCACAAGCAACAATAGTACGTCACAATTATTCTTTCTGTCAAGTATGTTACCTTTTATGAATGACTAGTCGAATTTAGTTTTTTCCATTTGTTACATTCGTTTCATTAGGTCTTCTTCTATTAGACTAGCGTACATGCCCCGCTAAAAAATGCAATGATTATTTTTAACTTAGGGTCATTATTGAAATATGAAAAATGTTTCTGAATAGACATTTCAGTTGCAACCATTTTAAATTGTCCATTTGAAAGCAGATGACTTAGAAGTTATCTGCCGGCACTTCGTAATTTAATTTGATAAGTCTTCGTCTATTGTTGGGTGTCCGTATAGGTCATGTATTTAGGTTTGGTAAATGGATTACGTTGACGTTAATTCGGGAAATTATCTGAGAATAGATATTGTGGGATTTGAATTACAAATTGATGTCAGATAATAAATAAGACAGTTAACTATTTAAATTACATTAATGTACACCATTTACTTGACCTTACCGTGCAAGCAATGTAGAGAATCGACTATTTATAAAACCACGAAAATCAAAATACAAAGTGCTGACAGGTCACAAATACTATAAACAGTTTTCGTTTGATTGAACTATTATTATAACCAAAAAAGAACAGCGAAATAAATGCCAATGAAATGAATTATTTTAAAATTCATAGGGAGAAATATTCCGTCTCTAATTAGTGTTCAGATATCGGGTTTACAGGATGAGAGTCGATGCAGACATACCAATCAAGTTAACATGCTAGTGCATGCAAACTGTGGATTGTTTGATAGGGTCAAAGAAATAATGGCCATTTTCCAGGAAATTGTAATTCCTGAAAAAAATACCGCTAAGAAAGCTCAAGTCAAAGTATATTAAATAAACGTATAAGTGACTTTGTCTATCGAACAAAGAAGCCATCCGTGACTTATCGAGAATTTTTTTTATGTTGTTGTTGAATAACCTTAAACATGTGATTCAACCTTCGATTTGAACCTGAAAGCTATATCGCTTACAAACGTAATCGAATGACTAGAAAATGACGGTGATCGAGTGGCCGGTTACAGCAATACAGAAGGCAAGGTAAATTTTCGTTACTGTAGTTTGTCTTTGCAACATGAGTCCGCTCACTATCATGATCAGGCCACGCTGATTAAGCAATGCAGGTCTAATTTTTTACCCATTACGTAAGGTCACGGTTCCTTAGCGACTGCCTATGAGTCCCACTCATGCGCCCTGTAATTTCTTCCTTTTTAGATTTTTGAAAAACTTTGTATTTAAATATCTCCTATGGACATGCAAAACATCCGTGACTGAGTCCACGTAAATGTTGACATTTTCAGAGGCAATTCTGCCCTAATTAGAAAAATTTTAAGAAAAAAAACCAGAGATACCAAAAATGTTTTTATAGCAACGATCGCCACAGTCTGTATTTGAATTAAAATGAAAAAACCTGGACGAAAATTTCACCAACAAATAAATTGTGAAAATATATCATCAATGTTACAAATTATGCCTGCAAGTGAGAGATGTATAATTTTCGCTTCGTATCTCAAAGAGTAATGCGAAAATAAATTCAGGCAACTTCTGCGGAACTCACTCTATGGAACTCATTGTGATCAACATAGTGCCTGAATTAAGTGACCCACAATGAAAAGCTTAATTAAAACTGGGAATGAAAGATGAAATTTATCAAAGATAAGACTACTTCCATTTGCCTTAAATTGATGATTTTTAAAATGTCATGGTGCTGAACATTGGTAGCATCTTTTTCCATAGAGTGAATAGCAAAACAGCAATAACAGGTGGTTCCTTTGTCAAACGTACCCATCGACCTTTTTATAATTTATTCTGAGAAATGAACTCCGCGTAGAACGTCGTCGACCCATATTGTGTACAATATTTATATGCCCAATCGACGTATGGGATAATTTTATTTTCAATCATACTTTCTGAATTTCCTGGCAGCTAAGGTTTTAATGCTAGCTAAAATATACAGTACGTGAAATTGTACTTCTTGATTAAATTACAACATAAAATATTCATAGATGCACTTGAGCAAATTATGACATGAAAAATATTTACCCTTGAAGAGAGAATGTGAGCTGCTAAGCAAATTTCGTCGTAGTGGAAGTATTGAGACCAGTACAGCATACACTGTACTCGGAGGATAACTTCCATGCATGGTATGGAACATGCGAAACTGAGAATTCTTTTAAAATCGGTTATTAAAGCGCATTCGTCCGCTTCAGCTATACCATCTTCGCCCCTGCATTTAGGGGTTCGTGGCATTTTCTGATCACGAGCTCTCCGTCATAAGTTGGATGTCACTTCGCCCAGCGAATTACAATGCCTCAGAAGGCGCGGATGAGAAGTGTCTCCGGAAGCGCTGGAATCAAAGGCACTGGGAACATAAGTTTTTCTGAGACCAGCGCCACGAACGTAAATTGTGCAGCATGAATCGTGATCCTGCCAGTTGCTATAGATTCATTTAACGATGAATAGACCGCTTCTATTGGCATGTAGGTCGTGAGTGAGCGATTTAAGTCTAAAATAAACCTGATCCTCTCTATAAATTAAACTGTCTCCTAAAATTTATTGATTATCACTATGTGTGTTGAATTTACTGCTAGCTCGGTATTTTAACAGCAATCACGTACTGAATAATATCACACCATTTTCTTATATCTACTTGTGTGCGTGAGCATGAATAATTTTCCTTCATTAAAATTTTGCTGCTTTTTCAATGACTTTGCTTTATTTCTCTTCTGTTAATTAAACTGTACTCAGTATTTCTTGATACGAATATTTTATCAGCAGATTTGATTCATATGCCTTAGTAGAAAGCTCGTAAAGTTTAATGTAATGTAAAAATTTATCTTCTGAGCTTCTTCCCATAATATTCTAAGTTCTTCCAAATTGGTCTCCTTACTCCTTTGCGTTGTATTTTTCACTGCTGGATGATACATGAAACGTTCATACAATATTGCTGAAAATTAGGAAACAGGCTAAGAACTGTTACTTATGTAATACCGTAATTGTCATTTGTTATTACAGTGTAACAGGCGGTCATGAGGCACAGTTGTTTGGACATAGTTCAGCTGAAGTTTTATTGATTTTATTAAACTGTTTGCTGACGTCTATCAAGTAATTATGTATCCATTTCTAAAATTTATTGTTTCTGAATGTTTATTTTTGCCGAAAATACTAAATGCGAATAATATGTTACCAGTCAATTTTTTTCTTTGTTTACGTTTACAAAGTTTCTGCTTCAGGACATATGGATTTGCCTCGTTCCAAGTGTCAGAGGTTTCGTCCTCTTATGTTTGACACTATATTTAGTACTGCGTGTTCTTGGGAGCACCGTGTCATCTCTGTTCTTACAACAGATAAAGTTCTGTGGTTCCTGTTGCAAGCTTTCGTTCGTGTGAATGGTCTTGGTTCCTGTTAGAATTGGCTCATATCTGCTGTCCAGTGAAAAGCGTCTTGACATTTCTGAGCTTCCTGCAGCCGCTCATGTTACCTCCATTCAGACTTCCAACTAGACGCTTGTGACGAATTTTATCTCCGTGAAGATTAACAAACATAAAATCCGCTTTAGCGTCAATACCAGTGAATAATAAAATTAGATGCTTCTTTGCGTAGGGATTCAAGTTCTTGAAAATGAATACATATTGCAAAATATAGACGTCGTTGGATGTATCATCAATCTTGGAAGTACGGTAAAATGCCATTTAATTTGACACTTTCGTTTTTATTTCACTTTTCACAGAGAAAATTTACATTTTAAACGAAATTCGACGCAGATGTTATGCAATTTATTTACCGTAAGCGAACAGCAATAGACTGTATTATAAGTCTAGTACAAATGACGCAGTTGAGTATAATTACCTGTGAGCCCGAATAAGTTCGGAAACTTCTAGGGCATCCTATGACCAACGCTATTGTAAGGTGTACAGTTATGTTTAACCTAACTTACTTAACCTAGGGGCATACTAGACTGATCAATAAATTGCTTCTCTCATGATCCGATGCTTAATTTTCACAAAAATTGTTAAAATAACCTAGAAACGATTCGTAGTAGACTTAAGGTCTATATCATAAATCATGGCAAATTACCCTATCAAGATAAGTCATAGAGCAAATAAAAATATATATTTGACTTGATTACCTTATGTGATTAGTATTACGACGGGAAGAGAGTGTTGGGAAATACTTTCGGAAACAAATTTTGGAAATACTTTACTCGGGGAAATACTTAACGTTGGGGAAATACACGTGTGTTTTATTAGGTATTGGAATTTCAGCCAGTTAAAACAAGCGCCGGTGCTGCGCAGCCAGCACAGGCGAGGGGCAGATACGAAACACACGCAGTCACACACATACACGCACATTGACACACTCACGAACACACACACAGACGTAGGCGTTAGTGGCTGAGCGGGTAGCGCGAGGGCAGATTCGAAAGAAGAAGGAGTAAGGCTTAGCAGAGAGCGGCACCTGCTACACCAATGGTGTGCCCTCTAAGGAATCACGTGTTTGAGGTGTCGAGCGCGATCCAATCAGAGATAGAAACTTCACAACCGGCAAGCGTTCAACGAATTAGAATACAGTGGCTCTCTCTGTAGCTGGGAAGGTTCGAGAAGAGTCTGGAAAAGAAAACAAGCGAGAGTATATAAGCGGCGAACAAGTACATTAGGGAGGATTCTAACTTGGTTACACGACGAGAGAAGGTCTTTTTGGTGCACGTTTTTCGGGGATCCGGCTCCGCCGAGATCCCCTTGGATCTGCTACTCGAGAAAAGCATCGCGAAGTGCCCCTATACAGTGCTCCTTCGAATCTCCAAAAGTTAGCAACGGACCCAGCAGACACGGAAGTACCACCGACATCAAATTCCGCTTGATACGCAACAACGTCGGAGTCTGCAACGATAACACAAGTCGTGAGTACTGCACGGTCGAGCGCCTGGTACTCGGAGCATCTGAGATCTTAGGCGCCGGTCTACGACTGCGATGGAGCACGTAATCAGGAGACACGGAAGTACCACCGACATCAAATTCCGCTTGATACGCAACAACGTCGGAGTCTGCAACGATAACACGAGTCGCGAGTCCTGCACGGGCGAGCGCCGGGTACTCGGAGCATCTGAGATCTTGAGCGCCGGCATACGACTACGATGGAGCAGCCGCGACAAGTGAGCCTGATGGCGGTTAATCTTCAAAAGTGACGGAAAGAAATGTAGGGTGGTGCCGGAAAATCACCGCCGAAGAGTTAAATGTGTATTATTGAGAAGTTTGGAAAGAGTGATCCACAGTTAAATTAGAGTGCAAAGTAGTTCACGGAACGCGGCATTCAAAGCGGCGCGCAATGTATAAATATGAATTTGTGTTTCCTACTGTGGTGGTGTGCTCTTGGCAAGGAGGATGTGTTTCGGTCACAAAGCAAGAGTTAGAGGGTACGTAACCCGAAGCGTTTATTAAATTTTGAACAACTTGTGGTAAGCAAAGTTCTTTGATGTTTTATGTTGCATTATTCCAAATGTTTCGTGTTCATGCTAGCCCATTCCCCGACTATGTTTCCTGATTTTTGCACAGTGCGGAAGGTTATTTTTGTCGTAACCCGAAAATTGTTGTGCTAGCGTTCATTGTAATAAGGAGAGTAGATGTCCCGTTCTTTGTGTGGCTCATTACGTAGCTCATGTTAGTGCGTTCATTTGGTGCTCAGGTTGGCCAGTCGGGCCGCCACGAAGCGTGCACAAAGCACGATTTATGGCAGTCATCGGCCTAGACAGCCAAGGTGTGGTTTCCGCATTGTGTCGTGTGGGATTGCCATGTCGTTAAATTCATGCGCTTGTTGCTATAACATTTCCCTGTGCTTTAATCATTGCATTGAAATATTTTGTGTGTCCTATTCAAATCCACGTGTTTCCAAATAAATTCATGTAAATCTTAATAACTCTTTTATTCTCCATGTCTGGTATGCAGGTGTACGCAAGCATAAAGGATAATACTTTAACATGTTTGGGGGTTGAGACTCCCCCTGCGTGCGTGATTAGTAACCCTTTTCACGTATCGCGACAGGAGATTCAAGATTAGTTTTGAAACCTTTTGCGGAAAATTTGAAAGGAAATGTTTTTATAAACATAGTCCTATCGAACTCAGAATAGAAAGTTGAAATTAGTTTTTATTACAACTTTATCAACAGTAATGGTAAATGCCCCTGTGGAAAAGAATATAATTTCTATCGTAAAAATATGTATTTAATTAACAATGCATCTTTCGAAGTCTCAGTTGTTTACTGGACGTGAACTGAACTTCAATTAAGCGTTGCGTTTAAAAATGCCAAGGATATGTACTCGTGAGGTGCACGAAAAAGAGGCGCAGAAAATTTTTTGATGGCATTGCTAAAAACCTTGAAACTAACATCTTTCCGAAACAAACATGAGGAAATCGTTCGGTGAAAATTTAAATAAATCATAAAAATTAACAGTTATACTTTCTCGCAAAGAAGAAAATATTCACATCTTAGATTTCATTAACACCATACTTGTTAGTTTAATAATAATATAATTTACGTCGAAGTAGAATGTACACAGTATAGGCTAAGTATGTCATTTTTCGGCATTGAATTGTAGCACATCATATTAAAAATTTTTTTGTTTCCTTTATATCTTAATTAGCTATGCATTTTTTAAACGCGACGAGGCGAAGTCGCAATGAATTCTGGAAAATGGAAATACGTTCAAAAGTTTTACGATAATTTTGAACCTCCACTTCAGAATTAAATTTTTCCCCGTTGCATAGGAAATTAATTTTTTAAAACATGAGACGTATTAAATTTTGAACCACTATAAATTCACGCTAAAAAGATATTACATTAAAGATGAATTACACTGCGCAACAAAGGTTAGGTTAAAAAATGCACATGTTTCGTAAAACTGGTTCCGGGGTAAAAATTCTTCCAGACTACGCACCATTCCTATTTTCCTGTACAATGAGCCATATGTTATTATAATTGGTTATGATGGAAAAACACACGCCAGTCAGTTCAAGTAACATTTATCCTTTTAAACCTCTTGTGCAGAGCGTGATCTTCACTTTTTATATTCCTTGGCAGTATAGTCTGTCAATATGCCACGGTTCCATTTTCCATTTGATCGTTTTGCCCTCACGGAAAAATCCTGATGGAATCTCCCGTCATATTCGTCCCTCAAATCACTAAGATTCCCTGAAAAAATATAAATAAGAGTGAATCATATTAACTTTTAGAGACCTGTTACATCCCCATATCAAGATAATGACTCAGCAGATCATTCATAACTTGCACTTAGTCTTCGCAACGATATTTCCCGAGGATGTTATTACAAACTTTCTTGAATGGCTCAGAGGCAAGCTTGTCTTTTCTCTCGAAATGTGAGATGAAAGTTTCGTCAAGCAAAATTTCTATAATTAGGGGATCTAAGAAGATATTTTGATTTAGGCCTTATTTTTTTCGAAAAATACGAAATATTAGTTTTTTTGGTGCATTTTAATGAATATTTCAAAAGAATAGAAGTCATTGAGTTTTTATGCTTGAACAAAACCAAAGAGAGTTTTAGAATCCTTGAAGCATTGCAAACAAAATTACGGTCTCAAATGTTCCATTTGAAATTTTTCGTTTTTTATATGCGATATTTGATCACTAGCTAAATATACACAAATTTTGGGCATTGAGCTATGTTGAAAAAATTATGTGAATAAGTTGGAAACAAGGGATTGTAACTTTGTTAGAAATGTTCCAAGGATTCTAAAACTGTCTTTGTTTTTTTCCTAGCATAAAAACTCTCTGGTTTCTATTCTTTTGAATCTATACTATAATGAGGGCCGCGTCCGTCCGTCTGTCCGTCCGAAGCCAGCCACAACAGTGTGATGAGCGTATCTGTGATACAAGCTCGGCCTCATCATTTGTCAAGAGATAGAAATTTTTTGTTTCTTACGGCCATTCTTTCATATCACCTTCTTTCTCATTTCGAATAAGGGGGGAGGGGTGGACTATGTAGTATTGATAATAAGGGTTGTTAGTTATAAAGCATAAATAAACTTTTATCTGAATTCTAATATAATGGAGAATTTATGTAACTGAATGCTGTTCTTATTTTCATTTCGATAATTTCCATGCAAAACTTCATATACACACGTGAATCGTAATTTAAAAGAAATTTTTTTCCTTTTTCATAAAACATATATATGTAGTCTGATTCTTATGAAATTTGACAATAATATGTAATATTTAAAAAGAAACACAATGTATTATATTCATTTTTTCGGTTCAGTCCTCTTTATTAAAATAATTTGACAAATTGGTTTTTTAGTTCATTTTTATTGATATTTCAAAAGAATAAAACTCATTGAGTTTTTATGCTCGAACAAAACCAAGGACAGTTTTAGAATCCAAACAAAGTTAAGCTTTCAAATTTTCCACTTCCCCTTGTGTTTCCTTTTCATACGGGGTCAAATATTCAGGATTTTTGGTCCCCTTGGCACCCCACTGACACCCCTGGGGGTGGGGGGGGGGAGTTAAGGGGGACCAAAAAAATGAGATCACAAAAGCATATTGTCATCCTTCATGGTGAGGAATGGAAGCAGCTTCTCTGTCCTTTTTCTGTACATTGTCATCTTCCCTCCTTTCTCAAGTAAGTTACGTTGTTGAAGCCTTGATGACTGAAGATCACTTTGGTCCTTGGTTAAATTGAAATCCCTACACAAGTCATTTAGAACTTCTTGAGAAAATGGTACTGGCTAACTCTCGCTTCCCGGATCATTGGACTCCACATATTCACCCCTGGAATGTTCATGTATATTGCTGAATCTTTGCATTTCTTGATCATGTGGCTTGGGCGCAAGTAATTCTATTGAGTGCTCTACTGGGCGCATTGCTTATTGCAAATCGCATTTGGAGCCCGTGACTTGCCCTCGTCTCCTATGTCACAATCCAACTCAGCCTTGTATGATTTCAAGATCTGGCGTGCAATGCTGAACTTTCGTTTGGCAAATATTAATTCCCCGCATATATACCAGCATCTGTATAGGTCATTTTTACATTGTCTTACACTCATCGTTGAAAACATATAGGATCAGAAAGAAAAAACAGTCTTAAACACAAACTTTAAAGTAAAAAAGCTTAAGTGATAAATTCAATTAGTGAGTGTAAGTATGAGCTCATCATAAGAAATCAGAGCAACTCTCAAAAAGCACAAGAGATATGTGGCCATATTTATATGCAAAAACACATAGGAAATCCATTCCTGCCTTCTTTTCGCTGAAATTCTTTACAGTTTAAATTCTGCAAAAAGCATTCCTAATTAAAAAAAAGTGGTCATAAATAGATTCCCCATGTCATTTTGGATACAGAAATGTCCACAGATCTCATGTACTTTTTCGAGTGTTGCACGCTGCTATCAAATATTGTAATTTTTTGTCAGTAGTTTCGCTCAATTATTCTGTAAAAAATACCTATCGTTGCAGCGTAGTTGGAATTGGACTCATATTGGTAACATTAAGAATTGAGTACAGGTATTACTGAATATCAAGTATAACTTGAAGAACATTTGTAGTATAGTATATAACTTGAAGAATATTTGAGTCTTCTCACGCTTGAACGTACGAAATAATAGCTTTATTATGAAAATATATAATTTCAAAATATTTGCCTCGATATGTTCTGCTGCAGTCCCACACGTATTGTGTAAAATAATTACGTTATTTTATTCAGGAACAGCAGTATTTTGTGATCGTCGTCGTCTGCGTTTGGACTATGAATATTTTTTCCTTCCGCAACCACTGATCTATAATGAAATATTCGTTCATTCGCAGTAAATATTTATAATTTTCTTCATACCTTCCCATTATATTAATTTTTCAAAATCAAGCCGAGCTCAAATTCCACGCTGTTTTCATGTCGGCAGTATAACAAGTAGCCCCTTACGATGGCCGGGAAAGGCCGGGCTGGGTCAGAGCACTCGACTGTTGCTCACACCCTACTATTCCCGGATGAAATTTAGGCGTAAACAAGCCGCAAGAGAGAAGGTTTTGCAGGATATCGACACAGGTCGAAAAATGCCGCCCGTCCCGAAAAAAATTGTAAAAGTAGCGGCCACTTGTGTGTTACAAGCCTTCGAGAGCGGAGGTGTTGGGCTTAAATGTTCAGTTTATCGCGAACAGTTTTTGGTAAAGATAATTTTAAAATAAATGTTGCTTCCGAGCTTAGAGCGAGTTCACACAATAGAATTGTTTGAGCATTAAATTAGAAAGTCTGCTACTTACGTACGTAAAATCTGAGATATTTCAGAGTCAAGCTTGATATTTCGCTCGAGATGTGCTGCGCATGTTTAGAGAAGCAAGTTCAGCAATCGAAATCCTTTTCTGAAATCTCGGCGAGACTTCGTTTACTCGTGCCGAACAGCCAGAGAAGACCATAAAAATATGCAAAATTACCTCAAATGGTTAGTGTCTTTCTGACACATACGTGCCCACGGCTTATTGCTTGTACACATTTCTGTGGCAGGTATTACACATAGTTTATTACGTAGTATCATGGAAACTCCTTTTAAAATTTTGATTTCGGAGGGAATGCAGTAGTGCAGTTGAGTAATTTTTCTGACGACCATGAAGTGTTAATTACTGATTTTTAGATCGAGTTACCGTAAGATTCCCTAAGTGAACCGTCACCAGCATGACAAGGCCCGGCTGCCGAAGTCACTCGCTGTAAAACACTGCCTACCAAGTATGAACCTTTGCAAGGATCAGACCAAAATCCCATGGAAAAATATAGTTTATCAAACAGTTGAAATTAAGCACTTTTTCCCATGTTCAGCTGTTAACACCTACAAACATGGATATGTTACATTAAACTCGGTCCTACAGAGAATGGGAGACTTCACAAATGAATATCAAGAAAAGAGTATCATGTATAAAAGCAGGGGATAAACAGGTGATTGACTAAATGCAAGGGATGCAAGCTGTCGGTATTTTTCAAGTTAAGTTTTAGCTAAAAAATAAGTTAAGACTCTGTAAGGGTGAGGTCAATCGATGCTGGAACTGAATCCAAAATTTTTAAATAAGTATTGGCAATACCAAGTTCAAATTAATCCAACCCTCAGTTGAGTTAAAAAATGACAATAATTTGTTAATATGAGTTTTTTGTGTTATATATGTATCTATTGGATGTGATGAGCAAAACTGGTTTCGAGAATTTATTTACACTATTGATTCCGTTTGATAATTATGGGATGGGAAGATAGCATTTTTCAAAAGGACAGATTAGTGTTGAATGGGATGGATGAACTAATTGATTACCGTCTACTTCGATGCTGTGCCACTCCATTATAGAAATTTCGTTGCATCATGCCGACATACAACGATGTGCCGTGCAATCAGACCAAACAACTTCATGAAATATGCTTAAAAGTTTTGAAATCCTTTAATGCCCGGTACAATCCCAATAAAACCTGAGAGGATGGGTTCGCTGAACAAAAAAAAAAACAGATTTTAGCAAACTCTGTGGTGTGTCGGCTTGCTCTTGTGCTTGGTGCCTTGTTCATGCATAAGTGAACATAGTTAAAATACTATCTCAATAATTTTAATTTTCCTATTATAGATCCAAAAAAAGGCGTAATGCTGCTGGAAAACATTCCATTCACTTAAAATTCTTCCATTGCACATGTTCTCTACGAAGCGATCGAGCGAAAGGGATTCATCTCGGTGGTGCAATACGAGGGGCGCCATATGTGCCTCAAGGTAATCGATGGTCTTGCGGATTTTGCGCACACTGAAATGGGAACGTCGTTCGCATAAACCTGGAACTTCTTAACTAAGGAAATTTTACGTGTTCCCTTTACCACGTTTACTGGTACCAAATTATTGAATTATTGAGCTTGGTGAAGGGAAAGAAGTCGTAGACAAGGATTGATACAGGAATACCTACTCACGAGCAGGTATCCAGCTGACCCGGCACCTTCTCGTGGTGGTACCGTTGAAATACCCAACTGCTCTTTCCTCTATCTTTTGAGTTTTCTTTCGAGGGATTAAGATTTTAGGTTTTTTTCCAATTCCCCGTTGTTGGGTAGAACAAAGTCGGGCGGCGGCCCGAGCTCTTTGGAGCTTGGGTCTCATTTGCGTAGTTATTTTCTCTTTAATTTGCCCTATATTCCAGGGCCCTTAAATAACCTATAAGAATAGACTTAAGTTACGCAGACCAATAGTCCATTTTGGATTACTACTTTGGATCCCAAAGTAAAACTTTAAGCACTTCTGGCAACAATCAGCGAATACCTCAAACCCCGACTTCGAGGCGGGGAAACCCCCTCTGAAGCCGGGAGTATGTACGCCAAAAATAAAAACAAATTAAAACAACGAATAAACCCCAACAAAAACAACCTAAGCACTGCTACCAACGTAGGTGCAACAAACCCCAAAACTAACACTATCACCAGGAAGACAAGCGAAAACAATGAAACATCCGACCAAACAACCGAAAAAACTCCACCGGAACCAAACGGTGCTACCTGTAAGGTGGACTAATTGGAGGCTAAATTAAATGAAGTGCTGAATAGACTTGCGGCAGGTGATGCAACCAAATGCATCAACCCCGATTAACATGAAGTTGAAAAAGAAGCACAAAATGTAGACGATCGAATAAGGAAAATCGAAAATACACTCGAAAAAATCCTAGAAATGACGAAAGCGCAGAACATAGGAAAAAACAGTAAAATCATGGGCTGCGAGAAAGAAGATGTGAGAAAACAAAGCAAAGCTAACAAATACACACCCATATCGTTGAACCAAGAAATGACGAAGAACGACCATTATACAAAGTTCTTCTCGGTCAAATTCAAAATCGAAGAGAGAAACCAAATAAATCCATTTTGCCTCCAAGAAGAAATAGTCAAAATAACTGGTTTGAAGGCGAAAAGAATAACTTATTCAGGTAAAGATAGCTTTATTATAGAAACTCGAAACAAACCCCAATCTGAGCGCATCACCAGACTTAATAACGTCGACGGCATTAATTGCCAGATCAGCGAACACCCATACTACAATCAATCCAAAGGGCTAAAATATATTCAAGAATACGATGTAGATAATATGGAAGATTTTGTGGAAGGCCTGAAGAGCCAGTACAATATCAGTGACGCTGTCCGTGCCAGCTTCATTAAAACTCGATTCTCCCAAACCACCCCACTCCTACTAACCTTTAATAGTTACACTACACCAGACTCTATATATATCCCAGGCGAAAAATCAGATACGATAGTATACCCATTTATTAATAGACCAATGATCTGCCACAAATGCCAAAACTACGGCCACACAGCCAAACACTGCCATAACGAAGCAAACTGTAAACGCTGCGGAGAAACAGGCCATGACAGCGAACACTGTGGCAGCGCCCTCTCCTGCATGCATTGCAAGCGTCAACATGAAACTGGCCACAAAGAATGCCCGAAACATATCATGGAAACAGAAGTATGCAAAGTCCAACAAGAACAACGAGTTAATAGGCGTCGTGCTGTACAGATAGTCACAGGACACTCCGAGATACCAATATCAGATACGAACACCCCCACAACTCATTTCAATATAAAAATGCAGGAAAACGAAAAGCGGAAAATTACTCCATGGCTCCTAGAAAAATGTATTGCAAACCAAATCCAAGGAAAACCCAAATCTATTCGATCGGGCGGCAAAAACACATTTATTGTAGAATTAGATCACACACGACAAAAAGATGAAATACAGAAAATCAAAGACATAAACAACATCCCTGTGCAAGTAACAGAAAATAACTATGTAAATCTTTCAAAAGGACTCGCCTACATCTATAACTACGACTTCACCAACTTCGAGAAATTCAAACAAGGTTTAATGGAAAACCATATAATCAAAAATGTTGAACCAGCAAATTGGATAAAAAGCCGTAACACAAATGCAAAAGCAATACTTCTAACTTTCAGAGGCTCAACCCCCCCTGAGTATATCGACATCCTTGGCCAAGACTGCAAGAGTAGGATATATGAATACTTTGACCGCCCTATGATGTGTAAAAAGTGCTTGGAATACAACCATACTGCTAAAAGATGTACCAGTGAAGAGTTCGTGTGTGGAAAATGCGCAACAAAAGGCCATGAAGCAACAAATTGCACGGAAAACAACTTGACATGCTACCACTGCGGAAACAATCACAAAACTGGAGACCGGACTTGCCCGGAACAACGCAAGCAACAAGAACTAATTTCTATCCGTACTAAACACAACGTATCAAGAGAACAAGCCCTTATAATATACCACAAACGATCCCCACAACTCGATCAAAGCTACGCACAAATAACCAGAAATCGAACGGATCAAATACCCAAAGTACCAACACCCCAACCCTTTATGGCGGCTACCAAAAACCAAACGATCACCGAACAAAATATGGCTCCCCCACTTTATAACGAACCAGGTACAACTGATAACACAACCGATACACCAGAAACCAAACCACCGCAAACTTCACAACGCGACCACGAAACATGCGAAAAAGAGATACTCCGCATTAAACCCAACCCAACACAATTGCTCAAATCCACAATTAATATTGAAACTACAGCCGAAGGATCTGAAAATGAGGAAGATGGCACGAGCGAATGCAACCCTATTATGAGACAAGAAGCCAGACGAATTTTCAACGAATTCAAACCCCCAAAGCAGCACAAACCTTCCAAAACCCAAAACAAGAAGCGACCAAGATCACGATCAAAATCACGATCCCCCACCTACAGCCGCAACAGACATGATAAACGACAAATTTACTCAGATGAGGAACAATCACACTACTCTCGTGACTCTAGGATTAGAGATAGATCACCCAAAAGAAAGTAACTAATTGAACGATTGAATAACAAAATCAAATCAAACACACCCCATGGCTAACGTAGGAATCCTGCAGTGGAACTGCCAAGGCATCAGGGGAAAGAAAGATGAACTAATGGAAACAATAAACAACCACCAACCCAGTATAATAGCACTTCAAGAAACAAAGCTATGGGATAACTGCCAGTTTAGAATAAACGGCCACAGTAATGTGCTACGACACGGTCATTACAACAGAACCCCCCATGGAGGTGTTGGAATATATGTCCATAGCTCAATACCTTTTTGTGAACTGAATCTACAGACTGAACTACAAAGCGTGGCCATTCAAGTAAACAAAGGACAGCTGATAACCATCTGCAGCATCTACATACCCGGTAGACAAACAGTCACAAACGAAAAACTAAATAACCTAATCCACCAACTACGGAATCCTTTCATCCTAGCCGGCGACTTCAACGGACACAGCACCATATGGGGCTGCAAGAATACAGATAATAGGGGGAAGCTGATAGAAACTGTTATTACAAACAATAACCTTTGCCTATTAAATACCGATTCACCCACTAGAATAGGATACAATTCAGAATCAGCTATTGATCTGACAATTTGCTCACCTACATTGGCCGTGCTATTAGACTGGGTTGCTTTCGACTCGCCGGGTGATAGCGATCATTGCCCAATTTTGATCACCTACCTTAACGAAAATCGTCCCAACCAACCCCCATCAACTATCTGGAACTACTCAAAAGCTAACTGGGATCTATATTCCAATAACAATGCATGGAACAAGCCGATGTTGAACACAACAACTAATAACGAACAACTACTCACCGACTTATACCAGCGGTTCTACTCAGCAGCTGAAAAAGCCATCCCAACTTATATACCAGGAAAATACTACCCCAAACCATGGTGGACAAAAGAACTCCAAGAATCAAAAGAAGAAAGAGAAAAACTTTACAAGAACTACCACCGCAACAAAAATCTTACTAACTTAATTAACTGGAAACGAGCAAGGGCAAATCATAAATACAAAATTCGAGCAAGCAAACAGGAAACGTGGAAGAATTTCGTAAACCAACTTAATAAATATACACCAATGGCCAGAGTATACGAAACAATAAGGAAAATAAAAAGTCGAGTACAAAGAAAAGTCCATATATTGATCGAAAACAATATACACTACACTCAGAGAAATCTTGACACACCCAGGTGTGTCAACCTTGACGCACTCACAGGTCGGGCGAGAGTGTAAAGTCACGGCCAGGAAGACATAAGTATCAGTTACCTGTTTGGGGTTTTGTTGATCCAAATTTCACATTTTCAAGAAAATATTCAATTAATAAGTCATAACAACTAAATGTAGGCAAATATATGTCCTGTTTCTTTCACTTTTCGAAGTTAATGAGGTGAATAATGGAAAAATGTTAGGTAATTGCGCACGTTTTTTTGCACGCATAAACGAATTTATTCAGTTCATTCCAAGATATAAGATTTCACTTCAAGTGACGAGTTTCTTGCGTTTTGGGACTATGTGTACCACTAGGTAAATCACTTATTTCCATACCCGTTTAAATTATTGACAGTTGATCTAAATCAAGATCTTTTCAAAAGAAAAATATTTACATTACGAGCTGAAATGTTATCACGCATTTGTATTTCTCACATATCTCAGGAAGTATAAAATGTGTGCAAGCAGTGAAATCTATTTCCCAATTCTGCCACTTGCAACGTAACCAAACCAACCATTAACAACCGCAAAAACGCGGTGAACGTGTTAATAACTAAAATGCAAGATATTAATGCCGATATACGAGAAGGAACTCACTATGAAAAATTTATAATGCAACACTTGTTTACGACTAAAGCTTGTAGGTGTAATAAATTAACTAGCACTTTCAGCAGAATTATGCTGTTAAATTAGACGTGGCCTTTCATATTAAGAAACTGAAGTGCTTGCTAGAATGAAAACTATTAAGAAATAGCGCATGATGAGTGAAATTATCTCCAGTTCGTCGATCACTGATCTATTTATCAAGTACCGAAGTAAATAGCTCATTTGTGCTGTTTTCAACTTCGTGAGAAGCAACCGCAGTTCACGCAGATATCTCGCGGCCTCGCCACCATGCATGCATGCAATGGCATGATTAATTAGTATCGGTCAGCCTGTCATTGCGTGTAGTCACGCGTGCATGTGTAATCCGCGAAGCACCCATATCCAGCGTACTTTTCGTAAGAAAGTGGTGTCCACTATCTTAGTGGTCTCATTCAAGACCCGAGTGATTTGTTTGGTGTATAATGAAAGCCATATGTACTTGTGCACCTGTTAAAACATATTGCATTCAATTACGTAGCAGTGAAACAGCTACTGTGGCATCTTCATTTCTGGCCGCCATGATTTTTGTACCCGGGCTAACCTAGATCATTCACTTCATGATGATAACCTGAAAGTCATTCGTTCCAAAGCCTGTTTAATGTTTTGATTTTATTTCACGGCTAAAGAGGATATGTGTTTGAACGTCAAATGTGATTTTTTATGCATCAGCCGAAATACGGGCTTGTGGGTTGATAGATTACAGGTGACTCATCTTAAGCGTCGTTATGCGACCTTCGCGCTCAAGTTCAAGGTCGCATCCTCGACGGTTCGAATTTCTTTATCGTTTTCGGAAGGAATAGTGTAATAATTTATGTTGACATATAAATAAATGGGTTTGAATTACTGGTAATTAATTTTTAATGATGCGAATGTGTAAAGAAGTAATTAATTAGAATCAAAAGCAATAGGGATGAAATACAAAACCATGTGTTACAGTTTCATGTGTGTGGGACATGGATCAACCTTTGCAGTCAAAATCATGTTATTTTGTTAAAAGGTAATGAATGAATAATCAGCAACAGTATTATGATTAGATAAAATCAGGTATGATGTGATTATTTCACTGAAAATTATCATTGATATGAAAATTCATTTAAACGCAGCCACTGTATATGTATCTTGCTTTGGGAAATTCATTTATTCAATCATGCTCATGAAATTTCAAGTTCAATATTACATTCAGCAATGGCCATATGTTTCAAAAAAATAGCTTTGAAGAAAACCAAACAAGCAGGTATAAAACTATATTACCTGATTTTTGGACTAGGGTAAAGTTATTAGTCACGCTAAAAGAACCTGGTAAAACCATGAATGTAATTTTTTTACAATTATTATTTGCTTTAGTCATATTGTTGGATAGCCTAACTTTTTTCTTTTTGCTTGCTTTTCACTAAGACCTTACTTGATACTCATTTGGTATGTTCTTTTTCAAAAATATATCCTAACTTGTTTTAAAAGTTTTTGATATTTTTTCAGCTGTTGAAAATGAATTACAAACAGTGTTCCCTCTATTCTTGCAAGTCCAGATTTATAGCTTCACTTGAATATTATTCAACTAAACAGATCATTGGCCCAGTAATGGCTTGATAAAACTATTCTCAGTTCCTTCAACTTAAGCTTGGAGGGAGCCTTCTCCATCAACCAGTGGTTTTGAGTTCACTCAATCAAGGACGAAAACTCATGTAAGTACTACTGCTCATTATATTATTAGTGCTTCAATTTTCTCTGCATGAAATTCTTATTATAATTGATTAATGGATTAGCCTATATTAATTATTAGGTTATTAACTTGTAAATGGTACATAAATTAATGAAAATAGTTTTTCTTCTAATCCAATTTTAGTAGAGTTTACTGATTAGTAGGTATGGGAAAGAAAGGCTTTAACTTAAGCGTAATATAGGACCCAAACATAATCAAGTATTTTGGTTGCACGTGAAAGTATTTCTATTAATTTTCTGTAGTTTGATGTTTTGTACAGGATATTGTTAATGTAAATATCTATAAATAATGACTTTATATCAGCCCTGTCCAGGATATATACCTACAGAATAGGATATGAGAAGACTGTCAGAAAAGTTTGTTATAATGAAATAATTGTGCACAACTTCCAACTCAAAAGTGCTTGATAATCAATGAAAATTTAAATCTTTGTTACAGTCTACAATTCTTTTCAACATGTTCAGGCTACAGAGGATTTTTTTTATGCAAAATGAAGAAAAGTAAAATTAAATTCTTTGTTATCTTCAAAATAAATGTTTTGACTTACTGCAATATATGTGACAGCCGAGTTCATACTGTATATATGTATAGATAATCAAAACAACAAATATGCTGAACATAGAGTTGCCAGTTAGCTTAACCAATTCATAATTCATGATTGGAAATTCTTGAAACTAAAATAGATCCAATCAGAAGATGATTTTGATAATAAGATGTGGATTGTACTTATGTTTTTTGCACAAATAAATGAAGAATGAACATAGTTTAAGGTATAATAGCTTGAATAGTTATGTTAGAAGAAGTACTTTAGTATTAATTTCTAACCAATAATTACGTCTGACAATATAAAGTTACTGTCTACATTTCCATGTTCCAGAGTAACTGGAATTAACTAATCGTAAAAATTCGTAAATTTTAACATTGGGTTTCCGCACGTATGTTTCGCGAATTCCGCACACAACGAAGGCGGGCGAGCATTGATGTTCGTCCACAATTTGAAAATTTTGGCTATCGGATGTTTCACATTGTGATGATGAAAATAAAACACAATAATAATTGTTCGACGAAAACTCTCTAGGGAAGGAAAAAAATCATGCGAGAGTATATTTTTTGTCTTTCTTGAATAATAACATAACCTTAATTTTTTCAGATATGCGTTGAATTTGTGGGAATCACTGAGATGAATATCATCGATGCAATGCGCGGGAATCTCCTGGAAATATGCAGCTGGAATACTTCAAGTGTCTCGTGAGGTGTCCATACTTCGCCCTGTGAAGACAAGTAAAAAGGTAAGAATTTCATTCTATTGTTATTTTGGCAGTTTTTGTCCCTCAATTATTAAGAAAAAAATGAAAATGAAACATTTGTCTTCTAAAGGCAGTTGTTAAAATAGTCCACAAGCGAACGCAAGAATGAAGGCAAAAGTTTCATTTGAAAAAAGTGAAAATTATTTGTTATAATTTCATAATTATTCCTTCATTGTAGAGTTGGCGTGCAGAGTATAGATTAAATTATTACACTAATGAAGGAATCCTGGATTACGCTGCTGTCTTGGAGATAAATATTTTTTAACGAATATTGACCCAGTGTTAAATCATAACAAGTAATTACCCATCAAGTCAGTCTTCATATGGAAGATATTAGAGATGTGAAGATCTAGAAAAATAAGTATTTAAACCCATCATGTTCGTACTACAATGCGAGGAAATTTATTTGAACCCTACGTTATGACTGAAAATGTAGTCGAACGTTGTTCTCATAAGCATATCATGGATGCTTATGAACTTACAAACGACCAAGCAAGCATTTAAACAAACTAAATTATAAAAGTTTTATTGAATTCAGGTCAAATTTCTCAAGATTATAAATGACACACATACTAAAATTTTTCTTTTTTCACCCAGGAGCCATTACCGATGATCATCTTCGACGGTCCAAACATTTGGCTCCAGCCACATGCGAGAGACTTGTGGCAGAAGGAGGAGAGGTCTGCGCTTTTGAAGGACGCTGACATAGCAGTCGGGCTTGGAAGTTGCTACGGTTTCGATTGCTGCCATCCTAAATGCTGCTGCGCGACTTTCCATAAGATAAAACTCAAGTAAGTGACAATTAGGTCTCGTCTTCAGACTACACCTTTTCACTTCAAATTAATCTAAGTCAAATTCGAATTAATCCAAGTCAAGTTAGAATAATCCAAGCCTACTTCAAATTAATTCAAGTCAAGTTCAGTTTAATCCAAGTCAAGCTCCATTTGATCCAAGCCAAAGTTGAATTAATCCAAGTGAAATTCAAATTGATATAACCCTAAGGTGGAGTCGAAGTCATTAGCTGCACAACTGTGATTAAATGCTTGTTCAGAAAATTTAGGTATTGACTACCCAGTTCTTAATTCAAGGTACACTCCGCATTATACTCCGTCTAACGAAGATAGTGAAATTCACAGCACTCATGTCCCCAACAAACTTACCTATTTAGTATAAAGTCTTAATTATTCAAACAGTCTCCTTTGTATCATTCATGAAAAAAAAATAAAAATTTCATTATAAAGCAGAACTTCCCTTTCTAGTTCCAGGTTGCGTTGATCAGCTGATCAAGGTTCAGTGTTGATCAGCTGATCTCTGAGCAGATCATACAATTCATAGCGCAAGTTGTAGGAGGCATTATAAAGGCAATAGGATACTGCTGGGTTACCTCAGCTATTGATAGGCCTTTGAGACTTCTTTCTTTCGCAACCACCTGGGTTTTTAGTTTTCATATCCTCTTCGTTGACTTTCATGCCTTTTCTTTTTCTATTGCAATACTAACCTGCTGTTTTAATGTGCAGGGTACCCTTGGTGGGAATCCCTTCGTGCATAAGTTCAATGTTTTTTAACAGTCGATACTAAATGTTTGTCCCCTCAGGGGGATACAGCTGTTGTATCTATGGGAATTAGCGCTCCCAGGGGAATAATGTGAGGGCCCGAGCTGAGAGTTAGCTAAGTAAGCTTCTTTTTTTTGTTGGAATAGAATAGGTTTTTGTTTTGTTACGGTCCATCTTTTTTCGGTTCACTGCTGTCTTGTTTTTCACCACCTACTACTTTCTTCTTGGACTTTGATCTTGTTTCATAAACTTCTTTCTCATCTTGCTGTTTCTGTGCCTTTTCTGCATAGATCCTACGATCCCTCAACTCCATATTAGATGGTGCCTTCTTCCTTCCTCTCTTTGGATTGAATTTGTTGCGGATAGGGAGGCTTAAACTAACTATTGATCTAATCTAATCTACTAAATGTTTGTCTCTTCTCCTTGCTTTCTTTGGATCGCGTATGTTGTGGTTAAGAGAATCTTAATATTAAGAGTACGAATAAATTATTAATGAAAATTAATAACTGAACTTCAGGAAGACCACGAATCTGACCCTACAGATTAATTACACTGTTATGAAGTTGTGTCTACCTATACCACAGATGCTCATCAAAGCAACAGTTTTACTAACATCATATAAAAAATGTGTCAAATTTGTTGATAAAAATTTATTGCATGTATTCTTACTTGAGCAGGACCGGCTAGCAGGATCCGGTGCCCGTAACTCGACCAGGAGATGCGACAACCTCGTCCAGTCCTCACCTCCACCAAAATATCTCGGTATCGCTGCCAGTGGCCGTCAACACATCCGAGTCATGGCCATTTGACATAGCTTAAGGTTGCGTTGTGAAATTTTAGTTTGGTGTAAACATTTTTCGTTCAAACTCGTATGTAGATCCAAAGGAACACGCTTACTTTACAGTGAATGAGAATTTCATTTGTGCGATAATAAGAAATAGGAAATTATTTCACCGTTTCAGAATAGAGAGAATGTTTCCTTAAGTTGAATGAGACCTTTTTCGTGAACTTGAAGTAAATATGATACTAAAAGGATTAATGTAGCTTTTCGCTTGTTCATACATTCTCTAATTTATGTAAAAATATCCGTACTATTGTAAAAAAAAATTAATGGTCACCACACCTTTTTCAGTTCAAATTAATCCAAGTCAAGTTCAAATTAATCCAAGTCAAGGTCAAATTAATCCAAGTCAAGTTCAAATTAATTCAAGTAACAATCAAATTAATCATACCCTCAGTTGAGTTAAAAAATGATACCATCACTTGTTAATTCGAGCTTTTTTGTGTTATATATGGATCTATTGGATGTGATGAGAGCAAGACAGGTTTCGAGGTTTTATTTACACTCGAATATATTTATATACGTGAAATTTCACTTTATCACATGTATGAAATCATATACGCAAATACAAAAGATTATCATTGGACGGTATGTAGTTTAATCTTTAAAAGGAATATTGAAATGCGATTCACTGAGTACGAATGTACGATTCCGTTTGATTACAATTCAAAGGTGTACATTACTACACTGATACATTCATGCATTAGCAATGAAAATATTGCCATCCATTCTAATTCCGTGTTAGTCAATGTGGAGAAATGTAGGATCCTCTTACAATACACAAAAATAATACAAAAACAATATTTCTAACTTGATGCTGATTTTATTTGTGTGTGTTTACAATTCGATATTTGATGCTTTCAAGACTTAAATAACTTTTATGATAATCATTTATTAAATATTCAAGTCTTGATAAAATTATATATTGAATTGTAAACACACACAAATAATATCAGCATTATGTTAGAATTATTGTTTCTTGTATTATTATTGTGTATTGTAAATGGATCCTACATTTCTTCACATTGACTAACAAGGAATTAAAATGGGTGGTAATATTTTCATTGCTAGTGCAGGAATGTATCTGGGTAGTAATGTAATTGTACTCAAACGGAATCGTACATTAGTACTCAGTGAATCGCATTTCTATATTCCTTTTAAAGTTTAAATCTACATATCGTCCAATGATGATCTTTTGTATTTGCATATATGATTTCATACATGTGATTAAGTAAAATTTCACGTAAATAAATATATTCGAGTGTAAATAAAACCTCGAAACCTGTCTTGCTCATCACATCCAATAGATCCATATATGACACAAAAAAGCTCGAATTAACAAGTGATGGTATCATTTTTTAACTCAACTGAGGGTTGGATTAATTCGATTGTTACTTGAATTAATTTGAACTTGACTTGGATTAATTTGACCTTGACTTGGATTAATTTGAACTTGACTTGGATTAATTTGACCTTGACTTGGATTAATTTTACCTTGACTTGGATTAATTTGACCTTGACTTGGATTAATTTGAACTTGACTTGGATTAATTTGAACTTGACTTGGATTAATTTGAACTTGACTTGGATTAATTTGAACTTGACTTGGATTAATTTTAACTTGACTTGGATTAATTTTAACTTGACTTGGATTAATTTGAACTTGACTTGGATTAATTTGAACTTGACTTGGATTAATTTGAACTTGACTTGGATTTGTTCGAACTTGACTTGGATTAGTTCGAACTTGACTTGAATTAATTTGAACTTGACTTGAATTAATTTGAACTTGACTTGGATTATATTGAACTTGACTTGAACTATATTGAACTTGACTTGGATTTATTCGAACTTGACTTGGATTTATTCGAACTTGACTTGGATTTATTCGAACTTGACTTGGATTAATTTGTACTTGACTTGGATTAAATTGAACTTGACTTGGATTAATTTGAACTTGACTTGGATTAATTTGAACTTGACTTGGGTTAATTTGAACTTGACTTGGATTAATTTGAACTTGACTTGGATTAATTTGAACTTGACTTGGATTAATTTGAACTTGACTTGGATTAATTTGAACTTGACTTGGATTAATTTGAACTTGACTTGGATTAATTTGAACTTGACTTGGATTAATTTGAACTTGACTTGGATTAATTTGAACTTGACTTGGATTAATTTGAACTTGACTTGGATTAATTTGAACTTGACTTGGATTAATTTGAACTTGACTTGGATTGATTTGAACTTGACTTGGATTAATTTGAACTTGACTTGGATTTATTCGAACTTGACTTGGATTAGTTCGAACTTGACTTGAAATAATTTGAACTTGACTTGAATTAATTTGAACTTGACTTGGATTAAATTGAACTTGACTTGAACTATATTGAACTTGACTTGGATTTATTCGAACTTGACTTGGATTTATTCGAACTTGACTTGGATTTATTCGAACTTGACTTGGATTAATTTGTACTTGACATGGATTAAATTGAACTTGACTTGGATTATATTGAAATTGACTTGGATTTATTCGAACTTGACTTGGATTAATTTGAACTTGACTTGGATTAATTTGAACTTGACTTGGATTAATTTGAACTTGACTTGGATTAATTTGAACTTGACTTGGATTAATTTGAACTTGACTTGGATTAATTTGAACTTGACTTGGATTTATTTGAACTTGACTTGGATTTATTCGAACTTGACTTGGATTAATTCGAACTTGTCTTGAATTAATTTGAACTTGATTTGGATTAAATTGAACTTGAGTTGAATTATATTGAACTTGACTTGGATTTATCCGAACTTGACTTGGATTTATTCGACTTTGACTTGGATTTATTCGAACTTGACTTGGATTAATTCGTACTTGACTTGGATTAATTTGAACTTGAATTGGATTAATTTGAACTTGACTTGGATTAATTTGAACTTGACTTGGATTAATTTGAACTTGACTTGGATTAATTTGAACTTGACTTGGATTAATTTGAACTTGACTTGGATTAATTTGAACTTGACTTGGATTTATTCGAACTTGACTTGGATTAATTCGAACTTGTCTTGAATTAATTTGAACTCGATTTGGGTTAAATTGAACTTGAGTTGAATTATATTGAACTTGACTTGGATTTATTCGAACTTGACTTGGATTTATTCGACTTTAACTTGGATTTATTCGAACTTGACTTGGATTAATTCGTACTTGACTTGGATTAATTTGAACTTGAATTGGATTAATTTGAACTTGACTTGGATTAATTTGAACTTGACTTGGATTAATTTGAACTTGACTTGGATTAATTTGAACTTGACTTGGATTTATTCGAACTTGACTTGGATCAATTCGAACTTGTCTTGAATTAATTTGAACTCGATTTGGGTTAAATTGAACTTGAGTTGAATTATATTGAACTTGACTTGGATTTATTCGAACTTGACTTGGATTTATTCGAACTTGACTTGGATTTATTCGAACTTGACTTGGATTAATTCGTACTTGACTTGGATTAATTCGTACTTGACTTAGATTAATTTGAACTTGACTTGGATTAATTTGAACTTGACTTGGATTAATTTGAACTTGACTTGGATTAATTTGAACTTGACTTGGATTAATTTGAACTTGACTTGGATTAATTTGAACTTGACTTGGATTAATTTGAATTTGACTTGGATTAATTTGAACTTGACTTGGATTAATTTGAACTTGACTTGGATTAATTTGAACTTGACTTGGATTAATTTGAACTTGACTTGGATTAATTTGAACTTGACTTGGATTAATTTGAACTTGACTTGGATTAATTTGAACTTGACTTGGATTGATTTGAACTTGACTTGGATTAATTTGAACTTGACTTGGATTTGTTCGAACTTGACTTGGATTAGTTCGAACTTGACTTGAATTAATTTGAACTTGACTTGAATTAATTTGAACTTGACTTGGATTAAATTGAACTTGACTTGAACTATATTGAACTTGACTTGGATTTATTCGAACTTGACTTGGATTTATTCGAACTTGACTTGGATTTATTCGAACTTGACTTGGATTAATTCGTACTTGACTTGGATTAATTCGTACTTGACTTAGATTAATTTGAACTTGACTTGGATTAATTTGAACTTGACTTGGATTAATTTGAACTTGACTTGGATTAATTTGAACTTGACTTGGATTAATTTGAACTTGACTTGGATTAATTTGAACTTGACTTGGATTAATTTGAATTTGACTTGGATTAATTTGAACTTGACTTGGATTAATTTGAACTTGACTTGGATTAATTTGAACTTGACTTGGATTAATTTGAACTTGACTTGGATTAATTTGAACTTGACTTGGATTAATTTGAACTTGACTTGGATTGATTTGAACTTGACTTGGATTAATTTGAACTTGACTTGGATTTGTTCGAACTTGACTTGGATTAGTTCGAACTTGACTTGAATTAATTTGAACTTGACTTGAATTAATTTGAACTTGACTTGGATTAAATTGAACTTGACTTGAACTATATTGAACTTGACTTGGATTTATTCGAACTTGACTTGGATTTATTCGAACTTGACTTGGATTTATTCGAACTTGACTTGGATTAATTTGTACTTGACTTGGATTAAATTGAACTTGACTTGGATTAATTTGAACTTGACTTGGATTAATTTGAACTTGACTTGGGTTAATTTGAACTTGACTTGGATTAATTTGAACTTGACTTGGATTAATTTGAACTTGACTTGGATTAATTTGAACTTGACTTGGATTAATTTGAACTTGACTTGGATTAATTTGAACTTGACTTGGATTAATTTGAACTTGACTTGGATTAATTTGAACTTGACTTGGATTAATTTGAACTTGACTTGGATTAATTTGAACTTGACTTAGATTAATTTGAACTTGACTTGGATTAATTTGAACTTGACTTGGATTGATTCGAACTTGACTTGGATTAATTTGAACTTGACTTGGATTTATTCGAACTTGACTTGGATGTGAAGGCAAAAGTAGGTGTGAAGTCCGAAGGGTAGAGAGATAACGCTGGTTATAGGCGACGTTTACTGGTAACGATGTTGCAAAGGGGTAGAACACGGTCCAAATGCGACTTTGCAAGTCGCGCACGTCTTTATATAGTGTTAATTTGCTGACCAAGCACCCGCACTGCGGTAAAACCGCACCCAGGCGTTGCATCAGCATATGTACGAACATATGTACAGAGAAAGTGCGCAACCGCGACGGCACACACCTTCCCCCATGCCTGATTTATTACAAAATAAACAAATCAAAGGGAAGAATCGTAAATTAAAAATCAACACAGTAAGCTAAAGGCTTCCTGGTTAGAAAAACCAAAAAAATAAAAATAATCCTTTCGTGGCAAAAACAACTGCCAGTAACAGGAAAAACAAACGCGTCCAGTTAAATTCAACAAAAAGCATCGCAAAGAAAAACGCAAACACCCCCATCACCAAAAAAACATGGGAAGAGGCGCTGCTCAAGACACGTATAGAACGCAAAAAAAAATTTTGGCACACGAACATTGCAACATAAAAAATTTTCTGGCAACAGAAAACCTTAAAACAATGCACCTCGGCACGTGTCGTACTAAAAAAACAAAAATCCGCTAACATGAACACCAGCCATGAAAAAGACAATTAACTCTAACATTGTTTTGTGTTAAACAGTTGAAATGATAACGTAGTAAAAATGAAAGAAAATCGCATCGTTGAAACAACAACTAAAAAGTTTTTAATCAAACACAAATAAGAAATAGGGCACGCAGATACCTCGACAAATAAAAAATCATTCTCGCCAGAAAATTTAAATAAAAAACAATACATTCGTTAAGGATAATAATAACACGCATGAAATTAAATACACAATACCTTTAAAATTTTAAGTGAACAACGTATTCGCATAAATTGGCTTATCGATAAACCAAAATGAACAAATCATAATTATATACCTGAACACTGCATCGACTCGAGCATCTTCGCGAACATGGTTAAAATTAAATACGTAAAACACAAGCTTGGAAATACCAACTTAATATTAATTCATGAGTAAATATAAAAACATCCGCTTACATCTCTGGTGAAACAGTAACACCGAGCAAAACACGAGTTCTTCGGCAAAGGCAATTTCGGAAAATTTTATAAGAATCAAAACTATTGCCTCGTAGGTAATGAAAAATGATACAGAAAAGTTGAGTTGACATTAAATAAAGCATCATTAAAGTTTTCACCAAAAAGAAACATTCCAAACATCGTCTTCGTTACCGTATACTGAAAAATAGAAGTTGGATAATCTTATAACCAAATATCGCACAAATTAGAACAGAATTTTTCCACTATTAGTAAAACAATAATCGAATAAACAGAGTGCCGTAGACTCGTAAAACTTAATTCTATCGGTAACATAACGATATAGAACGTGGAGTAAGATATAAGATAATACTAACAAAATCGAAGACACACTAGTTTAAGACATCAAGTATGAATATGAAAATCGGGTTCGCACTCTGCAAAAATAAAAGGAAAATCACTAAACAATTTCAATTTATCGTAATCCAATAGTAATAAACTGAACAAAGTCCAAAATTCTTGAACTACTCTGAATTTATAATTACCACATTTTAAGTTAATAAATTTATCAAATCACGTTTTCAACACTATGTCCATGGTAAAGTATAAAGTATTAACACCACATTAAACCTTTAAAGTGATTTACTCTCTTCAAATCACTGCGCGCGAAGGTAATCTTCTTCAGTAATCTCTTGACTGCGCGCGAAGGCAAAGTCCAGTAATCTCTTCGCTGCATGCGAAGCTTAGCTGCAGCCAAGGCCATCGATGTTTGTTGACAGTTGCGGGGCGCCAGCCTCTCGCAGCCGGACTCCGCACTGCATAGTGCGTACCCCGTCACGTGTGACTGCGTGACTCGGCTGTACTCGCTGTGCTTCTTTGCGGCACAGCAGCATGAATCGCGTTACAGATGTCGTCTTACCGCTCGCACACGCTCGAACTGAAATTGGAAATCAATACAAAAACGATTAGCATGACCTCAAATGAAACAAAAAGAAAACAATAGGAATAACGGCACAATTTCGAAAATGACATCCGTAAGTGAAAGAAACAAAATAACATGTGCACGCGGCTCATGTCCCGAGCAGACACGCCTGCTACTGAGCGACCGCCTAATCAACTCAGGCGCCAGCACTCTGCTCGCACAGCGTGCTGGTACCGCGCCATGAAAGCACAAGGTGGACCTTTATACGGTAAATGATTACATCACATTTCACTTGTTACGTTAATGCTTTATACAAAAATTGGAGAACTAAAACGTATGCGGGATTAAACATGAAGCATACGCAAATACATCAAAAAGAACACGATGGAAAACTTAAGAACATACTTTTTACAGTACGTACACGAAAAGTGTCAATGCAAAAAATCAATATTGACGGTAAATACTCTAAATTTTAATCGTTCAATCAGTTGTAAAGTATCCCGGCGAAACTTTTGGGAGACTTGACGATAAATTTTGCATTCTTTTACGTTTGAATAATAAAATACACAACATAAAACTATACTGAGTATGAAATTCGGTTAGGCTTGCAAAATGACTTCACCAGTCATGTTCATGCCACGCCGTCGTAGCTTGCCTGGCAACTGTTGCTGAACACAGACACCGGAAATACGGCGCCTCACTGTCTGACGTATGAGTCAGCGTTTGCATGTCGTCTAGTGCTCTTTTTTCTCAGAGTTCAATGTATCGGTGCAGCTGCGTACAGCTCTGCACACTCTGCACACTATTACTCTCGTTACTAGTTACTCTTAACTTAGTACCAGACCACCACGTGTGGTTAATTAACGGGCGTCTATCGCCTCTCATTATTTCTCTCGTATGATACTTCTGTTTCGCCAGCACAATTACAAACACAATCCACAATGCTACTCTGACCATAATGGTATCACTGGCATTAATTCCTAGTTCGTCAACACGAATATCGTTACAACAATGCCCCGGTGTAGCAGATATCATCCCAACGTCTTTACCAGAGATGGCATTGAAACTTCCACCATTAACACTGTCGACTTTGGGTAGATTCGCATTACCGGGAACATCGCAAACATTCGCTTCTCTAAAGCTTACTCACTTAATTGTCTGCGCGAATTACTCAACAGTATTACTCGACCTCGCTGGTAAATGTACCTGGTAACCTTAAACCATTTTACCAGATATATCCACAGACTTGTCGGTATCTTTACCAAGCGCTGCAACGCTTTATTTATTCTCTCACGGACATTCACTCTGCCGCGGTATCTTCTCTTTTTGCTCTATTTTTCTCACATATTTCTCACATATTTCTTCTATCGTACTCAGAGCAATAACATCAGGAATGTATCATCTGAACATCCATTATTACTTACTTCACTTGAAAGAGTATCTTCCAACTTTAATATATTTTTAATTCTCGAAAGCACATTGCATTTCTCAGTACATATTTCATCATTATTACATCATTTCAATGCATTGTACTACTTTTACATCATCTTTCAACTAATTCCTGTCATCTTAATACAGCGAATTGTTCTTTCAATAATTGATCCTTTGATCAGTAGTACTTCCTCGAAATCGAAACGCAATGATTCTCTTGCAAACAATTTTCCTCTTACTCTCTAAATGCTTGAACGTTGAGTTTTACAAAGGTCTTCAGCATTACCTTTGGGCAAATTGGAAACGCATCTCCCCCCTCCATCATCCCACCAGACGCAACCAGCAAAAAAAATAAATCTCACATGACCTACATGTTGTACAGACCACAGAAGGCATTTAAGTATACTTATCTCTCTGTCGCCAATATATCCACATCAGAAAAAAAACTGTGGTAGGCATTCTATTATTTCGAAAATCACTCGATACTGAAATTTCAGGCATAATTACGTTACGAGTTTGGTCTCTACGTATTACACAAATAACATCACTGCTCAAATGAGTTTAACGTTGCTCAAGATTAAATTTACACAACTAAAACAATACAAAAGTACTTGAAACAGTTATAGCAACACCTCGAGAAAATAGCGCCACTCACTTTTTTTAAAAAATAAGACTCGTAACACCTTGAAAACAGCTCATGTCTAGGGGTCATTGAACACACAGCCTGCTCTCTGCAACTGCAAGTACAGCCCAGCTAGTTTGACCTTGACGCCCGCACGTACTGGCACTGGCTGACGCGCACGCTGCACGCTGCCTGCCTCACGTGCAATGAATAGTTAGCTGCAACGGCACTGTTACAATTATCACCATTAATTGCTGCTTTACTTATCTTAAATTGTAGTTAGAGTTGTCGCACGATGTCGTGATCTCTGCCATCGTTGTAGGCGATCCACCGTCACTGCTCCGCCCGTAGCACGAAGTTGACGTAACTGTAGTCGGCTGAATCACCTCGTAGTTGAAGGTTTCAGCTCCGTAGCCGACCTCACCGTTGATCTCTGAAGCTCTCCGTCCGTCGATGCTGTCCTTATAGTCGATATCTCGTTGCTCTGCAGTCTCTGCAGACAATCTTCGTAGAATGTATATTTCTTCTCTTCACCAGACGATCTTCCTGGAGTTCTCTCGAATTCTCTGTAGTTATCACCGTCGTCTTGATTTGCTGAAGTCACTCGACCCTCTTCTCAAACTTATTTAGGTTTCTCGTCGAATACTTTATCTTCTTTTCTTCTCAAAATATCTTCGCGAATTCGTGGGTCCGTCACTGATATGGCCACCAGTGTGAAGGCAAAAGTAGGTGTGAAGTCCGAAGGGTAGAGAGATAACGCTGGTTATAGGCGACGTTTACTGGTAACGATGTTGCAAAGGGGTAGAACACGGTCCAAATGCGACTTTGCAAGTCGCGCACGTCTTTATATAGTGTTAATTTGCTGACCAAGCACCCGCACTGCGGTAAAACCGCACCCAGGCGTTGCATCAGCATATGTACGAACATATGTACAGAGAAAGTGCGCAACCGCGACGGCACATGGATTAGTTCGAACTTGACTTGAAATAATTTGAACTTGACTTGAATTAATTTGAACTTGACTTGGATTAAATTGAACTTGACTTGAACTATATTGAACTTGACTTGGATTTATTCGAACTTGACTTGGATTTATTCGAACTTGACTTGGATTTATTCGAACTTGACTTGGATTAATTTGTACTTGACATGGATTAAATTGAACTTGACTTGGATTATATTGAAATTGACTTGGATTTATTCGAACTTGACTTGGATTAATTTGAACTTGACTTTGATTAATTTGAACTTGACTTGGATTTATTTGAACTTGACTTTGATTTATTCGAATTTACTTCGATTAGTTTGAACTTGACTTGGTTTAAATTGAACTTGACTTGGATTACATTGAACTTGACTTGTATTAAATTGAACTTGACTTGTATTAAATTGAACTTGACTTGTATTAAATTGAACTTGACTTGTATTAAATTGAACTTGACTTGGATTAAATTGAACTTGACTTGGATTAAATTGAACTTGACTCTGATTAAATTGAACTTGACTTGGAAAAATTTGAACTTGACTTGGATTAATTTGAACTTGACTTGGATTAATTTGAACTTGACTTGGATTAAATAACTTGACTCGGATTAATTTGAACTTGACTCAGATTAAATTGAACATGATTTGGATTGAATTGAACTTGATTTGGATTGAATTGAACTTGATTTGGATTGAATTGAACTTGATTTGGATTGAATTGAACTTGATTTGGATTGAATTGAACTTGACTTAGGGTAATTTGAAGTGAAAAAGGAGTAGAATAATCTGATTTTATAGCGTACATTTCCTTTAACTGCGATTAGTAATATGTAATGTTCTATTAGTCGTGTAAAAAATACTATTGTTAAGCTGTTGAGCCACAGTTATTATAAGAATTCTTATAAGTGATGAAATCGGGTAGAATTCTTTTGGCTGTTACAACTTGAAGAATATTTCCTCTACAGCAGTGTAAGACTTTGTCCAATTCTGCAACAACTCCTGTTTTTTACGGAACCCAAAGTGAAAAATAAAATATTTTCCGTTCTTTCGAAAACTCCTGGATTTATTCAGGAACGTTCAAACAGACGTTTTAATATTTGATTCTTCACTTTCATTTCGTTACTTGTGTTAAAGTGGAAAACTTGACCGGTATAAATAATTGTCAAAGTTTTTATTGAATGAAAACATTATCATTCTGTGTGGAGATGAATCATGATTTCATTTGTGCGAGATAAGTGTTTGGAAAGTTATTTTAATTTTCGCAATGAAATCTTTTCACCTTTGCTTAAGACATGCGTTATTTTACAAAAACTTAAATTAATTAATAAATTAATTGCAGAACTAAATTATTTCCTTCCGTATGAATATTTCTAGGTTCACCTGGAAATGAGTATAGAGCAGAATTTTTTTATTTCACTTTTTTCACCATAATTTTTATTTCACTATAATATAATAATACTCTTCATTAACTTGGTCTGTGATTGATAGAAAAATATTTTATTTCTTTCTTGTGTAAAATGCGATTTAACATTTCTAAAGGTATTGCGAGAAAGTGGAATGTTACTCGTGTGACTTTTGTTTTGGGAACTTTTCGTTTCAAAATAGAGAATTCTTGTACTATAGGGTGAGACCTTTACGTTTCATATTAAATATGAAATTAGAATTGAAAAAATATGTTTTAATTGTTAGGACATTTCTTGATTACGCATGCGGAAAGGTTCTCACAGATGTACACAGAATTTATCCTAAATGTTGAATAATTTTTATCACTTCCAGATCTAAGTAGATAAACATTTAGTGCTGAATTTGTTTCACCTTTTTTAGTGTTTAGACTTCAACTATTAATTTTCTGAGAAATGAATACCGAGAAAATGTGTATTTCAGTGTTGAATAAAATGGGCGAACTGAACTGATGCTGTTTTTATTTGAATGAATGAAGGATGTGGTCATGTTGAAGCCTATCTTTAGCACGTGAAAGTTCTTAGTTATTTAGAATACAATTCGTTATGAATTCAGGGCTTTCTTCGTTCGATGAATGTATAGGTATTGTAACCGTCACAGTGATTCAAGCTCATATATCGTGTTAATATACATTTAACATTGTTGTGGAGAAGTTATTGAAGCTGTTCTCAATTTATTTGCTGATTTCAATTAATCTGTTCTACTCAATAAATCTTTGAAGTTTCTCTACACTACGGTATGCAATGTTTTAATGCTGTCTGTAAAATTGCTTAATACGCTGACTTTATTAGGAACTGATTTTGTTCTGTGGAAATATAGTGATAATTTTAAATTTGAAAGTCAAGAGTTGATTCACCATAAGCCTCAAATACTCGTAGTTCAATAATCCTGTTTAACCATTTTTCTTGGTCCACGGGCGAGTCAGAGGGGTATGGTAGGAGTAAGTTAAATCTAGGTTTTAGGTTCCGTAGATTTCCCCTAGGTGTGTCATGACGGCCCTAAGTGTGTCATGTAACACACTTAAGTGTGTCATGTCGCCTCCATGACACACAATTGTGTGCCGGTTTTGCGACAAACGTATGACACGCTTAAGTGTGTCAAAATGACCCTATATTTTTTCTCAGTGTACAGCACAATCCCTGATATTGTGAATAAACTGGCTGAGAATTTCAGCGAAGTGTCAAGCGATCAAAGCTATTCCCCTGAATTTCAACAAATAAAAACCGCAAATGAAACTATACCGATCCATTTCAGTTCGCCAAACGTAGAAATCTATAACCAAACTTTCCATATGCATGAATTTGAATCCGCCCTAAGAAAAACTAGAAACACATCACCAGGAAACGACAAAATAACATACGACATGATCAAACACCTAAAACTACCAGCTAAACAATACATCTTGAACACTTTTAACAAATTCTGGACAACGGGCTACTTCCCACCACAATGGCAGCACTCAATAATAATACCAATCCCAAAACCTGGAAAAGACCACAGTAAGCCGAACAACTACAGACCGATCGCACTAACGAGCTGTCTGTGCAAACTTATGGAACGAATGATCAATAACCGACTGATAGAATATTTTGATATGCATAACATAATAAATAAAGCGCAGCGTGGATGCAGGAGAGGGCGTAGCACTGTAGATCACTTGGTCAGACTAGACTCAACCGTAAGATTAGCCTTTGCAAACAGAGAACACTTCAATTCAGTGTTTTTTGACCTCGAAAAAGCTTATGACAGAACATGGAGATATGGGATTATACGTGACTTATTTGACATTGGACTCAGGGGTAGACTACCAATTTTCATCACCAAATTCTTAGAACGTAGAACACTGAGTGTCCGAGTGGATAACTATAACTCAAACACCTACGAACAGCGAAACGGAGTCCCTCAAGGCAGTGTCCTCTCAGTTACATTATTTGCCCTCAAAATAAACGACATAGCTAAACAGATTCCACCGGACAACAAGTTCCATTACTCTCTATATGTTGACGACTTGCAAGTCGGATACCACCACCAAGACCTCCAGGTCATTCAAAACAAAATGCAATCCTGTATTGATAATATATTTAGGTGGTCTCAAAATCATGGATTCAAATTTTCACTGAGCAAAAGTAAAGCAATTCATTTTAATATTATACCCGGACTATTCCTCAGCCCAACACTCAAAATCAATAACGAAAACATTCAATGCACAAAATCACATAAATTCCTAGGCCTAATCTTCGACGATAAATTGAACTGGCAACAACACATCGCTGCTCTAAAGAAAAAAGGAAATGACAGCTTTAACGTACTGAAATCAATAACAGCTCAAAGCTGGGGAGCCGACCAAACCACAGTCCTCAGAATCTACAGAAGTATGACAAGATCAACTCTCGACTATGGATCAATAATCTATAACTCTGCCAGTCAAACAACTTTGAAACCCCTCGAGTCAATTACGCGCGAGGCACTACGAATCGCTACGGGAGCATTTAGATCCAGCCCAACAAATAGCCTATATATTATTTGCAATGAAATGCCTCCCGATATTAGACGAAATTATCTCTCACTCTGCTACTACTACAAGGTCCGAAGTCAGCACGGAAACCCCGCTTTTAGTTGCACTGTAACGGCGAGCAATAGACTACTCTTTCAAAATAGGAGAATAACCCCAACTTTGGCCATCAGAATGCAAATACTAATAGAAAAATTAAGTTTGAGGAAAAACCGAATTAAACCAGACTTTTCCTACCGACTATTAAACATTGATACCCCCACATGGGCTTTAACAAAACCAACTATAAATACAGAACTAACCGAACTCCCAAAGAACGAAACTCCCGAATACATAATCCGGCGAGAGCATAAAAGAATAAAAAATGAACAATATGATGGATTCGTGACCATATACACGGACGGCTCACGAGGGGAGGGTGGCACAGGAGCGGCGGCAGTATGTGGCACTATTGTTCGCACTGCAACACTTCCGAAGGAAGCCTCAATATATTCAGCTGAAATACACGCCATTCACTTGGCCCTTAACATCATTAGAGACAAAAGAGATAAAAAATATGTAATTTACTGTGACTCTTTGAGTGTCGTTAACGGCCTAAATTGCGAGACACATCACCCAGTACTACGCCGAATACAACACGAAATACACGACGTGCAAAAAAGTGGCAAACTCATCAACATATGCTGGATCCCTTCCCATGTCGGAATAGGCGGTAACGACGCTGCAGATACCGCAGCTAAGAACGCTACCCGAAGACCCGAAGAATTCATTCTTATTTGCCACTCAGACTGGAAACCATTAATACAACATAAGATGATTGACCAGTGGAAGACTAGGTGGGAAAATTGCAGAGACAGGTTGAGGGAAATACAGCCATCACCAGGCACGAAATTGGAATTAGGTAACATATCACGTAAAGAGGAAATAATAGTTAACAGACTCAGAATAGGACACACATTCTTAACGCATGGCTACCTGATGAACAACGAGATACCTGATATTGCACCAGTATGCGAGTTTTGCAACAACTCAACACTAACTGTCAAACACCTAATCATAGAATGTGAAAGTCTAACAATTAGTAGAAATTGTATAAAGGCTTGCCAAACGCTACAACCTACCGTCGAGACGGTATTGGGACGCCATTTAGACGTCAAGGAATTAATGAACTATCTTCGTGTGATAGATGTCTACGACCTAATTTAAATGTTTCAGTAACTTTGCATTGCAATTGACTTACCTTTAATGATGAGTTTCTAAATTGACCTTTCGATCGCAGACGACATGCATAAAGGGGAGCAGTAAAGGACCCGTGTCCGTGCTTTAATGTTGATTGTATCAACACCCCTCATTATTATTATTATTCTTAACTACTCCGAATTGACGGTTCAATAACTTTTTCAAAGAGTACTTCGGATCGAAAAATAAATCAAACTTATAGTTAACTCAAAAGACCGTTTTAATACACATGCGAAATCTTTGCTGTGAAGCTTCCCTCCAGCAAAGACAATGTGAAACATAAAACAAAATATCTCTGTATGAGTCAATGTCCATTTTAATGTATGATCTTAATTGTTTGGAAATGCTAGCATTGGGATTTGATTGTATTTTTCAATGACTTTTTATATCTCCACTAATGTCAGCAGCAGGACAAAAGACACGCTTAATGCGAACGGGGAATTTTTTTCACCCATGTGAACCATACATTAATAAATGGCCGTGAAATTTCACGATAAAATGCTCGGTAAATTCTGGACCACAAAACAGCGAAAAGAGCGGCAAAATCTAGGAAAGAAAACGGTGATAAACCGTAATTCGTGTTGAGTTAACGTGATCAAAATGGTTAAACCGGGGGAACAAAACTTTTGAAAACCGTTGTTTTATCCAAATCTCCTTGAAAAAACGGATTAACTTGAGAACTTTAAACGGTACCATGTACTAATTCGTCCTACATGATTCGTACCACATACTGAGCAAAAGACAGTCTGAAAAGAGAAATTATAACTTTTATAAACAGCAAGTATTCGTGAAACGACAGTCAAACCTGAGACAGGATTACTACATGCAAGTGCAAGAGTGCTACAGATTTAGTTGATGCCATTTCAAAGGTTTAACCGCAACTCGAGCATAATAGCATGCTTGCTGCGCGTTACTAGCTACTGGATACCGAGGTCAGTTTCATAACTGTATCCTACATAGAATTATTAATAAACCATGAAAATGGCTGTTTTCTGCATTACCAAAGTCGTGGAACCCCTTAAAGAGTGAAATGAACAATGTCAACATAGCACATATGCATGTTTCCCTTTTTGTTCAGAGCTCGCCTCTTTCCTCCCTTATGACAATGCATTGCTGAAATAAAACTAGTTTTTTAGAGATACAATTCACAAACCGGCTACCTTTGCGAAACGATTAAAAAGGTACCAAGGCCCTAAAAATAACAATAACTCGTAGGCGTTCTAATCTTATTATGTTTTTATAGGCTTTACAGTGAAAGAATTATGTTTTATTGAAAATCCTATATCATAAGCATTATGCTTTGAGTTGAAATTACTTTGTTTTCCGTTTCAATTTGAAATGTTCCTCAAGGAATTTATACTGATGCCATAAAGACACTAATCAATATTTATTATACTTACTGTTCGACCGCTGTTAATTACAGAACTACTCCTTTTTCACTTCAAATTAATCTAAGTCAAGTTGAATTCAATCCAAGTCAAGTTCAATTTAATCCGAGTCAAGTTCAAATTAATCCAAGTCAAGTTCAAATTAATCCGAGTCAAGTTCAAATTAATCCAAGTCAAGTTCAAATTAATCCAAGTCAAGTTCAATTTAATCCGAGTCAAGTTCATATTAATCCGAGTCAAGTTCATATTAATCCGAGTCAAATTCAAATTAATCTAAGTCAAGTTCAAGTTAATCCAACCCTCAGTTGAGTTAAAAAATGACAATAATTTGTTAATTTGAGTTTTTTGTGTTATATATGTATCTATTGGATGTGATGAGCAAAACTGGTTTCGAGAATTTATTTAAACTCATAGATATTTATATACGTGAAATTTCAATTTGCCACATATATTGCATCAAATACATGCTAGACGATATGTAGATTTAATCTTCAATAGAAAAATACAAATGCGATTCACTGAGTACTACTGTACGATTCCGTTTGATTACAAGTTATACATGTACATTACTACCCAGATACATTCTTGCATTAGCAATATAAATGTTACCATCCATTCTAATTCCGTGTTATTAAATGTGAAGAAATGTAGGATCCACTCACAATACACTATAATAATACAAGAAACAATGTTTCTAACTTATTACTGATTTTATTGGTTTGTTCACAATTCAATATATAATACTTTCAAGACTTAAATATTCATAAAATGGTTATTATAAAAGTTATCAAAGTCCTAAAAGTATTTTATATTGAATTGTAAACACACACAAATATAATCGGCAGTGAATTAGAAACATTGTTTCTTGTATTATTACTGTGTATTGTAAGTGGATCCTACATTTCTTCCCATTGACTAACACGGAATGAGAATGGATGGCAAAATTTTTATTACTAATGCAGGAACGTATCCTGCACAAATATAAATTTTAATCAAACGTAATCGTACATTAGTACTCAGTGAATCGCTCTTGCATATTTCTTTTAAAGATTAAATCTATACTTCGTCCAATGATAATATTTTGTACCTGCATGTATTTGATTTCATTTACGTGGTAAAGTGGAATTTCACGTATATAAATATCTAGGAGTGTAAACAAATCCTCGAAACCAGTTTTGCTCATCACATCCAATAAATACATATTTAACACAAAAAACTCAAATTAATCAATTATTATGTCATTTTTTAATTCAACTGAGGGTTGGATTAATTTGAACTTGACTTGGATTAATTTGAACTTGGCTTGGATTAATTTGAACTTGACTTGGATTAATTTGAACTTGACTCGGATTAAATTGAACTTGACTTGGATTAAATTGAACTTGACTTGGATTAATTTGAAGTGAAAAAGGTGTAGTCGTGATAGAACTGAGAATTATTCTACTGATAAGTACTAGGAACAATTTCTTAAATTAAGTATACACTATTCATATAATCAACATTTCTATTAAAACCTTCATGCTTGCAAAACACGTTTCTTCGGAAACCCAGTAGAACTATGGTATTAACTCTTCCTGCAATTGATGAGTCGGGATTCAGTGGCTTGTCAAATATTATAGAAAAGTCGATGATTTTATCAGCGACAATTCAACATTTTACGAATTTTTCCCGATCATTTAGGTACATTTAGACAATCACGAAAAGATGTAATTGATTTTATATGCTTTGATGAAAATTTCGAGTTTTACAAATGTAAGAAATAAAAAATTAAGGAAATATGTGAGGAAACGAGCTTTCATTATTAGGCAAAAATTCATTGGTGAGGAACATCAATAATATTCTTATTTTGATTCATATTTTTAGGGCTTTAACTACACACATAAGATAAAATGTAGCAGTAACATTTTGATAAGACCGGATAGGGCATCACACAAGTCTCGCCCTCACATGGCAACACACAACTGATTGCGAGCACTGAGCCAAGAGGACGAACAAAGTAATTAATCCATCATCAAAATATGGATTATTAGAGTAAATGAGGTAGCAGAAAGGAGGTAAAAGAAGGCGCTTAGTGCAGTGACGAGGCAAGTGTTGAAATTGAAGGAATAGAAAAAGAGTGACTGAACATCGCAAGTAGTCCTTTTTTAACGAAGGGATACTGATATACTTATGGCAGATATAAATAGACAATAGCAAGGCGAATGATGTCAGAAGATGGGCTAACTATAAAAAGTTGTGGAAGAAAAAATTTTTGAAGAGAGAGTTTAAAAAAGAATGAAGAATTCGTTGGTGAGAAAAGGAGAGGTACAGGGATAGGAAGATGAGACAATGGTAGAGAAAGGGATAGACAGTGGGAGCGATAGAGGGAGGTAGTTGAGAGATAAGGAGAGAGAGGCAGAGAGAGGGAGAGTTAAGAGAGGCTGTGGGAGAGAAAGGAGAGTCAGTGGGGAACAAGTTGTTGAGAAGTTCCATGTTAATTTAACCGACGTTTGTAATTCGGTCCTCTCAAAATCCATAAACCATTCAGTATACATCCGTAGGCAACACGTACCTGCGATAGAAAACTTTTGATACACGTACGTGGAATGTTTCCTCGCATCATTGTGCCGTTTATACATTTAGAGTAGAGAAACCATTTATTGAGCTAGTATTTCAACTGTATAAGTGAATGGATGCCCCGGGGGACCCAACATTGGTTGTAAGCCGACACTACTCAAAGGTAGTTAAAATGCTCCTTTTTTCATAAGCCATCCAGTTTTCTAGGGATTATAATTTTGTCCTCAGAGACCAGTGTCCTCAGAGACTCCGTGTGGTAAGGACGTGCGTGGCGCTCGCTCTGAAACAAAGTGCCTAACGCTAGAAAGAATGTACTCCTAACCTGAATGGGTACACACTCTCGCCATGAGGATTCAAATGTGACTTAAACACACAACAAATAAAAATCATCAAACTAAGAAATATTCCCTCAAAAAACGTGAAAGTGCTCATCCCTCGCGTACACGAGGAAACGAAGATGGCGCCCAAGAAGCAACGAAACAACAGCTGCGAAAACAATAACAGCGATCAGTTTCAGCCGAAGTTTGGTCAATATCCTGATGTGCCTAGCCTAACGAAAGATGGCAAAGAAGTGGTTTCTGTCCTTATAAAATACTTCGACTCCGTGATGACAAATTTTAAGAGTGATATTGATAATATGAAAATTGAAATAAGTCACCTTAAAACACTAGTTGAAACAGTAGCGGGAAAAGAAGCAGAGCACAAGAAAACTCTCGAAGAACAGAATGAGAAAATAGATAGCTTAGCCTTCCGTCTCGACCAGTTGGAAAAAAGTGATCAGCGCCGAGATATTGAAGACAAAAAATGTACTCTCGTCATTTCTGGAAAGGATCTACTGCAATCACACTACTCGAACGAAATCTGCAAGGAAACCGTCTGCCATCTCCTGAAGGACAAGATCAACATTGACCTCTCCGACACTGACATCACGTCAGCTACAAGAATGGGGAAAAAACCAGTAACTGGGAACGTAGATCAAAGAAACATTGCATTTGAACTAAAACATTATAACAAAAAACGTGAAATTCTCAACGCCTGCCGAGAAAAGAAACCAAAGTTCTTCTTCATAAATGAATGCCTCATACCTTCACGAGCTAACGCCATGTACATTCTGAGGATGGCCAAAAGGAAATTCCCGGATAAAGTTGGAATCCCAAGAACACAGGATGGAAACATCTTCATATTCAACCCCGGAAACCCAGATTCAAGACGCCGCGAGATCAACACGCCAGATGACCTCGAGCAATACCTGATGCAACAACTAAGTATGTCATCGAAGCAGATCATGGGTGAATAGACTAGGAGATCCCCTAAATTAGATATGTCAATTTCGTGTTAGTTTAACCTCAATTAGGTATCATGTCAGTTTAACCTCAACTTGATGTTAGTTTAACCTGAATCTATACAAATGTATAACAGATGTGTTTGTAAACATTTATGACAGCTGTGTGTGAACCTTTGAAACAACGCAATCAGCAATTTTTTACCTACCAATGTTACTGTGAATTTTTTTCTTTTTTTAAACCACTAAAGTATTATTACGCGTAAACCATATTAGCTGATTATATCATTGTCGTTATAATCTTCTTATAATCCGATTATATCATTGTCGTTATAATCTATCAGCAATTTTTCACTTACCAATATTACTGTGATTTCTTCTTTTTTTTAGCACTACAGTTATTATTACGCGTAAACCATATTAGCTGATTGTTTCATTGTCATCATAATCTTTAAAACTTATTACCTCTTGTATGTGAACTTGTGAAAACGCCCTCAGCAATCTGTTTGCACCAATGTAGTGATATCGAACTCCAATATTATAACAAATATATAATAGATGTGTGTGTAAACATCTATGACATCTGTGTGTGACATTTTGTAACATCGCAATTAGTAATTTTTCACCAACCAATATTACTGTGAATTCTTCTTTATTTACCACTACAGTTATTATTATGCGTAAACCATATTAGCTGATTGTATCATTGTCGTCATAATCTTTAAAAACTTATTACCTGTTGTATGTGAACTTGTGAAAACGCCCTTAGCAATCTGTTTGCACCAATGTTGTGATATTGAACTCCATTATCACTCGCTCATGGACTGAGTTTGTGTGTACTCACGAAATCGCGCTAGATTTATCTTTTTTACTCTGTTCTCTCTTACTTAATAAGCTACTATTTAGACGGGAATATCCCTTTAAGCTTGACTCTGTATTTCGTTTTAAGCTCTATAGTACCTAATTCTTACTGTTTGCTAATTTTGAATGACTGATCACCCTGAGATATTCGAGGAAATCGATCCAGATCTCAATCATTTGAACAGAATATATCCAAACCTAAACGACTCTCAAGAGTGTAGGTATACTAATATATCAAAATTCAACGAAACTATACGAATAACTGACCGAGATTTCTCACTCCTGTGTTGGAACTGTAGGTCACTCTATCCAAAATTGGAAGAGATACAATGTACTATTACTGAACTTAAATATTACCTAGACGTGATTAGCTTCACCGAAAGCTGGCTAGATGACACGACTAAAGACATAATTCGATTTGAAAATTATCACAGGCACTTTCCCGAACTCCCTCAAAGTTGCTAGAGTAACCCCTATCTTTAAAAGTGGTGAAAAAACCTGTGTAAACCTATCTCCATACTACCAATTATTAGCAAAGTATTCGAAAAGATTGTGTATAAAAAAGTGTACTCTTATTTTGAACAAAAATCATTTCTTTACGATAAACAATACGGTTTTCGCTCTAAAAAATCAACAACACAGGCTATATTAAATCATTTACAATTCCTCTATTCTAATATAGATGAAGGAAAGCCTGTCTTCTCTGTATTTCTTGACTTTCGAAAAGCATTTGATTGTGTGGACCATAAAATACTACTCTCGAAACTACACTGTTATGGCATTCGAGGGATTGCCCATGATTGGTTCAGATCATACCTAACAAATCGGAAGCAATACGTTGTCATTGACGACGCAAAATCAGACCCACAGACAATTAGCCATGGAGTTCCACAAGGATCTGTTCTTGGGCCTCTCATGTTTCTGATTTTTATCAATGATATTGTAAAATCTACATCATTCTTCAAATTCATACTTTTTGCCGATGACAGTACGCTCTCTGCGGTCCTTCCGAACCAAAATCCTGCTATGATTGTGGAGAGTATAAATACTGAACTTTACAAGGTTTCATCGTGGCTCAAAGCTAATAAAATAAGCCTTAATATTGATAAAACAAATTATATTACATTCTCATACAAGAAAGATGTATCTCTCCCATGCATTAAAATTGGCGAAGGTGAAATCGAAGAAACCAACTCATGTAAATTTCTGGGCATCATAATAGATAAACATCTGACCTTCAAAGAGCACATCACTCATATTAGTTCTAAATTATCAAAATCCATCGGAATCCTAAATAAAGTTAAAAATTTTCTGCCTGAAACAGCTTTACAAATGCTCTACCGAACGCTCATTTCTCCATACTTGCAATACGGAATAGAAGCATGGCACGGAACTGATAAAAATAAAACCAACAAAATTTTTACTCTGCAGAAAAGAGCTGTCAGAGCGGTAAAGAACCTAGAATATAATGCTCACACAAATAATTCTTTCAAAAATTTACAAATACTTAAACTTTCGGATCTCTACAAAATCTCCATCTGTAATTTCATTTACAAAACATTAAGAAATGATGGCGACAATAGCCTAAGACAATTATTGACTGCGCAAACTGGTCATCACGACCATTTAACCCGAAATAGAAGTAAATTCATGCTTCCTTATTATTCAAAGGCCAGGTCGCAACACAGTATTCTCTTCGTTGGAACCAAAACTTGGAACTCTATACCTGCAGAGATCCGTGAATGTAATTCGTACAAAAGTATTCAAAAGACATCTTGAGTCTCACTTCCTATCAGAATACTAGTCGTGTAAGATCACCGTGTCAAAATCTTGCCTCCTACATATAACTAATGATAATGTCATAATGTAACTTGCCTTGTGTACCATAACCAATCTTCTCTCTGCTCTTGAATCGTTTTATCGAACATACTGTTAAATATAGCCGATTTGACCTATATTGTAAAATACAGCATAAAATATCGAGTTAATTATCTCAATGATCAGTCTAATGCGAAACTAGGTTAAGTGAACTATGTTAAACATTTTTGTACACTCTAGAATAACGTGATGGTAGGATGCCCTAGAAGTCGCTGAACTTATTCGGGCCCATAGGTAGCTATACTCAAATTTGACCATTGTACTAGACTTAAGAAAATTCTACCTCTGTATCACCTGTGGTAAATAAATTGTTTAAATTGTTTAAATTTTTACTTCAAGTCCTTAAGTTGTTTTAATTTTTACTATCTTATTGAGTGAGTGACGATTCATAGGTGCGTCGAATTGGAATTCAACTAAAAAATAGTACATTGAAATATTTTTCACAATATTTGAGCAGAAATATTTCCTAAATATTCACCATACAAGTTTCTACCAGATACTTTTTAAGAAGAGCGTTGAAAACATTCTATAATAAATAACTATAAATTTTATCATAAATAAATTTGCAGGATACAGAACATGGAAAGCCTTAAAAAAAGGGGCATCGCTTATAAGTCTCGTCACTTAATGCGAAGATTCTCCCGCAGGCATCACACATGCTCAGTGATCCAATACAATTTTGTTACACTCACAAAACTGAAAGAAGCTGGTTCAGAGTAAACATAAATAAAGCAGCTCAAAATTACCCTGACTTGAAAGGTTGAAGTAGATCATGTTATCCAAATCTTGTTTAAATAGTTTGATGACTTGTAAATGAGTGTTGATCATTCTGATGATTTTTACATTCGAGTGATTCAATTTTGTTTTAAATATCAAATAAATTGTGGTAGATAAGTATAAATTTGGGAAAGTAGCCATAAATTAATTTCTAAAAATGTTCCTGCACATTCATTCTACAACATCAGAGTAGACCACCAAGTTCTCATTTTATTGGACAGACATCATCCACATTAGGTTTCATTCGGAGCAGCGAGCAAGGCAGACTTGGAGCAGATACAACACCAGCACTTCAAAAAAATTGCGCGTACTTCCCAATTGAAAATCAAGGACGTTTCGCCGGAGAGAACGCGTCGGTTCCTAGGCGTATTTTAGTTGTATTACGCGCGGTTTAAGGGTCAAATGTCCACTTTTTCGGACACAAAACTGCACGCGAATCGCCGTTGTTCCGCCTTACCTAACGGTCGTTTACCGCCTCAGAACCAGATTCGAATCGCGGCTGGCCGTCCATGGATTATAGGTTAAAAAATCGCACCCGGTTGCACGTGCCTCGCCTCACGGGGTGTACAATATTGCACTGGAAGCTTTGGATCTTACAATACATTCACACTAAATGCATAGTGAATGTATTGACCCATTAACCCTCAGTACAATATTGTACATCCAATGAGATCGATGCACGTGCAACTGGGAGCTCAGGTACATAAGACAATACATTAGAAAAGACATAGAATCCCGCTCTTTCTTCAACTTTTATCACAAAAATTAAACCATCTCTTGATAAAAATGTACATGAATATCTTACTTCCATTAAATCACAGCCTTCCCACCAATGGCACACCAAAATAATATAGGCATTAAACGTAAAAGCACAATACGTTCAAAATGCTGCATATAACAAACAAATATCAACTACATAAACATAAGGATGGGAATGAAATTTCCATATCACAATGTTCCCTTTCAACGCTCGTTTACATTATAGATTAGATTATTGGTTCGTTTAAGCCTCCCTATCCGCGACAAATACGATCCAAAGAGAGGAAAAGGGAGGCACCATTTAGTGTGGAGGCAACACGTGGACTACGCTTTGGGACATATGTGTACCACTAAGTAAATTACTCACTTGCACACCGGCATAAATGAATAGCATTTCCATAATTTCACTTCCTTTTTCAGAATTGATTTCAGCATACCAGTTAAAATGATCGTACACTTAAATTTTTCACACTTTCTAAGAAGGCCAAGAGTGCTTTTGAGTAGTACAGTCGGTTTATAAATTCTGCTACTCACAACTTAACCGAACCAACCGTAGCAATCGCACCAACGTAGTCAACGTTTTAAAGGGAACGCGGAATCTGTGCGGAAAGGGTTTAATAACAGTAAGTTGAGAAAAAAGTTCATGAAACAAGATCAAAGTTGAAGAAGAAAGTAGTAGGTGCTAAAAAACAGGACATCAGTGAACCGAAAATAGGTGGTCCTCAACATAACAGAATACATTTTATTTCAACAAAAAGAAGGCCTACCTAACTCGTATCTCAAGTCCTCACATTTTCCTCCTTGGAAGCGCTAGTTCCTAAAGATACAATAGTTGTCTCCTTCTGCGGAGCGTCTACATTACATCGCGTGTCCCACAAAAATGTCCGCGAGTTTTTAATTGATTATATCTCCGCTTTGATTCAACATATTTGAAATGTCTTTTTTTCACAATGTAGTAAATTTTGTTTCCGTTTCGAATAGTCTAATTTCTTAAAAATAGTTTAATAACCACTTTACAGTGATGGATTTACTAAAAGAGGTAGAAAAACTAGTTGTTCAAACGAAAGATTTTAAAAACAACACTGGTGTTCATCATTTCTAAATGCCTACCGTTTAAAATAATTATATCCTATATAACACCAAATATTTAAACCCTCTGAAAGGTTATTTACTCCCTTGTTTCATTATTCGAAGTCAACTAAAATGCAGTTCACTAACGATCAAAGAATTTTTATCGTATTGGAATATGAAGCAACGAAAAAGTGTAAAAAAGTTCGAAGAGCAATTAATGAAAAATTCTCAGAAAGGCACTCGTCCGATAAGAAAACAGTGTATCGCAGAGTTAGAAAATATAAAGAAAATTAAACGCTCTTCTAACTTCTCAGTTTGCCGTTGCTTCATATTCTAATACGATGAAAATTCTTTGATCGTTAGTGAGTTGCATTTTAGGTGCTTTCAAATGATTAAATAAGGAAGTAAATAATGTACAGTATTGAGAAATGAAGAACACCAGTGTCGTCTTGAAAACTTTTCCTTTCAACAATTAGTTTTTCCACCTATTTCAGTAAATCGATCACTGTAAAGTGGTTGCTAAACGATTTTCAAAAACTTAAATTATCCAAACAAAATTCATTGCATTGGGAAAAAAATACATCTTAAACATGTTAATTGAAAGCGGAGATATAATCAATCCAAAAGTCGGGGACATTTTTTTGGGACACCCAGTATATACAGGGTGTTGTGTGTTTACGATGCAGATAATTTAACCAAATACAGAAAAACGCATAAATAAAACGATTTTTATGAGTGACAAAAACCTCAAAACTTCTTTGTTTTCGAGAAATGGTGACCTGAAATAATTATAGATTCCCGTAGGAATAGCCTGAAGCGCGCGCCAAAGAAGTTAGATTTTACTCGTTGGCTGCACGTCAAACCCATTCTTACGGGAATCTAAAATTATTTCAAGTCATCATTTCTCGAAAACAAAGAAGTTTAGATGATTTTATCACCCATGAAAATCGTTTTATTTTGCATTTTTCAGTATTTGGTTAAACTATGTCCATCGAATTACACAACACCCTACATCAACACATCATTCTTCATATATCTATACATCAAAAAATAAATAAATAAAATCTGTCACATTTTATTTTTTCTTGATATCGATATATCAAATCGAGTGCACTGAGTGCCTTTTCAACACTCATGTACAATATACATTATATATATATATATATATATATATATATATATATATATATATATATATATATAGTATTCTTGATAGATCTCTCAAATCTTTAGATAACATAGAAATAATTTGCCAGCAAGAAACATTTTAAATATCAATAAAGAACATAACAAATGGAATTAGAGTTACAATGAAAGTTTTCAGTACCCTACCTTATCTGGGTAACCAATGAACAAGCAAAAAAAATTTTTGCAAAAGAAACGCATCATTCATAAATTACATACGTAGGCACTTAAAATTAAATGAATGTGCTTGTTTATCGGCTGGATGCTGAACAACATTTTATATAACAATTTTAAACTCTGCAAAATATTTCATTAGCGAACCAAATAGAAAATATAGGTAAAGAATAGCACAAAAGAATTTTCTTGCATTACTAATGCGGTTTTAGGGAAAAAACTAGAGCACAATTAGCTAGCGCAATTATCTACCAAAAAAGTATTTACAATAAACCATACCCTCGAATGATAGATAGGGTGCACTGTTGCTCAGGGCTTGATGCACAGAATTAAAAATTTTGAAAAAAATTAAATAAGAGAACACTTGAAGACAGAAAGACAAGCTGACATGGACAGTAAAAGATGAATAAAAAATGTCCATCATGAAAGGCATAACAATAATTACGATATAAAATGACCAACCTGCACAATGACCCATCTTCTACATGCTTCCAATGTTCATGAATATAACTTGCAAATGCATCAAGTAAATGTGAACTGTGCTGTAAACTTGTTCAATAATCTATCCAGAGTACTTTGACATGAATACCACTGCTCTAGTTTCAAAACAGTTGGACGAACAACACTTCACACAACTGTGTTTAAAAATTTGAACTCAGCTTGAGCTCGTCGACTAACGCGAAAATCTCAAGATGAGAGTAACTGTCGATGGCCTCAACATCCCGATGAACAATCAAAAAACACGTTTTTGGCATGATGATGCAAATCTAAATCACCGTTTATCTAATGCAATAATTGCAAAGAACACATTCACAAGGAAAACTCACACCAGCAATCGCGATTGCAAAAACCGTAACTTCCAGTACGTCACTCGATGATTTACAGTCGTAAACTAAGTCTAAAGGCCCGTTTACACCAGGGCAACGACAGGGGTGAGCAAGCGCTTGACGCGCGCTTGCTGCAGCGCTTGACGCGCGCTTGCTGCAGCGCTTGACGCCCAGAACTGTTCACACTCATTTTTTGATACACGCGCGTGACGCGCGTCATCTAGACAGCTGTGAGGATGGATACGAGTGAAGAAGAGCTGTGGGCAATTATTTTAGGGTGTGCTGCTGTGAAGAGAAAAAAGGTAGGCATCGCAGCATTTGGGTTAAAAAATGGTTGCAGAGTAGAGACGAGAGGGGTTCATACACTCACATCTTCAGAGAACTTTCAACTGAAAATAAATTGGATTTTCAAAATTATACAAGACTGCATTCAAAATTTGCATTGAGTTCAATTGCTATATATTGAAGGATGACTACTTGAAGGTTGGTGAAACAATCATTTTCCTATTTTGTTAATTAAATCCTTTCAAGACAATTCTATTGTTAAATCAATATTTGGTTTAAAATATAACAGTCACATTTCCAGTTCATTTCAATGTGGCAAAACAAAAAAAATTATAATGAATACGAAAAAATAGTAGAAATTTTTGACACGAAGTTTTCCTGAAAAAGCGAAGATACACGCGATTCCCAGTAATTGTATTGCAAAATGTACCTAACAGACATAAGCTAAGGTGAAAAGATTATTTTAAATACATAAATAGCAAGAACTCTGTATAGTTAAATTAAGGTTTCTACTAGAGAGCAAGACCTAACAAATATGGTGTTGCTATCCAGAGTTCAAGCTGAAGCGTTAGCGCATAGCCCTCCGCACAGTACCACGGCCAGCAGCCGACTGAGTGCAGCGCCTGTGTTGCATGAGGCAGGGCGGCGGCGAATCGCTAGCTGGGCAATCGCTCGGATGCCCGCCTGAAGCGCACGTAGCTGCTGCACAGAGGGGCGGTGAGGCGCTTGACGCCCGTGTGACGCCCGTAGTGTAAACGGGCCTTAACAGATCGCGACGCGTACCGGCAGGCTGCAGCACACTACCGGCAGCATACATTTGTAAGGCTGTAAACCACGGATGGCCGCACTCAAATGTTACGGCCATTCCGCAACTGAAAGTTTTGCTCCTTCAAATCGTCCATGGCCAACAATGATTTTCACGTCCGAAATCGACCGCGGGTAGTTTAGAGCGCGTTGAAGGAGTGTTAATGCAGAGTAGGCCGACCAGCCTATAAATCGCACATATTTAACCGTCACGTCCTTAACCCACCGGTGATACGTCCATGATTTTCAATTGGGTTGATATCAGGAAACGATCTACGATTTCTTAAAATTTTTCCTTCACCTAAATTTTTTTAACGTGGTATACACTTGGGAATTATATATGACCTGTTTACGACTTATCAAAGTTGAAGTTGTTACACTTTCTTTTAGTTCATGTGACATTCTAGAAGGTAAAGTTCTGCATTTTCGAAAAATCTCGAGAAATTCTTCATGAAATAGGAACGTGTTACTAGGAATAGGAATAGGAACGTGTTACTTGACACCAGTTACAGCAAAAATATTGAGCCCAAGTTTCTAAAAAGAAACTTTCATAAAGGTTTCCAGATTGTTCATTATAACAGCTCGGTCCAGTGTGACCAAAAAATTACGGCCGAAGAAAGAAGACTCCACCTGCATGACAACGGTTCATTAGAATACTTCATGTGACCTTATATTGATGGTAAAATGCCTAAATATTTTGGCAACAAATTGACAATTTGACGTTGATTATCAGCAATCAGTTCTTATCAACATCCACTTTTGAAATTCTTGAATCTGATTGGAAATAGTATAATTTTTTCACTGTTCATGATCACAAACCAAGCCCAATTGAACATAGACGAATAACTAGCAAAAATGGAAAAGTTAAAAGGTTCGAAAAAAGTAAAGGCTTTTACATCGAGAAGGCATATCACTTTCTTTACTCGGATAAATAATACGTTTATACTTGGTCAATTAAAATCGAGGGATTGCATATATCACGTCAATATATATTGATTATTATGAAAAATTTATCACTTTCTCGTATCACATCTTACATAGCAGTACACCAAATTCCGAAGAATTCTCAGTACAGTCAAAAAATACTTTACTGGTATAAGTTTTGAAATACTGCATCTAACTTCAAACACCCATTTCTACAGTGCTCAATGAGATGAATAATATGGGACTGATAAAACTATATCGAGCTATTCTTTCAAACCATGAAAAAATCACAATTTATAGGATCATTCATGGTAAGCACAACGCGGAAACTCAAGAACCAATTCTATATTTTCTTATTAAAGGGAGATAACCACAACACTTGAAGTTGTGAAGATGAAATAGGTTGACAGAGGTAAAAAATGGCCTATGTTCTGACCAGTAAAACTTCATATCATTTCTCACCATTCGTCACAATGTTTAGGGATTCATGGGATTCATAAGCCTTGGTGTGGAGGACACTGCTAAACGCAACTCAGCCCAATCCCAGCCCAGGTTGCGCTGCATCACTGGCTTGTGATGCAGAAGCGACTGCAACATCAGATTCTGTTAAACGATAAGGGCAGTTAAATTGTCAATGTCGAAGCAAATATCGTCTTTGCAATCAGAAGTCCCTCACATGTTTGAAGAAGAGTGCATGCGTCAAGGTGCTTAATTTTTTCTGTCAAATGCTGAAATTAACATTTTATTATGTCAGTTTTAGGAAACCTGCGTTTAGAACTAAGTGGATGTTTCAGCCATTAGGAAAATTGTTATCACTGCTACAGAGAAAAGGGGTCATTTAAAAATTTAGCACTGATATTTATACACAACTCTCACTAATGAAATATTCCCTGCCCCACTGTACAGCAGTTTTTAAGAACTATTATTTTTTCTGAGTATAAATTAAAAATTCTAGAGTTGATGCCAGCCATAATAGCTCGGAAAATAGTTTACATACAAATGGCCTGATATACAGTATCTCGCTTATGTCTGTATAGATTGTTTAGGCTACTAACTACTCATCTAAAACGTCTCACCATGGAAATAATGACAAAATGTCTACGTCCTCTTAACTAAACTTTACAATACAATAATCTAGTTGATAATTATCAAGTACTACACTCATGTGTGGAACAGGGAGATGCTTGTCAAATTATAAATTTGACCTTGATTGAATTGAAAATAGGGGGAAGTTGTTCATTTCCTACGAGCACAGGTTATTTTTTCTCTCCATGACAGCAGTGGCAACCACCTGTGCGTGTAATCCCCAAGATAAATAACCATGCAGGTTTGCCAACACTCTTGTACAACATTCGTGAAACATGCTGTGTTGTGCGCGCTACATGGTGACTGCAAGAGGGCTTGCCGTCTGTTATATTTTGAAAAGAGTAATGTGAGACTACGTTAATGGTAAAGTTTGTCCAAAACTCACCTGTAACATGGGATAAGTCCAGAGTTTAGCTGTGAACCAAAATTACAGATTTTTTCTAATCATATATTTTTAAAATTCTTCTGAAGTTGAAAAACTACAGCAGCAACCAACTCGAATGACATTGACATTTCAGGTAGTTAGGATGACCTTTTTTCTAATTTATAGTTGTGAACTGTTTTAAAAAAAATTACATTCCATAAAAATTCAGTAAAGCAAGGTCTTATTGATTAAAGTAATTCAGGAAAAACTTACAATACAAGAAGGCTTGAACAACACTCGCCATCTTCACCAAGACTAAATTATGCTAAATAAGTTAACTAGCCAACAAATGCATTTCTGCCATAAAATAATTCTCAAATGTGCTAATATTTAACAATAATAAATAAAGACGAGAGAACTGGAAAATGTCGTAAAATGCAGTCGTTGGAGTCCGTAGGCTCTGTGGAGAGACAATGTAAAGTGGAGGGCTAAGAACGTACTCTTAGATTATGATGCGTAGAACCCGTCCGTTATAAGTTCGGAACCAGGTTCCTGAAAAGGTGTATTTCTTTGCGATGGCATATCCAGAATTCGGGAAATGTGACAATAGTTATGATACTGGAAACACAAGCGTCTTTTCGTTGAGATTATGTTGAGTGACTGAAATAACTACCAAGAACTCCGACAACATCTTAAAAAAAAATTCGGAGCACAGATATGTTCGCGAATAGATGTTACTGTCTTGAAGCATGACATATTTATAACGAATTTGATTAAAAATCAAAAACTGTTACGTGAATAATAGAACAAAAACCACTGAGTCAATTGTTTTAGATACTCGCGGTACATGTACCACTTACTTCTTGAAATATGCCTATTTTTTATTATTAATGTTCGTCATTCATCATTTCATTTAGGAATTTGTCAATAAAGCAAATTCCTCAACAGCCCGAAATCGGAGTTTACATGGCGTGGAAAAGACATGTATCGCAGCCTTGCCAAGCTACATGAATTATTGCACTTTCAGCTATTGTGCTAGAACGAGGTGAAGTTTTTCTAATTCCGCCATTGTCACAGAACCAGAATCTCTTTACGCAATTTCTATTGTGTAGGTTTGGTAGGTATATACACAGTCAGCAACTGAATCACTCGGATACAAACCAATGTTCAATAGTTTGTCAGTTGTTAAAAGATAATGCCATTTGATGCCACACTCATTTTGGCAACTGAGGAAATGAAAAAAAATAAAACTTGATTTCAGTGTAAAATGCTCAATTAAGCAATATTTTACAGGAATATCAGGCAGAAAGTAAGTGAATAAACATATATAAACTACACAGAATTTTCCTTCACAGGCATTAGCCTATCCAATAATCGATATAAATAACTTGCCCTTATTAGCGCAGAGCTTAGAATGTAAAAAAGCCAGAAGATTAAAAAACTCGATTACAAATGTAGAGCGTGGTAGCAGGTATAATCATCTTCACGGTTATTTCTAAACGACAAGAAAGTTGGCAAGAAAAAAGAAGTTGTTGGGATAAAAGAGAATTTTGACTCCAACAAATTCGACATAATAGCTCTTCAACTATTTTGAAATACTAAGTTAATTTCATAATGGTCTATCGTACTATACGTCATCACGATGTTAAAAGAAACCTACAAAACAGTGGCTTCGCTTGGGAGTAGAAGACCATTCAAATTAAAACACACAGCTGTGCGTAAGCGGTGCTGGATAACTGAGACGAACTCACGACTTGGGTCGAACTTAAGGTTAGCAGGGCATTAACTCGTGCTATTCAATGTTGTGCTGATAGAAATAACTCACAGAGACACAGTAAAAGAGAACCGTTACTTCGCTAGTCATATCATAGTTCAGCACGCTGAAATTTAGCCAGTAACTTTAGACACATGGAATTGGTTTTACGAATGAGTACTGTAAAATGACGTGGCAAAAGTTTAGTTATAGGAAAAATGGGGAAATAAGAGAAAAGGGTAATCTGATAACTACAAAAAGTTTGAGCTCGACTTGGTGTTTTCAACTCAGGCATGAAAATGATCCCAACAAATTAATAAATCCCTGCCCGCATGGTTTCAAAAAACAAAACGAAAATATTACTATATATTTCGATAAGCCGAAACATGATATCTCTTGGAATCAATCGTGATAAATGAAAATTCGAGTGTACCGTAGAGATCTGCAAAACCTTTACGTAGTCATGAGTAGAACCATTGAACAATGGAATAATGCTGTGGGGATCTGTAACAAACAATATGACAATAAACTATACCAGATGGATTAGTAAAATTTTTCATTCTATGAATTATTACTAAATTATTATTAAAATTAATAAATATTTACTAGATTATTATGGAGTAAAATTTTTCATTTAAAATTTTCATTTATCATCTATGAGTAAGATAATTGAATACCTCGTATCCAAATTCGCCGCTTCATCGACGCCGATAACTGCAGATGGGTTCACGCTGGTGCAAGTTTCCACGGCAATTACGGAATTGTTGACTATTTGCGGGACGGAGCAGGCTGGCGCTGCTTGATACACAGTTGAACAATTTAAGGAGAGCGTCCCCCTTATGAATCCATGCTTTTGAGATTTCTTGAGAATCTGGGATTTTTGCTGCTAGAAGAAGTGTAAGAGGTCAGGTACATCCTGTGAAAAAATGAGACTCGTACGTTCACTCGTTCGCCCGCTACGGGGGCTTAAAGAATGGGGGGGAGGGGAGGGGAAAGTGGTATTTTATCATGTTACACCTCTCCAATGGCATTTTCTTCACGGCGCAAAGTTGCTATGTCATCTCCTATGGCTCTGGATTACTCTATGATTTCAGGGGTCTAACTTGAACCAAAAATTTTACAAAATTTTTTATTTGAATTGTTTATGTTTCTTTGTTTTGCTTATAATGTAAACAATGGTTTTTGGGGTTTTAAACAACTTCTCCTCCTACAGTTTTCAAGCTACAGTAATGATTTTGGTATCATTGGATGCGGGAAGACATGGGCTTTTAAGGTAACTAAAATTTCTTTCCTCAAATTCCCATTTTCAACATGAAAATGTGTAAAAATAGGAAAAAAATGTACTTTTTCGGATATGTACAATTTTATGACGTCATAACTCATGAGCAATAAATAATTTTGGAATGAATTTTAGTTACCATGAAAGTCCGTGTCTTTCCGCATCCAATGGTACCAAAATCATCACTGTAGCTCAAAAACTGTAGGTGGAGAAGATTTTTGAAACCCCCCCCCCTTCGAACTTCGTTTTCTTTGATTTCCCATTTTCTTTTCAAGAAAATTGAACTTTTGCTTTAAGAAAAAACGGTTCTAAATTTAATATCCTATCAGTATACCAAATTTCATTGTTCTAGGTTCAATAATAAAGAAAAAAGTCCGTATGGGGGACGCTCTCCTTAAAACAATTTATTTACCACAGGTGATACAGAGGTAGAATGTTTCTAGTACAATGGTCAAACTAGAGTATAGCTACCTGTGGGCCCGAACAAGTTCAGCGACTTCTGGGGCATCCTACCATCACGTTATTCTAAGGTGTACAATAATGTTTAACCAAATTCACTTAACCTAGTTTCGCATTAGACTGATCATTGAGATAATTAACTCGATATTTGATGCTGTATTTTACAATATAGGTCAAATCGGCTATATTTAACAGTATGTTTGATAAAACGATTTAAGAGCAGACTGAAGATCGGTTATGTTACCCTTGGCAAGTTACATTATTAGGACCGGACATGTAGGAGGCAAGATTTGATATGGTGATCTTAAACGACTAGTATTCTGAGAGGAAGTGAAACTCAAGATGTCTTTTGAATACTTTGTACGAATTAGTTTCACGGATCTCCGCAGGTATTGTGTTCCAAGTTTTAGTTCCAACGAAGAGGATACTGTGTTGCGACCGGGCCTCTGAATAATAAGGAAGCATGAATTTACTTCTATTTCGGGTTAAATGGTCGTGATGACCAGTTTCGCAGTTAATAACTGTTGAAGGCTATGTAGGAATGTGTACGAAATAAGGTATAAAGGTTCGAAAAATTGTTCCTTTTTAATGTGTTTTTTACAATTTTGAGGCAGCAAATTCCCCAAATCTACCCCCTTGCTACAAATGTTCATGTTGGTAGAACATTTCACATCTGTAGCCCCTCAGAAGAAATGCAAAAGAAAATATAAGCATGTTCATCTCTCCAAATTATCAAAAAGTAATACAAAGTACAAGGGGGCCATCCCATGAAAACGGAGGGTGATGGAAGAAAACGGGGGTCATATTCGAATTCAGGAGGTCATTTTACATAATAAACAGCAGAAATTGTGTCAGGGCTCGAAAAAAAAAAATTTTTTGCAGACCAGTGATAATTGTTTTAGGCTATTGTCGCCATCATTTCTTAATGTTTTGTAAATTATAATTAATTATATAATTATAATTATAACATTATATTCTAGGTTCTTTACCGCTCTGATAGATCTTTTCTGTAGAGTAAAAATTTTGTTGGTTTGATTTTTATCAGTTCCGTGCCATGCTTCTATTCCGTATTGCAAGTATGGAGAAATGAGCGTTCGGTAGAGCATTTGTAAAGCTGTCTCAAGCAGAAATTTTTAACTTTATTTAGGATTCTGACGGATTTTGATAATTTAAACCTGATATGAGTGATGTGCTTTTTGAAGGTCAGATGTTTATCTATTATGATGCCCAGAAACTTACATGAGTTGGTTTCTTCGATTTCACCTTCGCCAATTTTAATGCTTGAGAGAGATACATTTTTCTTGTATGAGAATGTAATATAATATGTTTTATCAATATTAAGGCTTATTATATTAGCTTTTAGCCACAACGAAACGTTATGAATTTCATTATTTATACTCTCCGCAATCATAGCGGGATTTTGGTTCGGAAGGACCGCAGAAAGCGTGCTGTCATCGGCAAAACGAATGAATTTGAAGAATGATGTAGATTTTATAATATTATTGATAAAAATAAGAAACAGGAGAGGCCCAAGAACAGATCCTTGTGGAACTCCATGGCTAATTGTCTGTGGGTCTGATTTTGCGTCGTCAATGACAACGTATTGCTTCAGATTTGATAGGTATGATCGGAACAAATCATGGGCAATCCCTCGAATGGCATAACAGTGTAGTTTCGAGAGTAGCATTTTATGGTCCACACAATCGATTGCTTTTCGAAAGTCAAGAAATACAGAGAAGACAGGCTTTCTTTCATCTATATCAGAATAGAGGAATTGTAAATGTTTTAATATAGCCTGTGTTGTTGATTTTTTAGTTGATTCATTGAGACCAGGGCTTGTTGTTAGCGCTCGCGAACAGCTGAACGGCTGCACCCTCACTCATCGCCGTGAACCGAAGCGACCATCGTTTGAAAGAAACGTGAACCGTCGTTTGATGGAAAGTTCGCCTTTGATGGTTCAAAGCAGCACAACTATTACTCGTACAATAGAGACGTTATTGCTTACGTTCATATTTTTAGGTTGGAATGCGTCAGTCAAGAGAGGAGCTAAGCGGTCAGTTTTAGCCGGCAGGCTGCAATTCTGTGTGAAATAAGCGCCTTTGGATTTGGCGTCCGTGAGATTGCGTGATATAGCTAAAGTAAGTATTTGTGGGTTATCGTTAAAGTAAGTTTATATTCATACTCACATAACATGCACATGAATACCTACTTGAAGTATTACAAATACATTGAAACATATCCATACCTACGAGCGCATAAGAAAGTAGGAGCTAAATTATTAGAATAATACCGGGGAAATTATATAAAATACAGGCACCCTGAAATTTTAGAAAAGTTCAGTGTTCAGCAGATAGTTGGAGGTAATGAGGCTTCTCATTGTTTCTGAATTCATTGCCGTGTTCTTCATATTTTTAGTATGTAATTTGTTATTTTCTTCGTAGGTAGATTAGATAGGTGCTCAAAATTGGTACTATTTGAGAGGCGATAACAAAAAGTAACGATTTTCCTATTTTCTGCCTATCAGTTTGTGATAATATTACACAAAATTTAGCACGTTATTGTAACCAAGTAAACAGAAAGTTGATTTTTAATCTAAAATTAATAAATAAGCATGAACTCATAAATAGTAATCATTCAATTTTTACGGGCCCATGGTAAGAGATTTTCAATGAAAACATCCAAAATTTGGTCTTTGTTGGTGTAAGGAAGGAATAAACAACTGAAAATCACGTCAAACTAAAGCAGGTTTAACAAAAAGCTACAATAACACAATCACATTTTAATACACGCGACATAAAATCACATAATTTTACACGCGATAACCATGAATTTTTATTACATTAGAAAACTTTCTGATGAATGAAATCAGCCAATCTCTCTGAAGTGCCAAGTGGGACTGCCCCTGCTGCTGCTTTGATGGTTCACGTAAGGCTGTTTCGAGGATTGATGACTTCCATCAGCATGAACGTCTCATTTGTTGATGGCCCGTAAGTTTTCAATCTGTTCTGTCATGGAAAGATGGCGATCTAACCTAAAATTTACGTTCTTGAATGCCCAAATTGGTCAAGAACACTTAGGTGGCTTGAGCAAAATGGGAAAGTGCATAGACATGCATAAAAATCAAGTCTAGCAGTGGCGAAAGAGGTATGCCATCTAACCGATATAACCAACGTTATTTTTTAATATTGCAACACGCAGCAGTTTTTCAGGTGTCATCAGTGGCCAGAAAGAGATTTATGCCCATTTTCATATATTTCCTTACCCATTCCATCTTCAAACTATTGTAACTTACCGTTATAGATGTCCTTTTCAGTGACGATTTCATGGAAGTTAAGGACCCAAGAATGACCTTCATGTAGATTTGGGTACGTCAGAACGCCAACCTGTGGTGGAAATGAACTTCCACAGTTGTCCAAATCTTTTATAAAGCTGACGACCTATATACTTAATATACCAATCAGAGACAGTCTAAGAAAAAAATGTGTGGTAGTGTTTCAATTTTGATGGGTGCTTCTGAAATCTTATCAGTGTCGATATGACGCTCTATTTCATGGTAATGATATTTAGATAAGTGTCATTCCCATGTTCTTTGATTGTAACCTCTTTTCCATTGCCGTTTCGAGCTTCACAACGCCCAAATATTGTTTCAAATATAAAACGCCATTATTGATGGTGAAAAAAGGCGAATGCCAGCGAATACCGATGAGCAGCACAACGTAAACGAATATACTGCGGTGTTGTCATGACGAGGCAAATTATGTCTAGGTTCCTGATTTTATCTTATTTTATAATACTGCTGCAACATCAGATGTAGCGATTTTCTAATTAATATAACTCAAAGTTTTTAAGGAAACTTTTTCTTTCTTAAAAAAATATTTCAAGATGTTTGGTATACGCCGCAACTAGTCTCAAATGGGTCAAATTACATTGATATACTGAAATAATTCATTCAATGAGTAATATCAATTATTCATTTGCAATCGTGTTTAGGTAAGCGTGTCGAGTAAATAGATATAGCCACATTTTCGGGGCAGTATTTATTCTGACATTTTCAGTACCGTCAGGTATGTTTCATCGACGTCATTAAGTAAGCGAGAGCTGGGTTGCCGGCGTTCTTTGCATTAGGTATTTGAAGGATTGAAGAGGAGACTGTATAGATGATCTGTCGTTTGACGAAGACGTATCTATTGAGAGATAAAATTTTTTTGGTGCTTTTCACGGCATAATGGGCCAGACGCATTTCTTCTTCGTAATGCTACTGATGTTCGTAGGAATCCATAAAGGTATGAAAATCACATCAATTTTATGTTTACAGTTTTCAGAAATTAAACCAAGGATAGCCGAGAAATTATTGGTTCTATTACCAAACTATTATCATTGGTCGGAGCATAAATAGAAAACGACAGAAAACTAGTTTTGAAAGAGCAGAAGAACAACCAGAATGTCAATATTTTAGCATTTTATAATTTACTTCATGCTTACAATAACCCCGACATATTTTCCAACACATGCGAAGATTAGCGCTGCATTCTATGACATACAGATATGGTTCTCAATGCCTCATTCAGAACAATTTAGTCTTTCAATGTTTTTTGGATAACTTGGATTAGATTTTTGCTTTGTTCAATGCATCCCGTCTCACGAATTTTGCTATACAATGGGAAGTGTTCACGAACTTTACTGCATAACAATGAGACGTATTCTGCATAAAATTGTAGGCTTCCATTAGATGCTCGCTGCGAGAGTAGAACTTAGTCCATCAAAAGGTTTTCTACACATCATAATTAATAATAACATGCAAACTCAAGTTAGATATTGCGACTGCGACTGAAATCCTTCGAAAAAAACCAATGCCCATCCATTTCCGAACGTAACCCTTTTTTCACCACTTTAAGAAGCATTTCTCTTCCGAGTATTGCAGCAACGAATTTTTGTTATCTCATCGATGCATAACGCTACACAAAAGAAAGGTATTCCCCATATTCTAACGTAAACCTAATAATACCGTTGTTGGGTTTATTTATTTATTCAGTGCCCGCTTCTTAAGAAACAATTTTTTGATTTGATTTGAAGAATGCTGATGACCGTATCTGTGATACAAGTTTCACCAGGGCACATATGCAAGAATATTTTAGTCGAGGGTAATACCTGAATGCTCGTTTGGCATTCACATCTGGTCATTCTCGAATCTCGTCGTTTTTGATGAGCCGTGGACACAAGTGTTACATAAACTTCTACGTTTTGAGAAATGAGAGGGATTTTAGCTGAGGCCACGATAAATATCTTGAGACTGTACAACAAAATAACAGGCGATGTGTACAAGGAACTCCAGAAAAATCAAGTTTTACTTACCATACTACGTTCTATTGAACAACCTACGTTTTATGCGGTATAGCGATCCTACCTTCCATTGGAGCATACGAACATTTTTTCTAGGAAGAATCTTCGTGCAATAGATCGATATAATTTATTTTTCTTATTACAACTGTTTGGAAGGTATTGAATGAAACATCAGTAGTACGAAGAGAAAAAAACGTAGAAGAATCCTAAAACATCTTAATAAAAGCATTAAGGAAAATATCTGCGGTGGAATGTGAGACTTTCATGTGCTCCTTCTGTCACTGAGACAGAAGAAGTTTTAAGGAATGTATATTTTATGGCATATTAGTCTCGATGTTCAAAATCAATTTTTCTTTGTCCATCTTGATGATCATACAGAGCAACTAAATTTACCACTTTTGATGAATACTCATATGTTTGTTGACGCTAGAAAATTCATTGAAGTATTCGCTAAATTTGGAAACAATTATATTATTATTATTATTATATTCCTGGAAACAATTATAACGCACATAACCTATACTAATAGCTCCGCAAGTGGGTCTTCGAGCAATTCAGGAAATGGTAGGTTTAGATTTCTCAATTCGCACTGCCTCATTTTCACTATTTTGCCCGATACTTAGCACGCAAACGGAGATATGCTGATAGAAATACAATCATGTAAATTCACATACATGCATTTCTAAACGCAATACATGCGCATTAACCATAGCACTCAAGTATCATCATCCAAAGTTCCATTAATAATCTGTATAATGTTCTGCTTGTTCCTTCAAGGGCCTTTCACACGATCAGTTTTTTCGTCAGTCAACACTGACACTCCAGAGTGTGGTCAAAACACTCGCGTTCACACGTACGTTCGCGTGACTGAAGTGGCGCGTCACTGGCAAGCTTGGCAGTGGTTCACTATGCATAGTCGAGAAAGATTCGTCGTAGTCAAAGCAAGCATACTCATCGGCTTTGCGGTCATAGAGAAGAAAAAACACCATAAATAGATAGTGGGTAAAAGAATGGCTAGCTAAACATCCAGAAAATGGCAGTTATAACCGGATTTGTAGTAAGTTAGGGCTAAATATCCAAATTTCGCTCACTAATTATTTGTCGCATTCGTTCCTTTTCTCAGCATTTGTAAAATTTAGTCACACCAAATCTAACAAGTACTACAACTACCACAAATGTAATAATCTACTTCATAATAACTTCAAGTGCAGGTAATATTTTCCGCTCGTTCTATACAGTTTTGCATGTACCAGCGTGTAATAGTACAGCTCGTAAATTGAATTTTGTTCTTGAAGAACTATGTTCGGTCATTTCCTAGCGACACAGTGACTAGGATATAGAAATAACAATTGAAATCTAGGGCACATTCATTAGATAGAATTCACGCGCAAATCTGGCATCCGCAAGCAAATATTATAAAATATAATAAACCTCTAAAAGTACTCCGTGACAATATCTAATAATGCATGTGAATGTGACAGCGGTACGGGTAAACTAATAAATGTTTAAATTTATTTCAGAAAACATTTTCATGCTGAAATTAAATGTTAAGGAGAATTCATGGAAAAAGTTTTTTATTTTATTTGAAAATGACGGACAAATTACTGAAATCGCACTTCGGTTAAATATTTAATATTTTATTCTAATAAAAAAAATAATATACCTTTGCAGTATTTCCTGAGTGAATATTAAATAAGATTAGAAATCATTTGTAAATGGCGCTGACACTACAACAGGACGAATGCATTATGATATGCATGTAATAAAATAAACTATTGTTCTCCGCACCATTGAATCCACGTGCTATCCTCTGCTAAATAACAGATTTTTGGAAGCAAAGGCTCTAAATTCTTTCCTAAACTATTTTTGAAGCGTATTAATTTTTTCCTTCAACCCGTTCTCATGTAAACTAATATTGTGTTGATTCATTGCTTCAATAACATATTTGAGCTACTTGCTTCTTATATCTCTGCTCTTTTATTCGTTGCTTTGCACTTTCCACAAAGCAGGCTGTTGACGAAAATAGCTAATTAATGATTTAGACCAGGTTGAGACCATTTAACACGGGAGAGCAATCGCAGCCATCCTTACTAGACGCCGGGCGGGCGAAAACCGTGGAGGGAGTATATATGGAGGGAGCATAGCCGTCTGTGAAGAGAACCAGTTTTTGAGATTTCTCCTCTGTCTGTGCTAACCAATAGCCGTCTCGCAAGTGTGACGTCAGCACGGAAGCCAGTTACCAACCAACTACGCTAGGATGCGCACACGCTCGCTGATTGCTCTTCCAGCTGTTGAGTTTGTCGGTAATCATTAATTTGGGATTCTAAGACTCCGAAAGATAGTAAATTGTGTTTCCTCACTTGAGGACACTTAATAATATCAAAATTACCAGCAAAGATTCATTAAGAGTTGGAAACTATAAAAGTTACAGGCCCTTGAATATAAAAAATTAGAGAGCGACTTGCACGCGCACCTCATCCTTTGACTTGTGGTGAGGTACTAATCTTGCTTTGGAAAATGGGAGGGCGAATCGTAGAGGAGGTGAGGAGGCGAGGAGGAGCCAACTTCAGCCAAGCGTCTGTGGTTGGCTCACGTGTGGGGCCTTGCCAATGCCCCAGTCTCCCAACTTTTGCAGCTAATTTGAACCCGATTGGAATCGGCTATGCTCCCTCCAGTATATCCTAGCTCCATGGCGAAAACTGACACGCAAATAGAAGCAAAGCAGCAGTCAAACCCGACAGTGGCGAGTGCCGAGTAGAGAGCAAAAGAGAGCACGCATGCCCAAATATGGTGTTGCGGACCGTGAGTGTCAGTGTTAACTGACGAAAAAACTGATCGTGTGAAAGCCCCTTAAAGTTAGTTAGCCCGTCCGTTACGCTCTCATCCTGAGTTAGCGGTATCGTGGATACCGAATTCCTGAGTGTTACATTTAAAGACCGCCTGTACATGCACTTTTTTACAATTTATATCAATTTCTCCTAATTGTTAAGAAATATATTTAATCAGAAGACCGTATCTTACATACAAATCTGTCATAAGTCTCGATTCGATCAGCGTCTTTTCTTCATGTTTAAGTGATAATATCGTCCCTGAGAACCACAAAATGACGCGAAAATTGGAAGCTGCTCGCGATAGAATGAGACTATACCGGCAGAGAATAAAGAATGAATAACGACAGGAAATCCTTGAAAGGGACCGGCAACGTCAGCAAGTGAGGCGAGCTGCAATGAACGAAGTTACAACATGAAGAGTACCTTTAGCGAGACAGTCGAAGGGCAATCTTGGTCCCTTGAGCGGCAGAGAAATTTATTTCAGGAAAGAAGGCAAAATATGAACGAGAAGCAACAATCGCAGTATCGTGAGCAGCAAAGGAATTTATCCCAGCAAAGAAGGAAAATATGGATGAGGAACAGCGGGCACAGTACAATAGAGCATCAGAGAAATTTATTTCGGCAAAGAAGGCAGAATTTGAACGAGGAGCAGCCAAGGGTTAATTTACCATAGGTTAGATAATAAATGATGAAATTTTTTCACGGGTCCACAGTTTTTTATGTTTGACATTATCAGGATAGCTTCGGTTAGGACACAATAAGTTATTATATGTTAGGTTAGGATGAGTTAGATTATAATATGTTATATTTGAATTTGTTAGGTAATTTTGACGGAATTTTTTCACGAGTCCACCTAGCTTAGCAATGACATTGGTTAAGTAAGGTTAGACTAGGTAATGTTACGATAGGTTAATTAAGTAATGTTGACCAATTTTTTCACGGGACCACGGTTTTTTATGTTTAACATAATATCGGGATAGGTTCGGTTAGGATAGGATAGGTTAGCATAGGTTAGGTAATGTTGATTGAATTTTTTCTCGGGTCCATGTGTATTTTATGTCAGCCATATTATCAGGATCGGTTTAGATATGGTAGGTTTGGAGAGTGAAGTTAGCATAGGTTAGGTTAGCATAGGTTAGGTTAGCATAAGTTGGGTAATGTTGATGGAATTTTATCACGGGTCCACAGTTGCTTTATGTTTGACATATTATCAGGATCGGTTTGGGTACTATAGCATAGGGTAGGATTGATTAGAATATATTAGGTGAGGGTAGGTTAGGTTAGAATATGTTAGGTATAATGTTAGGATATTATACCAGGTAAGGTCATGCTGGCAAAATTTTTTCAAAGGTCCGCCTAGGTGAATGGCAACTTTTGTGAAGTTAGGTTAGGATAGGTTAGGTTAGGATATGATAGATTAGATATGTTAGGCTAGGAAAGGTTAGTTCAAGATATGTTAGGTTAGGATAGGTTAAGATATGTTTGGTTAAGATAGATTAGATAATGTTGACTGTATTTTATCATGCTTCCACGGTTTTTTTATGTTTAACATATTATCAGGAACGGTTCGGATAGGATAGGTCAGATTATGTTGCGATGGGTTAGGTTAGAAAAGCTTTTGTAGGAATTGGTAAGGCAATGATGACCGAATCCCCGTAGCGTAACAATGGCACTGTTCCTGAAATTTACACTGGTACAGCTATTTTTAGAATAATATGTAATCTACGTATATCTTGCCAAATTTAATTAAAGGAGTGAAAATCGTTAGAAAGAAATCATTAAAAAGAAATGTTATTCTCTCCACGATCAGAACTCTTTTTATGTTACACTGGTGTACCCAGCCGGTCAAACAGGATGGGATTCAATATTTAAACAATTTGTCAAGATGTGGGTGACAAACAAATATATCCATCCTAATAGTACCAGCGACAAGAATATTCATGTACGTGTGCTCTGGTAAAACTAGTGTCACAGATACGGTCATTAAACGGAAGAAGCGGACACCAAAGAAATAAATAAACACTCCAAGTCTATCGCATAGGTACGATTATTTGTATGCAAAAGAGTTTTGAAAAATTACTATGTCTTCTTTCTAGCAATAAGTTGCATTTTCTTGAGCAATATACTCAATTTTCATTGGAGCAAAAAGTTTTTAGCTAGTAAACACAAATGAGTGAATGCCAGGATTTTATATAATTTGAATGACTACATTGAAATAGATGAGAATTATTGGTAATGTTGCAGACTGGAGATATATGAAAACATGCATCCATAAACTAAATGAATCGTTATAGAGGAGATTATTGATACTGTAAAAATATTCTCGTCAATATTCGTTTATTTTGAATAGCGTTTTTGTCAAAACTGAAAAATTGAATCTGACATTTAGAAAAATGAGCTTAATACCGTATTTTATTTGCCTTGTTATTTATAAGTTTGAATTATAAGAGTTTCAAATTTGGGAAATTCCATGTAGGCCTACTATATTCGAGAACATTAGCTTCCCAATTTATTACATCAAACAGTGCTCTCTTGATGGCAGCACACAATGTATGCGTGGTTTGAAAATCTCGACAAATAGATAGAATCATTTACAATAAAATCGTAACATAAATCAAGCTAAATTGAATGATTTTGTAATTTCGTTTGATTTCTGCTAATTTAAAATTTGCCCTCTACACGATTAAACTTTTACCATTGCCTTGGATGGTAGGTTATCCTGAGTAAATATCGAGAACAAGTCACCACTACCTTCAGCTGATGAAGAAAAATTAAAAACTTTCAACAGAACCAAAGATATTATACCAGGTGGCCCAGCGAAGTGTGGACAAATAAAAGTTAGTTTTCTTCAGTTATATGAAGGTCAATCAAAACAACTCATGTATAAAAAAAATATGATTCTTTGATAACATCTAAGAATAATTCAACATATATCCTCCTTTCTCCTTGATAACCTGGCGACGACGAGGGATCACCTGATCATACATGGCATGCACGGTTTTGGCGTTAATTTCTCCCCAAGATTTGGTCAGTTTTCGCTTCAGAACCTCCACACTTGCGTGGGATACAGCTTCTGCTCCAAGTTTCAGTGTCTTTTGAACGTCGAACTTTATTCAGGAGAAAAAACCAGCTTCGGTAATGGTGTGGGCAGGGGTTACGTCCACAGGTCTCACGACCCCTTTGATTTTTATCGAGGCTGGTGTCAAAATCAGCCAATATGCTTATCCGACAATTTCAAAGAATGAAGTTGTTCCTTGGGTGAGGGTGAGGAAAATCACTGAAAATGAAAGAATTACAACACTTCAGCAGGATGGAGCACCCTCTCACACAGCCTGATAGGTCCAGGACTGGTGCAAAGACAATTTAAAGTCGTTTTGGCCCAAGGAACTATGGCCTCCATCTTCTCCTGATTCAAATCCAATGGTCTCTGGGATATGGTCTATTTTGGAGCAGAAGTCCTGCGCTGTGTTCCACTTAAGTGGGGAGGTTCTGAAGCTAAAACTGACCATATCTTGAGCAGAAATTGACGCCGAAACTGTGCGTGCCACGTGTGATCAGGTGATCCTTCGTTTCCGCCAGGTTAGCAATGAGAAAGGAGAATATTGTCAATGCATGTAAGATCGGCAAAGGTTAGGTGGCACGTGAAAGAAAACTGATGATGTCCTACTGTTTTATTCAATAGTATGAATGAATTTATTCGGATACGAAGTTTACATTTGAATAACAAAGAATGAACAGAAAGAAAGAATTTGAATAACAACAAAACAATGAATTAAGACAAAAAGGAGGACTATATTGAAGCATACAAATGGGGGATTTTAGGAATAACAGTTAATAGCAGCAAGACACCGAATGTCGGGCCAGTACAAAACCTACGCTAGAACGGTTCTGAATCGCAATATGGGTTAAGGCGCAGTCACATCGATCTGGCCTGTTGGGCAGACAAACGGACCCCACTCATGAAAGAAACCGAGTACGACTAGCGAAAAAGGTAAATAACGCAACTCGGATATGAACTACAACACAATACAGTGCATTATTACACAAAGTATTATAAACACGGATATATCGCGGTAGTACACTTCACAATTAACCATTCCTATATTCACCTGTAGTGCGGTGCGGCAAGCATATGGGACACAAAGCTCCGAGCTCCGAGGTGGTGACTAAAAAGTAAAATTTTACAAGACGCAAGTCGGACCAATGTCCTTACAGATATGATGAATAATTTTTGGATGATATAAAAGATAATACATTTCTCTTTTATTTGACACATGAGTTGTTTTTATTGGCCTTCATATAACTGAAAAACCTGGCTTTTTTTTGTCCACATTTCGCTGGGCCCCCCGGAAGATTGTAGAATGAACTACTGACATGATACGAAGGCTGCAGGTCAAAACTGAATTCATCATGGACTCTGATATTTTTTTAGATGAAATTAAATGCGTTAGTGCTTGTGTTCTCTTAACGTAGATTAGTGGAGGATAGGGATTTTTAGTTTAGGGTGCGTAGTAACAAAATAATGAATATTTCAAGGAAAAAGGAACGTAACTCCACCATTTATTAAATTTTTGTTTCTTTGTTTTGCTGCTTCCAGGCAGAAATGAGCCCTTAGCTGGAATTTATGTAGGCCTATATTTGTTGAAATAAAATACCTTTGCTTTGTTTTGTTAGAGAACACTTTTTTTGTTCACTAAATGCATGCTGTCCTTTTTCCAGCACCTGTAGCTTCCTTCTTAAGCTTTCAAGTTTTTTCTGACCCACCAACATTCCTGTTTCTATAGGATACACCTTGCGCGCAGTTCGCCATTCCATCAATTCTTTAATAAGTGATAGTTGTTTTTTCCCCTCATGGGAGCAAAAATATTTTTGGTCAGGAGGCTCAAACTAATTTGTATTTAAATTTGATCAGATCTCTTCTATTCTTCACGTTGTGCGACAAAAAAACGAAGCTGTGGCTAAGACGAAAATTTTAAATCGTCTGTGAATTTTAGAGTTAGAGCCTATGTTATGAGTACTACTTCGCTGGAGAGACTCTACAAGTTTAGTTCAAAAAAGAACTTCACTGCTTCAGCATAAAATGGAAACCGCAGCCCAAAGAAAATTAGGTATAATTTATAAAGAAGAGAACAAGTCTCATGTCTCTGAAAAATGCATCTACAAGATAAGCGAATAATCTTTTCAAAGAGTATTCAAAGGTCCGAAAGGATGTATTGCCGTGAAATTAATTTTGGTTGAGATGTTGTGTGTGTTAGTTTATAGGAGTTCAGTACTTGGTCGTCCAATATGTAGTTTGAAATGTTCAGTTGACTTAACTGGTATAAATAAATGTTGTACTTTTTAGTAAGGACATGGCAAGTGAAGTTATGAATCATTTCAGTGCACTTAAATTACGGCGAACGAAAATTGCGCGTGCCAGAAGCTCATCTAATATAGTAAGAATGAAAGAACACGAAGCTATATGACCGCGAGAGCGCGAGAAGAAATTGTGTATCGATCATCTATAGATTGCACAATTACGCTTAAGTGGATGAGGTGCGCTCTGTTAGATGTGCGTACCTTGTGATGGTAAGGCTTCACTTAAATGGATCACCGAACGTTGCCTGGGGGATGGAAGAGAGAGTATAAATGGAGCATGATGGGTATACATGTATGCGGTGCATGCAGCAGACTACTGGAACGCGAACATGAGTAAAAAGAGAAAGGATGCTATAAAGACCAATGGAGGAGAATCGAGGATGAAAACCAAACGAGAAGCGGCAAATTCATGTCTCTGTAGAGTAAAACAAGTATTAGGAATGCATAATGTGATGAAGTTGATCACTAAAAAACAACGGTACCCTTGTTTCTAAAAATAACTGACTTTATATAGGTATATACAATATACAATTCTCGCTTGCAATACCAGTATATCTAATCTTAAATAGTGATTCGTTTTCTATCCACTAAATACACTTTGAAAAACATTGTGAGGTAAGGTCCGTAACACAGGTAGACGATCGAAGATCAATGTTTCCGTGCACAGGTATATGAGTATGAGTGATCTGGGAGACGTTTCTCTTGTTCATTTAAAAACAGTACAGGATATCCTTGTGTAATTGGCCATCACCATTACCAAATGCAGCATTTTTTGACGAGCTGCGAAAACTAGCTGAACCCATTTCTCACTTCTTTTATAGTCTGATGTTATCACTTTGGAATGTAGGAACAGGTCCGTAGATCAGAAACACTATTCAACTAGACATACCGTCTTCGCACCGGCGAAGCTGAAGAGCACAGTAGAAGTCATCGGAATGAGTGAGAAATGTGCAAATATTTGCGTGCTGCTGAACAATAGTTTCGAAACACATAGCCCACTGCAGTGCAAAATTTAGCAGTTGGTTTGTGAATAGCTCTTATAGAATGAGAATTTCCATATGAGCAAATCAATGGAAAACCGTTGTCGTCAAGGTCTTCAAAATTGTTTAAATTTTTAATAACATTGAATACAAATGGCTTCGTTATCAAAAATTAAGGTAGATTATGCTAAGATAGGCTAAGTTCGGACAGGTTATGGTAATTTTTGGATAAAATGAATTAAATTTTCAAGCAGTAAAAATGAATCCAAATTCTGTTCTAGGTTAATTAAAAGAAGTAACAAACTATTGCGCCAGTGCACTAGTAGGTGCTGGGTGTTTTACGAAAACTTGAACCCTCTGACTGAATGGCACTAACTTGCTAGCTATCCATCTGATGTATTGGCTTATTTTTTGGTTAGGAACAGAAAATTGTTTTCTAGTATAACAACAACAAAATTTTTTTATTGACGCAAAGCTCATTGTAGCTTCTGGGAACGTGTGTAAGTATCAAAAATATTTTTCGAAACAAATAAACGCAAAAGTATATAAACTTGATTGAATTTATTTGGCATCACGTATACAAACAAAAATGTGGATACACATTTGGATGAATTGTTGTTTAAATATCAATAACTAAAAACATCATAAAATCTTTAGAATAAACGTGAAATTCTATTTAAATCAACTTTGCGATTATTTTACCTTATGTATTAATGAATTTTTTCTCACATATTTTTTCATTGTCTTCCGCGGATTTTGGCTGAGAGCTTTGAACTTGGTCGAATTTTTCTCGTAAATCATTTTCTTGCAATAGTGGAGTTCTATGTAGCGAGGTCTGGGGATACAGGCGGCCACTCTTGGCAGTATCCTACGTGGATGACATATTTCTGAAGCACTGTTGGCAAATATTCGCGTGTTTAAATTTTCTGACGGCAATGTGCACGTCCTGCACCTGACAGCTCGATTTGAATATTTCATCGTATGTTTCTCGGAGCTGTGAAACGATTTTCTCCAGTAAGAACTAAAAGTTACGCGTTCGATCGAGATGACCCTCCTATAAAATAGGAGCTTTAAATTCCTCCACTGCTGTCAAATACTCTCGCTCACAAAGAAACCTTTTCAAGTTTGAAGGGAACATCTTACGTAGCGTTCTCGGTACGGTCATTTAAGGACATTTTTTTTCATTGGAATGTAAAAACTCCCCAACGATTAAAACCAAATAGTTCGTTTTAAATGATTTCGCCCGTTTTAGGAATTTCTGGCAAGAGTTTTATATTGATTAAGAAAACGTCTTATTTTTATGACTGAAAAAAATCTGCAGCTAATCAAAGGCGAGCATTTAAATAGGATGATTCCTTTGGGAGTTATTACGTTTAAACAGAGGGTTCTGTTTTTTTGTGAAACACCCTATATAGTACTGTATGTTATCTACTACGGAACTCGACCAACTCCTCGTCCCTCTTCAATGTTATTCAATACATTCAATGAGTGAAGAATGAAGACTTAAACAAAATTGTTCTAGTTTCAGTCAGTGAGTTTAACCGTCCTTTCTTGTTAGCGCTTCTCGATACGAAGTTATTCTTTTAGTCGGTCAACTATAGCGAATGAAATATGTACGTGTGAACATATTTTTACTAATTTGAATGTCTTACTGAGCGATTTACCTGTATGTTAATACAGTCTATCTTACGCTTTCGGAACAAGTACTAGAAAAGTAAATGTGTGGTGCACAGTGTGTGCCTGAAATGCACATTGTTTTCAGTGTGGATAGTGTGTTGCACAAAAAGCTACACTGAACTCAATTTCAGTAGTAGTTAGTAATGTTAGCACACAGTGTGGGAAAAGCAAAACAGGCCCACATCTCTTTGTGCGATGTGTGACGAATGAGCGAGATGAGACGGACACACGCTCATACAATTTTCCGGGAATCAGAATAAGCCCAACATGTTCAAAAAGGAGATCTGCATGCGTGAGAAAAATTCAGATCATCATCAACTTAATTAAACTTGGCGCTGAGTCTCTAACAGTATTCTGCAGTTTGGCGCAGTAAGGAGGTCGATGTGACGCCAGTTTTTCTAATCGCATGGAAGATAGACCGCAGTCGATGGATATTTAGAGCCGCGTAAACTAAACGCTCGCTACAACAGTACGTAGTGGCTAAAGACACACCAGGTTAATGGTTGGGGTTAGCGAGTCATGCAGAAACTCTCAAACTGAATAGTAAAAACGGACATGACACCTGAATCCGTGCAGTATTATTTACATATTGAACTGTTGCTGTACTGCGTCTTTTTTGATAGGCATGAGCAGGCTCTAGTGTCCTGGTGGGAATTTTTCCTACCCAGAATCATCACATTGAACCCCCAAGTTCACTGAGAAAAATACAACGCTCTTTAACACGCTGTATACACCATACTTGGCTAAAACATGACACACGAATGTATTCCTAAAATGTGATATTTTGTTTTTTGTTTATGTGTGACACATAACCGAGCCAATGTTTAAGCCCTTTGCGGGTGTAGGCGAGGTTTGTGAAGGAAATTTCAAGGTTTGAGACTAGTAATTATCAAGATGTTCCGGCAAGATTGAACTTTTTAAAGAAATCATTATATATATGGAAGTTTTTGTTAGAATATTATCAGCTACATTATTTCGAAAGAAAGTTTTGGGTAAAAATATTTCGACATTGAATATGAGCAACTGAACTTTATCAGTCGCTGGAACATGTCGTCAAGGATGATCACCTAGATCTGTGAAGATTTCATTTAGTACGGATTCGTTTATTAAAGTTATTTTCTTTTAGAAGCGCAAAGTGGAAACTTGCATTTCGATTTTTGCATTTCGTACCCTAGAGAAAGCCGAGCAATAAAGCACCAATAAAAAACCCTAATAACTATAGAGAAATATTTATGATGAAAGTGGATTGCCTATCGCTAGGAAAACTAACCACTCAGTAAACTTAACAATCTAATTACTAAGTCAACGTTCTCAAAGTCAGAATAAAGAGCCAATCTGCGAATAAAATCTATCGAGGAAAAGCTTCCTCATTTGAATGCATGATTACTTTGGGAGTGGCTGGAATACGGAACAGAAATGTGTAGTATGCACGTTCGTAATGGAATGGTTGTGAAATGGCGCTTTGGATGCACCCTTGTGAATGATGTTCTAAGTGAATGATTTTGGGATCCAGAGATGGCATGTGAAGGGTTTGTCCGTCCGAAGGAATTATTTACCATTTCGATTGACTGACCATTACCGGGCAGGTTGCAGTGAAAGTTGAATCACATTTGTGTATTGATAAACTTTTGAACAAAAAGAATGGTCTATGATTAGGAAAGTGATGCTGGCAGACACTAAAAGTTGCTGCGTATCAGCGATGCCTAGCAAAATCATCGAAGTGTCATAAATGTGGCTCTGAAGTTGGTAGGTTATTCGGATGGATTATCATGAATTTTCGAATAAATTCGATGCACACAGTGTAAACTTAGCACTCTTTCATAACTTATACGATATATTCTAATGTTGCTTATAAAACGGCAAAACACTTTTCATTTTTGAATTACATTGATAGAATTATCGAGGAGGGTAAAAACATCTTTCAAGAACTCATCTTTGTTAAAAAGTAAAGCTTTCGAGTACTACTACACTCATCATCAGTATCTGAAACGGAAAAGAAACATAAATTTTACATCAGGAATTATAAGAGCAACACATGTTAGTGAACAAAACTTAATTAAGAACTTGAAGAGGAACAGATGAATCAGTTGCGTTTAATGTTGGTTTAATCTGATGAATGAGGATGCTTTCTAATAATCTTATATCTTGTCTACTACTGTGCCCTATAATTTCAAAGTTATTCTGATTGATTGGGTGACCATCTAAATGTGCATGATCTCTGATACTACTATGTAAGGTTTGGTTGGTAGCTCTACCAGTACGTACGGACATGCCCTTATGCTCTGCTATGCGCGTTACTAAGTGGCGAGTGGTCTCTCCACAATATGTAGCATTACACTGGCTACATGTATATTTATAAACGACGCAACTTTGTAGAGACTTAGGCATCCTATCAGTAAACCGGAAGAAACTACCAACACTGAAGCCATTGCGAAAAATAATTCTTGGATTGAGCTGTGGGTAATATTTGGACAGTAGTAATTTTAATTCCTTCATAACATAGCGATTTAATGCATTTGACGGTAAATGTTGAGGACTTGACCATAATCGATTTTCCACTCTTTGATCAATAAAGATTGTTGATGAGACCAAAATAAACAAGTTTTCTTCAATGCACTTTCCGGCGGAAATAAGTATTTTAAAAGTTATGGCATTAAATGAGTTACCGTAACTCCAGTGTTTGAGGCGGGAAAAAATATACCGCGCGGTCCGACGTGAAAGTAAGCAGGCGTTCCCGCGCGCCAATCAAGCCGACGAAGAGCAAACCCCCTATTACAAACGTAAAGAGGTTGGGTCGTGAGGGGTAGCAACAGTTCTTTTAGTGAAAATTATAAAACTAAAAGAACTGTGGCTACCCCTCACGACCCAACCTCTTTACGTTTGTAATAGGGTGATGCACAATGGAGTTCCGGTAACTCATTTAACGCCATAACTTTTAAAATACTCATTTCCGCCGGAAAGTGCATTGAAGAAAACTTGCTTATTTTGGTCTCATCAACAATCTTTGTTGATCAAAAAGTGGAAAATCGATTATGGTCAAGTCCTCAACATTTACCCATTTGACATATAGTTAACGGATATATATAAAATTTTTTTCTGCACATCATAATTTGGCATCTTATCCTTGCGGTTACATTCAATGGTTGCACGGAAAATTTTTTCTACGACAGAGAGCGGGAAACTGTTACGGCAGAAATAAGAACGCAAAAACTCAAGTCGGGCTGAAAAAGCGTCATACGTTGAACAGATTTTAAAAGCTCTATTTACAAGACCAGAAACAAGGTTTTACTTAAAGTTAACATTTATTGCACTATTAAACTTCATTCCCAGACCAGTATTGGTTAATTTGTGATAAACACTTGTTTTGAAGGAATTTTCACACTTTTCAATGCAGACATCCAAGAAGTTGAGCTTATTTCTCGTTTCTTTTTCATGGGTAAACTTTATTGACGGATGTTTGCTGTTCAAGTAATTTAGAAATAAGGTAATATGGCTGGCATCACGAAACAAAAGAAAAGTGTCGTCGACATACCTCCTATAATATACTGGTTTAAAAACATCAGGACAATCATTCAACCAAAGCTGTTCGTAGTGCGAGAGAAAAATATTAGCCAGAGTCGGTGAAACGCATCCTCCCATGGGAGCACCATCCTTTTGCGAATACAAGTTTCCATCAAATAAAAACAGATTATCTTTAGTACATATTTGTAGTAGTTTGTTGAAGCTCTGCCTGTCGAAACCATGAAAATCATCATTGTTAGCAAATAATTTTGACAATACTATTTCAATAGTTTCGTCTACCGGGATATTCGTGAAAAGAGATACAACATCAAAACTAGACATTATATAGTTCTTGTTGGGCATTGAACAAATTTCGCGCACGAATGAAAATGAGTCCTTTATAGTAAAAGCGCTTAACGAAAACGGTGTTAAAAGAGTTACTAGAAACTTAGGCAAATTATAGTTTGCCGTCCCAATTGTGGAAAGAATTGGTCTCAGAGGAAAGTCTTTCTTGTGAATTTTGGGCAAGCCATACATGATACCGAACTTACTACCGGTAGTCTTCAAGGTCTTCCTAGCTTCATCAGAAATAATGCGTTTAGAATAAATTTTGTCTATGAATCTATTCACTTTATCTTCTACCTTGAACAACGTTTGCTTCAAGTCACCGGTACAACGGATAAATTTAGTTGAATCTGCTAATATAGTTTGCATTTTTGACAAGTAAGAGTCACGAGATAGAATTACAACATCCTTCCCTTTATCCGGTCTCGTAACGACAACGCTCCTATCACTCCGCAGAGCTTTGAGAGTTCTAATAATTGAGCGTTGGTAAGCAGATAAACTACTACGAAAAGTATCATAGGAGGTAAAAGCAATATTTCTAATGGTAGACTGGACAAGGCTTACAGAATCAGTATTAATACGATAAATGGAATTATTCTTCAATGAATTGCATAATTTTTCAAAGGCAAGGAAATGTTGCGAGTAACACAGTTTCGCAGGAGGAAAACAAAATTTTAAACCAAGGCTAAGTGCATCTTTATCATCATCTGTCAGCAGTTTATCAGATCTGTTAAAAATCACTTGTTCAGGTTTAAGAGAATCGTACTGCGAAGTCAAGCCTAAAGTGAATAATTTCCTATTGAGCGTTCTAACATACATGACATTTTTCTTTTCTAAACTACAATTTACGTAGGTCGTAAAGTGATTAAAATCCAGCCACGATGTACATTGCTTTAGTTCTTGTCGTGCAGTTCCAAGTTGTTGGCGTAACGATGTCCGAAGTTTGAGCTTGGCATCTATTTCGTTCCTTAGAAGTTTCCTTTGGTAGAAACGATAGCTTTGCCCGTTTTGAAGGGCACGGTTGTACAGCCTGAAGCGTAGAAACGTCGGAGTGAGGTCATTGGTGAGACAGGTTTCCAAAAATTCGAGGTCTCTGTAGCATTTCTGGAGTTTAGTGCCAACATTTTCATAGAGGCGAAATAGTTTGAGACCCTCCTGGCCGTATCTTTCCCTAAGAATAGTACTTACTGATTTATTTCTAGGGAAACGTAATCTACATAAAAACAGAATTATCAAGGAGGGTAAAAACATCTTTCAAGAAGTCATCTTTGTTAAAAAGTAAAGCTTTCGAGTACTACTACACTCATCATCAGTATCTGAAACGGAAAAGAAACATAAATTTTACATCAGGAATTATAAAAGCAACACATGTTAGTGAACAAAACTTAATTAAGAACTTGAAGAGGAACAGATGAATCAGTTGCGTTTAATGTTGGTTTAATCTGATGAATGAGGATGCTTTCTAATAATCTTATATCTTGTCTACTACTGTGCCCTATAATTTCAAAGTTATTCTGATTGATTGGGTGACCATCTAAATGTGCATGATCTCTGATACTACTATGTAAGGTTTGGTTGGTAGCTCTACCAGTACGTACGGACATGCCCTTATGCTCTGCTATGCGCGTTACTAAGTGGCGAGTGGTCTCTCCACAATATGTAGCATTACACTGGCTACATGTATATTTATAAACGACGCAACTTTGTAGAGACTTAGGCATCCTATCAGTAAACCTGAAGAAACTACCAACACTGAAGCCATTGCGAAAAATAATTCTTGGATTGAGCTGTGGGTAATATTTGGACAGTAGTAATTTTAATTCCTTCATAACATAGCGATTTAATGCATTTGACATATAGTTAACGGATATATATAAACATTTTTTCTGCACATCATAATTTGGCATCTTATCCTTGCGGTTACATTCAATGGTTGCACGGAAAATTTTTTCTACGACAGAGAGCGGGAAACTGTTACGGCAAAAATAAGAACGCAAAAACTCAAGTCGGGCTGAAAAAGCGTCATACGTTGAACAGATTTTAAAAGCTCTATTTACAAGACCAGAAACAAGGTTTTACTTAAAGTTAACATTTATTGCACTATTAAACTTCATTCCCAGACCAGTATTGGTTAATTTGTGATAAACACTTGTTTGGAAGGAATTTTCACACTTTTCAATGCAGACATCCAAGAAGTTGAGCTTATTTCTCGTTTCTTTTTCATGGGTAAACTTCATTGACGGATGTTTGCTGTTCAAGTAATTTAGAAATAAGGTAATATGGCTGGCATCACGAAACAAAAGAAAAGTGTCGTCGACATACCTCCTATAATATACTGGTTTAAAAACATCAGGACAATCATTCAACCAAAGCTGTTCGTAGTGCGAGAGGAAAATATTAGCCAGAGTCGGTGAAACGCATCCTCCCATGGGAGCACCATCCTTTTGCGAATACAAGTTTCCATCAAATAAAAACAGATTATCTTTAGTACATATTTGTAGTAGTTTGTTGAAGCTCTGCCTGTCGAAACCATGAAAATCATCATTGTTAGCAAATAATTTTGACAATACTATTTCAATAGTTTCGTCTACCGGGATATTCGTGAAAAGAGATACAACATCAAAACTAGACATTATATAGTTCTTGTTGGGCATTGAACAAATTTCGCGCACGAATGAAAATGAGTCCTTTATAGTAAAAGCGCTTAACGAAAACGGTGTTAAAAGAGTTACTAGAAACTTAGACAAATTATAGTTTGCCGTCCCAATTGTGGAAAGAATTGGTCTCAGAGGAAAGTCTTTCTTGTGAATTTTGGGCAAGCCATACATGATACCGAACTTACTACCGGTAGTCTTCAAGGTCTTCCTAGCTTCATCAGAAATAATGCGTTTAGAATAAATTTTGTCTATGAATCTATTCACTTTATCTTCTACCTTGAACAACGTTTGCTTCAAGTCACCGGTACAACGGATAAATTTAGTTGAATCTGCTAATATAGTTTGCATTTTTGACAAGTAAGAGTCACGAGATAGAATTACAACACCCTTCCCTTTGTCCGGTCTCGTAACGATAACGCTCCTATCACTCCGCAGAGCTTTGAGAGTTCTAATAATTGAGCGTTGGTAAGCAGATAAACTACTACGAAAAGTATAATAGGAGGTAAAAGCAATATTTCTAATGGTAGACTGGACAAGGCTTACAGAATCAGTATTAATACGATAAATGGAATTATTCTTCAATGAATTGCATAATTTTTCAAAGGCAAGGAAATGTTGCGAGTAACACAGTTTCGCAGGAGGAAAACAAAATTTTAAACCAAGGCTAAGTGCATCTTTATCATCATCTGTCAGCAGTTTATCAGATCTGTTAAAAATCACTTGTTCAGGTTTAAGAGAATCGTACTGCGAAGTCAAGCCTAAAGTGAATAATTTCCTATTGAGCGTTCTAACATACATGACATGTTTCTTTTCTAAACTACAATTTACGTAGGTCGTAAAGTGATTAAAATCCAGCCACGATGTACATTGCTTTAGTTCTTGTCGTGCAGTTCCAAGTTGTTGGCGTAACGATGTCCGAAGTTTGAGCTTGGCATCTATTTCGTTCCTTAGAAGTTTCCTTTGGTAGAAACGATAGCTTTGCCCGTTTTGAAGGGCACGGTTGTACAGCCTGAAGCGTAGAAACGTCGGAGTGAGGTCATTGGTGAGACAGGTTTCCAAAAATTCGAGGTCTCTGTAGCATTTCTGGAGTTTAGTGCCAACATTTTCATAGAGGCGAAATAGTTTGAGACCCTCCTGGCCGTATCTTTCCCTAAGAATAGTACTTACTGATTTATTTCTAGGGAAACGTAATCTACATAAAAACAGAATTATCAAGGAGGGTAAAAACATCTTTCAAGAAGTCATCTTTGTTAAAAAGTAAAGCTTTCGAGTACTACTACACTCATCATCAGTATCTGAAACGGAAAAGAAACATAAATTTTACATCAGGAATTATAAGAGCAACACATGTTAGTGAACAAAACTTAATTAAGAACTTGAAGAGGAACAGATGAATCAGTTGCGTTTAATGTTGGTTTAATCTGATGAATGAGGATGCTTTCTAATAATCTTATATCTTGTCTACTACTGTGCCCTATAATTTCAAAGTTATTCTGGACAAAGGGAAGGGTGTTGTAATTCTATCTCGTGACTCTTACTTGTCAAAAATGCAAACTATATTAGCAGATTCAACTAAATTTATCCGTTGTACCGGTGACTTGAAGCAAACGTTGTTCAAGGTAGAAGATAAAGTGAATAGATTCATAGACAAAATTTATTCTAAACGCATTATTTCTGATGAAGCTAGGAAGACCTTGAAGACTACCGGTAGTAAGTTCGGTATCATGTATGGCTTGCCCAAAATTCACAAGAAAGACTTTCCTCTGAGACCAATTCTTTCCACAATTGGGACGGCAAACTATAATTTGTCTAAGTTTCTAGTAACTCTTTTAACACCGTTTTCGTTAAGCGCTTTTACTATAAAGGACTCATTTTCATTCGTGCGCGAAATTTGTTCAATGCCCAACAAGAACTATATAATGTCTAGTTTTGATGTTGTATCTCTTTTCACGAATATCCCGGTAGACGAAACTATTGAAATAGTATTGTCAAAATTATTTGCTAACAATGATGATTTTCATGGTTTCGACAGGCAGAGCTTCAACAAACTACTACAAATATGTACTAAAGATAATCTGTTTTTATTTGATGGAAACTTGTATTCGCAAAAGGATGGTGCTCCCATGGGAGGATGCGTTTCACCGACTCTGGCTAATATTTTCCTCTCGCACTACGAACAGCTTTGGTTGAATGATTGTCCTGATGTTTTTAAACCAGTATATTATAGGAGGTATGTCGACGACACTTTTCTTTTGTTTCGTGATGCCAGCCATATTACCTTATTTCTAAATTACTTGAACAGCAAACATCCGTCAATAAAGTTTACCCATGAAAAAGAAACGAGAAATAAGCTCAACTTCTTGGATGTCTGCATTGAAAAGTGTGAAAATTCCTTCAAAACAAGTGTTTATCACAAATTAACCAATACTGGTCTGGGAATGAAGTTTAATAGTGCAATAAATGTTAACTTTAAGTACAACCTTGTTTCTGGTCTTGTAAATAGAGCTTTTAAAATCTGTTCAACGTATGACGCTTTTTCAGCCCGACTTGAGTTTTTGCGTTCTTATTTTTGCCGTAACAGTTTCCCGCTCTCTGTCGTAGAAAAAATTTTCCGTGCAACCATTGAATGTAACCGCAAGGATAAGATGCCAAATTATGATGTGCAGAAAAATTTTTTATATATATCCGTTAACTATATGTCAAATGCATTAAATCGCTATGTTATGAAGGAATTAAAATTACTACTGTCCAAATATTACCCACAGCTCAATCCAAGAATTATTTTTCGCAATGGCTTCAGTGTTGGTAGTTTCTTCCGGTTTACTGATAGGATGCCTAAGTCTCTACAAAGTTGCGTCGTTTATAAATATACATGTAGCCAGTGTAATGCTACATATTGTGGAGAGACCACTCGCCACTTAGTAACGCGCATAGCAGAGCATAAGGGCATGTCCGTACGTACTGGTAGAGCTACCAACCAAACCTTACATAGTAGTATCAGAGATCATGCACATTTAGATGGTCACCCAATCAATCAGAATAACTTTGAAATTATAGGGCACAGTAGTAGACAAGATATAAGATTATTAGAAAGCATCCTCATTCATCAGATTAAACCAACATTAAACGCAACTGATTCATCTGTTCCTCTTCAAGTTCTTAATTAAGTTTTGTTCACTAACATGTGTTGCTCTTATAATTCCTGATGTAAAATTTATGTTTCTTTTCCGTTTCAGATACTGATGATGAGTGTAGTAGTACTCGAAAGCTTTACTTTTTAACAAAGATGACTTCTTGAAAGATGTTTTTACCCTCCTTGATAATTCTGTTTTTATGTAGATTACGTTTCCCTAGAAATAAATCAGTAAGTACTATTCTTAGGGAAAGATACGGCCAGGAGGGTCTCAAACTATTGCGCCTCTATGAAAATGTTGGCACTAAACTCCAGAAATGCTACAGAGACCACGAATTTTTGGAAACCTGTCTCACCAATGACCTCACTCCGACGTTTCTACGCTTCAGGCTGTACAACCGTGCCCTTCAAAACGGGCAAAGCTATCGTTTCTACCAAAGGAAACTTCTAAGGAACGAAATAGATGCCAAGCTCAAACTTCGGACATCGTTACGCCAACAACTTGGAACTGCACGACAAGAACTAAAGCAATGTACATCGTGGCTGGATTTTAATCACTTTACGACCTACGTAAATTGTAGTTTAGAAAAGAAAAATGTCATGTATGTTAGAACGCTCAATAGGAAATTATTCACTTTAGGCTTGACTTCGCAGTACGATTCTCTTAAACCTGAACAAGTGATTTTTAACAGATCTGATAAACTGCTGACAGATGATGATAAAGATGCACTTAGCCTTGGTTTAAAATTTTGTTTTCCTCCTGCGAAACTGTGTTACTCGCAACATTTCCTTGCCTTTGAAAAATTATGCAATTCATTGAAGAATAATTCCATTTATCGTATTAATACTGATTCTGTAAGCCTTGTCCAGTCTACCATTAGAAATATTGCTTTTACCTCCTATTATACTTTTCGTAGTAGTTTATCTGCTTACCAACGCTCAATTATTAGAACTCTCAAAGCTCTGCGGAGTGATAGGAGCGTTATCGTTACGAGACCGGACAAAGGGAAGGGTGTTGTCATTCGATCTCATGACTCTTACTTGTCAAAAATGCAAACTATATTAGCAGATTCAACTAAATTTATCCGTTGTACCGGTGACTTGAAGCAAACGTTGTTCAAGGTAGAAGATAAAGTGAATAGATTCATGGACAAAATTTATTCTAAACGCATTATTTCTGATGAAGCTAGGAAGACCTTGAAGACTACCGGTAGTAAGTTCGGTATCATGTATGGCTTGCCCAAAATTCACAAGAAAGACTTTCCTCTGAGACCAATTCTTTCCACAATTGGGACGGCAAACTATAATTTGTCTAAGTTTCTAGTAACTCTTTTAACACCGTTTTCGTTAAGCGCTTTTACTATAAAGGGCTCATTTTCATTCGTGCGCGAAATTTGTTCAATGCCCAACAAGAACTATATAATGTCTAGTTTTGATGTTGTATCTCTTTTTCACGAATATCCCGGTAGACGAAACTATTGAAATAGTATTGTCAAAATTATTTGCTAACAATGATGATTTTCATGGTTTCGACAGGCAGAGCTTCAACAAACTACTACAAATATGTACTAAAGATAATCTGTTTTTATTTGATGGAAACTTGTATTCGCAAAAGGATGGTGCTCCCATGGGAGGATGCGTTTCACCGACTCTGGCTAATATTTTCCTCTCGCACTACGAACAGCTTTGGTTGAATGATTGTCCTGATGTTTTTAAACCAGTATATTATAGGAGGTATGTCGACGACACTTTTCTTTTGTTTCGTGATGCCAGCCATATTACCTTATTTCTAAATTACTTGAACAGCAAACATCCGTCAATAAAGTTTACCCATGAAAAAGAAACGAGAAATAAGCTCAACTTCTTGGATGTCTGCATTGAAAAGTGTGAAAATTCCTTCCAAACAAGTGTTTATCACAAATTAACCAATACTGGTCTGGGAATGAAGTTTAATAGTGCAATAAATGTTAACTTTAAGTACAACCTTGTTTCTGGTCTTGTAAATAGAGCTTTTAAAATCTGTTCAACGTATGACGCTTTTTCAGCCCGATTTGAGTTTTTGCGTTCTTATTTTTGCCGTAACAGTTTCCCGCTCTCTGTCGTAGAAAAAATTTTCCGTGCAACCATTGAATGTAACCGCAAGGATAAGATGCCAAATTATGATATGCAGAAAAAATTTTTATGTATATATCCGTTAACTATATGTCAAATGCATTAAATCGCTATGTTATGGAGGAATTAAAATTACTACTGTCCAAATATTACCCACAGCTCAATCCAAGAATTATTTTTCGCAATGGCTTCAGTGTTGGTAGTTTCTTCCGGTTTACTGATAGGATGCCTAAGTCTCTACAAAGTTGCGTCGTTTATAAATATACATGTAGCCAGTGTAATGCTACATATTGTGGAGAGACCACTCGCCACTTAGTAACGCGCATAGCAGAGCATAAGGGCATGTCCGTACGTACTGGTAGAGCTACCAACCAAACCTTACATAGTAGTATCAGAGATCATGCACATTTAGATGGTCACCCAATCAATCAGAATAACTTTGAAATTATAGGGCACAGTAGTAGACAAGATATAAGATTATTAGAAAGCATCCTCATTCATCAGATTAAACCAACATTAAACGCAACTGATTCATCTGTTCCTCTTCAAGTTCTTAATTAAGTTTTGTTCACTAACATGTGTTGCTCTTATAATTCCTGATGTAAAATTTATGTTTCTTTTCCGTTTCAGATACTGATGATGAGTGTAGTAGTACTCGAAAGCTTTACTTTTTAACAAAGATGACTTCTTGAAAGATGTTTTTACCTTCCTTGATAATTCTGTTTTTATGTAGATTACGTTTCCCTAGAAATAAATCAGTAATTACATTGATTTTGTTCGAGCCTCTCTTATATAAAAATATTTTCCCTACAAGAAAAACGCTTGACAGCCCTAGCTAAAAATGTGACATTAAATATTTTTGTGCAATGAATGCATGTGCTGTCATGGTGGGAAACTTCAATAATTTAAACGTAGCCGAAAATTGAGCTAAAGTGATCGTGCTTCTAAATCTGTGATACAAAATTTGTTTGCAGTCTTTCTGAAATTCAGCCGATTTTTCTGACACTTAGAAAAATTTTGCATACCTTATTCGTATCTGTAGGTTATAGTATAACAGCTTCTTGGGCATCATATCACTGGAAAACGTTTTTAGTCCGCTAGGAAATAAAGTTTATTTTCATCACGTCGTAACGTCATGCGAATAAGTAAAATTGTTTTCAATTTCTTTCAGACTAGCAGGATCCGTGGAAATTCCACGGAGAATGTCATTGTTGAGCTAGATGGATCCGCTAGGTGGATCCTATCCTAACCGAATCGTTCGTGATAATATGTCAAACATAAAAAAACTTGGACCCATAATAAAATTCCGTCAACTTTACCTAACATATCTTAACCTATCCTATCCTTACCTAACCTATCCTAACCTAACATATCCTACCCTAACATACCGTAAACTATCCTATCCTAACCTAACTTAACCAATGTCATCATTCAGTTAGGTGGACCCGTGAGAAAATTCGGGCAAAATTATCTAACAAATTCTAACATAACATATTCTAACCAAACCTATTCTAACCAAACATATACTAGCGCATCGTATCCTAGCCGAAGCTATCCTGATAATACGTCAAACGTAAAAAAAATCGTAGACCCGTAAAAACTTTCATCAACATCATCTAACCCAGGGGTTCTCAAACTTTTTTCAACCAAGGACCACTTTTATTACACAAAAATACGCTGAGGACCTCCTCACATGTGTTCCCCTCAGGAATATATGTAGATATACATTGTACGCACTGTTTCATAATATCAACATCCAACAGTCCTGGGAAGCAATAAATAAATATATTATCTGCATCCCCTGTTAAATACGTTAAGTTTTGCGGACCCCCTGACAAAACGCCACGGACCCCTGGGGGTCCGCGGACCCCACTTTGAGAACCCCCGATTTAATCTGGTAAAGCATTATGTGAATAGGCTTTTCAAAACACAAGGTTTCAAAATTGAACTTGAAATTTTCTTAACCTATGGTAACTTAACCCTTTGCTGCTCCTCGTCCATATTTTGCCTTCTTTGCCGAATTAAATTTCTCTGACGTTCTTGATACTGTGCCCGCTGTTCGTCATCCATATTTTGCCTTCTTTGATGGGATAAATTCCTTTGCTGCTCGCGATACTGCGATAGCTGCTCCTCATTCTGTCGCGAGCAGCTTTCAATTTTCGCTCGATTGTGTGGATCTAAGTCGCAATTATCACTTAAACATGCAGAAAAAATGCTAATCCTATCTAGACTTACCACAGATTTGTTTGTAAGATACGGTCTGCTGATGAAATATATTTCTTAACAATTAGGAAAATTTGATATAAATTTTGAAAAAAACAAGGCATGTAAAAGCGATCTTTTAATGTAACACTCAGGAATTCCGGATCCATAACACAGTAAACTCGGATGAGAGCGTAACGAAAGGAGGATCAAGCAGAATATTATACAGAAAATGAAAAATATTTTTAAAAAAGAATCTGACGCAGAAAAATGTTTAACTGTTTAACAATTTTCATAACCATCTTGGAACAAGGATCAAGACTAAAACTAAACAGGATAAATTAGACAAATGTAACCATTCATGAGAATGATTAATTTTCAAGATTTTTGGCCGTATTTTATGTCCAAATCTAGAGACGTGTTGGTGGATGATATCTGAAATCGATCAGGTATAGCTTGACGAGTTGAAGAAATAATCTTGCTACATGCATCTTGAGTGAAGTATTATCAATTAAAACCATAAAATACCTTTTTTATTGATGTTTTTGTATTAGAAGTATATCTGTGAACAGCACACTCAGATTTCTTGAAAAGATTCGAACTCTTGAACCAACGCTTCCGTTTTTGAATATTTTGCTTCATTGTTGACAAACCATGCCTCGTTTGTAGTTAGTCACGAAGGGATACACATTGTCAAACTGACTGTTTTTTGGCAGTATATTTTTTGACAACATTGTAATTTAAAAAATCTAGGTATTACAGGAGCATTGTGGAAACTTTTACAACATTCCACATTTTAATTTCACTGTAAGAAACTGTTTTAACTGTTCGATATCTTGCAACAATTTTTTCCCTATGGTCTGTGAAAATCTATTTTACACCTTCGAATCAGGGTAACGATGTCGCCTCCCATCAGTGCCACAGATGCTACATAATGTCGATATTTAGCTGTCGCGTAAGCCACAGCAATTTTTTTATGTTCTCTGCTATAGAAGCAATTGTCTTAATATTAGCTATGCATACATACGGAGCTATCGTGGTCTGCACTCTGCGTAGATGGAGGCAGGGACAATTTATCTGATTCTCGAACTTTTCCTGATAAACTTAGCTTTTTCTTTCATCTAAATGCAGTCTAGGAATTTCGTTTCCTTAGTTGTAGCGTTTCTCAACCTAAACGTAATTTTTGAGAAATTCGTAGAACAATGAGCAGTAATCACTCTTTTGAGATTACAGAATTCAGATGATGAACGTCTAAATTGCAATTCCGATGGGATAAAGATTTGTTAATATACCACTTAGGTATATAGATATATAAAAACGTTTAGCTATGTCAAAATAGGATTTATTCAGCGGCATTCGAACACTACCTTCTGCAGCATTTAGATTTCGGAATTAATTTCATGCTACACGACTCTCTTCACAGCAGTTTTCCAGCTGCCTTTGCATTGAACTGATGGATGCAATTGTGAAGTATCAGTTGCACGCTGCAGTGAGTAACAATGTTATTATAATTTCTTGCAGTTCTCTCTCTCAGTTGCACGTTCCTCAGTCGAGCTTTATTTCATTCAATTTTTGAATCTGTATTTTTTCGAAATGCGTTTATTTCAACCGTATGAAACATTGTAAAAAAAACTTAAAATTTGAGTTGTCTAATCAATTGCTTATAACTATGTTCATTTTATGCAATTGAAAAAATCACAAACTGGTTTCACGAGAATGTTGCAAAACTCAGTACTCTAATTTACTATTGGGTCTAATTCCAGAAAATTACTGTAGCTAAGAACCAATGCACCTGTTCGTTTTCAAGTTTTGGAAAAGCCAACTCCATTGGATTAGGTTAATAGAACTGGAGCTTCGAATGCGGGTCCATGTAGCCCGACGCCCGAAGAAAGGTTTGCTTTTTGTACTGAGCACCATCTGGAGGGTGGAAACGGGATGCTTAAATTGAGTTTTCAATAGTTGACTTTATAGTCAAGTTTTTCGTTAATTTCTCAATTTACGATCTCGCGAAGTTCACACTTTAAATGCCAAGAGGATTTACATTCACTAGTTTACTTTGATTTTATTTTTCATCACGGAAAAAATAAACAGTGATATCGATCAAGAAAATATAAATCTCGTGCTGCAACTCGATCTCTCCAAAGCATTCGATAGCGGCGAGCATGAGCTACTTTTACGAAACGTATTGAACCTACGAGAAGACACGCAATGGTTTGAAAGTTACTTATTAAATCGGTCCAGTCCGTTTAGGTACGAGTTGTCTCCATCCATGCAAAACAATTTTGGTGTTCCTCAAGGATCTATTCTAGGTCCGCTATCGTTTTCTATTTTTATTAACAATTTCTCTCCAATGCTGTCTAACACACGAATCTCCCTGTATGTAGATGATGTTCAAAGTGCAATCAAAAGTTTTGTATCGGAAATACCGCAGACGCAATTTAAAGCTGAGATCTTATTACTTAGCCTGAAATCATGGTTTAACTAAAATGATCTCAAATTGAATGCGAGTAAAACGCAATACATTATTTTTGAGTCCAAGACGCAGTAAAAAATTCAAAATCTCACTCATACGGTAGGGAATGATGAAATCATGCTATCTGAAAAAGAAAGTAAAAATTTCCGGTATTTGGTTCGATAGAAACATGTCCTTTAAATCTCACGTTGAGAAAATTTGCAATGAAATTTACGGAACTTTAAGGTTTTTTCATCGGATATAGGGTATGCTCCACGAAAAATCTAGATTATTGACCATTAAAGCGTTAATGTTATTGCGTATTGACAAATACAGCCTAGTATGGTGAGATATACCTCAATATCTTCAAAAAGGATTACAGAAATACATGAATTTTGCAGCCAAGGTGGTATTGAATGATGAATTTGAAATGAGTGATCACGTAACCCCTCTCCTAAATATACTCAGCTGGACTCCTAAGCTAAAAAGGTTTCCCGTGCACAAAGCCCAATACGTATTTTTCTCTTAATATCTCCCTGAGAGCAATGCTGATATACAGTAGTTCAATTCCATCTCCCCACCATCACCAACCTAAAGACGAATAGGAGAGTTACAGTAATGTCTTGTTCCACTACCGTTCATCTGACATTGGGCAGAAGGCTCTGACAATATCAGGCGCCTTACTCTGGAGCAAACTTCCCCAGAATATCAAAATCCCTCAAACATTGAAAGAATTTATAAACAAAATATCTCGTCATCTTACGTCTCTACAATAATTATAAGCTGCAGTACATACTGACAAAGGAGTTACAAATTTCTATCACTAATTATCCTATATTTCAGTACATGATACCACATGCACTACATTTTTATGGTATTCGGATGGAATGGGATTGCTTGTTAGCTCATATTTACTCACAAGTTTATATATATGTGTATGTTTGTTGTATGTACGTATGTGTGTAAATGTGCATATATATATGTATGTATATAAATATATGTACTTCTAATCTACGTTAAAGCATCACTTTTTGTGAAATTTCTAATCAAGTAACTTGCATTTGTCCTATAAATATCAAATTTTTTAAATTTATATTTTCAATATATCCTTAATCCCCATCAACATGTCACGTTACCTACCTCGTCACCTCTTTATATTATTGTCCAGCATTTAAATGAGAAATATCATAAATTTGTTGTATGATTTAAAGCATGCTCTTGGAGGCAGTGAACTCACTTCAATTTATTGTGCTCGCTCGAAAATATATTTTCAAAAACCTTCCAGTTTGACCTGTTAGTTATGAATATAATTTATCCACAAACACATTCAATAAACATTTTATCTCTGTATCACCTGTGGTATATAAATTGTTTGTTTAAATTGTTTGTTTAAATATTATTCCGCAATGTCAAGAAAACCAAAGCTGATATGTCAATGTACGTGGAAACTCTCATAAGTGTTTTCACCCCACTGAATTCATGTAACGAAAATAATTATAATGAATGAATATTTTGTTAGGTAAATTCCGTAAAGCTGCGACGTGAAGAGACATTGGAATGTTTGGTATAGCGGATGTCGGGATTCAGAAAAACCGTTATACCTCCAAAAGGGCTAGTTTCGCCTAGCAAGGGTGCTTTGCCTTGAGAATTTGGGACAAGAAGGTCGAGTTTGGACTGATCGAGATAAACCGTTGGAGCAAAACGACGGCAGCGTGGGGACAAGCGAGCTTTCTTCGAGAAAAGGAGGTGCGAGGGGCAGCCGTGAGGAAGAAAGCAGAGATTCGTCTCAAGTGGCCAATGGGAGCGCAAGAAAGCACCGAGCGAGTAGGTGCATCAGAGGCACGCGAGGACATAGCCAATGGGATTTCAAAGCATCAGAACAAGCTAGAGCTCCACCAATCAGGAGTAAAATACTGCCGATGGAACAACAAAGATTCGAGAACCTTCTAGAAGGAACCAAGGGAAACGGATAAAAGGACGACTCAAGAAGAAGCGTGAGGTCTTTTTCTCTCAGTTACGCAATAAGAGAGACACGTAATTTGCGTGCGGGCCGGGGACCCGGCAGCCGACGGCGTGCCTGGCATGAGGACAACTCAAACCTGACATCAAAATAAAGTACATCCAAAACAACGTTAATGCGTCAAGAGCATAGCATCGTTTCCAGCTTTGCATCGGTGAACGCCAAACGTAAGAAGGACGATGGCGGGAGGCACAGCATGTCAACGACTCCACTGAAAATTCGTGAAGTTATTCTACGCCTACTCCAGGCTGACAAGTACTTTCAGTATGCCGAATTGGAACCACACAACCACGAAGTCTGCAGCAATGCGGGATCAACCTGCGAGATCTAGAACAATCAAGCTCATTCAGCACGCTCAAATTAAGAACTCTGAACGAATGGCAGCAAGCGACCAACACCCGCGAGGCGGGCTGCACGAAAAGTACCAGCGGAAACCAGCTTAATTAGCCTGACGTGAATTCTTCAAGCATCAAGTGGAAGCGGCATTATATCGACGCCAACTACGCATCACAGAACAGTGTGGGTGTTTGATTAGAATTGCGAACTCATCACAAGTTTTAAGTTTGATAATAAAATAGCACTTCGAAAAGAGCCTTGGAAAAGCGTCCTGCCTAAAGGCCTAAAGCGTGTCATCAACATATTGTGCTTTGTGTTGTATTGTCAGGAGTATTGCGTTTTCCTTAGCCTCAGTGTGGTTGGCAAGGGTGCTGCGTTGGGCCCCGCGCGAAGCGTTCTAATTTGTTATGCCTTGTGGTGAGACAAAGGTTTACTACTCTTGCGTTATCCTTATATCGTGCTTTATGATTCTCTTAGGTATGTCATAACCTTTTGTGCAACACTAAAATTACGTGATCGTTAACAACACGCATTAATGATTCGCAGTGTGCATTTCTCTCATTTTGTGTGCCATTTATATCGAGTTTTTATGTCGATAATCCAAGCGCGAACTTTACATTTGAATTTTGCTCAAGCCTCATTTTATCTGCCATTTCGTTCAAATAGTCTCTGTATGATCCATTACACCCATTAACTTACGTGTTCAACATTAAATAAAGCTAATTAAATTTTCCAAGTTTTGTCGTTATTATCACATGCTGATCGTGCTGAGGTAGACTCGTAACGCACACCATGCTATTCCTGCTATTCTAATTTCCTACCTTTTCTGTCCTCTCTCCGTGTGTGCATTTTCCCTTCTTAAATTTCCCTTTCCTCTTCTACTATCGAGGTTTCAATCCCTCTATCGATAAGAGAGACTCACACTTCTCTCCTTGTATCGTGACAACTCATCATCTTTATAATTCTTTTACTGCATTCGAAAATATACATTATTAAAGTTCAATTAACTAGTTATGAGACATATTTTTTATGATTTCTCTCCCTCTTTTGTACAAGCAATGACATGGGCTGCCATGGCACCTATCTAGGCATGTATATCCAGTCAGGACCTTCTATATTGAAATATTTGAAGAAGCGATGTAATTTATCTTATGCAATAACTTTAGAGGACATCAGTGGTTGATTTTCTTATTCATGTCCTAAAATGCTCTTGCTAGCCTGGAGTGGTAATTTATCATTTCTTACGCTGGAGAATATATAATGACAACACTATTTAGGTAATTAATTCGACATATCGTTTCAATTATTTTGCTAATGCAACATGAATACAATGGTTTCAATTATGTTGCAAATGCAACATAAATGCAACATCAGAATTGTGCAACAATCCTTCTCTTGTTTATAACTCCACTGAACACTTTTTTCTGCCAGTTTTATTAGCGTCGGAAATATCTCATAAATTTCAGTTATGTTCAAAATTTTTATTCTCTCAGAGCACGTTATTTGATATATATACAAGTTGATACATAGGAATGAAAAATTGTTCCGAATTTGGACGTCGTAGTCCTAGACGCAGAAAAATTTAAATCCGCCCATTCTACTTTCAACATTAATCCCTCATATCACAAATTCGTATGCTCGTATTTCAATAAAAGTGTGCCCTGACTTGAGTGTTTTCAACAATGCGTCACTAGGATTATGTTTTCTTTATTATTTGTATTGATATGCATTATCAAAATCAAATAAACGCAACGAAGGGAATGCATTTTTTCGTGCTTTTTCTCTCAATCATTTGTTTCGGCGATTGACATGGGTATTACGATACTCATTTTTTAATATCAACTAAAAATGTTAATATTAATAAATTTAAAAAAACGATGTTATACGCACATTTCATATTATCAACTTCATTGAAAATGAATTTTCTTTCTTTTTCATATATATGTCTACATCATGCCTTATAACTAGCCTCACATGAGTGCCCCAAGTTACGGGAAGCTCCAGCCTGGCCGCACAGGCTGGAGCTTCAGCTGCCAATGTCAGCAAGATGAAAATTGAAAACCCTTAAATCGGTTTACCTACATGGAACTCCTGTGGACGATTCTCTGAGGGAGTAAGAGAGGGCTTAGTCATAAGGGGATAAGTGGCAGCATGCCTTGTACAATGAATAATACAGAGATCCCAGAACTATACTGTAGGAAGCGGGTCTATTTTCATACTAAAGTCCTACGGTTTTCAATTCCTTCGAAATTCTTCCGTGCGTGCGGGAACATGTCCGACTTTTGGCTTCGTTGCAAATTGTTAATCTGGTGTGTTCAGCTGTCTTCGTTTGTCATCGCATCCCTGCTACGTCTGCGTACGTAGTGGAAATAAAGCCTTCCAATTAGCAGGGCCAATAAACGCAGGACTGCAGGAGTGCAGCTGTGCCCGTGAAAGCGATTTAGCTTTCTTTAGTCTACCATGGGCGTCGACTGGAATCAAAGTTGGTACATTAATCTGAGACCGCCAAGGTTGATAATTTATTACATCGTCATTTTCTGCTACCACACTTCATATTTCCACACAAGATACTTAGCCTTATTTCAGTGGATGTGCAGTAACAAAAATAGTATTCGTATTCAACTTTAAATTTCATTGCAGAGAATGTTTTTCCAAGGTTCCTGTTCACGCGAACGGTTGAAAAGCAGTTTTTATTTTCATTTCTACTACTCAATCGAGGATTTGGGAGAAGCTTTTTTCACTTATGCGTGGGAAATCAGCTACTAAGGATAAACATTCACATTTAGCATGAAACGATCACATTCGTTTTTTAAATCAGAGTCATTTTCTCAAAATTGTCACTTTAAGACGTATTGGTGTACGCGTTGTATGTGATTTGACTCTGTGCCTGTGAACTCATTCGTAAACAATACTGCTGGAAATATAGCTTATGTTTCACACCCGTTAATATGAGCTATTTACATCAGGTAGATTGGTAACAGTGGGGAACGCTCAATTTGTTGCATTGAAAAAAGACTTTTCTTCAGTCATTGAGTGTGTTGATTCAAATCTGAAGTCGTTTTTTTGTGTGCAAGCTACAGATTTTATGCAATTTGACATTTTGAATTTTTCAGTACTGTAAGAAATTACATTATCAGCCACATTTCTTTCGTTCACTTGAATCTTATAACGGTAAGAAAGACATTCTTGTATATTCATTACCGCAAAAGAAACAGAACATTAAAATGTGATTTGAGAGTAAGTTACACTATTGTTGTTTGTGCCGTATTTTCTGATAGCTGTTCTTCGAAAACATCAATCATCATCCCAAAGTTAGATTAGCATCCTTCAGAACATCACTACAGCTGATGAAAGCTTATCAATTTGCTCGTACGTTGTTTTTAGGCGAAATTTGCATTTGTAACTTTATCGTTTGTACACTCCATCTGTGTAATCTCGTTTAATGCTCCTGCAGTAGTCATCCATCATACTTTTGTCTCAGCGCCCTTGGTAGCGTTCTACCATTACCTTTAGGCATCGGTGGAATCGTTCTCCTTGTTCGTCACTCACCGGTGAGAGGTTGTCCGGGAACCTATCGAGGTCCCTAGGTTGTCCGGGAACTTATCGAGGTGGCTGTTCAAAGAATGAGGCTTGATGCTCATTTCAAACCCGAGATCACGAAAAGAGAGGGGCATTCTGGTTACAAGTTCATTGAAGTTCTTCGCCTTATTGTTTCCAAGGAAGTGATGAACGACTGCCGCATAGGATAACCATGCTGCTTCTTCTAAAGTGGTCATCTTAGCAATAAACTGGTCATCACGAATTAGGGTTGAAACTATGGGCCATCAAACACGCTTGCTTTGATGTTCTCAAATGATAACCCTGGTAATGATGAGATGATGTGATAGAAACATTCACCTTCGGTATCCAGTGCCTTGACCAATTACTTCATCATACCTAATTTGATGTGAAGAGGAGGAAAGGTGATCGTATCTCTGATTACAATTGGGTCTTGTATGATATTTGGCACCCCTACGTTAAGGGTATCACGAATAGGCCAATCCTTCTGGACCCAATGTCTGTCAACGTGCTCGGCTGTTTAAGTCAACGCAAATGATCCAATTGTGCTCATGATACTTCAGTAAGTCCATTACCATTCTCATATCGAAGTCTTCCCGCAAATGCACTGAGTGACCAAGTGCTGCTCCATATACATTGCCATTAAGTAAAAAAAACACACTTTAGACTGCGTTTTGAAGTGTGTAAAAAGAGTCTCCATTCAGTAGGATTACAGATTACACCGAGTTCTTTGAGAAGCCCTGGGATGTCATGGCAGTAAACAAACTGTCTTCTGAAAGAAGGCCGGTCACGCTTTCTGAAATATAATACTTCAAGAAAGTGGTGATCAACAAGATATCTGCCTTGTAATCCTGGTGCCAAAAGCTCTGCTGCTTTCTTTGAAAAACGTAAAACCTGTACTAAATCATTCAGTTCAGCCTGGGGAAGAGGTTTGGGGACGGGGAAAGCTTCAGTGTCTGAAGAACAGTTCTCCGATTGTGAAAACTTTTCTGACAATTCCCTGTCACAACTGTCTTTGTTCGCTTGTATCATGGCCAATGCCTTTATCGCCAAATGAAGGAAAGCCTTTGAAACTGTAACAGGAACTTCTTCAGAGTGCGGAGCAGGCCGAATAGCTGAGGGAATGTTCGGATACGTAATCTTATGTCGGTTTTTCCTCCCAACACCCCTTGTGTTTAGGATGCAGAAATAACAGTTACATGGTTGGTGGGTTCGTGACAAATCATTGGAACTCCACCAAAAGGCAGACATTTGCGTTTTCCTTCGGTCCTGTCTTCAAGCATTTCCTCACAAATGGGGCAAACAACGTGAGGAGCTCATTGCTTGTCTTGACACCAAGATGAACTTCAAAATATGTCATGTAGGCACACTTGGCAAACGAGGACATGTTACGTCTGTGACGATCAAGTGTGTAGCATTCACATGTGTAGCAGAAGGCATCAGGTTTGTTTCTGCAATGATGTGTCCTCTTTAGAAGCCTTTTTTGAACTGAAACAAAAGCTGAATGATCAAAACATAAGAAGCTATCTCTATATGTCCATGTACGTGAAAATACTTATACATGGTTTACGCATGCTCCCATTTGAACAATTTCATTAACATAAAATTACATACAAAGTAAAGCTTGTTGAAAAAAACTCATTTCAGATAGATATCAGCGTTTAAAAATTCTTTAGAATCCATTAAAATACCAAATGCAACACAAAGTTATTGAAAAAGTTCCCCAGTGTAATTGAATACTGAGATCTGGGCGTAAGAAATTTATACCAAGGCTTTAGAAAAAGCTGAAACTCTCTGAAACTGAAACTCTCTGAAACTCCCTGAAACTCTCTCTGTCATTTTAGACTCGCTACCAACATTGTTGTCAACAAAACATGAATTACAGAAATTCCTGGTACGAGATACTCATGCCGTTCCAGTGCCTGCCAACACATGCGCTCGAACGGGTCTGAGGGTTGGTGGAGCCCACCATCCTCGGCGGCCCGTGGACTGGGCACAGACAGCTCCTGGCTCAACGCATACAACGACATTCGCGCCAAAGAAATAATGGAGTTGTTCAGAGAGTTTAAATTAGATATTATTTCTGTACCGAAACTCATTGGATGTTTTTTCAGGTAAAATATGTCTGTGAGCGGGCCACTGCGACGTACTCGTGCAAGAAACTTTTGTTTCATGCAAGATAATTTTAAGCAAGTGTGATGATACATGTCTCATGTTGTAATATGTTGCACACAATCTCGGGTGTTCGATGAGTCCTTGTGAATATTTACTGAATAATAATAGCTTTTGGATTTGAGGAGGTCAACCCAGGTCCCTAGAGGTCCGATGAGCCATTTTTTGTTGTTGTTGAAAAAAGACCCTCGGGTGGTGGACTATTCGTTTCTAAATTTTTTTGGCGCTACGGACGCTAGATCCCCCCCGGGAGTGTTAGGGTACCAAAAATTTTGAATTTGCGACCCCATATGAAAAGAAAACCAAACGGGAAATGGAAAATTTGAAAGCGTAACTTTGATTACAATGCTTTAAGGATTATAAAACTGTCTTTGGTTTTGTTCTAGCAGAAAACTCAATGAGTTCTATTTTTTTGAAAAATCAATGAAAGTGAGCTAAAATAACAAAATCCCAAATTTAAAAAAATGAGGCTTGAGTCGAAAAAATGAATGAAAGAAATTGTGTTTCTTTTTAATTAATACACATTATTGTCAAATTTCATAAGAACCAGACTACAAATTAAAAAGTTCATAATTTTTATAAAAAAAATAATTCTTCTTGTAAATAAAAATTCAGTGTGAATATGAAATTATGCATGGAGATTATCGAAATAAAAATGAAAACAGCATTCAATTACATAAATTGTCCATTATATTACAGTTCTGATAAAAGTTTATTTATGCCTTATTACTAACAACCCTTATTTTCAACATTCAAAATAATAGAAGTCAGGTAGTTTCTATTCTAAGAAAATACAAGGACAGTTTTAGAATCCTTGAAGCATTGCAAACAAAGTTAAGCGAACCAATTTTCCATTTGAAACTTTTTTTTATGTGCAAAAATTAGTTGAAAAATTTAAATGTTATTAGTGATCAAATATCGCATATAAAAGTGAACGAAAAGTTTCAAATGGAAAATTGGTTCGCGTAACTTTGTTTGCAATGTTTCAGGGATTCTAAAACTGTCTTTCGTTTTGTTCTAGCATATATACTCAATGACTTCTATTCCTTTGAAGTATTCATAATAATATATCAAAAAACTAACATTTCGTACATTTTAAAAAACAAGGCATAAAACGAAAAAGTTATATGTATAAAGTGTTTTTTTTAACAAATACATAAGCTGGCAAATTTTCAAACGAATCGGATAAAAATTTAAAAATCGTTGGGTTGACCCCCTTAACTCAATTACAACACCAAATAATGACACAAAATCATGAGTTACTAAAACGGTATTGACATTAGGCAAGCATTCTCCATGAAATACTGTTAACAATTTTTCATGTCATATTAGCCATCTGCCCGACACTCGTGCTCCGCTGATGACATCGCGCGTCTGAAGGTTTAAATATTGCAATGAGGGTGGGTGCATTAGTGCATCGCTGTTCTCTAAGTAAATGTGTAACAAATTGCGAAACGAATTTGTAAATCCTCAAGAAAGGTCGTTTTCGTGAGGGAATATTTTTTTAATCTGCTTCAGTTTTATATGGAAGGTGGGTAACTAGAAATGAGAGCCAAAATTACTTCGTTCATTTTGCATTGAAATTTTGAGCAGGTTTAATCCATTTAACTGTCGCCTGGTAATTAATTCATTATCATATCGGTGTAATGACTCACTCCAGCGAGACTACATTAGTCCAAAATTCCCTGCTTCCGCGCAAAAAATTCGTCATTGGTAATGGGATGTGCATGTTGGTGGAAGCCTCTACGTTATAACAGTGCAGGGTTTTGGAATTCACGTTCTCGCCGAAACAAAGCAATTACCGCTCATGCGTTGCAAATAAGCTAACTGATCAGCATGGCTCCATAAATCTAATTATGTTCACAATAGACGTGAAATTAGCTGTCCAACTCAATAAGCTGATGAGACCATTCTGTCGACATCATCAAAGCTGTGGCAGTCCATAAAATTTGCATGCATACAGAGCGCGGCAGACAAAAATGACAGAACTTTAATGTTACTTTTGACTGCAGCACTGAGAGTGCGTCAATGAGTTCAGTTTTATGCAGCCTATTTACGGAACGAGGCTTTTTACTTGCCTTTCTAAATTTTAAGTAGCAGTTGCAACAACGCCATTGCGAGTAATGAAGTTTTTATTCCGAAGAAAGCAACTCCTTAGTTTGGACCAAATTTAAAAAAATAGATGCTGATCTGTTAGAGGCAGACAAAGTTCAAAGCTGCTTTCCAACTCAAATCACCCTGCTAAAGTCCTTTTTTAAGCTCAAGCAGAAGCTCGTGGACATTTAAAAATGTTTACGATTCTCCCTGAAAATTTATATTTTTTAGAATATTATGTAAAATAAGTCAGAAGCGCAATAATTATTATTCTGTTTAATTATTCTGTTTAATTGGGTTGCAGTGGACGAGGTTGTCTGAATATTGCTGCTGCAACATAAACAACGTAGTCTCTTTTTTATTTGCATGAGTGAAATGATACTATATTCGTTTATATTCATTCTATAATAATAATAATGAAGGCATCTACGGATGCTTTATTTCCAGTGAAACAGTGACGATGAGCATTGACGAAAAAGGCCTAAGCATGCCACCACTCAAAAACCTGAAGTGTCAGAAACTCATAGAACTCCAAATGTGGTGACACTGCAATACTACAGCTCCACTGTGAGCACCTTTGCGAGAACAATCAGGCTACCACATTCAAAGAGCGTTTAGATAAGTGGTTCTTAACCTTTTTTTGGCAGAGACCCAAAATCTGCTAAAAATAACTGCCGCAACCCAAGCCTTCTCAACAAAAAAAAAAATCATTCATAATATGATTATTGTTTTGAGTGATTTTGTTTTTGTATTTATATTATTCAAACCCGTAGCGACCTAACGAAAAACTTTAACGACCTAACTTTGGGTCGCGATCCAGGGGTTTAGATATTTTATTGCAGACTTACAAGATTTTCAAAGAATAGTTTTCAGACTTCAAATGGCGTCTGCTCTCGGTACGGTGTGTCATTTTCTCACCAACATAGCCTCTCTTTTTGTTCTTTGAAAAGAAGCAGAAGTAAACAAAATTCTTAATTCGAGCAAATGGCGATTCTTGCTATTGAAATAACTACAAACTAACTCAAGAAGCTAGACGTTCTCTTTTCTACAAGACAGCACACGTGCTCATGCGTCAAGCATCGCATTAAGGGGTGTTTACACTAGGGGACATTTCGGCCGTGAGGCGCGACTCGTGTAGACGAGGCTCACCACTGAGGCTCATATTTGTGTGTGTGTGAGCCCGAAGTTCCATATTCGCTCTGATCGAATTCGTGAGGCGCAACGCACGTAAGCAGTGCTTCCACTATAGGGTAAAATACCCCATTTTAGGGTAATCAGGTGTTGTCTAGGGTAGAGTTTAGGGTAAAGCAAAATTCCATGATTTTTAGGGTAATTCGATTTCTGTCGAGGTAGCGCAGCAAAATTGTAGGGTAATGGCCAGTTGTCATTATCAATATAAAATTTGCTCTCAAGTATTACAATATACCTCGTGTAAGGTACATTGCGGAAGAAACGCTACCGAAACATTCATGAAAATGTTCAATAAGAGTCATATTTGGAACAGACTTGCCCGAACTCGCTATGAATTAGTTTTTATTGCACACTACGATAAGGCGCAAATTGCTGTGCACATCGCTGCAGATCTCCCAGAACTTAGATCTCTCTTCAGTATAATGTTGTCAGATTTGCTGCATAAATAACACCTTGGTTAATTAAAAGTAATTACAATAATTAAAGTGATATGCAACTTGATATAATGTTGGGAATTTTATATTTTTTAGGTTTACATAACTAACACGTAACTGTATCAAGATTTACACCAATACATCGATCATCGTCGTTTACTGGAATTGAACAGCTACATCACGTGTACAGAACGACACTGCCAGAGCCGAGGGTAGGTTGTTTTGTTTCATTCAGGTGCAATTAACTGTGCCAGGTGCAATATTGCGTCGTGACAAAATATTTGGTTACTTGCGTTTCAGTAAAATTGGTACTATTGAATAGATTCGGTGTGCGATGGAGCTGCTACACCACCCAAGAAGGAAAGCCAAATTGTATCGTCTGGTAAGCCCTTTTCAAGAAAAGGGAAGGAAGGATAGAGACAACTGTTTCGAGGCTAGTTAGGAAAGTCTAAGTCTTATACTTCAACTAAGGATATGGCATACTGTACTATATGCTGAACTATCATTTCGTTTGGTAAATCTGAAATTATTCTTCATGCTAACATTCAACGCCATAAAATCTCTCAGTGCAGTGAAGGAAAACACAAGCTATAACTTTGCTCATTTTATCACACGATCCAATTGACAAGTCAGGTATGAAAATTGAACTGCCGATAAGTGCAAATCTTTCTGAGCATGATTTACCAATTTCGTTACTACTGAAACAAATTTTTCTTAAAGAAAGTAAGCTTAGGGAAACAAAGAGCTTCAAACATTATTAGACAATGTTTGGGTAGACATCTACTAAGTGATCTTGTCGTTGTCCTTAATGAAGTTTATATTATGTAATAATTCATGAAACAACTGATCTCAGTAAAGCTAAACAGCTCGGAGTCATCGTCCAATAATGGAGTGGGAGTGCAATTAATAGCTCCTCTGTTCACCTCGTTGAAAAAAAGGATAGCACAGCTAAAGGATTGTTTACTACAAAAAAATTTCAGCGAAAAAAATAGATTAGATTAGTCGCAACAAATGCGATCCAAAGAGATGAAGGAGGAACGCACCATTTAGTATGGAGTTAAGGAAACATGGAATCTACGCAGAAAAGGCATAGAACCAGTAAGTTGGGAAAGAAGATTATGAAACAAGACCAAAGTTGAAGGAGAAAGTAGTAGGTGCTGAAAAACAGGACAGTAGTGAACCTAAAAAAGGGTTGTCTTTAACATAACAAAAACATTTTATTTCAACAAAGATGAAAGCCTACCTAACTCTCAGCTCGGGACCTCACATTGTCCCCCTTTGAGCGCTAATTCCCATAGATACCATAATTGTATCCCCTGAGGCGAGTGATAAAAATATTAAATTGAGCGACATTATAGGGTTCTGTTCTGACACGACTAACGTTATGGTGGGATCCAAACATTCTGTGGCTTCTTTGTTAAAAAAAAAGAATGTTCGACTTCATAGAAGAAATGTTGGATTGGTGGAAATACAGATATTGGGAGTGAATAAAAAAGGTTGTGAGACAGAAATCGAAGTTCTTCTTCTATTATTCTTGGCACAAGGGCTGACTAACGTAGGACTCCGATTCTTGGAGGAGCTACATGTATTCGACTGTAGGATTTTGACTTTTCGGCATGGTGGCTTTTGTCGAAAAATAATCTAGCCTTAGGCCGAGATTCTTAATTGTAAGGAGGTTCGTATTTGTAATTCAATTGGGCTAACTTTAAGCCTTGAGCAACATCTGCTTCGTCTAACTCAACGTAAATTATCTCTATGCGTAGTTTAATTCGAGCCAATTAAGCATACTGATCGCGAAAATTTTGGTGAAGTCGAAATTCTTCATTCAGTGCATTAGATTCTTTGCCCCGATCTTTGCAATTGCACCGATAATTAGTGTTTTTATGAACTTATTTCACGACTAAATTCCTCCTAATCTTTCTGCGCAAAAATTTTGAAACTGTGGTTGTGTTGTGTTCCATAAATAAATGTTTCGAGTATTACTTTGTCGTTCATTTCCTCTTACTATGTATTTGCTTCTCTCTGCTAGTCAGGAATGGATCACCTGGCCTCAAACTTTACGCTCATTGAACAAAGTTTGCAACTAGGTACCTATACAAAGAAGATAATCTATAGTGAAAGCAATATAAAATGTTGCACGTATCGTGACACATATGGCTCCGTAAAGTCAGAGAATTTCATTTCTTATAACCGCATGACCCTGATGTCGTATCATTTCTACACATATAAACATGGAAACATTGAATATTTTGATGTAATACCAGCAATGGGCATATTTGACATTTTAGGGTAATTTATGCATTTTTAGGGTAATCTTGAACAAAGTTTTAGGGTAGGAACTTCCGCACTCGTGGAAGCCCTGCACGTAAGCCTCTCAGTCTCAGCTCAGTGTGTAGTTAGCAGTCATCAGATGAGGTGTAGCCCTTTGCTCATCGATTACGGCTGACATAACGCTGCCACGAAAAACTACATTGCTTTTAATTGAAATTTATAAGCCCATCAATGCATTTGGCAGACCAAAGGCTGCGAATATAAGGAGACTGCTCTCCATTATATTTGAATGACCCGGGTACGAAACTCGGCGCTGGCGATTTTCTCTGTTGGGTATAGGAGAAAAATTCCAAGCACAATACCCCACTCTACCCAGGTGTCTGAAATGGGTACCGGTCTTGACCGGGGGAAAGCGTCATGGCGTCCTGGCGTTAGTTATAAGGCATTTGAAAATCCAATGTACAAGATGATATGTATCAGGCTTGATTGGAAATAAAGCATCCGTAGATGCCTTCATTATTATTATTATAGAATGAATATAAACGAATATAGTATCATTTCACTCATGCAAATAAAAAAGAGACTACGTTGTTTATGTTGCAGCAGCAATATTCAGACAACCTCGTCCACTGCAACCCATCTTTCATAGTAGCTGGCCACACACTGACTGATTTTGAGCAGCGCGCGTTCCGCGGCACGCTCCATGTTTACTAAACGCACATGGCTCATGTGAAGCTCCACACGAGGCGTCTACACGTGAGCCTGCAGCAAAATGTAGACCAGTGTAAACGGCCCTTTAGTCTCAGAACTACAAGTGTTCAAAACATTTCAACGCCGAGAATGCAGCCATACTGGATCGCTACTCTCTGAAATTTTCTGTGCGGTCTATGATCGAGTTTAAAACCTGTGCACACTGCAACGTAACAAATAAAGTCCCTGAAAAAAACAGTGCATGGGAGACAAATCTCCAAACGAACTCAGTAATAATGCACATGATTTGAAGCTGCATTTTGTTTTTAGTGACTTGACTTATTCTGAGTTTGTCGTTAATCCTATTCATATTAATTTTTCTTTTAGAACTCGAGGACCCCATACAACTCAAACTTCACATTGAACTGATTAGGAACTGAATATCGATTTTTATATCCGCGAAATGAAAACAATTTTGAGAAGTGACGTTGGAATAGCATTGGCCATTACTTTTTCAACTTTTTTGTAAAGTAATAATAATGATTAGTTAGAGCGTAAATTTGTTATCGGTGATTAGAATTTCTGCACCCTTTATTTCTGAGTGAAAACGGTTTTAGTTGGACAGTTCCAGAATTCAGAGTTTTTAAGCTGTGGACCTTAATTTTGTGGACCTTAATTTATTTCTACAGTGAAGAGTTGTTGTACAGTGGAGTTGATTTTTGTAAACATAAACAACTTTTTTGTAAACATAAACAACTTTCATAAAAAACTCGCAATCTTCAAGTTTCATTTGTCATTTCTGTCAAACTAAGCATGGTAGGTACGCAAGATTAAGAGCTCATTTCATATCGTTCAACGCTGTTTTGACACAATACGACAGAGGTTAGTCGACTTAGAGAATGGTTCGCAGCAATTTGAGGGATAAAATTACAATTACTCGCAAGACCCCCCACGAATGATTAAAAACAAGTAGCGCCCTACACAGTCAACCGACCTCCGTCGGAAATCGTCCCACGATGAATTCATGGCTCGGAAGTCGTCCCTGCGTGCCTGGAAGAGAACCCTCGCCGCGTAGACCGTATAGTTTTAACGCTTCATTTCTTCACTTTTAAGAACCACTCTAGAAGAGGCGAAGTAAGTAGCCCCATCCCTCCATTCACAAGACAGCATTATTCCTTTGCCAACAGAGTAGGGGAACCGTATATTTTCCAGAATACAGGGCAGAGGAACTCCCACGCACAATCCCCGGATTCCTCCTCACACAAGAATGGCCTCCAGTCTTCTCCCGATCTCTCCCTAGTCAGATCTGACTGCTGCTCGAAAGGCAGACGGAGCGTGGGTGGGATGCGAAACTAAAAGTTCCACAGCAGAAAAACATACAATGCGAGCGTCTAGGACTCGTTGAAACGGAACCGAAGCTGTTCTGCCACTCCAATAGCTGGGATGACCAAAGAACAATCTTAATTTTAGACAATGAGTGCTTTATTTTCTATAGTTTTTCTACGGGGAGGTGGCCCTCTGAGCAGTTGTTGAAGGGGGGGAGAAGCAGTGTGGGAACAGCTGTCAAGGTACCCCGTGTACGAGTAAATTCTCGAAGAAAGGACGAAAGGACGCTATGCCCAGTAAGGTCGGTAGGGTACCTTCAGTATGTACCCATTCATGGTCATTTTTCGGATAAAACTAGTAACAATAGAACTACCGCGAAGTACACTAGGGCATGAGAAAAATTCGCGCTCAGGATTTAGACCTGCTCTATGTAAGTGCATTATTTCACATTGCAGCGCATTTCTTTCTGTGAAACTCTGAAGTGAACGTTGTAGAAACGTTTTACAAGAAGTAAAGACCTGCTTTTAGTGCATATGGAATGTTATATGTTCATTTACAACGAAGAAGCAAAAAAGCAGGGAAAGAATTTTCCATCTATAAAGAAGGGGATTTCATCAAATAGATTGCAGAGGACTTCATCGAAGTAAGAATCAACTCCTTACACCTATTCAGTGATTAGTCTCTATTGCGTGCTCATAAAGTCTCTTTGGCTGGTGCTCAAAAGTCATAAGAATCTTCAAAAATTGATTAAAAATACAATTGGTGGCGTATTTTATTTATATTTGTTTTACTTTATTCAGCGCTTATTAAAATTTTCTACCTCAGTTAATAGACTTGTTGACTTATTCTCAAGATAACAATAAACTTGTTATCATGTTGAAATTGTGATTTACGTTGTGGATGACAGAGATCGACGCTCCTTTTAAAGATTAGTGGAGAAAAATCAACGTTAAATGTAAATAATAACTAGCGGGCTTTGAGAAGGTTCAAAAATATTTCTCAAAGGGCTGTAACACTGGAAGTGACTACGTTGCCGCAACACTTCTTAAGAAAGAGAACATGAAACTTTAATTAAATTGAACTTCATCAATGACACAGTTAGAAGCTACGAATTGGGCCTTAGGAGTAATATTTGCTTTTCGTTTAATTACTGTACAAAATTTCAATACTGAAGTTAATTGCATCGAGATGATATTAAAGTACGATGGAAAGTAAACAAGTTTTGCGCATAAATTATTCTGATATGGGAGAATCCTTCCTTATTTCCATCTTAACTGTCCATTTTTTCAATTTTTTCTCTACGTGTAGCAGTAATTATTGACGATTATTATACTTTTTGGTTGCATGAGTTCTGTCACTTTAGTCTAATGTATTTGGGAACACTGATTCCGAGAGTGGCTTTCGTTAGTGAAAATAAGGTCTACTTTTTATGCTAAGCGACCCTGTTTCTATTTTAATCAAGAATTATGAAATGAAATCCAACCACTATAGAAAGGGGTCATGTATTTTTTACATATTTCAGAAAGCTGTCAGAGAAAAAATGACTTTTCAATCAAGTAAACGGAAATGTGTGACGCATCCGGATGCGTTCTGCTACGTGAGGTACAGTCACAGCTCCAAAGGAAAGAAGGAACATTTGTGAATTTGTGAAGAGAGCTTACTTTTCTTATTTCAAGTGATTTTTGGAGATCAAGAAAAACCTTGGGCGCCACATAAGGCACGTCATTCCTGCGAAGAATACTTGCATCACTGGACTAAAAGAAAAAAGAAAATGGCATTCTGATGAAATGGCGTGAGCCACGAGACCATGTCACTGTCTGTTACTTCTGCTTTACTGATGTTGGTTTTACTGGTAAATCTCGCCAGCTTATCACATACCCTAGTCTTGATTCAGCAACCAGATCGACCTGTGCCCCATTCAGATGATGTTCCAAAACCTATCTTCACTTAACTTTTTTCTTAACTGTGACAGCTAATGTGACACAGGGTTGGCAGAGGAGTCAACTAACAGAAACAGTGACTCAGATTTTGAAGGAGTATGAACAGAGCCGCAAACATTTAGTCATGCAGAACTCAATGATTTAGTTCGAGCTCTGGGTTTGTCTGAAAAGCTGTCAGAATTGTTGGCTTCACGATTAAAAGCGAACAACTTGCTGGGAATGAACGAAAGGTAACAGTCTATCGCAACAGAGCAAATAACCTCTTACAATAATTCTTTGATTCTAAATTCAACTTCGTGTACTGTTGTGATATTCCTTGGTTAGTAACCGCGTTGGCAGCTACAGTTTATGATCCAAAGGAGTGGCACCTTTTTATAGATAACTCTAAACGAAGTCTGAAATGTGTTTTATTTCACCTAGGCAACATCTTTGGCGCAATACCCATAGGACAGTCAGTACACCTGAAAGAAAAATATGAACACATCAGAACAGTATTTGAGTCACTGAAATATGAACACAAATGTAACATATGTGTTGATATAAAAATGGTCAATTTTTGTTAGGACAACAAAGTGGCTGCACAATATTCCCTGGCTTTATGTGCTTCTGAGACAGCAGAGCCGAAACAGACACTGGATTCAGAAGGAGTGACCTGTAAGGAAAAGCTCCAACATTGGGGGAAAACGACATCATTCATCAACCTCTGGCCTAGTAAAACGTAAACAATTTTTTCCAACCATTTCATATAAATCTAAGCCTTATGAAAAGTTCGTCAAGGCACTCAATAGTCCCAGTGACTGTTTACATATTTGTGTGATGCGTTACCCGGTCTAACGACGGAGAAACTCAAAGCATGGATTTTCGCCAGCCCTCTAATTAGGAAGCTGATTAAAGATCAAGCTTTCACACAATCTATGACTGATGTTGAGAAAATGCATGGGGAGCATTTGCTATGGCGTAAGGAACTTTCTTGCAAACAGGAATCAAAGGAACATAAAGAGCTAGTTGAATCTTAAATGAATAGTTTCCAGGTGTTTGGTTGTAACATGAGAATTAAGATGCTTTCCTTGAACAGTCATGTTGAAAATTTGTCGGCAAACTTGGAGGACGTGAGTCTTGAGCAGGGCGAATGCTTTCATCAGGATATCAATATGGGACATTCACTTGATGGCCGACTTTTGCTGGAACATTCAGCGAGACAGCACACTGCACAGAGAGGCGACAGTCTAGACGGTTGTAAATTTCTGTCTGAATAAATCTGTCATTCCTAGCAAAAGCAAATGTTGAATCAGCAATGTGTTTGCCAAGGTATGTTAAGGTAATTATCTATCAAGTCTGCATATCTATATTGGGACTGAATTACATTAATTTGCCTGGCTTAGAACTTTATCAGTAGTATCTGATGGTACAGCTTGATATGTATTGCCAGTAGTAAATGGGAGACAACTCATTGCAAGAAAATTTGACTGGATAGAAAATAACTCATGCCGTATTTGAAATCAATGACCTCAATTTAACCACGGACAGGTTTCAAAGTGTATACAAAACAGGTAAAAAGTGGAATTTTGTTCCCCGGTGTTATCAGTGACGAGTGTGATCTTAGTCTAACAGTCGCATTGCAACTTCAATACGTTAACTACTTGTTCGCTTCATTTACCTACCTTATACATACAGACTCTTTCTACCCTGTTGTTCGCCCCTTTGAAGTTACTTAATGAGAATAATAAGTGCACTCTCCTGGCTGCTCTGAATTTCAAGAACAAGGAGTTATGACAGAAATGATTAGTGGGAACATTTACTGAATGTTTGCCGTCCAGACATTTTACTGTTATGAATAATTATTGGTAAATCAGCGAAGTGAATATATTTGATAATTTTCCCCAAAGCACTATCACCTATGCATAATGACGTGTCAGTCAGCATCCGAAACCTTTTGAGTTCACAAGTCCGCATTGTTTGCCGGCAGTTTATTCGGCCATTGCAGGGTTGATTGAAGCGATACAGTCTTCAATACAGTACCTTTTGTTGCTGTACAGCTACTACGTCACCTGACCCACTAATGAGTTTTTAAAAGATTTACGAAAATTATATACGTGGGGTTTATTCACGAAGGCCCATCAATGGAAATAGGATGGACTACGATATGCCAGTGCTCAGGTCTACAATTACCCGGAAGATGAAATGGGCTGATTTCTATGTAGTCTCACTGTTAGGATAAACAGGAAAACCAACCTAGCTGAAAATATTTTGTTAAAAACAAACGCTACGAATTTTTAAATATCCATCTTCGGTGCCCTGAAAAACACTAAATCGAACGGTAAAACTTGTTTTAAAACTAATTCTTCTGAATAAACCTAAAAAAACATTGATATAGAAATACATGAATAATAAAACTCCAGAAAGTTTCAACAAACAAGGGTAAGTTTCACCGATGGGTCATTTACTGAGGGACGGTAGTTTAAAAAGTACATAGACTCTAAAACGCGGACATCAGAAGAATTTAGGGCGGAATCAAAAAAATTCAAATAATTGGGGCCCAATGCTACCTACGAATGTAAGATCTTCGGAGCTATCACACGCACAACTGAGGTGCGCTACATCACATCCGGATTATCCCTTCGTTTAAAGTGTGAACTCATTTTCCTATTATTTTGAACTATAGATAAGGATTTATTGGAGGAAAATTTCTTAACCGATCACAATACGTTCATATAATCGATACTGGTACCCATAAAAGTTAACTGAAAACATAAGTTAAACCTTGGCACGGTGTTGAAGATTTTTTGCTTCGCAGTGAACTTTCTTCGAAAAACAATCCGTAATTCCTGAGTTAAAATGTTCTTCGATTCATTATTTGAACAGAAATTATTTGAAAATAATTCTGTCGATACCGTCGTGCGGTCGATGCGAGGGTTCGTGGAAAAGGGGCTGTCTTCTGCCTACGCCCTATTTAGTCCGCTAGGGCAACAGAAGTAAATTCTGTTTGTGCCGAACTACGGCGGTACCGTTAGGAGGACGAGCAACTGCCTTCGCCGTAATCAGTCCGTTAGGAAATTCCCTGATTCGCCGAACTGCGACAGCGTCTCCCTTTACGACAAACTATGCGGAATAGTTTGTCCTCCCGAGGTGGTTCCTTAAGCCCCTATTTAGGCGAGATGTCGTATTAGACTAAATCCTGTATCAAAAAGAAGAAAGGAAAACTCTGTCGACCTCAGGATGTGAATAGTTGATTGCAGAATCTCTTTTCAGTGCCTCTAAATACGCAGATACATTTCAGCAAAGAACATGATTTATTTAATGTTTGCGAAAATACCGTACATAGCCATGAGTTACTGCATAACACGATACAACACGCAAAATTAAATTTAAAATGTTTGTGCCATCCAGGTAAAGAATCAAAATAATATGGGAATATCGAAATAAAATACAGATGAAACCTAAGGGCTAACTAAAGTAAATGCACAAATGCGCCATCGGGCTAGGGAAACAGACCTAGGCCCCGTTCAGGGAACTGAACACATAAAGCAAATACTTAAGATTATGGGTAACTATAACAAACTGGACTCGACTCCGCCTGCTGCCAGACAAATTCATTTGTAAATGGATCAATTTATAAGACGATAAAATTTCAGAAGCTCTGTGAATTAATGTAACTGTTCCTGAAAATTTATGTTTGAAAAATATTGCTGGAAAAGTTTGTACGCAATCCCGTATAAGTGACTTGCCGATATCCTGAAGTCTTGAATTCGTTTTCAGCTGTTGCAACTTTCGCATTTAAAAAATACAATTAATTATAAATTTCAAGTCCACATGTGAATTTAACATTCCTATGACGTTGAATGAAATATTGAAAGAACTGCTCAAAATCTCGGCTGTTTTTGAAAAGGATATTTGGAAAAAGGTATCTGTGATAAAATATAGGTTAAAAATAACGTGGCCGTGGTTACAAAAACTTCTCTTCAAAATTGTTTTGAAAGATACTAGACACAACGGCGGATAAAGCAAATAACATTGCCAAGCCATCAACTTGTTTATAAGTTTTACTATTAAACTTGAAGAATGAATCCCTAAGCTTGAGCAATTTTTTCATAGTTGTTTTGGATAAGCCTTCATGAACAATTGAGGTTCTGTAAAATTTTTATCTGGAATGATGGAGATGGCCTCGTTCACAGGCACATTGGTATACAAAGAATGAACATCCATACTATTTACGCATAACAAGAGAATTTAAATTAGAAATAAATTTCTAAGATTTAGCAAATTTAAACGACTTGTTAAAAACATTTTTTTGTTATAAATGAAACCGGCAGGTAAAGGTAGTTCTTTCCATATTTTAGTCAATGTCGAAGGAATGTCAAATGTACATGTTAATTAGAAATGGATAGTGAAGTATTAACGAGTATTAGATATGAAAGTTACAACAATCGAAAACAAATTATTGACTTCAGAGAATCGAAAAGCCCCTTTCACGAGATTGGGTTCGAACTTTTTAGCAATTCTGTATCAAAATCTGAAACTTCGGGTGTAAGTAACATTAATTCATGAAGTTTTTGAAATTTCAAAGTCCGATAAATTGTTTTATTCAATAATGAACTATTTAAAAAATTATTTCTATTCAAATAATTACCCGGAAAACATCCCATTCCGACAAAAATGAAAATTGATGTATTGTCAACATTTGAGTTTTTTCTATAAAAAACCCCTCTGTTTTTAAGAACGGTAGGAAAACCGACATCCTAAAAATCCGTCCGTCGACATATAAAAAATAATCGGCAGTAAAGCTTTGATTTATTTGCTGACATTTTTTATATTATTTATTATTGTCATTTTTAGATCAATGTTTCATAATCAGGTCATGCAAAAGCATTAGAGTTTAATTTTTTTATATCTTGATTTAGTGTTTTCCAGAGCATTGAAGATGGATGTTTTTTCATCTGAAACGTTTGTTTATATCATGATATTCTTAATTACGTTGGTTTAATTTTTTATTTCAATACCCTGGTGCTCCGCCCTCGACTACCTGCAACAACTCAGCGCTTCAAAACTTGGTGACCTACGCAAGCTCATTGCTGTCTGTTGAATCAGTATCTAGACTCGGGTATCTGACGATATCTTTTGCAGAAGTGCTCGTGACATTCCTGCGCCCTTAACTGGGTTCTCTATTACACCCTAATGCAATTGCTAGGGATGCCTGCCATATCTCAGTGATATGCTAATAGATATCATACGCATGTCACTAATTTGTTTTGGGATGCCACCGAAATTGCGCTACTTCTGTCGAGAGCAACTACTGCATTTCTATATCATTATATCAGATAGTTAAGGATTTCCCAGTCATAAACATGTGATCTCAAGAGTGCAAAGAGAGGGAAACGTTTAGCATGGACTGTGGAAAACCTGGAATCAATGAAGAAGTTAAATTGTATTGCTACACAGGAGACCCAGCGTTCAAAAACAGTGTGTCATAAGGGGAAAAAAGACAAAGAAGAGATACCGAAAAAGGCATGAAAATGCAAAGGAGTAAAGTGGGAAGAAAAATATGAGCTCTTGAAGCCTACCTACAGTTCAGCAACTTAGAAAATGCTAGAAAATGCCAGTCCCCAAAGCATAGTATCGACTACCTAGATAACTAACCTAATAGACCTATCCAACTCTCCTGAGGGAGTAACCACTCTATTACATTTATCTGAGGCATGAGAGATGAGTTTAATCATTTTTCTGCGATATGCGAGATATTACATAGATTATTTTCAGGAAATTTTCACCTAGAGGATAAACGATTTAGAAACACAAAACTTCAAAAAGAAAATATACCTTCATAACATAGTTTATGCAAATACAAAAATATTTACCTCTGAAAACATCGAAATAAAAAGTTGCGAAATTTGCGGCTCGTACTTTAAATCAGAACTTATTTTATCTCAACGTATTAACGATTGATTCCGATTAAAATAAAAATTACTTGAAGACGGTAAACTTTACACCATTATGGCCCACAGTTATACGCTCGAAGTTATTCATTCCAAAGTACGATCCGCAAATATATTTGGAGAAACCTTCAGCGGGCAACACCGTAATGCTCATACTTTCGAAAGTGATTCCAAAGTGCTTCAAAAGTCTTGAAAGCGTTCTAGACAGTAATGCAAATTCAAAGTTTGTGAAAAATACAGGGTGGCGCATAATTCACAAGAGCATTTTAAAATAATATCCCTTTTCTGTAAGTGAGTTTACTTTATTAATTCTTTTTTATTACGTAGTTTAAAGAATGAAATTTTTGATTTATGTGTGAAAAATAATGTCACGTAAATGACCTCCATTTTCAGCTGCGCACACATTGGCATTGGCATCGGCATTGGCATCGGCATTTTCCATGACAGTTTTTAGCACCGGAGGCTGTATGGAATGAATTTCTTCCTATGTTTGCTTCAACACGTTGACTTCGATGAGTTAAATTGATGATCAGTATTCAACTCAAATTTAAAGTCAAAACTTGTTGGTAATTTTATAAATTTCGAACATTAACTATGTCCATCGACTACAATCAATTTTAAAAGAATGTTAAAAAGTTTTCGAACGACCCATCGATGGCCGGGTCGTATTGAAATCAATCTCTTAAGTTGTTGGATAGTTCGAGGTTTATTTACGTGCACCTTTTCTCTTCGGAACGAACAAAATTTACTAACATATCTCTATACTGTGTTTCATTAATTGAGCGTTAATTTTCAAAATAAAATTCAATTATCTTAACTCACTCTTTTGTTTTGAATTTATTCAAATTCAAATTTCTAACGACGCAAATTTAAAATTCTGAAAAGAAAAATTAAAATCAATTAGTAGAACAAAAGATATTTAATTTTGAAATGGATAAATGACTATGCGTCTCACTGTACTACTTCATATGAATTTTGGATGAAACGTATGCACACCAAGTTTATTTAAATCATCCAATTAGTGATAAAACGAATATGTTTCTACTAAAGTAACATAAATTTAAGTTTCAGCTGTTATTTCGGTTAATTATACAGGATGCTACTACGCGCACAGTCGCAGCTTACTGCCGTGAACTGTTCACATGAGCGTGAGCTGCTCACAGAAGTTTACTGAAATTCACGATAGCAGTTTTGTTTGCGCGAGGCATATGTGTTTAACACTTTTTTAGCAGTTTAAATAATGTGCAACAGCCCTTATTTTCCGCCGAATAATTACCCTCATCATTTGTTAAAAAATATAAGTTAATATTTCCTTACTGGGGCTCAGACCGATTAAGTAGCAACACTGTTTTTATTTAAAAATAAAATAGTATCATACTCGCACCTACGGTCGATTTCCATACGGTCAAATACGGTCAAATGTCGTTTGGCAAAAAAAAATTCATATTCAAGTTTGCTGAGACTGATAAGGTGATGGTAAATGGAGGTAAAGTAGGTTAGATTAGAATAGTTTTGGTTAACACGTTAACTGCGTTTGCGCAGTTGCGACGATCAGTTTGGTTGGGTGGGAAGTAGCAGAAATGAAAAGCCGTCCTTATTGTGCTTGATTACATTTCTATCTTCACCAAGAAACGGAAGAAATATAACTGCACGATTATATTTTAACCTGTACGCCAAGGCCTAATTTATTAATTCAAATGCTATTCATGCAACGTAAATGAACAATTCACTTAGTGGCATACATATGTACATACCAACATGCAGACAACGTTTTAAGGGAGACTTGGTAAAAATCGGTTGGGACAAGTTCGATTCATCAAATTCTTTTGTGGACTACACCTCAGGTAATCGCATTCGAAAGCTGATTAGAAAGCAAATTAGGATTCAAATTATCACAAAATTACGGATTGTCGATACGGAGTCAGACGTCGTTTTCTAAATAAAACATCCATGGTAACAGTGAGATACGTAAGGATAAGTTAGATGAGTTTGAAATACGAGTAGGTCAGGTAATAAGAATAAGTTATGAGATGGATGATAAGCTACATTATTTAGTTCAAGACAAAGGCAAGGTGTTTCTACTGAAGGGAATTCACTGATAAATGAAAAGTTAAGTCGCCCAATACCACGTCATGAGGGATCTTGACGCGCAGCTTTTTATTTATCAGTGAGTTCTCTTCAGCAGAAACAATTCGTGAACCTGGAATATAAAGCTTGCAAGAGAAGAACTTTGAACAATAAGAAAAATTTGACTTACGTAATGGATACATATACGAAGTTCAAAAATTATTTAGTTTCGCTCTTACCTCGCGGAGGTGCGAATGTGATGCTGCAAGTACATGTGCGTTGCGGTCGCGTTCAGCTATGTGCCATATTTTGCCGGTCTCGATTTGTTCCTTTCGTCAAATTTTCTTTTTATTCCATCACTTTTTACTGCAAGATATTTAATTTAATTATAAATCAAGTTCTCGTCATATTGTTGGCATCTGCCTTTGAAGTGACAAAGTAACTGAAATGCTTCCTGACGCGCGCTTTCTGTTCTGAAAAACAATTTAATATTGAAAGTTTACTTCGAAAATTGATTTCGAAAATTTTAATTTAAGTTGTTTTCAAGGAGCGCTGACTAACAAGGCCTAACTTAACGGTTGGAGGAGGAAGTAGATTTCTACAAACCGGGATAATTTACAGATTTCAAGTTTAATGATGGTGTAAAAATCATCGGTTGTCAAACGCAGAAAAACTATTGTAGACTTGAAAGTTTAAGAGTGAATTCAAGCAGAACTGACATATTTTGAATTTAAAACGAAGCAGAAAAAACATTTACTCTAATTAAAATGATTCGGTGCTGAGGTATCATTAATCGAATCATTGTTTAAGATTTTATAGTCATAACAAAAGCTATCTCAAGAGAGCGAAACGAAGGGACCATTTATCAAGGACTAAAGAGAGCAGACAATCTACGCCCAAGGTGTGTTCGCACGCAGGTAACCCTGCGCAAAGGAACACCTAGTTAAGAAAGAAAGGGAAGAAAGGACAAAGAAAAACCAATGAAAAAGGTACGAAAGCTTAATGGAGCAGATCGAGTGGACTCGAAAAACAGTTGTCCTTAATCAAGGCCTCTCGTAAGCCGGAGTGAACAGTTACTCCACAGGAGTAACGCCAGTCCCTATGGCGTAGGATAGAAAAATCTAACTATTATAAACATAATACTTATCTTATGCCCTGTGAAGGAATATTGAATTTGAATGTTTTTAAATATTTTTTTCCAACAGTTCAAACGCTGAATGCATGTAAACAATGAAAGACGTGGCAATAATATAGGAGATACAAACTTGATCCCTGATTGACCTTCATTGCAGGAACTAGAGTTATTCCTAAACTGCCACAACGTGGTTTTTTTCACAGTGTATTCATTAGAAACGTAGATATACGCCCCTTTCACGCATTAAAAATTCGTCTATTTTGCGATGGAAAACGTTTACCAACAAATAAATTAGCCCCAATGTACCTTAGGTATGCTCAAATTACTGAGGAAGAATATATTAATTTATTGCGACGTGAAAATTTTACGAAATATTTATGATATAACCCACCAATTTTATAAACTGAAGCCTAAAGTAGAGAACAATTCATAATTTAAAATTCACTACCCAGAATGAAAAAGGACGAATTCGATTAGTGCCAGTTTTATAAGCTGCGCTTGATAAGCTCAAAAAATTACTTTGAACAACGTTGGGTGGAACGAGTGCAATTGAACATCGTATTTGACCCCGGATACATGATGGGAGAAAGATTAAGAACTTTTTATGCATTAAAATTTCATTTACTCTAAGCTTTTGCTACATCATATTCTCGTGGGTATCATTTCAATCAAGGGTTGAAGCCCCTGAGAAAATTTAAGTACATGAACATAAGCCACTTTACATTTTCAGTAGTGCATTCTGTAATGGGCATTATCAAATATACTGATAATTTTCCAGATCTACATTATAAGAAAACACATTCCAATTTTCAAATTGAACATTGTAACTTGACTTGATAGCCTAGATGCAAGCATTCCAGGTTTTCTTGGTGTAAAAATAACAATAAAGAGTGTAAACACCTTAATACTAAATTCCAAATCACAGATCAGATCCGGAGTTTATTTTTAAAGATTTAAAATATACAAATTTTGTACTTCTATTCTAATCTTTGAATCGGACATGATTCTAGGTATCTAAAATCTCATAAAACTGTGCCAGAAGTTTCCCTTCTGCTCTTAGTAGGTCGTTTGTATCATGTTTGATCATTCTCATCCAGAAGAGCTCAAATGCAATATTTACTTAGCCTTCATTTTTTCAAGATTTAATAGCTACGCAATCTAGGGAAAGAATGAAAACTAGCTTCTGGTAATCGGTTCTGTGGTCTGACGGGATGAAGATTGAACTTTGCAGTCACAGGGACGTTTCGTCCATCTTGCGGAAAAGTACAAGACTTCCAAGATGAAGAACACTTTCCAACATGTGAAACAAGGGGGCCCGAAAGTTTCATGTCTTGAGGTGGTTTCTTGTCCAATGGAACTGGAAGCATTGTTAAAGGTTGGAGGTATCCTGAAATAAGATGAATATTTCAAATTCGCTTTGTAAAAAGAAACCGTCGTTGGAAGTTTTCTACCGTGGTCCCGATAAGGTATTTCGATGTAACGACCTAAAGTATACAGCGAAATACGCTAAAAAATTGCTAAATGACGGTGAAGCAAATGATTTGTTGCATACAAGCCAAAAAGCTGTTCTGAATCATACGAAAAGTTGAAAGTGGATAAAAATATTTGAGAAAAATATTGAAGCAAGCGACCAAAAGTTTTAAGAATTGGATGATGTTTTAAATTAGGAGTCGTCCAGTATTTTTAGACGTTTCCAAAACCTGGTGACGAACACAGAATATCCCTTCTGTCAAACCAGACCCAGCTCTGACGAGAGAAACATACGCTCAGCCGTGGAGCTGCATGGAGACCTTCTCGAAGCTCCAATAAACTGCAAACAAAAAAAAAGAGAAAAAAAATGCCTCGATGCAGTTTTTGTAACTAAGGCTTCGCGACAAGGTATAGGGGTGAGTGCGAATAAATACGTACACTGCATCTACTAATTTTGATCATACTCGAAATTTGCTTCCTATATAATTTTCTTTAAAAATTGAATACCAGTTTACTTCTAAAACGCTCTCGAAAATTTTAGTGAATCACGGAGAAAAGTATTGAAAGTTTCATTCAGATATATTCAAAAATAGTAGAGTAGGAATAAGTTCGGGCGTAACTGAATACTGAAAATCTTGAAAAGTTCTTCACTTGCTGTCGTCAAAGACGAAAGTCAGAGGAATCCCTGATGCTATTTGAAAGCAAATGTTCAGACTTGGTAACGAAACTTTGAGGGGGGTTATCCAGGCTCCTGCCAGGCCCCTGTCGGTCCGGTTGCCTTTTTTTGTTTTGTGGTTGGAAAAGGACCCTTAGATGGTGGACTATTCGGTCCTTATATTTTATGGTGCTACAGACACTAGATTACACACTTACCCCCTATGGGGGGGGGGGGGGTAAGAGGACTAAAAATCCTGAATTTTCGACCCCATATAAAAACAAAACAAAACGGGAAATGAAAATTTGGAAGCCGTAACTTTGTTTACAATGGTTCAAGGATTCTGAAACTGTCTTTGGTTTTGTTCTAGCATAAAAACTCAATGATATCTATTCATTTGAAATATATATAAATGAACTAAAAAACCAATATATACAATTTTTTCAAAAATCTAAGTCCTGAATCGAAAGAATGAATAGATGAAATTGTGTTTATTTTTAAAAGTTACATATATTAGTCAAATTTCATAAGAATCAGACAACAAATCTAAAATTTTATAATTTATTCGGATGAAATTAAATATTTATATATATTTTTATGTACGACATTTCTTATATGTTACATTGAACTTCACGAGGAAAATGTTGCACATTATTCGTACCTAAAAATAGATCATGGAAACTGCATTCATGTACAAAAATTGTCCATGATATTGCAACTCAACAGTATATTCTTGTTTTGGGGCTCTTCTGAAAAATCATACATTTCACCATTCAAAAGATAATTTGTCATTGAGTTTTGATGCTTGAACAAAACCAAAAACAGTTTTAGAGTCCTTGGAATATTTCTAACAAACGTATGTAAGAAATTTTTCAAATTTGGGGGAAAAAATTCGCCAGCTCATAAACCAAAACTAATGTATCATTGATGTAGAAAAATCTCACAAAAATTAGGTATCCAAGTGTTCCAAATTTTGAACGTACGTTTGTTATAAATGCTTCAAGGATTCTAAGACTGTGTTTATTATTGTTCTAGCATCAAAACTCAATGACTAATTATCCTTTGAAATATCCATAAAAATGTACCAAAAAACTAATTTATCGGAAATAATAAGGCCTAAATCGAAAAAGTTACACGAGCAAAAAAAGTTAACTCTCAAATATATATACTGGCCAAATATCAAACGAATCGGAAGAAAAAAGTTGAAAAATCTTGATGACCCCCTTAACAGAAAGTCAAATTGCCCAATTTGTTAAAGTCCCAGCTCGACTGTTGGTGCAACAATTAACACGGTTATTGCCGCTTGACGCACGTATGTGTTCTCTTGATAAAAAAAAGTTGTAAATTGCTGCATTCAAACAACGACTTTACTGCTCGAAAATATTTTTATCTCTGCTAAAATGTGTGGATATGTAACAGCACGGTGATATTTTGCATCGTATGCTTACGTCTCTCTTAAAAATGGTGTTGAAATAATTGTAATGCTCTTCATTTACACAGGCACGTAAGTGAGTAATTTGCCTAGTGGTACTCATTTGTCCCAATACACAGTAAACGTGTTGAGGCGCGTGAAAAGACGGTGGTAATCTTCCATCTGTCAAGAGGCAAAGTTCCTCATAAGATCCAGAGACACTCCAGCGTTGTGATAGGCGGCGTAAGGCGACGAATGAGCCCCTGAGAACGGGTTGTTGACTACAGAAAGAAGTAGAATTACAATGAAGGAACTCATGCCAGTCGAAAAACGGTTACGGGAGAATTACATATAATTGTCTGCATGTCTTCACTCCACACATAACTCCACTTCTCATAGCGAAACACGTGGATAGGATTTTAAATTTTGCCGAAGACAATCTTGACATAGGAATTGAGATTTGAGACTTTATTGCGCGGAGCAATTAAAGTGTTATTGAACTTTTGCACAAAAACATAACTTCATGTTTGGGAGAAAGCATGGATTGCCCATGGTTCTAATAACACCATTCTTACCGTCAAGTATGGAGGAGGCCGCATCAAAGAGTGCATCCGTTTCGCTGTCCACGGTGTAGGGGAGTTCCACATCACAGATAGAGAAATAGATAGTTTTAATGAAAAAATCAAGAGGGGAATAAGGATGACAAGAATTTTAGTTACTCTCGGGTTGCACTGCATAATGAATAACAGTAAAAGGCGTCGTGATAATAATGCATATCTGCGCCTTCTTGATAGATAGGAAGTCTGAAAATGGTGCGCCCTACGGCCCTCCACATCAATCTTGAAAATCACAGTGACCAGATGGAAATAAGGTAATTCTATAGGTGAATGAAAATTACACGGTACATAAACAGCTGGGATAGGTGAATCTCATAGTGCTAAGATTCAAAGCAGCTGAGAGTTAGATTAAATTCGAAGTTTTTTGAGTTAACAGAATAGGCCGTACGCACTACACCTGAAATATATTTAATATCATAAATTTACGTGGTGTGGTCACTGGTTAAAATTGAGAGAACGGTTCGAGATCGAGAAAACTACAGCCATCTGAAGGCTAGTGGTGGGACGTTCGGGACACTGCACCTACTCATCATCAAACTCACCCTCACTTTAAGATCCCTTGAAGTCCACATGACGGCGGTGAAAGAGAAGGCCGACGACAGACTGCAAGGCCTCTAAATCATTGGACTACACTAAGAGGCACTGGCTTCCCCCATCAGGGTTGAGGAAGTAGGAGGTAGCTGGGTGCGAGGTAGCCGATTGCGAGACCGCAGTGGTGCCCGTCATCACACCTTAGCCATCAGCCACATGCCTTCTCCACGACATCGAACACAGAGGTCCGAGGTGCAAGTCACGGGCGTCACTAGTTCAAAACGCACATGCTAAGGACGGCGTCGACGAATAAACTGATTGAAAACGAATTAAAAATTAGGAGGTATTCTGAAAGAGTGAATGAGTGCGTGTGTTGTAAATGCTGGAGCTTAATTGTCTGACGTTCTCAGCCACAACACTCAAAATAAGGCTAACGAGGCGTTTGGGCATTAAAGGGTCGATGACGGTTTGTGAATGATAAAGGAACACTGTACCGAACGTCCTCAAATGAATTAATACTTTAAAGGTCACAAATATATCTTGAATGTGAGCTTACTTAATGCTAAATCCACGGGTAAGAATTTGTTTTTCTGAAATAAGTTCCACGTACATTCAGACAATGGAGCAGAAGCCGCTTCAAAATGTCAAAGAATTATACGGCTGGCGCAAATAGACCTTTCAGTACGACCTTGACCCTTAAAAATAATTGAAATTAATAAAAGAATTATTTTCGATTAAGAATATAAGTTTCCTTCCATGGCTTGGTTAATCTCCTGATCCCAGTTCCATTAGAAATTTATGGCAAATATTCCAAACTGCCGTACGCAAAAAACGCAAAGAGCTTCGCTGATTTGAGAATTACTATCTTCCATGAGACCTCAACAGGAGTGTCAAAAGTCAGTGTCCATCAGCTAAAATAAAGGTATTTACGCTGTAATCGTCGATAAAAGTTAAACCACTGAATACGTAAGACTTGTTTTTAGCTTTAGGAAAATACTCTTGTCTCATACATTTAACTGTTTAGTTGATTTTTCTGCTCCCTATGAATATTTTTCTATTCTGTCTAAATTATCTGGCTAATAAAAGTTTTATGGACTAGTTGTACTCTTAACATTTAAACTAAAGCTCGAAATTTGCACTGTCAACACAGATGGAATTGAGCAAGTTCTAATGTCCAAGCTCTGTCACTTCCAGCTCGGGACTTCACGTCTTTACCACTGCTTAAACTTAGGCGTTGAATATGAAAACAGTTTGGTAGCATTCATCGTTCACGTATCAACTTGAGTCCTCAGCGTCATATACTGCAACGCTCGCCAACTTACCAAAAACACAAGCACTTTTTGCAGAGCAAAGGGAGCTCAGTGTCGTGGGAGCACACAGTGTCGTGGGAGCACACAGTGTCGTGGGAGCACACAGCGTCGTGGGAGCACACAGCGTCGTGGGAGCACAGCGTCGTGGGAGCACACTGCGTCGCGGGAGCACACAGTGTCGTGGGAGCGCACAGTATCGTGGGAGCACACAGTGTCGTGGGAGCAAACAGTGTCGTGGGAGCACACAGGGTCGTGGGAGCACACAGTGTCGTGGGAGCACACAGTGTCGTGGGAGCACACAGTGTCGTGGGAGCACACAGGGTCGTGGGAGCACAAAGTGTCGTGGGAGCACACAGTGTCGTGGGAGCACACAGTGTCGTGGGAGCACACAGTGTCGTGGGAGCACAGTGTCGCGGGAGCACACAGTGTCTTGGGAGCACACAGTGTCGTGGGAGCACAGTGTCGTGGGAGCACACAGGGTCGTGGGAGCACAACCATTGCCGTAGACGCAAATTTGTCAAATTTTCCTTTTATTTTCAAGGAAATAAAATCCCTCCTGAATAACCCTAACTCTTAACAGCTTCCACCCAGAAGAACAATTAAAATGACGAACAATTTGTTTGCGCTATGATTGGTTCTTTAGGCTGTTAAAATGGATCATCATTACAATGGTAAGGAGACATATCAGTGAAAAAGAAACATGAATTTAAAAAAAATTAAATGAAAAGTTTTTACTAAGTTAATACGTTGACAATGATTGATCAAACTGAAGTTAAATTCATCTCAAATTTAATGTCAAATAAAGGAAGCGATTTAGAACGAACTGTAATTTCCAGTCGCATCGATGATCTCCTGAACGTAATTGGCCAAATGCCTCACTTCACTAACTACATCGTTTGTTTCAGAGACTTAAGCCTCTCACAATCTAACATTGCTAAAATCAAAGAACTCATATTTTCTGAGCATGCCTTAGCCCGTATTTATGTCGTGAGTGCGTGTAGCGGTAAACAATTGCATCAGGCGTTGAACTTGTGCAAAACAAACGGTACTAAATTGATTCCGCTCCGAACAAACGGTGCAACTGATCTCAACTTGCAATGATGTTCGTACTTGGCTCGGTACAAGAGAAGAAACACACCATTTTCTTCAACAGATTGCTCTCAGATCGAGTCTAAAACTCACTTTACAATCTAGCTCATGTATCATAAACTCAAATGGCCTAAATGACAAAACTGAATGCTCCAACATCAGTGCAAGACAGCAAAATGAATTGAAGAACTCTACTCGATCACTAACTGCTTCCAGTGAAGTCTCCAGAAACCTGATTCATTGCTTGCCTATTGGGAAGGAACGTTCCCCTCCATTGATCTCCGGCTACCGCAGACCACCCACAAAAAACAGGTTCTCGTTATTATCTGACGCGAACTCAGAGAGCGATATACCCTCATCACAAACGAGAACAAATCATCAAATACCAAACACGTACTCGGAAGCAGTAAAATCAATACAAAGTGAAAAATTGCAGCAGAATCTCGGTCAAAATCCGATAAAATATTTACAGCCAAACCGCACACATAACCACCACCAAGAGAGTGGAAATGACAAGAGCACCCCTCATTTCTCAGTCGCTCATTCAACTAAAACTAGCCACAGCCTGCCAATTCAATGCCAGGAAAGCAAGAAATCCAAACAACTCTCGTCTGAAAATGCTGAATGTTAGCCTAAATATCACTCAAGCCCCATGTACTCACTCGTCAGTACCACCATGGATGAATTAAAACGATCATTGAAAGTGAAGCTGCATCCTACCATAGCCGATGGGCACTGCCTCCTTCATGCAGTAACTCACCAGCTTAAAACAAAATCGCCCTCAAAATGGAGTTACAATTCCTTAAAAGCAGCAATAAAAAATGAAAGCACTACAAATGAAAACAAATATGTCAGTTTCCTTGCCAAGAAAAGCGGTGATCTACCTAGGCTCATAAGTAAATACATTGACGAAAAACAGTTTGATCATGATGCTGGGGACCTAATACCACATCCCTATTAAAAATCAAGGCAGTGACTTGGTATGTTTATTGGATTTTGGCTTACCATACGCGTAATTTGGTATGTTTACAGGAAGAAATGTCATCACATGTAAAAGTGACCCATATGTCGCTCATAAAAAGTCCATAACGACCTGTATGGCATTTAAGACATGGTGGCCAAGGTTTATTTATGGTATTTTTTCCTACATTCGGATTACGGTATTTATTTTCTCACAGGCCAACTTGCCTTCTTCTGATAATAATATGCTTGAATTCCTAGTATAGTAAAAGATACTAATGATGCATGTATTCGAAGTAGCTATTTCGGTATTTTCGAATTTTCAATAAAAAAAAGAGAACCAGGAAAATGGTGTAAAACATTTTTCATCAAAATGTATTCTCGAGACTGTGAAAAGACTCGTAAAAATTGGACGTTTCGATTTGAAAAATTGGAAAAAAAATTCTTCGACGTTCGAATTTGTACCTATTGCTGGTGATGAGCGAAGGCTCGAAACGTCCAATTTTCACGAGTCTTTTCACAGTCTCGAGAATACATTTTAATGAAAAATGCTTTGTCCCATTTTCCTGGTTCTCTCTTTTTTATTGATGCATGTATAGTTGTATAATCAGATCAGGCTGTAATGACTTCAATGCTACCCAATCCGGCCTCTAAACATATAAAACGGCATCTGTGATTAGTTGAAATGCAACAGCCACCAAGACTATGGTCAGCTGTAAATAGTTGCACGTCAGCCAGCAACTCAGTTAATAGTCATAAACTGAGACGCTACAAGCTGCGTGAGTTATTCAACTTCGGGGGGCTGGGGGAGGGGTTTGCCGGCCCCCACAGCAGTGCAGCATCGCATGTCAATTCCCAAAACACCGAAGTTTACAATAATACTAAACACACATTTTGAAAATCGGGTCGATTTTTAGATGGTGGGTCATTTTAATGTAACTGCTGTCATCATAATTTTTTATTCAAGTATAGTAATTTAACGATATGTAGGTAGTAACATGAAAGCTGCTAGTAGCTAGCCTACCTAACATTTTCTTCAGCATCAGCGTGTTGTTCATTTCGTTTAAAGTTCAACGGTTTCTTGCTTTATTACTTGAATATGTGAGTTATTCACTATTGATAAAGAATAAACTCATTTTAGTTTCTTCGAAGCATGATTTCATAATTTTTAACATGGTAAGGAAGTTGGTAACTGTTCTCTAATGTTGCCAGATGTCACAGGAACAGGAAGCAGTATTCTAATCAAAACAAATATATGTGGCTTTATTTGATCTATGTATAAAAAGCAACATAAGTATGTTTTGTCATCACATAAAAGATATTAATGTCAAAATTTGCCGGAACTCAACAGAAAATGAGACAATTCGCTCCTTTGGTCCGTTTCATACAGGTTTAAACCTCGATCAAAGTAGCCTCAAATTAACGAGGTGCGGTTTATGCGAGCCGGCCGCCCCGTTGCACTATAGCTAGTTACTTCAGTCAATCTTCAGTGCTGCTTCTGTTTGGTTATCGTCTTCATTGTGAAACTAATTCCACTTCTATGAAAATAAAAAAAGAATTTACATAATGCGTTAAAATACAGTTGATAGAATTATATCATACTCAGTCGTGAGTACTGCTTTTACCGCTATTTGCATCATTTTAATCAATTCTGTGACGTTAAGAGTACCTGTTTAGCTTGTTTGCAGTGTGGCGGCAGTCATTTTTAAAAATCTTTTCTTTGTGCCCCTGCAGTCATTTTCTAAACACGCCGCAGTTTTTGCTCCGTGACTCTAGTGATTACAATGATCTTTCAGTGACAGTACAACTGACAACTTGTGAAATACTTCATCCAAATTCAATGTGGGAAGGAATTAATTAATGATCAATGATTATAATTTTACGTTTATAAGCACTTATTAGACCCTGCACTACTTTGTAGTTATAACTTGTCAGAACTGTACGAGTACTGGCCTGCTAACTATATATTGATAGCCTAGTTTAGCTTAGGTATATCGTAGAGGGAGAGATGCTAACTAGCAGTGTAGTTAGAATTGCTTGGCCTGCGAAATCCTAGTTATAATGTAATGATAACTTGAACCACTTGATTATTAGTGACTTGAACATGACTGTCTTTCATTTTGTTGATCAGAACTGTTGTTGTGTAACTAAAAGATTATGTTGTGTGTGTAATGAATTTCCATTCATTTAAATTCTATTATTGATGGAAATTAGAAATGAGCTCGCATTATTTGCATACCATTATTTTTTCTAATATAGGGCCTGCCATCCACATTCAAAAATGGGGCAGATCTCCCCAGATATTTGGATGGTAAAGTGGAACTGTGAGCTATCTTCCTTTTAACAAGCCCTAGGGAAATAATTGTAAAAGTTTAGAAATCTGGGGAGAAACATGCAAGACTTTCCAGAAATCTGGAGAAAAGTTTCCCCCTTCTTAAATGGGGCTCACCATAAGACTAAGTGAGCATTCAGTTCTTAACAAGGAATTTTTAAATTATTGGTTATAATTGCAGACCGGACAAACAATATTGACTTTATATATGTCTAATTAGTATTCATTTTGATTTATTAAAGATCACCATTCAAGTAAATTTGTGCTGTTGGTACCTAGACAACTAGCTATGTGTTTGCATGAAAATTCTATAGATTATAGTTTTGATACCCATTTTCTGTAAAATTTAGTATATTTATAGACTATTTGTTTTATTTTATTATTTTTTGACAGTGATAAACATCATAACATGAATGTCATTCAATGTTGTTCAATTGCAGATCTGTTTATGTACAGTGATATTTGAGAACATTTTCAGTAGCTAGGTGAAAGTAATAATGGAGAAAATCCCATACATTTGGCTAGGGTCAAAGCAAAAAAAACGTAGGTTGCAAGAAATGATTTCAGTGACTCGTCCAAAAAGTGCACCTCATGTTAGGCAACGTTTTCCTCTTATTGCTGAAAATATTCTGCCTTGTGCTCCTAACAACAGTGATTCAGACTGCAGCTCCTCTCTTACTGCAAGCTCACCAGGATCTTCTACTAGCATTAACCAGGAGGAACAAATTGCAGACTCAAACATTGCTTTCCAAGAAAATATTTCTGACTGTTTCCTCTCTACAGAAGAAAGGGTTCAAGCTGCCATAATGCAATGGACTTCGAATAATCCAAAACTACCAAAACTTGTAGTATCGGATTTATTGCAAAAGCTGCATCCAATTTTTCCATGTTTGCCTCTCACTTACATGACTTTGATGAAAAATGATAGGAATAAGACTGAAATATTTCCTATGCACAATGGCCGTTATGCGCATATACTTAATTTTAGCAGTGCTCTGAAACAACATTTAGAATGCATTCAAAATATTCCTCATTCAGTCGGCTTCAATTTCAACATCGATGGTATCCCTCTTTTTAATGATGCCAGAAAATTTCATGCTTACCCAGTATTAGTACAAGTATGTACGCATCCCAGCAAAGTATTGTGTATGGGTGTGTACATTTCAGAAAAAGACTCTAATAAAATGCCTGATGTTAATATTTTTTTAGCGCATTTTGTGACAGAAATTCTCACCATATTAGATAATGGTCTGTTAGTAAAAAATAAAAAAGTGTATTTTCATGTGAATGCCATTGTATGTGATGCACCTGTCAGAGCTTCACTTAAGAAAATCGTTGGCCACAATAGCTACAATGGATGTGAGCGCTGTGTGCAAAGAGGCTCTTATGCTGGAGGGCATGTTGCGCTATTAGAAACTGATGCACCAAAAAGAAGTGATCATAGTTTCCTATCGCGTGCTGACCTTGCCCACCATGTTGGTGATGAAGAATCAGTGTTACAAGGCCTAGAAATTGGATTTGTTAGCACATTTGTGTTAGACTATATGCACCTTGTGTGCATTGGAATTACAAAGCGATTGCTAAAACGTTTGAAAAGCAGCAAAAAATTTGAAAAGAAGTGTCACATTCCACCAAATATATTAGAAGAGATCAACAACCACATAGCGACAATAGCTTTGTTTCTTCCCTGTGAGTTTTCTCGCAAATTATCTGGTGGATTAGATTCATTGCCCCACTGGAAGGCCACAGAATTACGCTGCTTTTTACTTTATGTTGGTCCCATTGTTTTGAAAAACATTCCTGGAAAACAATATTTAAACTTCTTAAATCTCTCAGTGGCCATGATGTTACTTTTAAGCCCTAACCAGAATGATAATGTAATGAACATCAGATTCCTCCTGAAAGAATTTGTACAGGGCACAAGAAAAATTTACGGAAATTCATTCATCTCCTACAATGTCCATTCAGTCCTTCACTTACCAGATGACTATATTAGGTTTGGGCCATTAGATAATGTATCTTGTTTTGTTTTTGAGAATTACCTTGGAACAGTGGTGAAAAACCGCTTATGCGGCAGAAACAGAGTTTTGGAACAGGTTTCCAGTAATGTATCACAGGAAAACTTGAGAAGCACAAATGAGAACTGCCCAAATAAATCCAGAGCCCACCGGAAAATTTGCAATTTTCTTGTTAAAGGATGTTCAACTCATGATCGAGATAATTGTGTAATGCTGAAAAGTGGAGATATTGCTTTTGTGCGAAGCTTTTCTAATGATACTTGCCAAATTGAGTATTTCTCTCGTAAAGAAAGTTACTTCACCTATCCAGTGGATTCTAAATCTATTGGAATTTACAAGTTAATGGAACTCCTCATCAGGGCTGAAGTTTCTGTAGATAAATTCCATTGCAAGATGTTTCTTGCTCCTTGTGATCATGGTTTAATTGCTTGCCAACTAATTAATTCCAGTGAATCTTGAACTAATAATTAACCAATATCATAATTGGAATAGTAAAAAATATGACTACTAAAGCAAAAAAATATTTAGGAGTTTATTTTGACGATAGTCAGTGGGAGATAGTACCATCAAAATGGACAACCGAAATTGGAAACTTTAATAAGTGCTACTGGCCACCAGACGGATCAAATATTCAAGGCTTGGCCAAGGAAAACACGACTCCAAGAAAAAATTGGACTGAATTTATCATCAAGAAGACAGCTGTTTCATCAGGTTTGTAACTCAATGCATATATAACCTTTCAAAATATAATCACTTGTCTCCCAATTTCTGCGCATTAATTGTACTTTTGCGAGTTTCATGTTTCCATACAGTTACCTACATGAAAGAACAAAAAGGGGATGATATTAATGTATCTTTCACTTTATATTAATCAGAAATACATTTTTGTCCGTCTGTCCCCACTTGTACCTAATTATAAATTATTATAAAGAAAATAAATAAGAAGTTTTCATTGATAAATGAAATTACACATATAATGCCTTCGGGCGAGGAGGGCTGCTATCCGATTATTTTTTTATTTTTCAAAAATGTCTTCAAGTAAGGACTCAAGACTGACTGAGACTTTGATGATTTGAACTCAAACTTGGACTTGGTCTAAGAATCAAACTTGGAGTGGGAAGGTTATACTCAAACTTGGAATTCTATTTTGACCTAAACTTGGAATTCGCTTTTGACCTAAAATTGGAATTCGCTTTTGACCTAAAATTGGAATTGAACTTTAATTTGACTTAGAAACCAATTTGAATTTTACTCTTTACTTAGACTCAAACCATTGGGGCTTGGGCTCATACTTGGACTCACACTCAAACTGTTCTCTAGTTTGATGCACGAGTTAGCGTTTGGTATGGAGCGTCTCACAACGTGAGGTGTATTTTTTGTGAGGATAATGGTTAGTTTACTGAGCAGATGACTATGACCGGGCTTACAAGAAGATGACACAAGGCAATTTGGCTTCCACTTCTTCTGAAGCTGAGCCATCACCGAGAAGAGTTACGCAAGGCCAGCTGCAATATTGCGGTGTCCGACGAAGTCCTCGTATACAAAAGAGCAATCTACCCAGAACAACAGTCAACAGCAAACGGAAACTGAGCTTTACTCCCAATGAAGGTCAGTTGAGATATCTATTAGGTAGTTAATAGTACTGTTGCAATTTTTTATTATGAATGAACATCTCTATTTCTAATTTGCATCAGTATTCGGTGATGTCCTTGAACTAAAAATAGAAGTCTTGCACGCAGCCATGTCAGGTTACAATTTATAACCATATATATCACCTGTGGCTTTTAATATGTAGAGTCAAGAGTGGTGAGTCTTCAGTCAATCACCCAGGGTGAATTGCTGCACCAAAAATCTCTTCCCAATACAATTAAATTATCAACGTTATTCACTCCACATTTTCTGTTCGGCAATTTAGCCCAGCCTCTCATGTGTTTTTTAAGCTAGTGCTGTTTTTACTAATTTTGCGCAGAAGCACAGTTCATGAGTTCTATCTTATCTGCATTTTTTATTTGAAATCTTTATTCACACTAGGTATAGCCATGAGTTGACCGTCAATTTTGACCTAAAATTGGAATTGAACTTTAATTTGACTTAGAAACCAATTTGAACTTTACTCTTTACTTAGACTCAAACCATTGGGGCTTGGGCTCATACTTGGACTCACACTCAAACTGTTCTCTAGTTTGATGCACGAGTTAGCGTTTGGTATGGAGCGTCTCACAACGTGAGGTGTATTTTTTGTGAGGATAATGGTTAGTTTACTGAGCAGATGACTATGACCGGGCTTACAAGAAGATGACACAAGGCAATTTGGCTTCCACTTCTTCTGAAGCTGAGCCATCACCGAGAAGAGTTACGCAAGGCCAGCTGCAATATTGCGGTGTCCGACGAAGTCCTCGTATACAAAAGAGCAATCTACCCAGAACAACAGTCAACAGCAAACGGAAACTGAGCTTTACTCCCAATGAAGGTCAGTTGAGATATCTATTAGGTAGTTAATAGTACTGTTGCAATTTTTTATTATGAATGAACATCTCTATTTCTAATTTGCATCAGTATTCGGTGATGTCCTTGAACTAAAAATAGAAGTCTTGCACGCAGCCATGTCAGGTTACAATTTATAACCATATATATCACCTGTGGCTTTTAATATGTAGAGTCAAGAGTGGTGAGTCTTCAGTCAATCACCCAGGGTGAATTGCTGCACCAAAAATCTCTTCCCAATACAATTAAATTATCAACGTTATTCACTCCACATTTTCTGTTCGGCAATTTAGCCCAGCCTCTCATGTGTTTTTTAAGCTAGTGCTGTTTTTACTAATTTTGCGCAGAAGCACAGTTCATGAGTTCTATCTTATCTGCATTTTTTATTTGAAATCTTTATTCACACTAGGTATAGCCATGAGTTGACCGTCAATGTTTCTCTTTTTTTAGGGATTGCATGCCAAGGTCATGTTTTAATGGTTTATTGTGTGATTTTGATGACCAATACCAGATTTGAAGCAAATTGAAAATAGTTCTCTAGTTTCAATTTAGTTGCAGGTTGTATTCTATAAATTTTGAATAGTTCAAGACCTTTTGCTCATCCTCTTTATTCCCATGAAGCAGCAACTCCCGATGGGTCCTCTTCTGATTGCAGCAATGACGACCCAGATCCCGCTCTGGCAGCTCCTCTGCAGCTTCATAAGACCTCTGTATTCACACCTCAATTGAAGTAAGTCACTTTACAATTTTCATTTTTGGTAATTGGAGGTATTATGCGATGTGAATTGTAAATAACATTTGAACATTGATAATAAGACTTGTTGAAGTTAGACTGTAGAAGCAATTTTGACTGATATGATGGGAATAATTACGTCCTCAGAAATCGATCTTCAGAGGAATCCAACGTAAAAAACGGCGAATGGACCAGAACTGAGCAAAAGGTCTCTTCCCTAGACACAAGAGTCACTCAAATTGAAATGGTTGTGAAGGAAAACAACCTTCTATTAACTGAAATTTCAAATATGCTGCGTAAGCCATCGTGTGCTGACATCCTCTGTCCACCTCCCGCGAATAACTCTACAGAGTTACTTCAATTAGCATCAAATCCTGAAATGGTAAGCTTGTGTGTAAAAATATTTGTGAAATTTTTGAAGACTCAACATTATATTGTGTTTTAATTTTTTTCTTAAAGCATCTTCAATGCTGTATGCAATAATAGGTACTTTATTTTGATATATATGTAGCTAAATGAATACTCAAGTTTCAATTGTGCAAGTGTCTGACGGGAGGTTGTCTCTGGGTCTTATTTTCATTTAGGTGAAGCTTCTTCAGCATGCACGGGAAGGAACGCTAACTAGGACGGTGACTAAGATGTTGAAGCTGTGCATGACCAGGAGTTCAGCACTACAGTTTTCACTTACTGGTCTTGGAAGGTCGAGGAAGAGAGACAAGCTGGCCTTCAGAAACACGATGGCATACCAGCTGATCGAACGTAAGTATCGTTGTATATAGAAAGTAATGCATGCAGCAATTATTCCATTCTTCCTTCAGCTAAAATTCAACATTTTCCTTCACGTTGTTATCTCTATGTAACACAAAATAATTATTATTGTTCAAATGCAAATGAGTGGTGCACGTTGAATGCCTGATAAATTGCTGACTCTCAAAATGCAAAAATAATTTCTGTTTTAATGAGCTTAATATGTTTTTGAGTACATCCATACCCGATTGAGAATTGTATTTTATTTGTAAAAATATACATGTATATTACAGAGGCTATTTTGAGCCGTCAGCAATTCCGAGAGGTGTCATTGTCGGATATCAACAAGGCGATCACTCTGGCCCTAAAGAACGCAGTTGACTGGGACGGGCATCGTGGGCCCCGGGTGAAGGACTACGTTACGGGGGCAGTCGCCACTCATACAGCCTCGGGTGCGAATGCCACTGCAGGCCTAGCAGCGACTGATTCAGCGGGAAAGGACACCACGGCCCAACTTACAATTCTTGCTACAGCAGAGGCGGGCCCCAGTACTCAACTTGGTCCAATGAACGGTATTTTAAGTCAAAGTATGAATATATTAGCTTGTGAGTGAGTCACTTTCAGATAGTTTTTTCATTGCAGTGTTTTTCAACTGCGTGACTCTCAGCTTATTTTGCTTGCGTCATTTTTAAGGGATGTAATTTCCTAGGTCCACTTTTTTTTTGTTCTGTTCTCTTACTTGAAAGGATGAATCAGTTTCAAAGATCAGATATCGCATTAGTTACTGGAATGCCTTACTCTATAGTAGTACTTATAGGGCGATTCTTAGGGAATCTTATTTACAAAATAAAAAGAAGAACCAACGTTATACAGAACATTCATTCCGAAACGTTTGCTACAAATAAATGTTCTCTATAACGTTGGTTCTTCTTTTTATTTTGCCTTACTCTATTATTGCGTATATATTATAAAAGCTATTAAATTGAAAAAACATTTCATGAAAAAGTAATGTTGAGCTAATTATTTAAACATATCTTTTAATGCTGTACAGTTATTGGCGAACCCTTAAGCATGAAAGAATCATCCATTATCCATGTCTGTTCTATGCTGTATCACGCAATATTGGAGAAGAAACTGGTTAAATGTATACATGTATTTCAGTATGTAAGATACTTATGGAGCTGATATTGTGTTTAACATTTCAGCACTTGAAATTGATGTGCTTTAATTGAAACAGATTGCTTGCCAAAATGATCAGATACAGGAAATAACAAGCGTGGATAGTGGTATCTTGTATCTTATTTCATACCTTATGGTTCGCTGTAGCTACTTAGCTAATGGCAGTTCACGCACAGATATATCAGTATAGCTATATATATATATAATCAATGTAACATAGCTACATTTCGTGTTTGGTTTGAATAGAAATGAGTAGGAAAAACATTCAATCAATAAGCGGAGTCTTGTTTCTGTATGGAAAATTTATTTTGAATAGTTACCTACTATTAGGCAACATCTATTTATCTGGATAGATGTCCTTATTTGAATATTAAGAACTATATTTAGCCGAGATCGTATATTATAGAGAAATTAATCTCTAGCATCCAAACAGGTTATAATTAAATTTTGTTGATGAATAAGTCTTATTATCCTCTTATAAATAGTCTACTTAAGTTTATTCCATTAGTTTCCTCGTTAAAATATGCAATGAATGCATGCATTATTTGCCGTGGCTTTTATGATTCTCCAGTGCATACATTGATAGGTAGGTCATACATTTGATTTAAATTTGCTCTTGAAACGGAAAAATGTGCATTATTTGTACCGTAAATCTACAGTGTAATCTATATTTGTATATTATAAATAAATAATATTATATATATTATATATATTCTGTTTCGGTCTTTGCAGATACAAATTTCAACCATAGAAAAACTTGAAATAATTTGATTTTAAGGAGTGTCGAAAGCATTACAACTCCACCGTTTTCAAGTAATCAGGACATAAAAATGAGCCCAACTAATACTATTCCTACCTGGTATCTGTGTATTAGAACACATTTTCTAATAGGTATAAAATACCAGGTAGGAATAGCATTAGCTGGAGTTCTTTTGATGTCAATTACTCGAAAGCGGGACGATATTTTTTCACTCCTGAAAATTTATTTTTTATTTTGAGTGTCTTAAGGTTGAAATTTGTCCATCCAAAAAACATGTACGCTAATATCCCCAGCAAGCAGTTTTCCAGTTCTTGTACCGACCATAAAATGCCACCGATAGTAGCGTTTTATGGTCAGATCATGGATTGGAAAACTGCTTGCTGGGTATATTTTTAGCATATTGCTGCTATGTGGCCACAGTCTGAAATAGGCCAGTTGATGGGACAATTGGAGCAGTTTTATACGATAAGCCTGTGCGGCTTACGGTCAGGATAAGAGACGACTTCTGCTTCGTAGGCAGCTAGCGGCAGGTTTATGTGAACGGCGTATGCGGTTCATGGTCAGACTATGGTACAATTATCTAGTTTTTTCTTGGACTCGCCACGCATAATTCTACACTTCCGAGTCCCATAAGCATACCGAAAGCTACGCGGTACTCTCCAGTAACGCGAGTATAATACTGCCTCAATTTTTAATAGGGATATCATATCAAAGATCACTGGTAGGAGAATTTTCATCTTCGATCAAGGCGATGGTATTTGGAGAACAGTAGTCGACCCCTCACCAGAAGTATCAACTAATAACCATCCGTTGATGCTTCACCGGAAAAATTATCACTACAGTACTCTTTTTGCACAAGACAAAAACAAGACTGATATCACATCATCTTCATGACAAAATACTGTTGTCCAGTTGAATGGCAGTCTCTCAAACAGACCAGATGCTAGACTTGACACTCTGGGCAACAATGATAAAATCAATAAATCCGCGAAACAGTCACTACCAAAAATCCCTCTGATGCCACAAAAAATCGCCATAAAATAAAAAAACATTAAAATTAAACATATCAATGCTCGTAGCCTCTTTAGTAAGCTGGATGACATTAGAGTAATGTTGGTCACAGAAGACATTGACATTTTATGTGTTTCCGAGACATGGTTCGATTCGCGAACTCAGAGCTCCTTTTTCAATATTTCCGATTACGTGCTGTACCGCCATGACGGCGGTAAAAATAGCAAAGGTAGTGGTTCTTTTATTTTCGTAAAATAAATTTACCAGTCGTCTTTACTTTTAACAAACGAAGTGTGCGAGGGCATAGAAATGGTCTGGTTGAAAGTGCAAATAAATAAACATGAATCCATCATTACCGGCAGCCTTTACCGGCACCCATCAGCTTCTCTACCAACAACAGTAGAGTTCATTGAGAAAATTTTCAAAGAAGTTTTAGCTACAAAAAAGTCATTCTTTGCTTTCGGTGATTTTAACATTGACCTGACGGATGAAAAAAATCAGCTTAGCAGACAGTTGTACAAACTAAACCTTTCACAAATGGTTAAAGAACCGACTCGCGTTACAAGAGTATCTAAGACTCTCCTCGATCTAGCAATCACAAACAAACCTACGGCAATACTTAACACAGTAATATCACCCTCTGTCGCCGATCACCACTCTGTAGAATGTAAAATTAATATTGCAAAGGAAAGACAAAACTATCGTCTCATGACTTACCGCCTAAAAAGTCAATATTCGCCGGAACTATTTAATGAAAAACTCCTAAACAGGTTCACCGAATTTCAGAGCATGATGCAATCTGACGATGTTGACATTCAAGTTTCTATCTTTAACGAGAACTTTACAGCAGCTCTAAATGAATGCGCTCCTTATATCACCAAAAAAACTAGGCCAAAACGCACTCTGTGGATTACCAGCGAAATTAAGGACCTAAGCAGAATAAAGAAAATTTTCTTGCGAGAGTATAAAGAAAACAGGTCAAACATTACTTTATACAGGAGATATAAAGAACTTGGAAAGATTCTTCGGAAGAAAATCACGCAAGCAAAACAAACTCACTTCCACCAAGAACTATTCATGGCAAAAAATAATCCAAAACGTACATGGGAAATTATTTGTGAGGTGGCTCAATATAAAAACATAGAGCGCAAAAGTGATTTTGAAAATCCTTTGGAAAAGGCCACTGAGTTCAACACTTTCTTTTCAAAAGTAGGTGCCCAAGTCTTCGATGAAGTGAGTAACACCAGTCCGAGGAAATTGACAGTTGAAAGTTCATGCCCTACTGCACTTTTAAAGGCTGGCGCCCTGTGGAAGCCACGCCCTATCGATTTACCAGAGTTAAAAACTATTTTATACTCATTGAAAACACAAAAGCAGTTGGACATGATGGAATCAACCTCCAATACATTAAAGACAGTTTTCCAGTCACAGCACCATTGATTCGTTTGATTATCAACACATCAATAGCTACAAATAAGTTTCCAAAACAATGGAAGCACTCTATAATTAGACCGTTGCATAAAACTGGTGACATAAATACAGCGTCAAATTACAGGCCCATTAGCTTTTTGCCTGTCCTTTCCAAAATATTAGAAAAAGTAGTAACGAATCAGCTGTCATCTCACCTGGACGAGTCAAATTTACTTCATCGAAATCAATATGCCTATAGGAAGAACACTAGCACTCAAGACGCCCTGCTTAACATCACTGAAAAAATATACAACGACATCGATCAAAAAAATGTAACACTTCTGCTGCTAATTGATCTCTCTAAAGCATTCGACAGCGTCGAACATGATCAACTCCTACGAAAAATACTGAACTTAGGAGTGGATACACAGTGGTTTAAAAGTTACCTTTCAAATCGGTCTCATGCAGTCCTCTTAGACAACAAGTTGTCCCCATTCCTTCAAAATAGCTTCGGTGTCCCTCAAGGATCAATTTTGGGCCCACTACTGTTTTCAATTTTTATTAACGATTTCCCTCCAATGCCTTCTAACATACGAATCTCCATGTATGCAGATGACGTCCAAATTGCAATGACAAGCTCTGTAGCAGAAATACCACAGACGAAAAAAGGAGCTGAAGCTCTATTGATCAGCCTCAAGTCATGGTATGACCAAAATGGTCTCAAGCTAAACGCGAACAAAACACAATTCATTATTTTTGGGTCAAAGCATTCAATAAACAACATTCGAAATCTAGATCTAACTCTTACAGTTGGAAATGATAAAATTAACCCATCAGAAAAAGTAAAGAATTTAGGTATTTGGTTCGATGGAAACATGTCCTTCAAATCCCACGTTGATAAAACCTGCAACGCAATTCACGGGACCTTATTGTTTTTCAATCGTATAAAAAATATGCTTGACGAAGAATCTAGATTGTTGGCCGTTCATTCTTTGGTCTTATCACGTATTGACTACTGTAGCCTGGTCTGGGGAGATATATCGAAAGATCTTCAGAAAGACCTACAAAAATGCATGAATTTTTCAGCAAAGGTTGTATGCAACGGTAAATTCAAAAAGCATGACCACGTAACACCTCTCCTGAATAAACTTGGCTGGGCTCCGATTCGGGAAAGGCTTCTGGCGCACAAAGCCCAATACGTTTTCTCCTCTTTATATCTTCCTCATAGCAGTGCTGAAATAGTGGAATTCCACTCCCCTACCGTCACGAACCAAAAGCCGAACAGGAGACGTGATGTCTCAATCAAATACCGTTCATCTAGCATCGGGCAGAAAGCTCTGTCAGTATCAGGCGCCTTACTGTGGAACAGACTCCCCCAGAGCTTCAAAACCCCTCAAACACTGAGAGAATTCAAAACTAAAATGGCTCTCTATCTTGCGTCAACACAATAAGTGTGAACTGCAGTACGTGCTGGAAGAGTGCGCATATGCAGTACGTGTGTGCGTATATGCGTATGGATATAGGTGTACGTTGTTGTGACTCGCACCGCCGCAAAGTACGCTCACAACACGAAAGCCTACTGATCGTAATTCGTGGTAGCACCTGCGGTTCTCGAGGACGCTACACCAGTGCTACGTTGTCCACTGTTGTCAGCACAAGGAACAGAAAGTCGGGTGGGTTTACAATGTTTATGCCGAACACGTATATACACGAACACATGAGGTTCCTCTACTCGGAGTTCCCCTCCGGTGACAAATCACCATTACACCATTCACACAAAACCGATGACTTGGGGCACAGCTATTCACAAATAAATATATATATTTTAATGTCTTTCATTTATATGGCCTGAAAGCTGCACAAAAGCGACATGGTTAGGAAAAATGTTTAAACACGGCGATCACAACATATCCCCCCACCAGTGGATACCCTGGGATCCACTCATAAATAAACCGAATCCTGACCGCAGCTCCAATCTAGCATGTGAGACGAACTATCGCTATTGTCTACAATTGGCGATACATATCAGCACATAACTCTCGCTTTTAAAACTATCAATGTGTACAGAACAGTTATTTTTATTAAGCATTGTTTTAATGTACACATCTCTCTCAAAACGCAACAAACACCCGTAATACCTCCCGATCACGAGGCATCAACCAGGCTGATATCCGGTCACATCTGCCAACGTATCGTCAATATCATATCGATAACGCCGACAGCACCGTACGCAGGAGACATCTGGTCTAACGCAACGTTTTTTGAGTTTTAAGAATATAGTCATGTTCGAGTTTTGTCAACGATGGCGCATATTTAACAAGGTGCCTACATGAAAAGCATCAACATCAACCCCAAATTTAAATGACAGTGGAACGCATTATTTACCTAAAATTATAACATATACCAATATAAACCAGCACTACCAGTACAACCGGAACACAAATAACTTCAGACAAGAATCTTTAATTTAAATCTTAATTCTAACGTTACAACACAATCATTATTAACATATCTACCTATCCAAACGGATCGTTTACAGACACAACTCATTAAAATCAGAGGATAGTACGCATTTGTTACATCTTTATTATACGCACATCCCAACACACACACATATATATAAACATTTAACGCATCAAATTGAACGAGTATAAAACCATATTCATCACCGTACATCTAGACTAGTAAAAGGCACATTTATTTATTTATTTTTATCACGCCATTTGTACTCGAGTACTTTAGGTTGCACATGAGGGTAGGTCTCAACAAGACCTCTGGAACGCGTAACTCTCTCCGATACATTAGAGTTACTAATATTTGGCAAATCACACAACATGTCGGCGCTTTCCGACTCAATCCAATTAAATCTTTCGAAACGACTCTCACTTCCCATGTAATTCTTAGCCCATATTTCTCGTAAAAACCTATTGTTACCTCTAAAGCTTGATACCGCCTTTCTAGACTGGACAGAGTTTCTTTTCATAATATTTAAAGCTGCTTATACCGCCGCAAGATTTTCCCCTACCGACTTACTCTCTCCAAATCCTGAAAAGTTGGCTTCTTCAGGTAAATAATCCGGAGTAGCACATGCAACCCAGGAACCTGCCTCACACTGAGCTACCACATTTAAACTTTCGTTGATTAACTCCTCTTGCACAGTGAATGCCTGTTCAACCACATTTAAAATTACAGCCGCACTCGCACTATCGCTATCGGTCGAAGGCTGCAATACTGGTGAAAGTGATTCACTGATCCTCAAATTCTCTGAATATTGTCGTACTGCTGTAGAAGCTTTAGGTTCTGCGTGGATTTCTGCTTCAACTACAACCCTCTGTAATACCCCACCTAAGTTGGAATCACCTTGCGCCCTGGATTTTCCGCTAACATCGAAATGACGATTTTTATTCTGGTTATTTTGCCCGTTCTGCTCCGGACTAAACCCAAAAAAATCTCCACTCCCCTTATCAGAAAAAACTTGGGAATTCCACGGAACTAACGCTTCAAGAGGAGTAATCTCTGTTATTGTACGTTTATCAGGAGGTGGTGTTAAATGTACTGAGAACTAACCTACCCGCTGTTTACCATCTTCCGCCACATTAACCTCACCATCAGTTACACTCGACGAAACACTATCACTCTCATCGGAAAGAGTCGAATCCCCATCACTACTGCTAGACGAATCACCAGTAGAGCTCAAACTACTAGAACTAGTAGTAGTACTACTATCACTAAAGCCATAAAATGAAGGAACGCAGCTCCCGTTCCCAGCAGTTTCAAATCCATATGGCTCTATCAAGTCGGATTCTTCAAAACTACGGTTCATCTGGAAATATTTCAATTTGTATTTTGGAGGCTCGTTCCACGACTTGAGCTGCCTATGATGCACTCTACGAATACTTCCTTCTTCATCTCTCACTTCATAAGTTACACCATTTGATTGGATTTTAACCACCCAAAAGGGGCCCTCAAACTTTGGCTCTAGCTTATGTTTAGTTTGTTTACCTATGCGATGAATCTTGTACAATACTTTTTGTCCTATTTTGAAAGCACTAAATCTTTCATGACCCTGCTCCCAATTATTCACAATTTGTTTTTCAATAGGTATTGGACCACGCAAAAAATGATTTCTCTGCAACAAGAACTAAGACGGACTACAACCAATTTGCGAATGATGAGTGCTATTATACGTAATAAGAGCTCTACTTACTTCTTTGTCCCAATCTAAAGGATTATCATATGTGATACCCCTCAAAATTTGTATGATTGTCTGATTACTACGCTCCACACACCCATTTGAAGAAGCTCTATAACTGGTGCTATAAATGTGTGCAATATTAAACGAATCTAAAACATCGTTAAACTCCGATGCTCGAAACTCACTACCATTATCAGTTAGTATTCGGTCCGGGATTCTTAGCATAGCTGGTAATACTCTACTTTTCAAAGCTGCTGATACTGTTTTCGATGTTTTATCTTTAATGGGAATGGTGATGAGAAATTTAGAAAAACGATCTATAGCAACTAACAACGCAACATTACCCTGAGAAGAACGAGAAAATTGAAGTAAATCAATGGCAACAAGATCGAAAGGATGAGAAGCCTCTATCTTGCGAGTAGGTGGTGTCACCAACCGAGGAGATGTCTTATAAAGTTGACAATGCCTGCACGATACACACACATCACGAACAATAGAAGCAGCTGCAGGATGCCAGAAGTGCTGTTTCACTAATTTGTCTATCTTTTGAATGCCTATGTGTGCAAGTTGAATGTGAAGTTTGTACACAACATCAATCATTATCATAAATGGAACAACGGGTACATAATAATCACCTATGCTTCTAACAACAATATTTGACATGACACTCAACGAACTGTAGTACCTCCGGAACTGACCAAGACAACGCTGTTTCCAAAAACTTATATGTACTTTATTATTGATCTTTGTCTTCAAAGATTTTATAGCAAAATCATTACTCTGAATATTCCGGATACTTGAGTTTGCAAAAATAAATTTCACCCTCACGTTACGTCTCGCTTCCGCAATGTCATCACCTTCACCAGCACTTTCAATACTCTCTTGATCCACAAGTTCAACAGTTTCTTCATCAATATCTGACCCCGATACACTCGAATTGAAAAAACCAATCAAGCTGACACACAAAGATTCGTCCAGGTCTTCCTCCACCTTAAAGGGATACCTAACCAGCTCACCAGCAATGACAAAGCTCAGGGAAAGACTACCATAGTCAATGGTTATCTTGTTCTCTGCCAAGAAATTTGCGCCAATTAAACAACAGCATGGTATGGCATCATTCTCGACTATCGCAAATGGTACTTTCACATCCATTTTTAACCCCTTCAGAAGACAATCAAAATGAATCACACCACGTAGCAAAGCTCTTCGGCCATCAATTCCTATAACTGCAGAATCTTCTACTTCATCAAAATCGAACTGTACACCCCTATCAATCAGCATAGCAGTCACTTCCCTCGTGATTAGGCATACTTGAGATCCTGTATCTATCAAGGCACAAATTTTGACCCCTCCAACTTCCACCGCACAACCAGTACCAACTTCAACTCCATGACCGCATTCCGTTGTACACACATTTACCTCAGCTTCGTCTACATCGTCATTATTAATATTTAAGCCAGAATTATCAAATTGTTGACCTAATTCACTACACTGATTCACAAGATCGCCCTTCACATACGAAACCAATGCCTCTTCATTTACTCGGCTAAAAACGGGGTTGAAGTGAATTCCTGCAATACACTGCAAGTGAATCTTTGGTTCTCCCTCAAAATTAGGAGTTTGTCTTTTAAACACAACTGGCCATTGCATGCCATGATGCACCCAAATTTCCACCTTAAATCTCTCACAAGCTACCAGCAATAACTCTTCCCTCGGTAATTGGCCCCTTCTTCTCATTGACCTGAGAGCCCTTCCTACTTCTTTCGTGATCTTAATTTTAAATTTAGATGGGTTCTGTGTCAAATCATCAACTAAAAGCTCTCTAAGCCCCAGATCATCCTTAGGATCATCCACATGCATTTTGTCATGCTTTAAATCCTCTAAACACATGAACAAAGAAATGAAAAATGAATCTCCACCCCCATCTATCTTTTTCATGACCCTCAATCCAGTGGGCAAGCCTAACTCTTCACCTTCATCCTCAAAACACTCACCAGGACTGCACACACTCCTAGACATTGCATCGGCTATTACGTTCTCGCTTCCCGGTCTATACCTTATTTCAAAATCGTACTCGGCAATATCATTAAATGTACGCATCAACCGTGAATTAGTAATGGCCATATTATGAAGAAAGCAGAGTGGCTTGTGGTCGGTATACAGAATGAACTTAGTACCTAATATGAATGGTGAAAATACCTTGATACCCCACCTAATAGCTACCAGTTCACGCTCTAAAGTAGAGTACCTTGTCTCAGCCTTAGAAAATGTAGTAGATGAATACCCAATGACCCTGCAGCCTCCCTGCTGTACTTGCATCAAACATCCTCCAGCCCTCACGGCAGAGGCATCTACAGATAACTCCAACGGGGCAGCTTCATCAGAATAATCTGGAAAAGATAGCGTAACCTCCTCCAATAACTTTTCCTTCAATTGAAGAAAAGCCTGTTCCATTTCTTCATTCCAAGTCAACTTACAATGTTTTTGGCCCCCAGTAAGTTCAGTTAGCGGTCTTGCAATTATCGAACAATTTTGAAGAAAACGTCTCCCAAAATTTACAAGCCCCAAGAATTGCCGCAATTCACTAACAGTTGTGGGTTTTTGGAAAGTTACGCAATTTATCACAATACTCCGGAGATTTACGTATGCCATCTTCACCAATTACATGCCCTAAAAAATTCACTTGCCTTTTAAAAAATTCACACTTCGAAATTTTTATTTTAATTCCATTCTTGCTCAAGGTGTTCATTACCTTTTCTACTAATTCCAAATGTTCACTAAACGTTTTACTCAGGATCAAAATGTCATCGATGTAAACCAAGACATTGTTAAAACAAACTTCTGAGAGAATCTGTTGCATATTTTTCTGGAAAGCAATACCACTATTTTTGAGACCAAATGATAAAGTTTTAAACTGAAAATGATCATGAGGAGTACTAAATGCAGTATACTCACAGCTCTCAGCATCTAATGGAACTTGATAATATCCTTTGATTAAGTCTAACTTAGTGAAAAATTTTGTATTATGCGCACTGTAAATATGTTCAGATAGGTCCGGTATGGGAAATTTCTCAGTAATAGTCTGTCTATTGAGCTTGCGGTAATCTATGCACATTCGAATTTCTCTTTTACCTAGATCAGAAGATTTCTTTATTACTGGTACGATAGGACTACTCCATGGTGAACTACTACGCTCAATTATGTCTAATGCTAACAGCTCCTTACACTGTCGGTCAATTTCCTTGTTAACAGGTTCCGAGAATTTCCGTGGTCTTTGCCATACGGGAGTGTTATCACTCAACTCTATCCTATGAGGTATAAATTTAGCCCTTCCTATGTCAAATTCATTTCTGCTAATGGCATCCTGAGATCTAACCAACATTTCATACACTAGTTGCCTCTGCTCAGGAGTAACATTATCGCCCAAAATTATCCTGTCCTTAAGACTCTCTTCCGACCAGTACTCCAGCCCGTCACTTTCTAAAGAAGGGACTTCCACTAAGGTGCTGACATACCCTAACCTTTCCCCCTTCTTAACTCTAGTGCACTCAGCAGAAGTTCCATTCTTACATTTCACAGCAACAACATTCTCATAACCTACATCAAAGTTAATAATGCCATCAGAGCTGCGCAATTTTGAATTCAATGGTTTTCCTTCAAAAAAGTATACAAGATTTGACATGATGGGCCCCACATTCGCAAGCCTAACCTCAAGAGGAATACAGGCTGCATGTTTCCTCTCCACGTCAACATCACAAGCAGCAAACACAGGTATAGTTTCATGCATGACATGGTTTTTCTCTCCTGAATCAGAAAAATAATACAAAATTCGGCCTTTGCCCTGATCCAGTCTAGAAATCATCCGTTTAGACATATCAATACATAACTTATTTCGTTTAAGGAAGTTCAAGCCCAACACAATGTCAAATGCAAACTTATCACATTGTACAACATCAAAAGAATAGGAAGCGGCAGGCAACCCTAGCGTTTCACCAACCAATTCTACCCTACCTATAGTTTCAACAAATGTACTCCCTAACCCTTTAATTCTACACTTCAAACGTTCATCAATACATCCCCTACAATCTTTACATACACTCTCCTTCATGATGTTAGCGTTTGCACCACTATCTACCAAGGCCTTATACTCTGTGCCCTGAACAACAAAAGGAATAGTCATTAATTTTCCTGGCAGCAAATGAACAATATTAACATCGTATACCTCAATGGACTCTTGGTCTGTCCTCGTCAGAGGTGTATCAGCATCAACTGTCCCATTACTGATTTTTGCTTGGTCGTCCACTTGAATTTCTGATGACACCACATTCCCATCTTCACTGCTCGTGGGCTTAGATGATAACTTGTCTCCGCTGCACCAGAGATGTTCCACCATGTCCCTTCTGTCTTCATTACTCTCAGCCATCACCTCAGCTGAGCCTTCAAGACAGCTGTCCGGTTGATGGTCCATTTCGTCATTCAAAACAGCGAATCTATTGGACCATGGTCCACCAGTCGAACTGCCGGAGGATTTCTGATGCCTAAACTCTGGGACACCCCCTCTTGAGCCAGAGTTCCTCAGTTTTCCGAAAGACGTCGCTGCTGGTGTTGCCGCTGAGGAGTGCTTCCGCGACGAACATCAGTTAGGCTCCGGTACCTCTGCTCGGGTAGGCGCTCATTTCCCTCATTCCTTAGCTCATGGGATCTCAGAGTCTCATTATGATAAGGATATGGTTGATGGACCTCAGGGCCTCTTCTGTAGTTGGAAAACTCAGCATCACCACTGAAATGGGAGCGCCTGCTTTTCCCTTGGCCATTACCCATCTTTCTAGGGCAGTTGTAGAAAAAATGCTCCCGGGAACCACAAGCAAAACACGCTCCCAACTTGGACCTACAGTCATCTTCTCTGTGTCCCATACGCCCACAGTAGGTACACGTTGTAGTTCCTCTCTTAAAATGCTGTGGAAATCTGTTAATGTTCCTTGGAACATTCTCACGGTAGGTGGGGTTTGCATTCCATAAACCGCCATTAAAACCTCCATTCTGTCGATTTTCATACTGACGCTGACTCTCCTGGTATGGCCTCGGTTTTTCCTTTACCCCAACGTTGATAACGATTTCCTCAACGTCTGATGTTTTTCCTTTCCTGCTTCAAGGTCACACAAGCTGGCAAATTTTTTCAACTCCCCCCATTTCAGCTACTTCCCCACCATTCTATGCCCCAAAATTTGGGTTCTTACAAGTTCCTTGAACTTTCGTGGCAGAATAGATATGTATTTTTCTTGCAAAGTTTTACTGGTCGCAACATCCTTGCTCGGATAAGCAACTGCAAACAGTTTTTCAAGCCGAGTAGCAAGCAAATACATGCTCTCACCAGTCATATGTTTTGCTTGCACAAAGTTACCTTTATTTTTACTTTTCCTTGCCAGCTTCTGATTATCATACCAATCTTCCAACTTCCTCTTCAGACTTACATAGGAATCATTTACCGACCTTACGGTTTTCAACGCCTTCAATGTTTCACCTTGCAGTTTAGTTTCCAACTTTCCGATCCAAAATAGTGTTGACCCCTTGAAATTTTGCTGACAATATTCTTCGAACGACTGGAGGTACAGCTTAAGATTCATGCCTGAATCTTCATCAAATTTCTCGAAGGTCGGGATCTTCCTCATGTCCAAATGGGTGAGGGTTTCCACTAATTGGGTGAATTCACTTCCACGATGTCGCCTTTTATTCTTATTTTTTGGTCTTCTTTTCCCTTTCTTACCACGCTGTCTGCTATTAGCACTACCGCTAGAATCACTCGAAGTGTCAGAACTGTCACTAGGAGACTCCTCTTGGCTGCTGGATGAGCCGGATGAATAGGCAGGTGACTCAGCATGCATAACTTTCATTTTCTTCTTAGGAATAGCTCCTGGGCCTGTGGTTTTGCTAGCCTCTTCTGGCTTCTCTGGGTCTTCCGTTTTAGTGAAGCTCACCATCACTTTATCAAAATCTTCCTTCAACTTCTGCAGTTCTTCTCTTGCTTTGGTAGAGACTTTTCCCTCTCGTGAACCTACCGTCATCATGAATTTTTTCATGTGCTGCAAATTTTCGAGGATAAAATCTTCTTCTTCCTTCTCCGAAACAGCCTGCTCTCCAGGATCTGCTCCACCAGTGGCCTCCATTGTCCTGTCGACGCAGCTCTTAGCTGTGCAACCACCAGCACAAGTCACACGGAGGGGAACTCCGACGGAAGTAAACTAGTCTAACCAGCACCACAACTTATCACATACACCGGGCAACGATCTTGTAGACTCTCGAAGACACTATTAAACAGAAACACAAACATAGAGGTTCACTGATCCTGGTCACGGCACCAATTCTATGTTGTGACTCGCACCGCCGCAAAGTACGCTCACAACACGAAAGCCTACTGATCGTAATTCGTGGTAGCACCTGCGGTTCTCGAGGACGCTACACCAGTGCTACGTTGTCCACTGTTGTCAGCACAAGGAACAGAAAGTCGGGTGGGTTCACAATGTTTATGCCGAACACGTATATACACGAACACATGAGGTTCCTCTACTCGGAGTTCCCCTCCGGTGACAAATCACCATTACACCATTTACACAAAACCGATGACTTGGGGCACAGCTATTCACAAATAAATATATCTATTTTAATGTCTTTCATTTATATGGCCTGAAAGCTGCACAAAAGCGACATGGTTAGGAAAAATGTTTAAACACGGCGATCACAACAACGTGTGTGCGTGTCTGTATGTTTAGAACATATTCCCCTTTAAAATTCTCATGTTGATCCTGTTAAGACGCAGTGTCGACCTTTACACTCTTCCAGTATGCTTCGGCCACACCATTTGAGGTTGTTTTGACTTTCTCGTTTTGCCCCAGCAATCTTGTTAATGTTACGGTTGGCATTGCACATCGGTCGCTCTCATCTATTTTGAATCCGGTGAATTTTTCTGTGCCAAGGCCTGTAGTATACGAAATTTAAATTTTCCCGTTACTGTAAAATCCTTCATTTCATCCATACCAGGTATTTTAGCTGACTAGTTGATACAAAACAATGTAAAACTGCCTCTAGCATCAACCTAGCAGTCAAAGATGCAAATTAATTTTGGATCTACCCGTTGTACTTTCAACCTCTAATCCCTCATTTCACTAGTTCCAACGTTCGTAAGCTCAAATTTCAATATGGAAGCGCACCAACTGGAGTGTTCTTAACAACGCATCACATGTGCAATGTTTTCTTGACCCCTTGAAATAATATCCAGTGTTAAAATCAGACCAACACAACGGAGAGAATGCATTTATCTACGTACTTTTCTCCCAATTATTTGTTCCAAAACTTAACCGATAGAAATATTACGATCATCATGTATTTGATATCAACACAATGGAAGGAATGCATTTTCTTTGTACTTTTCTCCCAACCATTTGTTTCAAATCAACCAATTTATATATTAAGATCCTCATGTATTCGAGCTTAAGTCATGGTCTTAACATTAAGATACTCGTAAGTACTTTTCGCTCATATTGAAGCTTTTTGAACATGCGACGTAGTTCATTAGCAATTTTTTACTTTCCTGCGCTCGTGTGTACATTGGTGTTCCAGCTATGTAGCAAATATTACGGACTCGTGATCCAATAACGCGCACCCTAACAAGATTATTTTCAGCTATGTGTCACAGGGATTTTGTGTTCTTAGTGACTCACTTTCATCTTGCATTTCCAAACCCATATTAATTACCGCAAAGAGAGAGAGGATGTTAAATGTGAGGGTATTTTAGTACGTACTTTCTCTACTTCGGTCTCATTGAAACATTTAAAAAAGGCCTCGGATCTGACGAATGTCATAACTTTAAAGATCATCGTTTAAATCTTCTTATTCTGGTCTCAAATTGCTGTCGTAAGCTTTGTGTGGTAAACTCTTCTTACCTTTTTATTCTCGTGAATTCACTACGACAACACTAATTTTAGATAGTTAACTTTTGTACGGTTCCACCTATGTTGAAAATATTACAGCTAGCGATGTAAAACAATACTTTTCATGTCTTTTAACCCCGATGTACTCTTTGTGCCAGTACTATTAGCGCAAGTAAGAAATATCATAACAATTTTGTGTTTTGTGATAGCAAATATTATCGTTGGGACACCTTACATAGGGATGAAAGATCGGATGTGGACTTTCACCGGATGTAAGATATAAACAAATGTGAAGCGTGACCAAGTGTAGAGGCATGACCGGATGCGGGGCATCACCGGAGGAGGGAGTGAAGTGTTGTCGGATGGGCGAAAGGAATTTTTGGATTTTGGAGTTGATAATTTATTAGAAAAAAATAGGCTCCATTTCCATTCCTGGGCACCACAGATGAAGCACTAGTAATTATGGAAAGCAACCTCATTCCCCTGCATGGAACCAACAGTTGTGATGCTCATTTTATTCGACAGGAATAAGTAAGATCGATATTTGAATGACTTAGCGCACGTACAATAAGATAAATTTTCACTTCCTAGCAAAAATTTCAGGAATCGAAACTTAGAAGTTGAAACACAGAAACTGAAACTTAGTGCCGCCCTCCAAATGCAAACGATCCTCTTATACATATTATTGTTTATTTTTTATTAACTTGTGCTTCTCCCTAAATCCTGTGTCGACAACTATCATGTGTATTACGATAACCATGTATGAATAGCAATTAAGGATCTAAATCATATGTTCCAACACTTAACATGGGTGTTACGATAACCATGTACAAATAGCAATTAAGGGTTTCTATGTTAAGGTATTTGAATGCATTTTTCGCTTTCATTTTCAAAACTTGTGAGTACTAATGAAAGTGTTTTTCAAATGAGCGTCGCGAGGATTGTGCTCTCTTAGTTCAAAATCAGATTAGGCAAGGAAAGGAACTCAATTTTGTTGTACTTTTCTATCAATCATTTTGTTTCAACATTCTACACGGGTATTACGATACCAATGTGTTATAATCATTTAAGGATGTTAATGTTAAGGTGTTTTAAAAACCAATGTATCGACATTTCATGTTTGTACTTTATTGGAAATAAAATGTTTTTCTTTTTTCTTTTTTTCTTTTCTTTCTTTAAAAAAAAGTAACTCTAACTGGATTTTACTTTCATTTAGTTGAGAATAATTTTTTACAAAAGTTGTGTTTGTGAATGGTGTTCGCTTAGAAGCATTATACAAATTTCCTCCATGTACACCTGTGGCTCACATCACGCCCAAATTGTGAAACCCAATGGAAAAATTTTAAATTTCTAGTTTTAAGTTTGGCAAGCGAAGAAAAATGCATAGGTAAAAGAGGTTGGCGTCTGTACCGGTACCGGCAAAAATTACTAATCATTATTACTAGTTTGTGATAAAATTTTCATCACATAGACCAAGACCCTGATCGAAATCCACCGTCAAGTGTAACAAGTGTAAAGACCGAACCATCATGAGCATGCAGATAGCGCGCGGCTAGGAATTCTCAGGTCAGCAAGATATTAATGATATAATGCACGGAGGTCTGCCATCCCTCGCCGCGGTTGATCTAGGGGAGTAAGTGCAGTAGCATGTTGTGAAAACCGTCGTTTCACGATTCTAAAACTCAGTGGTCACACTTGGCAGGTCAGCATTACGTGCTTCATAGTAACGCCAGGTTGTACTGGGCAGCCTGACCCTTATCCATGGTAGACGAAACAAGGTAGCTGCAAACCAGTCTTTTATAAAATCGAGTGGTGTGTAGGTGACGTCATGACATCGCACCAATAGCAACGCTCAGATTGCATCTGGCAACACTGCTAACCCGAAATCTGGCATCACTGTCAGCGTTACTGGTACGACAATCTTGAATCTAGCCGTGCCGTTCAAACGAAGTGTTGACGAGTCGAGTGAAGTGCAATGTCGCCGCCTCAAGTTAAATTAAAAAGTTTTCAGTTATTTGGTGTCAGAACAATTCTAAAAATTTACCCTAGATATTTCAATGCCCTGGTTTCAATTTTAAAGAATTGATTGCGCCGAGTGGAATTGTCCAGTTAAATGATTTAAATGTCGAATTCATGTTTGCAGTCGACATTTCAAAAACACCGACTACCGAAGAATCCTATCGGCATTAAAGATGCACTAAGTGGTGTTGAAAACTGGTGTTGTGCTGTGGTTTTATGACCACAGGACTTTGGACCTGGAAGGTAAGAAATTGAACTTTGAATATTATTTAAATTTAATTTAAAAAGGATTGCTCATAACTGATTTTTTCCCTTGATGAAGTTGTATCTCTCTATCAAATCTTTGAAACCAGATGCAGTAGACCAGTTCAAATTAGATATGCTAGTTCAATAGGAAAATGCTGTTGACTCGCCTGAAATTTAAAGTATAAAAGAAATTAAAAAATAAGAATATAATGTGCGCAAATTCTATGCTGATCAATGACATACTGCTTATTTAAAAAAAAATTTAATATCATTATAAGCTTTTCATTCCAAAAAGGTAACATAAATCTTGTGGTATGGTGCTATCATCTCTAATAGTATCTAAATTTGTATGTGTAAATTATTCTGGAAGTAAGATGAGATGACAAATTTTACCAGGTTAACAATGAAAAAACTTCACTGGCATTATTGAAATTTTGATCTCTCCTTTATGTTGAAATTAGCAAGTAGTAAGCTTAGAATCTGCTGTGCTCAGCATGAAAGCTAGTTTGGACTGCAGACTGTAAAACTTGTGTACAGTATATTGGATGCATTTTCAGAATAGCTTGACTATGTGAGGGCCTGAGCTCAAGGTTAGGTAGGCTTACTTTTTGTTGAAATAGAATAGGTTTTTGTTTTGTTACGGACCATCTTTTTTCGGTTCACTGCTGTCCTGTTTTTCAGCACCTACTACTTTCTTCTTCAACTTTTTCTTGCTGCATGAACTTCTTTCTTAGCTTACTGTTCTTGTGCACCTTATGCATAAATTCCTCTTTCCCTCAACTCCATACTAAATGGTGCCTTCCTCCTTCCTTTCTTAGAAAATTTTTGTCGTGGTTATGGGAAGCTAAAACTTTGTTATTTATTAATAATAATAATAATAATTATTCAGAGTAGCTCTTTTTTCTTGTGTAGCCTATCTAATCTGAAATTTTTAGATTAACTCTCAATAACTTTCTACGTTGTAGCTAAATGTGTAGGTGAAAGATGACAAGAGAGATGCAAAATCTTGTCTATGATTTTCTATTGTAAAGTGTTCTTTTTATGGCAATCTTCTTTCTGAAAATGACACTGTTTTAATCATAATTGGAAATGCATTTTTATAGATATCTAACTGTTATATGCTTACCATTCATGGTGCGCTTCTATCAACATTTTTGAGATATGAGGTGAAAATTCATGCTGCTTATCATAACTTTATTGTGAGTGCTTCAAAAATGTCATGTGAAGCAACAGAGCCATGTTTCAAAAAAGCATGTCTTATGTTTATGTCAATGATTGTATTTGTATTTTGCTATCCTTTTATGTTTCTTAATAGAAGTAAAATGAGTCTGGTAATCCACTAAGGAATACATACAAGCAAAAATGAAATGTAGAACATTCTCCAGATTAAGGGCTGATTTCTTTACTTGTCATTTTTTATGAGTCTTACCAAATTGGAATTTGTTTTTTTAGACTTGTTTTTTATATATAAGGCTATGTGACATTGGGATAGTTATTAAACAACACCGATAAAATTACGTATATTACCCAGCAAAAACTGTTAATGAAAAATTGTGAGAACCAGCGTGAGTATGTTACCTTGTTTGGTTGTACTTGAACCTATGTACAGTACTTCTCTGCCTTATTTGTTGTACTTGATGCTATGTTCAGTACTTCACTGCCTATTACACTCAATTTTTCCTTTTTTCTTTAATTTTTTTTAATTTTTCCACAGCTTCTTTTTGCTCTTTTCCCCTATCACTTTCTCCCTTTTGACTCCTTGTATTTATACATTCTGTATTACACTATATAGTTTATCATTGCGTCCATTTCCTTGTGTATGCATCTCAATATTGCTTCATATTCAGCATCATCTCTCTGTACAGCTGAACCTTTTTATTAAATACTCTCACCTGCATCTTGATTCATCATATTTCCAGTGTCAAATATTAATCTGTACCCTTAGGCTGCTGGCAGTAGTGTTATGGACACATTGGGCGGATATGTTGCAGAGCAGCTGTTTGAATGCACTTCTGTATTCACAGTTAATTTATGCCTATAGTTCCGTTATTTCATTAGAATCAATTATGTGCTATTTACCGTTTCCTCCTGTAAAACCCATAACTTCCCCGTTGCTGTATGTACAGCAACACTTCATACATTCCGATTGAAATATAACAAAGCTTAATTTTAGTGTTATTGTTATTCACTCAACTACTCAGCTGTAAGCCAAATTAACACGCAAAAAAAAATGATTGAGATGAGGTAAAATTTCTGTGTGATACAATTTGTGTCGCTCATTTGGTAGCCAAGTGGAGCCAGTAAATTTGGAATTTAAAAGTAAACTTATGTTTGTGTTTTCTGGATGGCCTGGTGCCATTCCTGTCTGCTGTGGCCAAACTTGAGACATTTAGTCAGGCAAGCTGAGGCTCATCATTCTGTCCGAGGCACCATACAACCTACATTTCTACAAATATCTGCGCACTACTCGCTCTCAGCCCAGTAAGTGGTGTTAATTAAAGTCCCAATGACTGTTAATGAACAACCACTTAGTCTTCGACTTGTGCTAGCCTTATTTTGTTAGTGTCAGGTGAATTTAAGGCTTTGATGTGTTATATTGTATCAAGCGTGTGATAAACCTTTTTTCTTTGTCTGTTTATAATTTAAGGCTGTGAACTATAATGTCGTTCAATCTCGTCTCGCTTAAAACACATTAACGGATGGTAGTGCAAGGTTTATTTGTTGATTTGGTTCGGTGCATTGCTAGGGTGAAGCGTTATAAATAAGCATTACCATCTACGCGCTACACATATTTGTTATCCTTGTTTTCTTCTCGTAATTGGAACTCAGCAAAAAAAATTTGATGTACTCATTGAAACCTTTGCATTCTTATGACACATTCATTGTTTTGGTTTCGAAATGAATTATTTGATAAACTTTAGACTGGCTGTGAAAATACACACGTAACTAGAGTTATGCTTACCTTTCAAGTTTTTGCATTCCACTGCTTATGTTGGAATAGATACACTTCCCGGCAGTCTCTACTTAGTCAACATACATTTTAAAAAGTTATCTGGAGTGTTGTCTTGTTATTAAACAACGCAGTTTGCTTCTGAGCGTGCCGATGAATTTACTTCTGCTTATTGATGACCATACAATTGGGTGTAAAAACGATTATACCGTTTTGAATGATATATTTGGAGCATGCATCCAATAGTTGGTGAAAGATGCGTCGTAGGCTTCCCACTCGCACTGAGCTAGAAGAAACGGTACCCAAATAGTAAGTTTGACGTGAACTGGTCTTTCTAATGTTTATCTCTATAGTCTGTTATCAATGTGAGGGCCCAAGCTAAAGGTTAGGTAGGCTTTCCTTTTGTCAAAATAACATAGGTTTTTGTTTTGTTAAGGACCATCTTTTTTTGGTTCACTGCTGTCCTGTTTTTTCAGCACCCACTACTTTCTTCTTCAACTTTGATCTTGTTTCATGAAATTCTTTCTCATCTTATTGTTTCTATTCCCTTTCTGCATAGATTCCGCGTTCCCAAATCCATACTAAATGGTACCTTCTTCCTTCCTCCCTTTGGATCTTATTTGTTGAGGTTAGGGAGGCTTAAACTAACTAATGATCTAATCTATAGTCTATTATGCTACATTTTTTCCTTTTTGAATTTAACAGTTCATTATTTTTGTTCAATACTTCTTTACTTACTGGTATGCCCCTCACTCAGGGGGTACAACTATTGTATCTGTGGGAATTACCTTTCCTAGGGGGACTATGTGAGGGCCCGAGCTAAACTTTAGGTAGGCTTCCTTTTTGTTGAAATGGAATACGTTTTGTTTTGTTGCGGACCATTTTTTAGATTCACTCAACCCTTGTTTTTCAGCTCCTACTACTTTCTTCAACTTTTTCTTGTTTCATGAACTTCTTTCTTAGCTTACTATTTCTGTGCACCTTGTGCATCGATTCCGCGTTCCATAAACTCCATAATAAATGGTGCCTTTCTCCTTCCTCTCTTGGAACAGCTTTGTCGTGGTTAAGGGAGGCTAAAACTTTCTTATATAATAATGATAATAACTTACTGTTATGCAGAGCACGAGTCTTGATGTTTGAAGATAGCGCTTGTGCATTAGGAGGGCTGCCGTTTGCACTCTGTGATGTTTAGTAAGTCAGTATGTATGACTAGTCCTTACCGAGATTTGAATGCTCAGTTTTATGTTGTTTTGGGTGTACATTTCGGAATTTATTAGCCGGAAAATGTTGAACGTGCCTTGAGTGGACGGTGGTGTACCAATTATTGATTTTGATGAAAAAAATAGTTTATCTAATTCATTATCGTCAAAAGTTTACGTAACATCGAGATATTAGAAACGAAACATATTTTTAAGTATTAGGAGTATTTATTCAGGGACGAGTTGTTGGCTCATATTTTGTTCCCATCCTTATAGAACAAGTGATGTAAAGTCCAGAGCTGGGAGTTTAGTAGGCCTTCTTTTTGTTCAAATTAAAATGCCTCGTTTCTTCAGGTTAAGACCAATGTTTTTTGGTTCATTAGTGTCCTGTTTTTCATCACCTATGACTTTCTTCTTCAGGTTTAATTTTGTTTCGTAACCTTACTCCTCAACATATTGTTCCTATACTGAGGTTCTCTTGTGAGGGAACACCCTGCGTATTAATTATGCGTTTCGTTTTAACTCCGGTGCTTGGCGTTTCCTTCCTCTATTTGAACGGTTGTATTGTAGTAAGGAAATGGAGGCTAAACCCAAGTCAAAATTCAATCTATAGAACTAGTCAGTTTTTGTAATAAAAACTTGATGTTCTATGTGAGAATATGTTAAGTCCCGCGACTGTATCGCTTTGAGCAGCATTGTTGTGGTAAGGAAGGCTGAATCTATGTCGCAACCTAATTTATAGAACTAGTCAGTATTTTTAATAAAAACTTGGTGTTCTACGAGAGAATATGTAAAGTCCTGCAGCTGCGCTCGCTTTGAGCAGCAAGGAAGGCTGAATCTATGTCGTAATCTAATCTGTAGAACTAGTCAGTATTCATAATGACGACTGGGTGTTTTATGGAAGAAGATTTTAAAGTCCCACGACTAACTTATGTAAGCCATCAATTTATTGAGAATAGAAAACGTTTTTGAATCCGTTGCAGATCATCTCTTTATTCACTGCTGTCATTATTTGTTTTTAATTAGCGATTGAACTATTCAAAAATTTTCAACATGAAAATATTGTGGCGTAACGCGTGAGCGATATTGAATGCGGTAGCCCTTATAGGGAAACACACAATGGAATGAACAAAATAAACGGATTTTTATTCACTCTTACCCCTCAGAGGGACACAACTATTGCATCCATGGGAATTAGCACTCCCTCGGGGAAAATGTGAGGGCCTGAGCTGAGAGTTGGGTAGGCTTTCCTTTCGTTAAAATGAAATGTCTTTGTTGTGTTAAGGAACATATTTTTTTGGTTCACAGCTGTCCTGTTTTTCAGCACCTACTACTTTCTTCTTCAAATTTGATCTAGTTTCAAAATCTTCTTTCACAACTTACTGTTTCCATGCCCTTTCTGCATTGATTCCGCGTTTCCTTAACTCCACACTGAATAGTGCTTTCCTCCTTCCTCTCTTTGGATCGCATTTGTTGCTGCGGGTAGGGAGGCTAAAACTAACGACTAATCTAATCAATCCTTCCTCTCTTTGGATCGCCTTTGTTGCGGATAGGGAGGTTTAAACCAACTAATAATCTAATTTAATTGTGTGATGGAGTCTTGTGTAGGAACAAATCTTGTGCACACATTCCCCGTTGTGTCAAGTTCATATTGAATGATTTCTAACTTCCTTTGATTGGACTTTGTTGCGGTAGGGAGGCCTGTACTACCAATAATCTAACCTTGAAATATTTTGTTTAGTTTGTACCGACTTTTTTTTCGGTCCATTGCCATCCTATTCTCTGCAACCTTACATATCCATGGTAGATTTTTCATTGCAAATTTCCTACCTTGATGCTTCCATCCAAAACATATTTGGGAACACACCTCGTGCATGGATTTCCTGATTTCTTTTTTCCACACCGATTGGTGCCTTCTTCCTTCCTGTTCATGAAACACCATTTTTTTGTGGGGAGAAGTTTTGAAATGGTGTCATAGTCATCTAGATTTTCTGTATTTTATCATTTATTCTTATAATCATTGCAACAATTTGAACGCGAGTAATTATAACTTCCCCTCACAACGATAACAATAATCAAAGCTCTCTGTTTCTAGCGCTCCCCTGGGAAATGTAAAAGTTCTTGAGCTAAAGGTTAGGTAATCCTTTCGTTAAAATAAAGTAGTCTTAATGATTTTTTTGACCATTTTTTCGGTTCATGCTGTCCTGTTTTTCAGCACCTATTACTTTCTTCGTCAACTTCTATCTCTTTTCATAAACTTCTTTCTTAACTCACTGTTTCTAGATCCCCTTCTGGGTAGGTTCTGCGTTCCCCTAACTCCAAACTAAATGGTGCCTTCTTATCGGAAGTCTTTTGTTAGCTTAGAAGTTTAGATGCTGAAAAAGGATATACAACTGTAAATCAATGCTCCTGCTCATTCAGTTCGTGAACTTTCAAGCAGAATATATCGCAGGTTTTATTTCAAATAAATATGTGAAACTGAATCTTATATTATCCTTTTTTACGATTAAACACCGCGGGCAATAGTCAGCTTCATCTGCATGGAAAAAGTACTAAAACGTTTTGGATGATTGAATAAAGTACATTTTCCTACAGTTTGGATAGAGCTGTCAATTTATGAAGCTGCGAATGATAAAATTGAAGATCGATAACTTTTTAGTTCTGGTAGATTTGTACGTAGCTGGACGAAATTCAATTTTCCAAAAATCCAAATCCGTACCTTGCGGAGGGACGCCGGCAGTCGGCCATGTTGGTGATCGTACGTCTGGAAGGGCAGAGTACGCTACGTAGTAGTACGCTGCCGCCGCCGCCGCTGACGTCATTGTGTGGAGGGGACGTCATCTGGTTTGATTGAAATGAAGCCTCCTATTGGCTAGTCGAATTAGCGAATGTGCGCGGCTGTCCCCGTAGAAGTGACGGTACCTCCTTTAGTCTACCATGCCCTTATCCCACGCGACACACTTTACGATACAAGGATACAAAGCTTGATCCCATGGTTTGACTAATACTTCAATTCTGACGCCCGTTATGAAGGAAGGTTTGAAATATACTGCGTCTATGCCATGAAGTTTTTCCTATAAATTGTTTTCCTTTTCGTCGACGACCTAGAGAAACTTACTTCCCTGATGCGCCTCGTACGTTATATCTAAACCCAAAATTAATTGAAATGATGTTAAAACTATCAAAAAAGTTGGCAATAATTACCGACAGAACAAAAAGAGGATGTTTAATCAGATGTTTTGTCACAAGCAAGCGCCTTTTTCCCCGAGAAAGTTGAGACACGACTAACTGGCAAGTGTGATTTTCGATCATCATGTTCTACAAAGAAAGCTGATTGTTGACCTTTACTCAGTTTACCTTGCGTGCCATAATAACTTTGACTCCGGGTGAAGGAAGCCCGGAAAAAACTGCAGGGTCGTCGCCAAGCCAATACTGTTTCAGCGTCTCAAATGGACGCTGGAGAGAGCATTTATTGCCCTGTAGCCCCGTATATTTCTTCTTTGACTGACAAAGCTCGCAATAAACATTGGTAAACTCTTTTCTGAAAGCCTGTATTTTTCGAGTGAGTTGATGTGGGAACCTCCATACTTATACAACACATCTGCACCGAAGTTGGAATAAAAGATCTGCTGGATTAGCCTCGTTTGTTATGAGGCGATGCGCACACGCAAACCGTAAATGGTTGTAAATATAAGTATCACCAATTTATAGGCACGCACACGCACTTGTGCCTACTGTCTCGCATAGCGTTAGTTGAATGCAATAACTCACACATATTAAATCATGCTCAGTTGATTATTCAGACAAATCGACAGCCAACACAGATCAGTTATCCTCTTTTCCATGTATCAAACTACGACTTCTATTTCTCGTTAACTTTAAATGTATGCAAAATCATTAGAAATGATCGGAATCTTTATTTTACAACGTAAAGAGCTTGACTGTCATTTTGAGAACAATTTTTTTGTGGAACCCATTGCCAACCAAAAAACTTCGGTGCGCCATATCACTGGGAATTATAAGATTCCTATATCACTGGCGTTCAGGAATCTTAGCGAGACTTGAAGAGAGGCGAGACCAGAAAACAATACTCACGTGCAAGATCTTTTCACGAGGAACAGAGCTAAAAACAGAAGAAATACTGTGTCTTATACCTTAGGGAACAAGCTACTACAACAGGCATTCCTGAGCCCTTTGAGTGTGAGTCCTGACACTGATCCCAAGCTTGAGCTTGAATAATTTGTGTTATTATTGCATTGGTTATCTACTCACTCCCTAGCTACATCATAGGCAAGCAGTTTCGTGAAAGCAGAGGGAATGGACAACTTAGTATGAGCAATAGAAAATAGGGTATCGATGCACAAGCTGTGATCCCACTAAGAATATCCTGCGAATAGAATCAGCGAGTTTGAAAGGTAAAGGAAGAAAAGATATAGAGCAAAGTTGATAAAAATGTGTACCTTTTTAAATTCCAATAACTTTTTATATATATGAAATAGGAGACTATAACATAGAACATCCGAAAGGGCAGAATTCAATGTTTTCTTACGTATCTGGTTCAGCCTCAAAATACTCATAAACACTAAGGACGCAGAAGAAAAGATTATTGAAGTCAGCAAACATGGCACAACTGACTTCAACAACGTAAAATCATCATCGAAGAAATGACGAAAATTGGATCCATCGTCGGGACTCATACCCAATTGAAAATTAAGGACGTTTCGCCGGTGAGTACGCGTCGGTTCCTAAGCGTATTTTAGTTGTATTACGCGCGGTTTAAGGGTCAAATGTTCACTTTTTCGGACACAAAACTGCACGCGAATCGCCGTTGTTCCGCCTTACCTAACTGTCGTTTACCGCCTCAGAACCACATTCGAATCGCGGCTGGCCGTCTATGGATTATAGATTAAAAAATCGCTCCCGGTTGCACGTGCCTCGCCTCACGGGGTGTATAATATTGCACTGGAAGCTTTGGATCTTACGATACATTCACACTCAATGCATTGTGAATGTATTGACCCATTAAGCTCAGTACAATATTGTACATCCAATAAGGTCGATGCACGTGCAACTGGGAGCTCAGGTACATAAGACAATACATTAGAAAGGACATAGAATCCCGCTCTTTCTTCAACCTTTATCACAAAAATTAAACCATCTCTTAATAAAAATTTACATGAATATCTTGCTTCCATTAAATCGCAGCCTTCCCACCAATGGCACACCAAAATAATATAGGCATTAAACATAAAATCTCAATAAGTTCAAAATACTGCATGTAACAAACAAATATCAACTACATAAACATAAGGATGGGAATGAAATTTACATATCACAAAGTTCCCTTTCAACGCTCGTTTACATTATAGATTAGATTATTGGTTCGTTTAAGCCACCCTATCCGCAACAAATGCGATCCAAAGAGAGGAAAAGGGAGGCACCATTTAGTTTGGAGGCAACACGTGGACTACGCTTTGGGACATATGTGTACCACTAAGTAAATTGCTCACTTGCACACCGGTATAAATGAATAGCATTTCCACAATTTCAGTTCCTTTTTCAGAATTGATTTCAGCATACCAGTTAAAATGATCGTACACTTAAATTTTTCACACTTTCTATAAAGGACAAGAGTGCTTTTGAGTAGTACAGTCGGTTTCTAAATTCTGCTACTCACAACTTAACCGAACCAACCGTAGCAACCGCACAAACGTAGTCAACGTTTTAAAGGGAACGCGGAATCTGTGCGGAAAGGGTTTCAAAACAGTAAGTTGAGAAAAAAGTTCATGAAACAAGATCAAAGTTGAAGAAGAAAGTAGTAGGCGCTAAAAAACAGGACATCAGTGAACCGAAAATAGGTGGTCCTCAACATAACAGAATACATTTTATTTCAACAAAAAGAATGCCTACCTAACTCTTAGCTCAAGTCCTCACATTTTCCTATCTGGAAGCGCTAGTTCCCAAAGATAAAATAGTTATATCCTTCTGCGGAGCGTCTACATTACATCGCGTGTCCCACAAAAAATGTCCGCGAGTTTTTAATTGATTATATCTCCGCTTTGACTTAACATATTTGAAATGTCTTTTTTTCACAATGTAGTAAATTTTGTTCCGTTTTGAATAGTCTAATTTCTTAAAAATCGTTTTACAGTGATGGATTTACTAAAAGAGGTAGAAAAACTAATTTTTCAAACGAAACATTTTTAAAACAACACTCGTGTTTATCATTTCTAAATACCTACCGTTGAAAATAATTTCACAATGATATGTCCTAAATAACAATAAATATTTAAACCCTCTGAGAAGTTATGTACTCCTTTGTTTCATTATTTGAAGTCAACTAAAATGCAGTTCACTAACGATCAAAGAATTTTTATCGTATTGGAATATGAAGCAACGAAAAAGTGTGAAAAAGTTCGAAGAGCAATTAATGAAAAGTTCTTCAGAAAGGCACTCGTCCGATAAGAAAACTGTGTATTGCACAGTTAGAAAATTAGAAAGAAAATTAAACGCTCTTCTAAGTTTTCACCGTTTGCCGTTGCTTCATATTCTAATACGATGAAAATTCTTTGATCGTTAGTGAGCTACATTTTAGGTGCCTTCAATTGATGAAATAAGGAAGAAAGTAATGTATTGAGAAATGAAGAACACCAGTGTTGCCTTGAAAACTTTTCCTTTCAACGATTAGTTTTTCCACCTGTTTCAGTAAATCGATCACTGTAAAGTGTTGCTTAACGATTTTCAAAAACCGAAATTATCCGAAATGGGAACAAAATTCATTGCATTGGAAAAAAATACAAGAAAATACGTGTTTAAAAATTTGAACTCAGCTTGAGCTCGTCGACCAACGCGAAAATCTAAGAGCGTAACTGTCGATGGCCTCAACATCCCGATAAACAATCAAAAAAATGTTTTTAGCATGATGATGCAATACTAAATCACCATTTATCTAATGCAATAATTGCAAAGAACACATTCACAAGGAAAACTCACACCAGCAATCGCGATTTCAAAAACGTTAACTTCCAGTACATCACTCGATGACTTACAGTCGTGAACTAAGTCGAACAGATCGCGACACCTGCAGCACACTACCGGCAGCATACGTTTGTAAGGCTGTAAACCACTGATGGCCGCTCTCAAATGTTACGGCCATTCCCCAACTGAAAATTTTGCGCCTTCAAACCGTCCATGGCCAACCATGAATTTTACGTCCGAACTCGACCGCGGGTAGTTAAGAGCGCATTGAATGAGTGTTAATGCAGAGTAGGCCAACCAGCTCATATATCGCACATAATCGACCGTCACGTCATTAACCCACCGGTGATCCGTCCATGATTTTCGATTGGGTAGGAAATTCCACTTGGAAAACCGATTCAAACCTAAAAAATAACGATTTAGAGGAACTTCCAAAAAAGGAAATCCCATTCTATTGTGAGAAACATTAATAATGGGAGATCTGAAAGAAAAGTTTCTGAACGCACTGCAGAAAATGTTGAAAGACTGAGAACTCCAATCCAAGATGATTTTGAATCGTTTTTCCAGCAGAGTAAAATAAAAATGAAACATTAACTCTTCTTCTTCCCAATAATACCAGTTTTATTGCCCTATCCTGTCTATGAAAATTTCACAGACATTTTAAAAGGTATACATTTTTAGCAACCACCTTCCATGTAGAAGAAATGGTAAATAGCGCATGAAAACTGAAAAAAGCAAATTGGTGCGAAAGGTAGAAGCCTCGAATTTGTAGCTAAGGTAATCGAATCGCATCCCCTTGGAGGCGTATAAGAGTTTAACTTTGCTAACCAAAACCTTTCACATATTTATGCCTTCTGAGAACGTATAAATTATAAAAAAATACTAGGATGTGTCAACGCGTGTAGCACAAATACGCATACCCCCGAAACTACAATCGGGGGTATACGACTCATACCCCCGTAACTGTACAACCGCCGCACGATTTCCTGAAGAATTTACACATGAGCCAGGAAACTCGACATCCAAGCAGCTAACATTTTCTAACGGCTTGACGTAAGATAAATGGCCATCATAAAATATTATCTATAGATAAATTGATGCGCTTGTAACTATTTATCTATGTAAGCATCTATGTGTGCGCACCCTTCATCAATAAATGCGCACAAATACTTGCAACTATCGATTTATGGATGAATCCACGTGTACCACACCCTTCATAAATAAATGCAAAGGTCATTGCGGTATCAAAACCACAGCTCGATCGTAAACTTCCACTCATGATAATTACATCCCTTATTAACACTGGAAATTTTGCTTGCCATTTTTACAGGCGATTAAAAGAAGTACTGTAGAACAGTTTTGCTCATGAAAAACAATAGAGCACAAAAGAAAAGATCAAAGAGAAGCAGCAAGAACTCATTAAAGTTAAATGCGCATTTTATTATGTACAGATATACATACAAGCAGGTGTTGTGTTACACTATACTATTTTTAATAATTTTCTTAGATGGCATCAAAGTTGTTGAATGATAATGATTGTTAATTTATTCACTACAAGTTAGCAAGGCGCGAGCTGATCTAACAGAACTTATTGTGTCATTAATAAAAGTTAATGACGCATGAATCCAAGTAAAATGAAATTATAAATGTGAAAAAGTAAACCACCAATTACACTGGGAACACACCTATGGTTGCACAAGTTCTGACACTTGACTCTAGTGGATTTGAGGTCACTGATTCCGAAAATTGCATTTGTTCGTGAAGATCAGATCGAATTTTTAAGCTACGCGACCGTGATTTCATTTTAAGTAGGAATTTTGATTAGATGTAATAGTTCAGTGCTCGTAAATGAAATCCTATCACTAGAAGAAGTGTTCAAGTATTTTTTTACATATTTCAGAAAGCTGTTAGAGGAAAAATGATCTCGGAATCAAGTAACAGGAAATGTGTGACGCTTCCGGATACGTTCTGCTACGAACGTGGTTCATTCGCAGCTCCGAAGCATAGAAGTAAATTTGTGAAACGAACATCCTTTTCATACTTTCAAGTGAAACTTGGAGATTAAGATGAACTTGGGGCACCACATAAAGTATGTCATTCCTGTGAGGAAAACTTGCGTCAATAGACTAAAGGCAAAAAAAAATAAAGTTCGGCATTCCAATGATGTGGCGCGAGCCACGAGACCATGTCACTGGCTGTTACTTCTGCCTTACTGATGTTATTGGTAAATCTCGTGAGCTTATCACGCGCACTAGTCAAGATTCAGGAATCAGACTTGTGCCCCGCTCAGATGATTTTCCAAACCAATCTTCTCTCAACTTGCATTTCTTAACTCAGACAGCGACTGTGATGGGTTGACAGGGGAGTCAACTATAAGAAACAGTGACTCAGATTTTGATGAAGTATCAAATAACCGCAAACATTTAGCCCTGCAGATCTCAATAATTTAGTTCGATATTTAGGTTTGTCTAAAAAGCTGTCAACATGGTTCGCTGCACGACTAAAAGACAGAAACTTGCTGAGCATGAACACAAAGGTAACATTCTATCGCAACAGACAATATAACCACTTACAGTTCTTCGATTCTAAATTCAACTTCGTCTATTGATGTGATATTCCTCAATTAGTAACCGCGATGGGAGCTACAGGTTATGATCCCAAAGAGCAGCGCCTCTTTATATATAGATCTAGGCGGAGCTAGAAATGTGTTTTATTACACATAGGTAACATCTTTGGGGCAATACCCACAGGTCACTCACTACACCAGAAAGAAAAATATGAACACATCAAAGCAGTATTGCAGCTACTCATATATGAAGAAAACAAATGGATCATTTGAGTTGACTTGAATATGGTCTAAATTTTGCTAGGACAGCAAAGTGGCTGCACAAAATTCCCTTGCTTTATGTGCCTTTGGGACGGAAGAGCCAGAGACAAACACTGGATTTAGAAGGAATGGCCAGTTAGAAAAAGTTACAACGTTAGGTAAAAGAACACCATTCATGAATCCCAAACAGAACGTGAAAAATTGTATTCCCGCCTCTTCATATCAAGCTAGGCCCTTATGAAACAGCCCAGGTAGCAAAATTTATTGACCTAATATTGAGCCAATATACAGTCTCAATATTGACTGGATATTCAAAATGAACATTGGGGGCAATACCTTATTTTGGAAAATTCGGTTGATATAAGAAAAACATATTGGCCCAATAACAATATTATCATCAACCCAATATCAACTAATTATTGTGTCAATATTGACTTGATAATGAAGTGTTCCCTACAATAACATTGGCTTAATACTCAATTCCTGATAGGTTGATATTTGTAAAACATATGGCCCCGATAATGATAATTTCACTAACCCAATATTAGCTTATTATTGTGTCACTATATGGACTTGATATTGAGGTGTTCCTTAGAAAATTAGGCCTGGAAGGCCTGCTGTTGTTGCTGCTTTGGCAATTGAGTTCCGCTTGCGGCAAGTGAAGCAGCGACCTTAATTATACAGGGTGGTTTTTTTTACTTTGCACAAACTTCGAATTTAGGTACAAAAACTCAAAATAAATCGATTTTCATGAATGACAAAATGTCCAAAACTCATTAGTTTTCGAGTTATGGCGTCGCAAAGCATGTTTAGAAGTGCATGTTATAACTGGGCCGCACACCAATTGTTATTTAAAGTTGTTAGTTTTCGAGATTGTCGAATACAATTAAAGCATTTTTTCTCATTTCATTATGGGTTATCAATCCCATGTAATCAACGACAAAATTTCAAGATGCAATGTGAAACTGAAATAATCAAATAAAATTTATTATTAACTATCTACATCACTGTAACGCACGTGTTGCAGTATCAGTTCGCCATTTGTTGACACGCCGTTGCACTGTGACCATGGAAAGATTTACCAATGCTGAGAAGGCAGACATGCATTTGATTTATGGAGCTGCAGGCGGAAATGGTAGGCTCGCTCTGAGGATGTACAGAGAAAGGTTTCCTAGGCGCGAAGTGCCTGATTTCCGGTATTTTGCTACTCTGCATACGAGATTGCGTGACACCGGCAGCCTCAACGTTAACTGAGGGAATGCTGGGCGCGGCCATCATCCACAGGAGGATAGAATTGTGGAATACTTTGAGCAACATCCACGAACCAGCACTCGTGCAGCTGCTCAACGTTTTGGCTTGCGAAACCATACTACTGTGTGGAGGGCACTACATCGTCATCAATTACATCCGTACCATTTCCAAAGAGTGCAAGGGCTCATGCCAGGTGATTTTGAACCTCGTATGCTGTTTTGCCAGTGGTTAATGCGACAGGAAAGAATGAATCGCGGGTTCTCAAAACTTATTCTCTTCACAGCTGAAGCTTATTTCTGTCGTGATGGGGTTTTCAACCGTCACAATAATTATTACTGGGCTGGAAATAACCCTCATGTTATTCAGTCTAATATAGTCACCAGCACAGATTTAGTGTCAACGTGTGGGCAGGCATTATTGGCAATAATTTAATTGGTCCGTACCTATTACCTTCTCCTCTCACGGGACCTGCGTACACCATCTTCCTACGCGAAGTTTTGCCTGGACTACTGGAGGACGAGCCCTTGGAGACACGCAGGCGAATGTGGTTCCAGCATGACGGAGCGCCAGCACATTACTTTCGTGAAACATGCCTGTTCTTGAATAACCAATTTCAAAACCGATGGATTGGCAGAAGTGTTCCTGTAGCATGGCCAGCTAGGTCGCCTGATTTGACGCCACTGGATTTCATCTTGTGGGGAACCATGAAGGACCTCGTGTATGCCATTCCTGTTGAATCGGAACAGGATCTGGTTGGACGCATTGTGGACTCAGCTGGCCGTATTACGGAAATGCCTGGCGTGTTTCAATCTGTAAGGCGCTCACTGGCTGTTAGATGTCGTAAATGTGTTGAAGTTCATGGAGGCCATTTCGAGTAACTGTTGTAATAAAACTGTATTCAAGTTTGTTCTTGCGTTAAAGTTCTTACATTAAAGTTTGTATTGATTATGTTTTCTACCTGTGTCCTGCAATGCTTACTGATTAATGGTTAGCTTACATGATAATAATTGATAATTACTCATTTAGGACAATTTATTCTTATTTGTAAAACGTGTACACGCAAATTTCATTGTGAAATTAAAAAAATACTACATTAGTGGGGCCCAAAAACCTTTTTAACTATCAAAGGTAGCGCTAAAAATGGTGCGCGCGTGCAATCCTACTTGAAGTTCTATTATTCTTCAAGTAACTATAACTCGACAACTAAAGAGTTTTGGACATTTTTTCATTCATGAAAATCGATTTATTTTGAGTTTTTGTACCTAAGTTCGAAGTTTGTTCAAAGTAAAAACATACCCTGTATACTCGTCCTTCTCCTGCACTTGGTATCGGTGCTACGCTATGGAGATCTTACTACTTCTAAGGTGGATAATTTTACATTTACACATATTTGTATTACTGAACACAAATGGACCAGAACTAAGTTTGAGGGTTAACTAGGGTAGGGTACTACAGGCCCAATACTAATTTTCTGACATCAATTGGATATTCGTAGAATATATTGTCCCAATAATTATTTATTTTTAACCCAGTATCAGCTAATTACTGTGGCACTATTGACTTGATGTTGAGGTGTTTCCTTAAACAACACTTTGGCTCAATAATTAATTTCTAATATCGCATCAATATTCAGAAGGGTTCAAAGACGAGAAATATATATAATTCTGATAACTATGTTATCCGATGTACATACCTACACACCTACAAGACTATGAATTAAACTGCATTCAAAATTTATCTAAAATCCATGATTACAAACCTCTTTGGCATCGTAGTCCAAATTTTGTGTCGCACGTACGTAGTACCAGTGGTCGGGCAACCTGAACTAAGCAGCATATATACGTTCATCTAAGCAGCATATATATGCTTGTTTGAAAAATTGTACGAAAGCGCTTTACTCAAAGTATGATGCATGCAAAATGGGTTATGTGGTAGGAATTGGCCTACTCAATACCTTCGTTACGAAATTAAGTCATATATATCATTTTTATAAATGACTTTATATCATCTTAATTCAATATATAGACATTATTGCTATAGTAACATATGACAAGCGATTTTAGCATATTTTTTATGAAACTTCGAAACTCATTGGACGACTGAAAAAACAAGAACTGTGAACCTGTGATTACAGTAATTCTGAATATACATATTATTGTAACGTTTTCAGATTTCTTGATATCTGTCCAATATATCTGCACTCATTAATGATTGCAATAACTATTCATTAACTTTATTGGTACATTTTAAACAAATTACTCCGTATTATTGGCGTACAATAGCAACCCAATATTTGGGCAATAATAATAATTTATATCTTGACAAGTTTTATTAAAATGCGAGATTTTAAATTATTATGAGACAGTTTCCAGTTATATGTATATCGTACATATTTATATATATACACTGTTAGTTTAATATTAGAAATAAAACTATTTACTACATTGTCCCAATAACAAGTTGATATCATTAATAAATATATCTTTTTTCGATATTGTCTCGTTATTAGCCTATTATTGTAATCCAAGATTCCAATATCAGGTCAATAAATAATTATCAACCCAATATTGGCCTAATAATTTCTTGATACCTGGGAGTTCGTCAAGGCGCTCAATACTGACAGTGACTGTTTAAGTGTTTGTGTGACGCGTTCCCCGGTGTAACAACGGAAAAGCTTAAAACAGGTAAAATCGGAGCATGTAATTAGGAAGCTGATTTAAAGCTCAAATTTTCGCTTAATCTATGACTGTTGTTGAAAAAAACACGGGGAACATTCGCTTATGTCGTAAGGAACTTTTGTGGACACAGGAAGTCAAAGGAATATAAAGAGCTCGTTGAATCTTCAATGGATAGTTTCTAGGTGTTAGGTTGCAACATGAGCATTAACCCATTCGTTCCGTGCGGTGCCATATGGCACCCTAAACTTACTCTATTTTGAAAAATTCATAAAAAAATAAATAAACACGTTTGGAACGAAACTTGTACCGAACGAGTACCAGACGGATGTAGGCTACACGTGTGGCTCAGGAAGCCGTAGATGCTTGACATTAAAAGAGTGAGCATCAACTTTCTGTTAAAATTTTGCCTGTTTCTCATAGCCTCGGAAAGAAGTTAAATTTTATTTCTTTTACCATAGCTTATCCAGCAGTAATATAAATGGTGAGAGTGGTACAGAGCAGAGCATTGATAACACCTTAGGGAATTACAAAAGAAAGACAGGAAATACGAAGAAAAAACGCCAATAGAAAATTACCTGAAAAAATGATTTCCTGCAGTCCGCACAATTTTTTTCTAAGAGCAAAAATTCGAAATACTGAGACTTCAGCCCTGTTTAGATTTTGAATTATTTTATGATGATCAGATTACTGAACATATAATCACAGAAATGACGAAATATTGTCTAACTAAAAACTATCCTCCAATAAATATAACATTGAATGAAATGAAAGTTTTCTTTTCAATACTCATTGTAACTGGGTCTAATGCATGAATCATCCCGTCGATATATGTACTGATCATGTTCGAAAGAAAAACATTTTTTTATTTCCAATAGAGATAATACAAAATTCCTATCATTGGTTTTTAAAATATCTTAAAGTTAATACACTTAGGTGATACACACACATGAACATGGTAATACACATGTCACTAGTCGAAAATAAATGATTGAGGGCAATGTTCTCCTTATCTTGCTTAATCTACATTTGATAATACATGTAATGATAATTATAACGTGCTCCCTAGTTAATCTACATTTGATGATACATGTAATGATAATTATTAGAGACACACAATTTCATAGACGATGCATATTCATTGTGGGTTTAGAACACTTTTTACAATTTACCTAAGATACCTACAATGAAGCTATTGCGACCGCTATATATGAGACGTCATAGGTTCGATAATATAATGCAAAGCCTTCATTTTAGTGAGTCACCACTGACAAAAAAGATAAATTCGCTAAATTACGGCCGTTTCTACAACATTTACAAGAAAAGTTCATGCTGCATTATGTTCCATCACAAAGTATCTCGCATGGCGAAAATGTGATGTAGGATTATGCATTGCTTGCTTTGTAGGCTACCATATGAAATAAAAAAAATTGCATAAGGCATCAAATATTTTACAGTAGCTAACATGCTGTTTTGAAATGTTTCAGTGGATAATATTTTTGGTTTGCAACAAAAGTTGCAAAGTTGCATCTTATTTTAATTATTTGATATCATTTTTTAAGCCAAATGAATGAATCGCATCAGGCTTAAATTGTTTTATGAAAGCCAGCATTTGATTTGATAATGTTTCAAAGGATAATAGTTTTGTTTGCAATGAAAAATAATTAGTTGTATCTTATTTGATTTATATATATATATTTATTATTTGATTTATATATGTAATATTTTCTACAAAATTAAGAAATTGAAAAGCCTTGTTATAAGGAACAAACCTAACCTTCCGACACCAGAGTTCAATGTGGTATACCAGTATACATGCGACCGGGATGAATGTAATTCTTCAAAGTATTATTGGTTACACAGAACAAACTATTAAAGAAAGATTCCGCCAACATCAATCGATTTTAAAACACCAGCGAGAAGCACATCATATTTTGCGTACCAGGCCCAGCACCTTACTCGAAAATACTGAAATGTAATACCGAGGATCATCCAAACAAGATTTGATTTTAATGGAAGCACTACTCATCGCAGAAAACAATCCGAAGCTTAACAGTCAAGATGAAGGGAGGGATAGAGTACTGAAGATTTTTCAATTCCTCTCGGGCCTATTTTTTAGTTTTTAGTTTTATTGGTCATATGTTTTCATTTCTGGTTTTTTGTTATTGTTTCGCTTTGTATCATAGTATTTTCTGGAATTATTTCTCTCATCTTTATTTGAACATCTTTTATTCTCTAGCAATTTTTTCAGACATTTTTATTTCATTTTATGATAGTTCATCAAGATTGACCCATTGTCTTAACTTATATTTTTTTTGTTTTAGCAATTCATCACATCTTTAGACTACATTTTCATCATGGTAGGTTGCATTTTAGGACGCTGAGATTTCTTTTACCCTCTGGAAATTTCTACAAGAATTTTATACAAATTACTACTTGGCAACCCTACATTAGGTTATATGTATCAGCGACTGATTTTTCAGACTAGTTCTATTTAGGCATGATTATGGGTGCGTGACATCCGAAACGTTGTCCTTTTAACTCGTATGATTTTAAATTTGAAGAAATTCGCCATGACTCCAAGTTTTATTGCATCTTTATGGCTTTCGAAATGTACACTTTTACAATTCCGTGCTCTTGAAAAACTAGTGATCAAGAGAATGAAGGATATGTGCCATCTAACTTTTAACGAAGTGTTTTCGCAATATATATATATATGTTTTTATTAATATGGAAGAATTTATATTTTACATATTCAGACGTCGGGTTGTGATGCGAAAAAGTCCTAAAATATCGTAGAAACTTGAGCGTAATTAATCAAGATACAATACAGAAATATTTCGAGAAATGTATTTTTGTACCCTCATTTTCCATGGGGTGCCATATGGCCTCGGGGTCTATATCGAAAAGTATTAGAAATTTTAAATTTTTGACGCCAGATTCGAGTTCCTCAGGTTTGAATTCGTTAGTATATGAAGTTTCAGCAAAATCAGAAATGCAAAGTCAATTCCGGAACAAATGGGTTAAGATGCATTTGTAGTATGTATCATCCCAGCGAACGAGAATAAGCGTCTCACTGGCGTTGAAGAAGCGAGAGGTGTGTTATACCTAATGAAAATCTTCACTATGTCGTACTTCTCCAGACTTGCGATCGAGTTACTTAGATCTTGAAGGTAGTTTGGAGCTTCAACTTCAGCTGTACTGGAATGGCCACTTGTTCGTATTTCAGTGAAATTGAAGAAAGTGTCCTTGTCGCTGTCTTCTTTATCCAGGGTGACTTCAGATGTTGACTCATTTCTATGCAATTCGCTGTTTGATAGTTTTAAGGAAAGCGAAAGGTTATTCGGGGCCAAGAACCAATAATGAGATTATTGCCTGAAAAGGCTCGTAAACCCTTCCTCTATCGCGTAGAAACGTCATTTGTCCCATGTTCGCAACCCAAACCCCCATAATTACACCCAAATTGCTCCTCCCCCACTGTTGCGCTCAGAGAGACCAGCTGCGGCTCTGCTTAGCCGTGGTTGGTTGCTCCAAAAATTATTTCTTGGTTTTTAGACAACTGTCCATTCATTAGAGAGGTTTAGTGGTCTCTTGACCTTCTTAGTGAATGTTTTTGTGCTTGTGCGTTCTGTAAAATGCTTAGAATATCAAATGCAGCAGTTCGCTCTGGCCGAATAGGCTTTTTTGACTTGAGGAGCAATTCCAGCAACAATTTTTCATTTATGGAGGAAATATTTTTTGCATCGTAAAGCTCCACGTGAGTACCATTAATCTCGGAAGTATTTTGTTGATAAGTTGATAAGAATTTTTTTGTAAAAAATTTTGGGTCATAAAAATTCTAAATTTTGCAAAAAAAAATCTGAAGCGATGTCAAAAAACTGTCTCGGATGTTTGCAGATATGTTCATTGTGAATCGAACAAAAAACAATCGTTTCTATGCACAATATCGGCTCAGAAATCGTAATTTTAAGAAATTTGCCTGGGATTGGGGGGGGAGGGTGATTGGTTTAGGTGAATTCGAAAAACTTTATGGCTGTAAATATCTATTCGAATATTATAAACATGCTGTGAATACTTCAGAGATTTTACTCCAGAAGTATTTCTTTTTAGTTCTTGAATATTTCATGGGGAAACACCGTTCAGGGCCCTCTGAAGTTTGCAGCAAGTATTAGTGACTTATTAGTGGTAGTGACTTATTACAACTTCGGAAGACTTATCTAAAATGTTTTAGACTTATTAGTGGTGTATTCGTTAGTAATTTCTGATTTAAAATAATGAAAACATATAAAGGAAAGTGTGTACTCTGCATTATGGTGCTTAATACTTCGACCGACATTGTCTCAAAATATGGGTCATAGATTTTGACAGTCAATTACTCCTACAGTTTTGAAGCTATTGAGATCTTTTTTGCATCGTGGAGATCAAGGTGATTGCTATAAATGCTAGAGAATGTTTTTTTGGAAAGTTGGAAAGTAAATTAGAAATTTCTTCATTGTCCATAGAAATAGAAAAATTGTGGTTTTCAAGATTCAAATAGTTGCAAATTTTTTTTAGGAAAAACAAATAACTTCAATTAAAGATGATAAATATTTTCATTGTTATTCGAACAAAAAAAACTTTTGTCTCTATGCTCAATATTGCTGAGAACTTGAAATAAAAAAATTCCATGGAGGGGGGATGGGGGGAGGGGTAAGGGGGGTATGGGTCAATTCCAAAAACATTATGGGCTACAACCTATAAACATGCTTTGAACACCCGAAAGCTCATTTACCTCCTGAATTATTTTTATTTATTAATAAAAGAATTCATAATTCATGGGAAAATGCGTTCACTTCCCCTAATGAATCTCTCTTGTATGTTACTTGAAAGTATGTTCTCTTCGCTGGTATTTTAGCCAATGTTGTCCGACCCTGCTTGGAAAAGGGATGAGACACAGACGCCATAATCGCATCGTTTGGAAAACTCTGTTTTAGCTCTTTAGTAACTGTTGCAACAATGGTGCACAATAACTCATATTACCCTCTTCCTTGATGTGTTGTAGTTCAGCACACGTGGTTAGCAGTATTGGAATGATACCACCCTAAAAGCAGTCCTTTTCTCCTTGCAAACGATCAAGTGCTGCCGGAATTGGAGCGAAACTTGACAGCATTACTACAGAAAACCAAGCTCATATTGTTTACACTAGGGTAATTTTAATGATATCATATCATTTATTTTACCTCTTGAATCAACAATGATTTTGAGGCTCTCAAACAAGGAATTCCACCTTGTTACGCAAGGGTAGCGTAGTTGTTGGGCAAGCACATCAGTTACTTTTTCAGATGATTTTAGTTTTTCGGATACTGCCCAAACAGCAGAGCATTTACCCATTACTGTGTGGTTCATGTTGGAAAAAGTTTGAGATGTCGTCAACATTTTTTCTGCAAAAATCAAACTCAAAGTATGACTGGCACACCGTATATGGTTAGAGAAATGAATGATGCCGCCATCAAATCCGCTTGATGAATCTTCTTTAAGTTTTACAAACGCTAAATTCTCTGGTTCTTGACCATTAGCAAAGTTCAAGTTATATTCTGGTGCCGTATGATCTTCATCATCCCACATGTCAATATTTTTACACTGAACACCTTGACCGCTTTAACGAAGTGTGACCTATTGTCGTTTACAGTTGCAACTATTTTTCTGTAATACAGACCAACTTCTAATTAAATGTCATTTGAGAGCTCTGCGATTTTTTACAAGAGTGTGTGAGCCAGAAAACCTCCTGCACGCTAGAACAGTCGATTTTTGCTCTGGAACATTATAATGTTCGATCTGAAAATATTAATGAAGTACAGTGCGACCTACGGTATTAGTCCAATTTGATTTTTCTTCAAAACTATCATTTCCTGTTTATTTACTTTGATATTTTTATAATATGTCGTACAGTCATCAGGTACAATGTTCATAATCCCATTATTCTAAAAGTGGTTTGTTTGTTACCATCAGAAACTCACTTTTATCAAATCCACGCTCTATTTTCTGAACCACGAGATCAGTCCGAGGTATGAAAATTAGTTAAATATGATGAATAAAAAACAAATTAGGTAAATATTAGAATGAAAATCAGTAAATAATACTTCAAAAGGTACTCTAACGAATTGCAACTCTGAACAAGGCAAAAATACAAGAAAAATGAGCTTATTTTTTAATGTAACGGCCATTACATTTTATTACCTCAAAAATGCGTTCATTAACCGAATTGGTCAAATTTTCAATAGTAGTACCATCAGTGGCTCACACGGCGACTTGTATGGCCTCCCACAATTCTGCTTTGGAAGAAAACTGGTTGCCGTCTGAATACACTTTGTGCTTAATGATAGACCACAGATTCTTAATTGGGTTCAAATCTGGAGAATTGGGTGGCCATACCATCAAATTCTGTTTTTTGAACCCAAGAGAAGCAAGATATTCTTTCGTAGATCTGGCTGAGTGCAGTGGTGCATCGTCTTGAATGAAAACCAACTTTTTTGCGACGATCCAAAGTCTGGTCGTGAAGGGCACAATAATTCGTAGAATTAAGTTTAACTCCTTCACGGACCATTATTGGATCCACAAGTTCATTATTCACAATCCCAGCCCACAATATAACACACCCACCGCCTTGATGGCGGCGAAAACGATGATGGTGCGTACCCTCAAATCCAACCCATCCTTTGGACAATCCGTCTGGGCCATCGAGGGTCGCTCTGGTCTCATCCGTAAATAGAACACATTTCATATCCTGATTCATATACGACCTAGCCCATTCAACTCTCAGGAGCATGTGCCTTTGTGTCAATGGAGGCTTTTTCTCTGGAGATTTCACCTATGCGATAGTCCTCAAGATTCTGTAGCGGGTAGTTTTGGGACTTCATTCAGACCAGTTTTCAAAATTTGCATTGCTGGTTGGTGCTTCCTGGCCTCTTAAAGACTTCACGTTTTTTTTCTGATATCTCGCGTGTTTAGAGCTTTTATTTCGCCTTTATCAGACCGTTCCTTCTGAGTGGAAGGATCCCTCAAGAAACGTTGAAATGTTTCAACATGGGGGACCAAAATCCTAGCTATAGAGGCACAAAAGGTCTTCTTGGCAGTTTCCTTTAAGATGGTTTGCTTTTCTTCGTCTGAAGCACGACCCATTTTGAATTTTATACAAATGGACTAATAGCGTGGTTCAACGTGTATTACAAAAAACCAGCTCAACAAAGGAAAATTGTGGAACCAGCCTCTCCATAAGATAAACAAATATTGCCAGATGAACTAAGCACACATTCTTGCCATATTAAGGCAGACGTCTACCCAGAATATCGAAAATTCCTGTTTTTTTCTTCCATTGCTTAATTCGCTAGAGATATGCTTACTTCACAAGCTGTCAAATTTGCAGAACGATCTGAGCATCATAAGTTGGGGAATGGGGTTGAGAAGGGGGGGAGGGGTCCAATCAGGAGTCAGCGCCGATCAGTAAGGGGATGCGCCATGCCCCTGAAAGGTTCTTTTGTGGTTTTTATTGCTTTATTCAATACAGAAGTCTTTATTTTACAAGCTGGCAAACGTTCAGAACGTTCTGTGCTTCGTGAGAGGGGGAAACAAGGGGGGGAGGGGGTGGATTCGATTGCAGCTGGTAGCGCGCGACAGTCACCGCATTAGACAAGAACCAGAAATATCTGGATTATTTTGTGATCGTCTATTCGACACAGAACTCTTTAGTTCACTATCTAGCAAAGCTACACAACGTTCTTTGCGCCGTGAAAGGGGGAAACGAAGGCGGGGAGGGGAGGAGCGCGTCGAGGAGGACGCAGCAGTGTGCGCTCCTGGAGCGGTGAAACGTATTTAAAGTATGATACCAGTTCCAAACGTCTCTTGATACCTGTGGTACAGGTTCCTTCAAGGAGTATCAAAAACTTACATGAAAAGATATTCATATGCTCAGATAGCTTTCAGAACATCAACCGCGTCAATTTTTCTAACCAACATAGCTTGCAAATGAGAAAAATGAAAATTTTTAGAAAAATGTTCTCCCTGAACAGTTGAAAATGGGAAAACAGGGTATTTTCAAAAGCTATCTCCTCCGTAAGTTACTATTGTAAAGCAATGATTTAGATCTCATTGAGTGCGTAAAAAGTGACTGCATAGCTGGACGGAGAATCGAAATTATATTCACACTACTTTTTCAATAACATTCGAAAATCTACGGAAAAAACCGTAAGCTTTCAACCCCCTAAATTGTAATATCATAAAAACTAAACTTTCACGAATTTCGAATACATTTTCTGTCCAGTTATGCAGCAACGCTTTGTGCATTCAATGAAACCTAAATCATTGTTCTACAATAATAACTTTAGGAGGAGATAGATTTTGAAATTTGCCTATTTTTTCATCAATTTTTCCTATTATTTCAGTAATTAGTTCAAAAATTGAAAAAAGTTTCTTATACGCACCTGTAGCCCTTTTAAAAATACATACGTATGCCAAATTTCATTGATCTAGTCCCCATACAACAAACGTGACAGCCATTTTTCTAATTCGGAGTAGACGTTCCCCTTAAAACATAATTCTCGCCAGGCAGAGGATTTTCAACGAAATATCAATAAAAAAAATGTTGGACTAATACCGTGGGTCGCACTGTATAAGCACACATGTTACCACATATTCATTTTACATTGCAATAGCTAAATATCTCCATGAAAATGACACTAAATTGGGATCTAACTCACCAAATGTGGTATCAGTTGATATGAAGCTAAACAAAAAAAGACTGATATTTCTCTGTGTAATTGCATAGAGACCGACCGCTCTCTTATTATTATAAAAATTCATACGTGTTATTATTCTAATTATCATGTGCACACCCAGTGTGCTGTGACACCTATGAAGCTCCTGTGTCACCTGTGATGCATAAATGTTGTCGGTTGCTGGCTGCACATACTGTTTCAACTCAGCCACTTATTCCTTTGTTGTGCTGCTCAGGGTTCAGTGCGACATCAAGTTGACAGAAGGGGAAGAGTCTGAAATACGTGATATAACTAATGTTTAAATTTTAAGGTAATATCCCAAAAGGTAATGAAAATTATTAAACTATAGCTGGTTAATTTGAATTAAAATTCTGTATCAGTAAGGTTGTTCAACAATTTTCAAATTTAAACAACATGAATTTCATCGCGTACGGGATCTCTGAGGTGAGAATATAATTCAAGTAGTACAATGGTACAACTGTACAGTACAACGGTACTGAATAGCTGGTGCGCTCTGTTCCATAAATTCATTATTACTATTATAAAACCTACTTAGCGAGCCCTCCTTTAAATTTAACGGGCATGAATGCGACCATAACAGAGCATGTTTGAACTTCTAAGCATTCCCTACTCTGTGCATGCTTCTGTGGATGCTTATGTATGGTTGACAGAAAGTTGACAAAGGTATCTTATATTGTATCTCAAAAAGTATCTCCACGATACAATATACTCGTGAAAAAAGTATCTAAGGTACAGTACAAGATACTCTTGAAAAAGTATCTAAGATGGTATCTTAAGACTAAACACTAAGCTAAGCTACTAAACACTAAGCTAAGCTACTAAACACTAAGCTAAGCTCACTAAACACTACTAAAGCTTACTAAACACTGAAATGCTCACCCTCGCTGTTAATTATGTAAAGAAACAAAATACCGGCTTACCTTGGCCGAAAATTAGGCATACCTGTCCAATTACAGCATAGACTGCGCTGGTCTTTATCTACGATCATATCGTGGACTCGCAGTTATCAAAACATGTTTTGACATCTAAGTTATTTATTGCTTTAATTCTTGTACGAAAATGCAAAGCACGATCGGCATTAATTACCCAAAAAGGTATAAATAAAATATTTCATTAAAATTAATCCTTTATTTAAGCTAAATCTAGAACATTAGGATAAGCCTCCCTAGCCATATTAATGCGTTGTAAAGAGTGGATGATGGAACACACAAATTTGAAGGGAATTAAGCAAACGGGGAATCTATGAACAAGGCGTATCTACACACCTTGTTTTCAGAATCAACAAGATACACAGAAGTTTATGAAACATGATAGAAGTTATAGAAGAACGAAATAAACAATGAAAAATTCAGCAGTAAGCTGCAAAAAATTGATCTGTAGTAAAACAAAAGCATATGAAATAAAAAGGAATGCCTACCTTACCTTCAGCTGGGCCTTAGAAATTCCCCTGGGATCGCTAGCTCCCATGGATATAATAGTTGTATGCCCTGAGGGGTCTAAACCTTCTGTGACACTTCATCTTAGAATACACCCAGTGTCTTTTGTCTAACTCGAGTACAACTGGCTCGTCAAGGGCTGGCGCACAATTTTCAAATGCCCAAGTGATAGCTGGAAGATAAGTGACGGGTCTCTTGCCTTTCCTCCATCCCAGTCAACTGATCCTGTTGAAAAAAATAGGTGAATATTAAGTACAGGATTGCTATCCAACCAATGAATATTCTGACATTGTCCTACGTGTCAAAAATACCTCTTTCCTTCACACTTTTGTGAATGGCATAATAATTATTCTTCATTTTTGTAGTATTTGCGCAGTATTTTAAAGAATAAACCGTTAAATCAGCTGGTCTGGACAATGAGAAAGAAAAATAGAAGTACTATTAAAAATATAGAAAATAATGGTAAAAAAACATTAATATCACTTATCATCAACAATTAAGAATACATATGTACAATACATAAAGCTATTATATAAAAAAATTCGTAAGAATTGAAAAAACTTGAATCAATTAATGAAATAAGAAAATTAAAGAAATAATATTGAAGTTTTCTCAAATAATGTAACAGTCAGAACACGTGCGTTGAGATCACACTGCATCACTCAAAAAGCTAGCTATCACATTTGTAGTTATTCACACACATTGTAAAATTGCAAAACTTTCAATAAAATACACTTTAAATGAGAAGCAATCCATGCAAATACTTCATATGTTTTTGTCACCCACGTAAAACTTTTTGCCATGCTGAAAAAAAAAATCGTTTCACAAATATTTTCCTTGTCTTGAAAAACGATATTTATAACTTCATTTAAAACATCAATAATTGGAAAAATAAATTCTTCAATGTAAAATAAATTCTTCAAAAAATTTGTAAGGATTGAAAAAACTTGATTCAATTAATGAAATAAGAAAATCGTTTTTTATGGAAGGAACAGAAAAATAGAAGTAACTTTTAATTTATTAAGGTTTTTATTAAATCCATCCTTATATAGAGTGATTTAACGACATGAACGTAACGAACACAACGAACGCCAACAACTCTTAATATTTATAGTTACGTAGAATTTATGGATAACGGGTAACCGTCGCTATCCAGGTAGTTACTTTTCATTTAAAAGCTTCTATATTAAGTTTGTTAAAATTTAAAGAGTTATAAGGCCGCTTATGCCGTAGGCGTTAAAAGGTTAGCAGGCGCCGTCCAAGACCGCAGTCCAGGGCGCAGGCGTGGCGAGCACGAGACGTTTACGGGCTCCGGTAGTAGCAGTTGGTAGCGCTGGCTCCAATCATAAGGCTGAATTTAAGAACACGTAGACCCGGTTCTGTACAAAGGCAACACCTTGAGCGGTGGCAGGCTGAGGGCGAGTAACGCCGCGACGCAAGAAAAGGGCTGGAATAGTCGGTAGAACCCCGCGTCGACACCTCTGGCACACGCTCCACCCCTCAATTGCTATGAGAAGGAAATATTAGCGAAAGTCAAGGCGAAACAACGCGACAACTAACAAGTCAATTTCAAGTATTGCGCACAATCTTACCTAATCTGCTAAGTTCTGATATTTACCTTAAAAGCAACGCAGAGGCTAGCCTGTTAGAAATTAGCTGGAACAGCAGGAACGAGGCTGCGACAACGGCAGCACCAGCAGAAGCCAGTTCTGGCGTATACTTTAAAAAAACGTACAACCTTAGACCCCCCTAAAAAAACCTTGAAACTAATAAGGACAATATTTCACTTAAGAAGCAACAACATCAAAGACAAAGACAATGACAATGACAATACAAGACCATTAATGAAACAAACCTGAGTTTTTAATGCACTCAGTGACGAGACGTTCAGACAGAAAAGCTTAATTAAGGAAATTTAGGAGAAATCAGTAGGAGAATAAGTGCTTCAAGCGGAAAGATAGTAAGAATAGTTAAGAGATTTGAGATACTTGAGAAAGAAGGTAAAGTTTAGAAGATCGTTCTGATCCAGGCTAATCAGCCCATCAAAAGGACAAACGACTACTAGAGTAATAGTAATAGTAATTCACGTCCCAAGGATGAGTTAATTGTTAATTCACTTAAGTTTCAATGTTAATTTTAGTTAATTCACTTGCTTGAAGCACCGTAGGAAAATTGACAAGATAGTCTACAAAATAAATGTAATGAAGTAATAACACAGGCACACAAAATAATAAACAGAAAAGCAGTCAGGAAGAGGGTAGAGGATCTTGGCCTGACCAGCCTGACCTGACCAGCCGCGAGTCACATCACCGTAGCGTAGACCGACACTGCAACACGCCTTTGTAGCGGCATAAACGGACAGATAAAAATTAGCTCCTCCGGACACTTAGTCCAAAAGCTGCTTAATTTGACATTACGTCGCTGGAGAGTTATATTAATTAACGTCAGCTTTAACAGGGATCAAAATCAAGTCTCCTAAATGAAAATTGCGTACCTACCACCTCACCTGCGACCCTACCGAAACATCTGAGCAACGACCAGCGAGTGGCAACCCGACACCTACGCGGAAAGGATGAAAGTGAAACGCCACCTCAGAGATGCCCAAGCGGTAGTGGGGAAATTTTTCCCACATATCTTCCCACACTTTCAATTGTACCATCGTGTGAGATCGCCACTGTCATCAATGCGTTCAGAACAAGGTTTGTCACGCCTACTATTCATGCCCTTCACTGCACAGTAACGCGAATATGACGAATGCTGAATATAAATTTCTATGGACCATTATTTCATGAACAACTGAATTACAATGAGTTGTACCATAAATTATGTCTACTCTATGTGTGATGGGAGTATGAAAGCCGTTTATCTACGAGTAGTTCGATTAAATTCGAAACGCAGGGAATGTTTTCTTTTCGAAAATATAGTTGTTGAAACCCTAATAAAACAAAAAAAATGATAACACGTTTGCTTCAGTTACTTAAATGCATTATTAGCGAAATTTAAATGCATTTGACATCACGTAAACTGCACTCTTGCTGTTGATGGCTAAGTAATGAATGTCCTAACAATGAAGAGCAAAGGATCTACTCTATGTCACGCAGTCACTAAATTTGAAACCAGCGCGAATCACTCCTAGGTCATGCTGCGGCCGAGCTTTACATATCGCACACAAGACGTCCGACTTCAGGACTGCATGAGCAATAAACCGATTAATCGTAAAAATTACCCCTCTAAAATACATATATTTGTGTTTTTGACATTTTTAAATAGCTTTTTTCACACAACTGAATTAGTTTCGGTAAATGGAACTATATTTTGGGATTTTTTTCAGTCTATTGATGTCAATCCTGGATTATGTAATCAGGCTTAACAACCACATACGCTACGTTCATCGCGCGGCCGTTCAACGAACAGGCTGCCGATCATTACTCGTTTCAAACGGGTTTATCGACCATGAAATAGCTGAAAAATGCTTTTACCCTTTTCGATACGAGTTGTTTTGTGTCAAGTATGCGCAATTGTTCAATATATAGACATTTATTGCTATAGTAACATATGACAAACGATTTTAGCATATTTTTTGAAAAAAAAACTAGACCTTCGAAACTCATTGGGGGACTGAAAAAATAAGAACTGTGAACCTGTGGTGACAGTAATTCTGAATATACATATCATTGTACCGTATTTACATTTCTTGATATCTGTCAAACATATCTGCACTCATTAATGATTGAAATAACTATTCATTAACGTAATTGGTACATTTTATATAAATTACTCCTTACGATATTAACCCGTACGATATCAACCCAATGTTTGGGCAATAATAATTTATGTTTTAAATTTTTTTATTAAATTGCAAGATTTTAAATATTATGAGATAGTTTCCACTTATATGAATATCGTACATATATAAAAACACACTGTTAGTTTAATATTAGAAATAAAACTATTCACTACTTTGTCCCATTAACAAGTTGATATCATAAATAACTATATTTTTTTCGATATTGTCTTGTTATTAGCCTATTATTGTAATCCAAGATTCCAATATCAGGTCAATAAATAATAATCAACCCAATATTGGCCTAATAATTTCTTGCTACCTGGGATGTATTCTTATCAAGAGGTTGAATGGGTGGAGGCGGCATCGCCACCGTTTACTAGTCAAGCGAATGAAGCCAAATTAGCCGTCCCAAGCCCCGCCTACCCGCTGTTTAGCAAACGTTGTCGAGGTGTTGCGGCAGTGGAAGGGCCTCAGGCTCACCACCTCCACATCATGGACTCGGTGTGCCATAGGTAGCTTTCTACTTAGGCATATATTTCAATGGTGTTTTCGCTGAATTATATATGCTTTGAATACATGATTTTTTCTGTTTGTTCCAAGCTAACGAAGAGAATTTCACAACCATAAAGTAATTCAATTTTGTTGTACAGAGCAAGTTTTATAGAATATTGGCAATATATTTACACACCTGAAAATAAAGTTCATTTGTTTGGAATCTGACGGCTAAGGTTTTCCTGTTTATGAATGGTTTCGTCAAATAGTTAATTAGATTGATGACATCTTAAGTTATACATTGAGATAGAACACATTTTATTAATAAATAAACATGATCCTGAAGAGGATCAACTTTGAAAGAGTTGTTGTGAAGCGAAGTGAACAATTTCTTATCAATACAAATACGAAGTGTGGAATGTAGCATTTTTTCAAGTCGCAAGTATTAGGATTCATACACATAGCAAGATCTTGGTGGCATTCATCTCCAGCAAATAAACATAAGGATGGATAGGACAATTGCACTTTCTCTTTAAGATCAATAAACTCTTAAGGTTAAGGAATTTTTATTACTAGTATTCTGACAAAGAGCAATTACACATGATTCGCAACAAATGACATTTTTTAATTTTCTTACTGTGTACCTTCCTATTTAAGGAACAACGATGTAAAAATAGACTGGATTAGAAAAAAATTTAGAACAGTCTTCTATTTAAAAAAATCATAGTATGTATCGTCTCTGCATGCATCTTTACATTGAATGTCGTCAGACATCTTTATTTTTCTAGAACTCGAATTGTTCAACTCTGTTATAGCACAAGATGAGATCAATTTAAGTGCGTTGCTTCTATTAGATGCTGTCAAAATTTTACATCTTCAAAAGACGTGAAGTAACCATAAAGAACATCATTTATTTCGTTGTAAATAAATAGACGTTCATAGGTACAAGCAAATTGTTTTGCTGTTGAATAGTTTGTGCAACCCTTTCTGCTTCCAGTTTTTCTGAAAATTAATTCTAAATGATTTTGAGTTATTTTAAATGAAAGTTTAAAACTCATACCCAGTTTTAAAATTTTGTAAAATAAGTTTTTAATATTTTAAATGCAAATTATAAATCATGACTGCGCACATGGAGCTAGAATATACTATGTGGAGCATAGCCGATTTCTAACGGATTGATTAGCTGCAGAAGTTGAGACACCGGGGCATTGGCAAGGCCCGACACGTGACCACCTTGGAGCCAACCACAGACGCTTGGCTGAAGTTGGCTCCTCCTTACCTCCTCTACAACTCCGCCTCCCATTTTCCAAAGCAAGATTAGTACTGTACCACAAATCATTGGGTGAGGTGTGCGTGCAAGTTGCTCTATAATTTGTTGCAATATTCAACGGCCTGTAATCTTCATAGTTTTCAACTGTTAATGTATCTTTGCTTGTAATTCTGATATTATTAAGTGTCCTCAAGTGAGGAAAGACAATTTATTATCTTTCGGAATCTAAGAATCCCAAATTATTTCTTGTCAGAGCTGGGACGTCAAGGAAATATTTGGTACTAAATTTAAAGAATATGCAGAAATACATTCCATCACCAGTCTATGTCTGACACTATTATAAAATGATTCATTCAAAATTTATTGTTTGAAATAAAAATTTATTATCGTGAGTATATGTCCTGGGGTTAACTTTTTCTGTGGTTAATCCTCAGAATCCAGGGGTTAACTTTTTTCGATCTGAAATTTGACGCTAAAATTTATTTATAGACTTTGTACTTTACTGAAACTGTAAAGTGCTTTCAATTTCAACAGTCGAATTCCATTTCTCATGATATAAGCTTAGGGATTGTCCCGAAAAAAATGTCTAATTTGGAAACCCTGCCTTTACGTCAAATCAGAATCCAGAAACTTGAAAACTAAGGATTCTTAAAAAACTAAGATCTCGGTTAAAATGCCTAGGTGGACTAACTTGGTCGCGAGAAGACCTTTAGCGTGTGTGTACACACCGCCGTGGTTAGTTGGTAACTGTCATGGAGCTCCACGGTAACCGCACAGAACACTTACATAAGAAGAACTGCAAAACTACGGTCACGGTATACTTAAAAGAGGTAGCAGCAAACCAGTCTTTTATAAAATCGAGTGGTGTGGAGGTGACGTCATGACATCGCACCAATAGCAACGCTCAGATTGCATCTGGCAATACTGCTAACCCGAAATCTGGCATCACTGTCAGCGTTACTGGTACGAGTCGTACGACAATCTTGAATCTAGCCGTGCCGTTCAAACGAAGTGTTGACGAGTCGAGTGAAGTGCAATGTCGCCGCCTCAAGTTATATTAAAAAGTTTTCAGTTATTTGGTGTCAGAATAATTCAAAAATTTACCCTAGATATTTCAATGCCCTGGTTTCAATTTTAAAGAATTGATTGCGCCGAGTGGAATTGTCCAGTTAAATGATTTGAATGTCGAATTCATGTTTGCAGCCGCCATTTCAAAAACACCGACTACCGAAGAATCCTATCGGCATTAAAGATGCACTAAGTGGTGTTGAAAACTGGTGTGCTGTGGTTTTATGATCACAGGACTTCGGACCTGGAAGGTAAGAAATTGAGCTTTGAATATTATTTAAATTTAATTTAAAAAGGATTGCTCATAACTGATTTTTTTCCCTTGATGAAGTTGTATCTCTCTATCAAATCTTTGGAACCAGATGCAGTAGACCAGTTCAAATTCGATATGCTAGTTCCATAGGAAAATGCTGTTGACTCGCCTGAAATTTGAAGTATAAAGGAAATAAAGAAATAAAAATTTAATGTGCACAAATTCTATGCTGATCAATGACATACTGCTTATTTAAAAAAAATTAATATTATAAGCTTTTCATTCCAAAAAGGTAACATAAATCTTGTGGTAGGGTGCTATCATCTCTAATAGTATCTAAATTTTTATGTGTAAATTATTCTGGAAGTAAGATGAGATGACAAATTTTACCAGGTTTACCATGAAAAAACTTCACTGGCATTGTTGAAATTTGATCTCTCCTTTATGTTGAAATTAGCAAGTAGTAAGCTTAGACTCTGCAGTGCTCAGCATGAAAGCTAGCCTTAGTTTGGACTGCAGACTGTAAAACTTGTGTACTGTATATTGGATGCATTTTCAGAATAGCTTGACTATGTGAGGGCCTGAGCTAAAGGTTAGGTAGGCTTACTTTTTGTTGAAATAGAATAGGATTTTGTTTTGTTACGGACCATCTTTTCTCGGTTCACTGCTGTCCTGTTTTTCAGCACCTACTACTTTCTTCTTCAACTTTTTCTTGCTGCATGAACTTCTTTCTTAGCTTACTGTTTTTGTGCACCTTATGCATAAATTCCTCCTTCCCTCAACTCCATACTAAATGGTGCCTTCTTCCTTCCTTTCTTAGAAAATATTTGTCGTGGTTATGGGAAGCTAAAACTTTCTTATTTAATAATAATAATTCAGAGTAGCTCTTTTTTCTTGTGTAGCCTATCTAATCTGAAGTTTTTAGATTAACTCTTAATGACTTTCTATTTTGTAGCTAAATATCAAGGTGAAAGATGACAAGAAAGATGCAAAATCTTGTCTATGATTTTCCATTGTAAAGTGCTGCTTTTTATGGCTATCATCTTTTTGAAAATGCTAATCATCATCTAATTTTTATGGCAATCATATTTTTTGAAAATTTTTTCATAGATATCTAACTGTTCTATGCTTACCATTCATGGTGAGCTTCTATCAATATTTTTGAGATATGAGGTGAAAATTCATGCTGCTTATCATAACTTTATTGTGAGTGCTTCGAAAATGTCATGTAAAGCAACAGAGCCATGTTTCAAAAAAGCATGTCTTATGTTTATGTCAATGATTGTATTTGTATTTTGCTCTCCTTTTATGTTTCTTAATAGAAGTGAAATGAGTCTGGTAATCCACTAAGGAATACATACAAGCAAAAATGAAATGTAGAACATTCTCCTGATTAAGGGCTGATTTCTTTACTTGTCATTTTTTATGAGTCGTACCAAATTGGTATTTGTTTTTTTTAGACTTGTTTTTTTATATATAAGGCTATGTGACATTGGGATTGTTATTAAATAACACCGATAAATTGACGCATATTACCCAACAATAACTGTTAGTGAAAAATTGTGAGAACCAGCGTGAGTGTGTTACTTTGTTTGGTTGTACTTAGAGATGTGACTAAAAAAAACATGCCGTTTTTTTTTTAAAAACATGTTTTTTTACAAAAAAAAACCGTGGCCAAAAAAAAACGTGGATATTTTTTTTTTAATATTTTGTCTGGAAATAACTCAGCAAGAAAAAGAACCACATTACATTATTTGTTGTCATGTCAAATTACAAAATAAAACAGCATACTTCTTAATTGATGTTTCCCATGCTTTTATGAAATTTTTCATTTTCTGCGGTTTCATGTTTTGATATTTCATTTATTTTACAATACATGTGAATGACCTTCAACTCCCAAAATGGTGTGTTATAATAACATATCTTTACTTATGGTCATTGATAGAGATGTGACTAAAAAACCATGCTGTTTTTTTTAAAAACTTTAAAAACTTGTTATTTATACAAAAATTATGAATAAAAACATGGATATTAATATACTTATGTGACCTTAAAAATCCAATGCTGTTTTTTTAGAACTTTGTTTTTTAACAGGAAAATCTTGACTAATAAAACATGGCTATTATACATTATGAGACAAAAAAATTGTTTTTTTTAAACATTCTGAAAAAATCATGACTAACAAAACACAGATGTAAATATCAGGAAAGTTATTTTTTTTAATCGAATTGTCTTTAGAAACTTATAAACAAAGAATGCTGTTAATTTTGAAATCATGTTTATTAGAACTGTACTAGGTCTTAGAATAAAATATCTACAAAGAATCAATTCACTCCATAAAACCTTTCGGAGACCAACTCCATCCTCAGTCATTCAGTAAAATTTGGTGAAATTGACAATGAATTTTCACTGTTCCTTTGAAAAAAATTTGACTGAATTACTTACTGAGGATGGAGCTAGTCTCCGAAAGGTTTTATAGAGTGAATAGATTCTTTGTGGATATTTTATTCTAAGACCTGGTACAGTTCTAATGGATATTAATATATCTTATGTGACCAAAAAATCCATGCTGTTTTTGAATGTTTTTGTTACAAAAAAGTCATGATTAAAAAACACGGATATTAATATACTTTATTTCACCATAAACAACCATGATGTTTTTTTTAAATTATCTTTTTTACAGGTAAATCATGATTAAAAATGTGGATATTAATATATTTTATGTGCCAAAAAAAACATGCTGTTTTTTTTCAAATCATGTTTTCTTTACCAAAAAAAATCATGACTAAAAATCATGGATATTAATGACTTTTTGTGAAAAAAACATGGTTTTTGAAATGTCTTGTTTTTTTGGTCAGATAAAATTTGATAACACTGGTGTTTTTTGTAAAAAATCTTTTTTCAAAAGGCATGGTTTTTTGGTCACATAAAATAAATTGATATCCATGTTTTTTTACTGATTAGATTAGTCATTAGTTTTAGCCTCCCTACCCAGCAACAAATGCGATCCAAAGAGAGGAAGGGAAATTATGAAACAAGATCAAAGTTGAAGAAGACAGTAGTAGGTGCTGAAAAACAGGACAGCAGTGAACCGAAAAAAGGTGGTCCTCAACATAACAAAAACATTTTATTTTAACGAAAAGGGGGCCTTACCTAACTCTCAGCTTGGACCCTCACATTGTCCCCCTGGGAGCGCTAGTTCCCATAGATACAATAATTGTATCCCCCTGAGGAGGTTTTTTTTACAAAGAAGTCGTGACCAAAAAATGAATAATAATAACTTTTTAATAAAAACATGTTTAAAAAAACAACGATTTTTTTGATAACATAAAATATGTTAATATCCATGATTTTAAGACACGATTTATTACGAAAAATACATGAAATAGCATGGTTTTTCGGTCACAAAATATATTCATATCCAGGTTTTCTTATACATCATTGTTTGTAAAAAATATATTTTTTAAAAAACAGCATGGGGTTTTTAGGTCTCATAAATATATATATTCATGTTTTTTTAGTCAAGATTTTTTAGTACAAAAACATTTTTTTGGTCTCATAAATATATTATTCATGTTTTTCCAGTCATGATTTTTTAGTAAAAAACATGTTTTTTTTAAAAACTGCATGGGGCTTTTTAGGTCACATGAAATATATTGTCTTTCAGTCATGATTCTTTGTAAAAAACCAGCATGGTTATATTTGGTACCAGAAAATATATTAATATTCATTTTTATTAATCAGAATTTTTTGTAAAAAAAAAATGTTTTTAAGAAAAACAGCATATTTTTTTGGTCACCTAAAATATATTAATATCTATGGTTTTTAGTCATTTTTTTGTAATGAAAACATAAAAAAGAAACCATACAGTGAAAGTGGTGGCAGATAACCCACAATTACCTAGAGGAGTCTAATGACTTTTTGCAGGAGCCACAGAACTTACCACAGAACTTATATTGATGGAGTCAAAATTCAGAGCTTATTATCTCTGCAAAGGCTGATTTTTTTGGTCACATAAAAATAAAATCTGACATATTAGAGATAGTAAGCTCTGAATTTCAACTCCATCAATATAAGTTCTGTGGCTCCTGCTGTTCCTCTTAGACGCCTCTAGATAATTGTGGGTTATCTGCCACCACTTTTACTGTATGTTTTTTTTTATGTTTTTATAACAATAAAATGACAAAAATATGGATATTAATATATTTTAGGTGTCCAAAAAAAACCCAGACATATACTTAACAAAATTTAGGTGTGCAAAAAAAAACAAAAAAAAAAACACATAAAAAACACGTTTTTTTGCAAAAAAAACGCAATCAAATAAAACCGTTTTTTGCATCACTAGTTGTACTTGAACCTATGTACAGTGCTTCTCTGCCTTATTTGTTGTACTTGATGCTATGTTCAGTACTTCACTGCCTATTACGCTTAATTTTTCCTTTTTTCTTTAATTTTTTTAATTTCTCCAGAGCTCTTTTTTGCTCTTTTCCCCTATCACTTTCTCCCTTTTGACTCCTTGTATTTTTAAATTCTCTATTACACTATAGTTTATCATTGCCTCCATTTCCTTGTGTATGCATTGCAATATTGCCTCATTTTCAACATCATCTCTCTCTACAGCTGAACCTTTCTATTAAATACTCTCACCTGCATCTTGATTCATCATATTTCTAGTGACAAATTTCAATCTGTACCCTTACTACCAACTAAAATGTGTGCTTATTGAGCCAGAAACAAATTCAAAAACTGCTAACTTGAGAAATTCACTAATTTTTATTTGCCTTTCAGGTACAGGGTGAAACTGAAATAATTTCAACGTCATCAAGGTGGATGAAGAGGAGCTAAAAGCTGCTGCGGTATTCAACTGAACCACCAATATTGGAGGAATTTTTGCTGCGGGAAGTGGAAGATGCTGCCGCTAGAGCTCCGGTTACCTCGTCATGTAAACAGACATGCATCACCAGCAGCAGAAGAAATTCTTTGACTCACTGCACTATAAGTTGTTCCATTTTCAGTGAGCAAGTTTCCTGTTTCCATCTTTTTGTGTCATTTCAAAAGCATATTCGGTCTGTTGATCTGTACAAGGGACTTGAATTGTGCAGTAAATCTTTCGTGCTATTATTTTTATAAGAGGCTCTTGCAGTATCTGTTGAATCAAATCAGCCACCTACTAGGCTTCAGCAAAAATGTTTGTGAATTAATTCATGATAACTGCCCTAAACATCCAACCTACTGTTCCAAAATAAAAATGTAAATAAAGTTTTTCTTCAGATGTAGAACATTATAGTCAATCAGAGCTTACAATAGAGCTCTGCAGGGTACCTTTTCTGTGATGCACAAGTGATTCACTGCACTTTTCTCCTGAGTCCTTGTTCTCATATTCTAGGGTGAAGTATAATAAATTTTGTTGTATCACAATATTCAGCTTATTTTAAATCGTTTCTGGATTTTAAATCGTTTTTTACATGGGTGTAGGCTGCTGGCAATAGTGTTATGGACACATTGGGCGGATATGTTGCAGAGCAGCTGTTTGAATGCACTTCTGTGTGCACAATTAATTTATGCCTATAGTTCAGTTATTTCATTAGAATCAATTACGTGCGAGTTACTGTTTCCTCCTGTAAAACCCATGACTTCCCCGTTGCTGTATGTACAGCAACACTTCATACATTCCAATTGAAATATAACAAAGCTTAATTTTAGTGGTAGGTTACTTACTCGATTACTCAGCTGTAAACCAAATTAACACCAAAAAAAAATGATTGAGTTAAGGTCAAATTTCTGTGTGACATCATTTGTCTCTCTCATTTGGAGGCCAAGTGGAGCCAGTAAATTTGGACTTGAAAGTAAACTTATATTTGTGTTTTCTGAATGGCCTGGTGCTATTCCTGTCTGCTGTGGCCAAACTTGAGACATTTAGTCAGGCATGCTGAGGCTCACCATTCTGTCCGAGGCACCATACAACCTACATTTGTACAAATATCTGCGCACTACTCGCTCTCAGCTCAGTAAGTGGCGTTAATTAAACTCCCAATGACTCTTAATGAACAACAACTTAGTCATCGACTTGTGCTAGCCTTATTTTGTTAGTGTCAGATGAATTTAAGGCTATGAAGTGTTATATTGTATCACGCGTGTGATAAACCTTTTTTCTTTGTCTGTTTATAACTTAAGGCTGTGAACTATTATGTCGTTCATCTGTTCTCGCTTACAACACATTAATGGATGGTAGTGCAAGGTTTATTTGTTGATTTGGTTCGGTGTATTGCTAGGGTCAAGCGTTATAAATAAGCATTACTATCTACGCGCTACACATATTTGTTATCCTTGTTTTCTTTTCGTAATTGGAACTCGGCAAAAAAAATTGGATGTTCTCATTGAAACCTTTGCATTCTTATGACATATTCATTGTTTTGGTTTTTAAATGAATTTTTTGATAAGCTTTAGACTGGCTGTGAAAATACACACGTAACTAGAGTTATGCTTACCTTTCAAGTTTTTGCATTCTACGGCTTATGTTGGAATAGGTGCACTTCCCGGCAGTCTCAACAAAGTTAACGTAATTTTTAAAAAGTTATCTGGAGTGTTGTCTTGTTATTAAACAACGCAGTTTGCTTCTGAGCGTGCCGATTAATTTACTTCTGCTTATTGATGATCATACAATTGTGTGTAAGAACTATTTTACCGTTTTGAATGATTGATTTGGAGCATGCATCCAATAGTTGGTGAAAGATGCGTCGTAGGCTTCCCACTCGCACTGAGCTAGAAGAACCGGTACCCAAATAGTAAGTTTGACGTGAACTGGTCTTTCTAAAGTTTATCTTTATAGTCTATTAAAAATGTGAGGGCCCTAGCTAAAGGTTAGGTAGGCTTTCTTTTTGCCAAAATAACATAGGTTTTTGTTTTGTTAAGGACCATCTTTTTTTGGTTCACTGCTGTCCTGTTTTTTCAGCACCTACTACTTTCTTCTTCAACTTTGATCTTGTTTCATGAACTTCTTTCTCATCTTACTGTTTCTATGCCCTTTCTGCATAGATTCCGCGTTCCCTTAATTCCATACTAAATGGGACCTTCTTCCTTCCTCCCTTTGGATCTCATTTGTTGAGAAGATGTAGGCTTAAACAAACTAATAATCTAATCTGTAGTCTATTATGATATATTTTTATCTTTTTGATTTTAACAATTCATTTTTCTATTTAATACTTCTTTATTTACTGGTATGCCCCTCAGGGGGTACAACTATTGTATCTGTAACGCTCCTAGGGGGACTATGTGAGGGCCCGAGCTAAACTTTAGGTAGGCTTCCTTCTTGTTGAAATGGAATAGGTTTTGTTTTGTTGTGGACCATTTTTTTTAAATTCACTGCTGCCTTGTTTTTCAGCTCCTACTACTTTCTTCTTCAACTTTTTCTTGTTTCATGAACTTCTTTCTTAGCTTACTATTTCTGTGCACCTTGTGCATAGATTCCGAGTTCCATCAACTCCATAATAAATGGTGCCTTCCTCCTTCCTCTCTTGGAACATCTTTGTCGTGGTTAAGGGAAGCTAAAACTTTCTTATATAATAATAATAATAATAATGATAATAATAATAATAATAATAAAAATAATAATAACTTACTGGTATGCAGAGCACTAGTCCTGATGTTTGAAGATAGCGCTTATGCATTAGGAGGGCTGCCATTTGCGCTCTGTGATGTTTAGCAAGTCATTATGTACGACTACTCCTTACCTAGATTTAAATGCCCAGTTTTATGTTGTCTCAGGTGTACATTTTGGAATTTTCTAGCCGGGAAATGTTAAACGTCCCTTGTCGGTCGGTGGTGTACCAATTATTGTTTTTGATGAAAAAATAGTTTATTTAATTCATTATCGTCAAAAGTTTACGTAAAATCGAGATATTAGAAACGAAATATATTTTTAAGTAATAGGAATATTTATTCAGGGACGAGTTGTTGGCTCATATTTTGTTCCTATCCTTATAGAACAAGTAATGTAAAGTCCAGAGCTGAGAGTTTAGTAGGCCTTCTTTTTGTTCGAATTAAAATGCTTCGTTTCCTTAGGTTAAGACCAAATTTTTTTGGTTCATTGGTGTCCTGTTTTTCATCACCTATGACTTTCTTCTTCAGGTTTAATTTTGTTTCATAACCTTACTCCTCAATTTATTGTTCCTATACTGAGGTTCTCTTGTGTGGAAACAAACTTTGTATTAATTATGCAGTTCCTTCCAACTCCGGTGCTTGGCGTTTCCTTCCTCTCTTTGAACGGTTGCATTGTAGTAAGGGAATGGAGGCTAAACCCAAGTCGGAATTCAATCTATAGAACTAGTCAGTTTTTATAATAAAAACTTGATGTTCTATGTGAGAATATGTAAAGTCCCCCGACTGTGTCACTTTGAGCAGCTTTGTTGTGGTAAGGAAGACTGAATCTATGTCGCAACCTAATTTATAGAACTAGTCAGTATTTTTAATAAAATCTTGTTGTTCTACGAGAGAATATATAGAGTCCTTCAGCTGTGCTCGCTTTGAACAGCAAGGAAGGCTGAATCTATGTCGTAACCTAATCTGTAGAACTAGTCTGTTTTCATTATGAAAACTGGGTGTTTTATGGAAGGAGATTCAAAGTCCCACGACTAACGTAAGCCATCAATTTATTGAGAATAGAAAACGTTTTTGATTCCGTTGCAGATCATCTTTCGATTCACTGCTGTCATTATTTGTTTTTAATTAGCGATTGAACTATTCATAATTTTTCAACATGAAAATATTGTGGCGTAACTCGTGAGTGATATTGAATGTGGTAGCCCTTTAAGGGAAACACAGATTGGAATGAACAAAAGTAACGGATTTTTATTCACTCTTCTCCCTCAGAGGGACACAACTATTGCATCCATGGGAATTAGCACTCCCTCGGGGAAAATATGAGGGCCCGAGCTGAGAGTTGGGTAGGCTTTCCTTACGTTTAAATGAAATGTCTTTCTTGTGTTAAGGAACATATTTTTTGGTTCACAGCTGTCCTGTTTTTCAGCACCTACTACATCTTCGAATTTGATCTTGTTTCATAATCTTCTTTCATAACTTACTGTTTCCATGCCCTTTCTGCATAGATTCCGCGTTCCCTTAACTCCATACTGAATGTTGCTTTCCTCCTTGCTCTTCCCCTCAGGGGGATACAACTATTGTATCTATGGGAATTAGCGCTCCCAAGGGAAAAATGTGAGGGCCCGAGCTGAGAGTTAGGTAGGCCTTCTTTTTGTTGAAATAAAATGTTTTTTGTTATGTCAAAAAACAACTTTTTTCGGTTCACTACTGTCCTGTTTTTCAGCACCTCCGACTTTCTTCTTCAACTTTTATCTTATTTCATGAACTTCTTTCCCATCTTACTGTTTCTATGCCCTTTCTGCATAGATTCCTCATATTCTTATCTCCATACTAAATGGTGCCTTCCTCCTTCCTCTCTTCGATACGCTCTAATTTTGCAGCGGTTAGGGAGGCTTAAACTAACTTATAATCTAATCTAATCTAATCCTCCTTGCTCTTTTTGGATCGCATTTGTTGCTGCGGGTAGGAAGGCTAAAACTAACGACTAATCTAATCTATCCTTCTCTCTTTGGATCGCCTATGTTGCGGATAGGGAGGTTTAAACTAACTAATAATCTCATTTAATTACGTGTGTGATGGAGTCTTGTGTAGGAACAAATCTTGTGCACACATTCCCCGTTGTGTCAAGTTCATATTGAATAATTTCTAACTTCCTTTGATTGGACTTTGTTGCGGTAGGGAGGCCTGTACTACCAATAATCTAACCTTGAAATATTTTGTTTAGTTTGTACCAACTTTTTTTCGGTCCATTGCCATCCTATTCTCTGCAACCTTACATATCCATGGTAGATTTTTCATTGTAAATTTCATACCTTGATGCTTCCATTCAAAGCATATTTGGGAACACACCTCGTGCATAGATTTCCTGATTTCTTATTTCCATACCGATTGGTGCCTTATTCCTTCCTGTTTATGAAACACCAATTTTTGTGGGGAGAAGTTATGAAATGATGTCAGTTTCATCTAGATTTTCGGTATTTTATGATTTATTCATATCATCGCAACAATGTGAACGCGAGTAATTATAACTTCCCCTCACAACGATAACAATAATCAAAGCTCTCTGTTCTTAGCGCTCCCATGGGAAATGTACAAGTTCTTGAGCGAAAGGTTAGGTAAGCCTTTCGTTAAAATAAAGTAGTCTTTAGGATTTTTGACCATTTTTTCGGTTCACTGCTGTCCTGTTTTTCAGCACCTATTACTTTCTTCGTCTACTTCTGTCTCTTTTTATAAACTTCTTTCTTAACTCACTGTTTCTATTTCCCTTAACTCCAAAACTAAATGGTGCCTTCTTATCGGAAGTCTTTTTTTAGCTCAGAAGTTTAGATGCTGAAAAAGGATATACAACTGTAAATCGATACTCCTGCTCATTCAGTTCGTGAACTTATATGCAGAATATATCGCAGGTTTTATTTCAAATAAATATCTGAAACTGAATCTTATATTATCCTTTTTTACGATTAAACACAGCGCGCAATAGTCAGCTTCATCTGCATGGAAAAAGTATTAAAACGTTGTGTATGATTGAATAAAGTTAATTTTCCTACAGTTTGGATAGAGCTGTCTATTTATGAAGCTGCCGGAATGATAAAATTGAAGATCGATAACCTTTTAGTTCTGGTAGATTTATAAGTATCAGGACGGAATTCATTTTTTCAAAAATCCAAATCCGTTATCTGCGGAGGCACGCCGGCAGTCGGCCATGTTGTTGATTGTACGTCTGGCAGGACAGAGTACGCTACGTAGTAGTAGTACGCTGCCGCCGCCGCTGACGTCATGGTGTGTAGGTGGCGTCATCTGGCTTGATTGAAATGAAGCCTCCTATTGGCTAATCGAATTAGCGAATGTGCGTGGCTGTCCCCGTAAAAGTGACGGTACCTCCTTTATGGTGGGTTCACATTGACACTCTTTTCACCACACAGAGCGTCACTTCGGCGGGCACATACACTGTTGCCGGGCTAGCAGGCGGGCAAAGTGAGGTTCACTTGGACATTCTCCATAGCCATTCTTTGCCGCCGCCTGCCCGTCAATCACTCCATCTACAGATGAGCCGTAGCCTGCAGCATGTCATCAGTAGGGATGTGACATTGAACATATTGCATGTATATGCTTTTGAGTATATTTTAGATGGCATAAAATATGCCCGCAAGAATATATGCAGTGTGCGAATATCGCATATTTTCCTCGGAACAGCATAAAATATGACGAACATGCATGATTAACTGTAAGTGGCAGTAAACTGAAATCTAGTAAAACCTTCCCATTACTTTTAAATTGTATTCTTTTTTTCATCCAGTTTTATTTAATTTTTTTGTTTAACTGGATCAATTTTGTAAATTGAAATTTTTCGTAAATCAATAATAATTGTAAGTTGCTACAGCTACTTCGAAAGTTTACTTCAATTTTGCGGGAATTAGCTCAAGTTTTTTTTAGATATAGTTCCTTATGAAGTGTATTTGAGATTAGTGTGGCTAGTAGTGATTTACAATCATGCCGAAGGTGAACAAGGAACATCATTTTTAGAATACTTCAAGGAATTTGAAGATTTTCAAGCCGAGGAAGAATTTCTCTATTGCATTTACTGCGAGAAACAGGTGAAATATAAAACTTTTTTCTAACTCAGTGCACGTGAGAGAAGTTTTGCGTGGTTCAAGGTTTTAGTTTCCAAATATTATCACGTAGAACCATGCTGGGCTTAGTGCACGCTTTATCAAATTATTGTTACCGAAGGATATGAATTGCTCTTGCATAGCAACACAGGGACTTCCTACTTCGAGAACAATAAAATTAATGGATATCGTATAGGAAACATTGAAGAACAGATATGATAAAAGGTATTATCAAGAGTTAATATGCATTTTGGTGAAAAACGAAGGTTATGAAAAAATAAAAACAATCAACTCAATTTTGACTCGTGAGATCTCTGACGCAATGGATGAATCCATTAAGGAATATTCACCTTCCGAACTAACTTGCTTCACCTTTGCTCCTCTTGTTTCTTGCGATGTCGAGTGGAAGTTTTCGCTGCATAAAACTTTGCTGGCAGATAATCGTAGAAGATTTGTTTTTGAAAATCTAAAATACCACGCAATTATCAAGTGCAACCCTCGAATTTAATGCTAAAATATATTCCCGTTTAAAAGAAGGGTTAACAAATAATCCTTGCATTCATGAAAAACATTATATGTACTTCAAAATCAAACTTGGATGAGATCACTTTTTTTCGTTCGTTATCATCGTCCTTAATTCGTTCAGATTAGAATTGGTACTGTTTCAAAATATTCATGTTCAGATAAGTTATAAAACTTAGTTGAGAATTGTATGCACTTAATGATTAATAGAAAATTAAAAAATACAGTATTTTTTTCCGTGTATGAAGAAGTACACTGTATCCTGTATCATTGTTTCTGCGCAACCTTCCTCACAAAAAATATAAATTTGGAGCTATTCAAGTGAAGCATTTATATTGATACATATTTCTGCTTAGCATGTAATATGCGCTTCCACAATTATATATGCATCGAGTGTTTCTACATATGGTTTTACTAGCATAATTCTTGCCGAAGTTTTCATATTTTATGCTGCATATGCGCTACAAAAATCAGTAAAAACAAGAACATTAAAGAACGTGCAATCAATGACATACGAAATAAATTATTATCGCTATTCTACAAATCATCTGCCCTCCTGGCGAGAAGTACTAGAGCGCAGAGCGCAGTACCTCCCAACGTAGCGTCTGGATTGCAACTGAGCAGTGTGAGCAACACACTCTGCCCGCCGACTTTGACGCTTCTGCTGCCTGCTAGCGCTGTGCCAATGTGAACGATCGCTGCCCTTCCGCTGCGCGCACTTGCCCGCGCCCGATGGTTGTGAGCTTCCAATGCGAGTGTCAATGTGAACCCAGCATTAGTCTACCATGACTACGGTGGACCGCAAGTCCGCTCTAGACAAACGTACTCACGCACGCCAACCAATCAGCTTCTAGCAGCCATGACTCGCCGCTGACGTCATTGTTGACAAGGCTTTCAATTGGCTGCGTATCCAGGCTTCACTATGATACGCGTTAGGATAGGAACTCAAGTTTTTATTCAAAAGTTAAGAAACGTTTCTTGGCGTAATAAGGATAGTGAAAGCCAAAGTAGTACATTTCGATTATATTGATAACACTTTTTTATATTGTCCTTCACTACACATAAACGTGATTGTGCATTCAAGATCATATTTACAATTTATATTTATAAACTAAGGCGCGTTTAAATTAGCCTCAGGTTCTAAATGTGATAAAACGTCGGTGCCGTATATTAAGTTTTTCGGAAAGAGTTTATCCACATTTTAAACCATTAAATACCAGATTCTTATATTAGTCGAAACAATACGATAATGAAGAAATTAAGATGTTTGAGTGATAAAAAAGCTGCTAAAAATAGGTAGCACACTTTTCCACTACGCATTTTTTAAGCGTACGTAAGGAGCCATTTCTGCTGCAATCTTCGTTACACCTCTGTCAAAGGCTCACAGCCGACTAACGACTTCAGATTCAAACTAGAGACACGTAACAATTTACCGGCTCCGTCATTGGCCAATTGGCCCCTACGTCATTGTCGACAGGGCTGAAACTCACTTAGGGATAAGTTGAGGATCTTCTAGTATATGATCTGTGGTAACCGTACCTGACGCATGGTACACGAAACAAAGTAGCTGCAAACCAGTCTTTTATGAAATCGAGTCTGATTCCAGTGACGTCAAGGCATTCGACCAATAGCAGCGCTTAAATTGCATCTGGCAACACTGCTAACCGGAAATCTGGCATCACTGTTAGCGATACGCGTACGACAATGTTGCATTTCTGTTCTAATGAAGTGTTAACGAGTCGAATGAATAACAATGTCGGCGGCTCAATTTATATCAAAAAAGTGTTCCTTTATTTGGTGTCGGAATAATTCTAAAAATATACCCAAGATATTTCAAAGGTCTGGTTTCTATTTTAACGAATGGATTTTGCCCAGTGAAAAGGTTTAGTTAAAAATCTCAAGTCGAACTTATGTAAGTTATATTTGCTGGTAGCCATTTCAAAAAGACCGAGTTCCGAAGAATCCTCTCTGCATTTAAGACGCACATTAAATTGGAAAGAGGTGTTGTGCTGTTGTTTTATGATCACAGGAGTTTGGAACTGGAAGGTAAGAAATTAAATTTTGAATATTATTTGAAAATAATTTAAAAATAATGGCTTATAGCTGATTTTTGCATTTGTTGAAGTGGCATCTCTTAACCAAAACTTTGCCACCAGATACAGTAGTACAGTTCAAATTTCAAATGCTAATTCCATTGAAAAATGCTTTTGAATTGCGTGATTTTTAAAATTTAAAGGAAACGAGAAAATAGGAATAGGATGTGCTACAATTAAATGCTGATTAATGACTTACTGTTCATGAGTTTTTCATTCCAGAAAGGTAACCTAAAATCCTATATCTTGTGGTAGGGTGCTATCAGATTTCATAGTATTTGAGTTTCTGTGTGAATTAATCTGAAAGTAGGATGTGCTGTCAAATTTTACCAAGTTTATAGTAAAAAAATTCACTGGCATTTTAAAAATTTTGATTTTTGCATTATATTGAAATTAGCAAGAAGTAAGCTTGAACCTACAATGCTCAGACATGAAAGCTAGTTTGGACTGCCATGCCACATAGTAAAACTTGTTTACTGTATGGTAGATGCAACTTCAGAATAGCTCCTATTTTTCTTGTGTAGCCAATCTTATCTGAAATTTTCAGGCTAACTTGTAATAACTTTCTACCTTATAGCTAAATTTCAAGTGTTTACAAGCAAGATGCAAAATCTTGTCTATGATTTTCCATTGTCAGAGCTACTTTTTATGGCAATTACCTTCTTGAAACTGACGTTGTTCTAAGCATACTTAGAAATGCATTTTTAAAGGTACCTGACTTCTTCTAGGCTTACCATTCATCGTGTTCCATTTGCTGCTAAATAATTTCTTTATATAAGGTGCAAATTCTTGCTGTTGATCATATTTTTATTGTGAGTGCTTCAAAAATCTCATCTGAAGCTACAAAGCCATATTTAATTTAAAAAAGCAGATTTTTCTGTTTTTGTTTATGGTTCTGTTGATATCTTAGTCTTCTTTTCTCTGTTTCTTAGTAGGAAAAAGAAAACATCTGTGCAAAAATGAAATTGAAGACAAATCTTAACGGACTCTCCCTTTTGACACACTCAAATGATCGAGCGCATTCCAGACATCAAAGACGAAAATTAACATACCGCTATAACTCATTAAATACTCATTTGCAACAGAAAGGGCATAGAAGAAAAATTGTTTATTTCGATCTAATCAACTATGTTTAGCAGCAAAAATTGGAAAATTGATTATGGTCCTATCCTTTACAAATACCATTTTATGTCATATAAAATTGATGCTCGCGTGTTTTACTTTTCTTTTGTAGTTTAGATTAGTTGATTTTAGTTGTATTGTTAAATATCATGAACAAATCTACTTATATTAAACACTTCATTAACTGTTGAAGAAAAATTGTGAAAACTAGCTTGAGTGTATTAATTAACTTATTTGGTTGTACCTGAAGCTATGTCTGTCACACTTTCCGGTTTATTACCCCATTATAGTGTAATTTTCTCTTATTCCCCCTTATTTTTCCACTAATGATTTTTCTCTGGCTTTTTCCTTCCCTTTTCTCCCAGTGCGACTTATATTTTTAAAGTCTGTATTACACTCTAGTGTGTCATTGTCTCCATTTCCTTATGTGCGCATTTTAATACTGCTTTATAGTCAGTGTTTTCTCTCTGTATAACTGACCCTATTTATTAAATACTCCCACCTGCACCATAATTTATTATATTAACTCTGCCTTTTGTTTTCTCTAACATATTTTAATCTGTACCCTCACTAATGCAACTGAAATGCATGCTTATTGAGCCAAAATCTAATTCAGGAACTGTTGGTGGGACAAGTTCACTAATATTTATTTTTGCCTTCCAGGTACATGAAGAAAGTGAAATAATTCCACCCATCATTGAAATGGATGAAGGGGTGCAAAAGGCTTTCGTGGTATTCAACGGACCCACCGATATTGGAGGAATTTTGGCTTCAGTGAAAGTGGAAGATGCTGCCACTTATATCTCCGGTTACATTGCCTTGAAAACAGACGTGTATCAACAACAACTGAAGAAAAAAAAACACCTTTGTCTGACTATACTATGGGTTGTTCCATTCTCAGTGTGAAATATTTCAATTTTATTCTGTTTGGGCCTTTTAAAAAGTATCTCCAATCTGATGATCAGTGCAAGAGACTGAAATATTGCAGTAAATCTTTCATAAATGCTATTCCTTGTTTTGAGAGGGTATTCCTCTATCTTTTCAATAAAATTAGTCACTCACCAGGCTTCTGCAAAAGTGTTAGTGAATTATTTCATGATAACTGACCTAAATCTCCCACCTGCAGTTCTCAAATAATAATGTACGCAATCTAGTTTTTCTTCAGATGTAGAACATTACAGTAAGTCAGAGCTTACAATAGACCTCTGCAGAGTACATGTTTTACAGGTAAACTTGATAAAATGGTGCACAAGTGATTCCACTGCACATTTCTCCTGACCCCTTGTTCACATGATGCTCTAAAGTGAAATATGATGAATTGTGTCAGATCAAATTATTCAGTTCATTTTAAATGGTTTCTTGAGTATAATTGCAGAGGTGTACTCTACTGGCATGGGTATTGCGGACACATTGAGCAGATATCTTGAGCTGCTACTTGAATGCACTTGTGTGTGCAAAATCATTTTATGCCATGTGTCCCGGTATTACATTTGAAACAAGTTAGGGTGAATTACTGTTTCCTATTTTAAAACCTATAACTTCATAAATTTTGATTAAAAATAAGAAAGCTTAATTTTAGTCTTAGTGTTACTCACTCAACGCAATTGAAAATCAAGGACGTTTCGCCGGTGGGTACGCGTCGGTTCCTAGGCGTTTTTTAGTTGTATTGCGCGCGGTTTATGGGTCAAATGTCCACTTTTTCGGACACAAAACTGCTCGCGAATCGCCGTTGTTCCGCCCTACCTAACGGCCGTTTACCGCATTAGAACCAGATTCGAATCGCGGCTGGCCGTCCATGGATTATAGGTTAAAAAATCGCTCCCAGCTGCACGTGCCTCGCCTCACGGGGTGTACAATATTGCACTGGAAGCTTTGGATCCTACAATACATTCACACTTACTGCATTGCGAATTTATTGACCCATTAAGCTCAGTAAGATATTGTACATCCAATGACATCGATGCACGTGCAACTGGGAGCTCAGGTACATAAGAAAATACATTAGAAAGGACATAGAATCTCGCTCTTTCTTCAACTTTTATTACAAAAATGAAACATTCTCTACACTATTATTTACATGAATATCTTATTTCCATTAATCACAGCCATAAGCACCAATAAAACACCAAAATAATATAGGAATTAAAAATAAAATCACAATCCGTTTAAAATGCTGCATGTAACAAACAAATATCAACTGCATAAACATAAGAATGGGAATGCAATTTCCGTATCTCAAAATTCCCTTTCAACACTTGTTTACATTATAGATTAGATTATTGGTTAGCTTAAGCCTCCCTATCCGCAACATATGCGACCCAAAAAGAGGAAAAGGAAGGCACCATTTAGTATGGAGGCCACACGTGCACTACATTTTTGGACATGTCATATGTGTACCATTAGGTACATTGCATAGCGGCATAAATGAATAGCATTTCAATAATTTCACTACCTGTTTTAGAATTGATTCTAACATACCTGATACAAATTATAGTACACTTATATTGTTCACACTTTTTATAAAGGACAAGAATGGACTTGAGCAGTACAGTCAGTTTCTAAATTCTGCTACTCACAACTTAACCGAACCACCAACAGTCGCAATCGCACAAACGTAGTCAACGTTTTAAAGGGAACGCGGAATCTGTGCAGAAAGGGTATAAAAACAGTAAATTGAGAAAAAAGTTCATGAAACCAGATCAAAGCTGAAGAAGAAAGTAGTGTGTGCTAAAAAACAGGACAGTAGTGAACCGAAAATATGTGGTCCTTAACATTAAAAAACGTTTTATTTCAACAAAACGAAGGCCTACCTAACTCATAGCTCGGGCCCTCACATTTACCTCCCTGGGAGCGCTAGCTCCCATAGATACAATAGTTGTATCCCCCTGAGGAGTGTCTACATTATATCGCGTGTCCCATAAAAATGTCTCGGAGTTTTTAAATGATTATATCTCCGCTTCAAATTAACACATTCAAAATGTATTTTTTTCACAATGTATTAAATTTTGTTTCCGTTTCGAATAATCATTTTTTTGAAAATCGTTTAGTAACCACTTTATACTGATCGAATTAAAGAGGTAGAAAACTAACTGTTCAGGGGAAAGATTTTAAAAACAACGCTGGTGTTCTTCATTTCTAAATACCTACCTTTGAAAATAATTTCACAATGATATATCCTACAGACCACCAAATATTTAAACCCTCTGAAAGGTCATTTACTCACTTATTTCATCATTTGAAGACGCCTAAAATGCAGCTCACTAACAATCAAAGTATTTTCATCGCATTGGAATATGAAGCAACGAAAAACTGTGAAAAAGTTCGAAGTGCAATTAATGAAAAAATTCCGAAAGGAGCGCGTCCGAAAAGAAAACTGTACCGTTTGAGTTATAAAATTAGAAAGAAAATTAAAAGCTCCTTTAGCTTTGTCACAGTTTTTCGTTGCTTCATTTTCTAATACGATGAAATTTTTTAATGGTTAGTGAGTTGTGTTTTAGGTGTCTTGAAATAATGAAATAAGAAAGTAAATAATCTCTTCGAGGATTTAAATTCTTCGTGATATGTAGGATACATCATTGGAAAATTATTTTTAACAGTAGGTATTGAGAATTAAGAACACCCAAATTGTTTCCTATGAACAATTAGTTGCCTCTGAACAATTAATTTTCCATCTGTTTCAGTAAATCGATCACTGCAAAGTTAAACGATTTGAAAGAAAATTGAATAACAAATGAAATTAAAGTTTCAATGTAAGTTTTCAATACTTCTTTCTCAGCTGGATCACCAATGAACCAGCACCGAGATTTTTTTTTGCAAAAGAAATGCAGCATTCATAAAATGCATAGGTAGGCACTTAAAATCGACTGAATGTGCTTGTTTATTGGCTGGATGCTGAACAGCATCTTTTATAACAAATTCAAACACTGAAAAATAACATTTAAAATATTTCATTAGAGAACCAAATGGAAAATAATGGCAGAGAATAGCACAAAAGAATTTCCTGACATTACTAATGCGGTTTTAGAGAAAAAACTAGAGCACAATTAGCTCGCGCAATTATCTTCCAAAAAAGTATTTGCAATAAACCATACCCTCAAATGATAGATGAGCTTTATGCACTTTCGGGTGCACTGTTGCGCATGACTCAATGCACAGGGTTACAAATCTTGAAAAACAAATTAAACAAGAGAATAGTTGAAGACAGAAAGACGAGCTGACATGGACAGTAAGAAAATGAATAAAAAATGTCCATCATTAAAAGGCAAAACAATAATTACAATATAAAATGACCCAAAGGCACATCTCTCGGACCCTGTGGAAGTGCTAAGTCCCAAAAGTGCCTGAGTCATACAACGTTGTGCTATTTTTTGGCCATGATACATATTTACAGCAATCGATTTTTCATTATAAACTCACAGTTTTGGTTTATCACCAACGTTTTCCTCTATTCTTGTTACACTGATACAAAGCACTGTGAAAAGCATTTGGTTTATTTATTGTTCAATGTCAGCATTTGTACTTATTAATATCGTGAAAATAAGTAACTTATTGTGACATCAATACACATTTGAAAAACAGTCTATGTAGCCACTCTGTGAAATACTTGCATATGAATCAAGTGAATGTGAACTGTTCTGTAAACTTGCTCAGTAAACTATCCAGAGTGCTTTGATATGAATACCACTGTTCTAGTTTCAAAACAGTTGGACGAACAACACTTCACATAACTATGTTTAAAAAATTGAACTCAGCTTGAGCTCGAGAAGTGACGAGAAAAATCTGAGGATGAGCATAACGGTTGATCGCCACAACATCCCAGAAAACAATCAAAATAATGTCAATAAACATGTTTTGGGAATCTGATGCAATACTACGTCACAATTTGCCTAACGCAATGATTGTGAAGAACACAGTCGAAACACCAAACGCGACCTTTGCAGAGGCAGTAACCGCCAGTACGCTCACGATGACACGCTGTCATTAACTGATAGATCGAGTCATGCCGCTCTCAAATGTTACGGCCGTTAATCAGCTGAAAATTTTGCGCCTTCGTATCATCCAAGGCCACCTATGAATTTCAAGTCCGAGCTCGACCGCGCTTGGTTTTGGGCGCGTAGAGGCAGTGTTAAAGCAGAGCAGGCCGACTAGCCTATAAGTCGTGCATAATCGACCCACACGTCCTTAATACACCGGCGATACGTCCTTGATTTTCAATTGGCCCAATTGAAAATCAAGGACGTTTCGCCGGTGGGAACGCGCCTGTTCCTATGCGTTTTTTAGTTGTATTACGCGCGGTTTAAGGGTCAAATGTCCACTTTTTCGGACACAAAACTGCACGCGAATCGCCGTTGTTCCGCCCTACCTAACGGCCGTTTACCGCCTCAGGACCAGATTCGAATCGCGGCTGGCCGTCCATGGATTATAGGTTAAAAAATCGCTCCCGGTTGCACGTGCCTCGCCTCACGGGGTGTACAATATTACACTGGAAGCTTTGGATCTTAGAATACATTCATACATAATGCATTGTGAATGTATTGACCCATTAAGCTAGCTCAGAACAATATTGTACATCCAATGAGATCGAAGCACGTGCAACTGGGAGCTCAGGTACATAAGACAATACATTAGAAAGGACATAGAATCCCGCTCTTTCTTGAACTTTTATTACATAAATAAAACATTCTCTACATTAAAATTTACATGAATATCTTACTTCCATTAATCACAGCCTTCTCACCAATGAAACACGAAAATAATTTAGGAATTGAAAATGAAATCACAATCCATTTAAAATGCTGCATGTAACAAACAAATATCAACACGTGCACTACATTTTGGGACATATATGTGTACCATTAGGTACAATAATACCGGCATCAATGAATAGCATTTCCATAATTTCACTACCTTTTTTAGAATTGATTTGAACCTACCTGGTAAAAATTATAGTACACTTTTATTTCTCACACCTTTTATAAAGGACAAGAATGGACTTGAGCAGTACAGTGAGTTTCTAAATTCTGCTACTCACAACTTAACCGAACCAACCGTAGCAATCGCACAAACGTAGTCAACGTTTTAAGGGAACGCGGAATCTGTGCAGGAAGGGTATAAAAACAGTAAGTTGAGAAAAAAGTTCATGAAACCAAATCAAAGTTGAAGAAGAAAGTAGTAGGTGCTAAAAAACGGGACAGCAGTGAACCGAAAATATGTGGTCCTTCAACAAAACAAAAAAATTTATTTCAGCAAAAAGAAGGCCTACCTAACTCATAGCTCGGGCCCTCACATTTTCCTCCCTGGGAGCGCAAGCTCCCACAGATACAATAGTTGTATCCCTCTGAGGAGTGTCTGCATTATCTCGCGTGTCCCACAAAAATGTCTCGGAGTTTTTAAATGATTATATCTCCGCTTTAAATTAACATATTTAAAATGTATTTTTTTCACAATGAATTAAATTTTGTTTCCGTTTCGAATAGTCTAATTTTTTGAAAATCGTTTGATAACCACTTTACAGTGTTCGATTCACTGAAAGAGGTAGAAAATATAATTGTTCTAAGGAAATGTTTAAAAAAAACAACACTGGTGTTCTTCATTTCTCAATACTTACTGTTAATAATAATTTCACAATGATGTATCCTACATACCACCAAGTATTTAAGCGCCCTGAGAAGTTTTTTACTCCCATATTTCATTATTTGAAGACACCTAAAATGCAGTTCACTAACGAACAAATAATTTTCATCGTATTGGAATATGAGGCAACGAAAAACTGTGAAAAAGTTCGAAGAGCAATTAATGAAAAATTTCCGGAAAGATACTCGTCCGATAAGGAAACTGTGTATCGTACAGTTAGAAAATCAGAAAGAAAATTAAATGCTCATCTTACTTTTTCACAGTTTGCCGTTGCTTCATATTCTAATACGAGGAAAATTCTTTGATCGTGAGTGAGCTGCATTTTAGGTGTCTCCAAATGATGAAATAAGGAAGTAAGTAATGTATTGAGAAATGAAGAACACCAGTGTTGATATGAAAACTTTTCATTTGAGCAATTAGTTGTTCTACCTGTTTCAGCGAATCGATCACTGTAAAGTGGTTAGTAAACGATTTTCAAAAACTTAAATTATCCGAAAAGGGAACAAAATTCATTGCATTGTGAAAAAAGACTTTTCAAATATGTTAATTTAAAGCGGATATACAATCAATTAAAAAGTCGGGGACATTTTTGTGGGACACCCGGTATAAACAGGGTGTTGTGTGATGCGATGCGCATTTTAACCATAGGCAGAAAAACGCAAAATAAAACGATTTTCAGGAGTGACAAAACCTCACAACTTCTTTGTTTTCGAGAAATGATGACCTGAAATAATCATAGATTCTTGTAAGAATAGCCTGAAGCGCGTGCCAAAGAAGTTTTGTTTTTACTCGTTGGCTGCTTGTCAAGCCCATTCTTACGGGAATCTGAAATTATTTCAGGTCATTTCTAGAAAAAAAAGCAGTTTCGAGGTTTTGTCACTCATGAAAATCGTTTTATTTTGCGTTTTCTGCATTTGGTTAAAATCTGTGCATCGAATTACATAACACCCTTTATATATATATATATATATATATATATATGTTTCATTAAAAATAATGCCGCATTGATTATTGATAATGGTTAGGTTCAATTTTTCTAGTTTTCGGAAGAGTTTACTCGATCAGAATTTATTGAATTTGAAATCTCCCCTAACGTTTTGTGATTAAAATTTTGCGACGCGTTTCGTCCTGTGTCCACGGACATCATCAGGCTAAAAATAGTTTGAGTTGTGCAGCTAATAAAATGGAGAATGGAGAATGTACCTTCCACTACGGAACCTAGGTCGCCTAGCCCTCCTCACTTCGCAGACCAACTGTACACCTTCTAACTTCCATCGAATGCACATTTCTACATTCGTGTAACCGCAGCCACTCTGCCCACTTCTCCATTCTATTAGCTGCACAACTCAAATTATTTTTAGCCTGATGATGTCCGTGGACACAGGACGAAACGCGTCGCAAAATTATATTCACAAAACGTTAGGGGAGATTTAAATTCAATAAATTTCGATCAAAGTAAACTCTTCCGGAAACTAGAAAAATTGAACAAAACCATAATCAATAATTAATATGGCATTATTTTTAATGAAACCTGTATAAAGGAAGGGTTACTACCAAAATATATTGAATATATATATTCTTGATAATCTATACATCAAGAAATAAACCAATAAAATATATCATATTTTATTTTTTTCCTAATATAAAGATATGTCACCTCAAGTGTACAGAGAGCCATTTCGACGCTCATGTACATTATATATGCATAGTATTCTCGATAGGTCTCTCACATTTTTGTTCATTATGGAACTGAATTGCCTGGATGGAACATTTTGAAGATTAGATTAGATTATAAGTTAGTTTAGGCCTCCTCATCCGCTACAAAAATAGAACGTATCAAAGAGAGGAAGGAGGAAGGCACCATTTAGTATGGAGATAAGAAAATGAGGAATCTATGCTGAAAGGTCATAGAAACAGTAAGATGGGAAAGAAGTACATGAAACAAGATCAAAGTTGAAGAAGAAAGTAGTAGGTGCTGAAAAAACAGGACAGCAGGGAACCGAAAAAATATGGTCCGTAACAAAGCAAAAATCTATGTTATTTTAACAAAAAGGCCTACATAACCTTTAGCTCAGGCCCTCACATTGTCCCCCTCGGAGCGCTACTTCCCATAGATACAATAGTTGTATCCCCCTGAGAGGGGGGAGGGAACATTTTGAATATCGTTAATGAACATAACGGATGAAATTAGAGTTACAACGTAAATTTTCAATACCCTGCATCAGCTGGGTGCCAATGAACCAGCAAAAAAAAAATTTGCAAAAGAAATGCACCATTCATAAATTACATACGTAGGCACTTAAAGTTGACTGAATGTGCTTGTTTATTGGCTGGATGCTGAACAGCATTTTAAATAACAAGTTTAAAAACTGAAAAATATTTCAGTAGAGCACCAAATGGAAAACAAAGGCAAAGAATAGTACAAAAGAATTTCCTTGCGTTACTAATGCGGTTTTTGAGAAAAAACTAGAGCACAATTAGCTGGCGCAATTATATACCAAAAAAGTATTTGCAATAAACCATACCCTCAAATGATAGATAGGGTGCACTGTTGCGCAGGACTCAATGCACAGAATTACAAATCTTGAAAAACAAATTAAACAAGAGAATAGTTGGAGACGACATAGCATGGACAGTAAGAAAATGAATAAAAGATGTCTATCATGAAAAGGCAAAACGATAATTACAATAAAAAATGACCCAAATTCGCATCTCTCGGACCCTGTAGGAGTGCTATGTCCCAAAAGTGCAAGAGTTATACAACGTTGTGCTATTTTTTGGCCATGATGCATATTTACAGCAATCGATTTTTCTTTATAAACTCAGTTTTGGTTTATCACCAGCGTTTTCCTCTATTCTTGTTGGCACTGATACAAAGCCCTGTGACAAGCATATTGGTTTAATTTATTGTTCAATGTCAGCATTTGCACTTATTAATATCGTGAAAATGAGTAACTTATTGTGACATCAATACACATTTGAAAAAACAGTTTTTATAGCCACTCTGTGAAAAACTTGCAAATGAATCAAGTGAATGTGAACTGTTCTGTAAACTTGCTGAGTAATCTATCCAGAGTACTTTGATATGAATACCACTGTTCTAGTTTCAAAACAGTTGGACGAACAACACTTCACATAACTATGTTTAAAAAATTGAACTCAGCTTGAGCTCGAGAAGTGACGAGAAAAATCTGAGGATGAGCATAACGGTTGATCGCCACAACATCCCAGAAAACAATCAATATAATATCAATAAACATGTTTTTTGCATCTGATGCAATACTACGTCACAATTTGCTTAACGCAATGATTGTGAAGAACACAGTCGAAACACCAAACGAGACCTTTGCAAAGGCAGTAACCGCCAGTACGCTCACGATGACACGCTGTCATTAACTGACAGATCGAGTCGTGCCGCTTTCAAATGTTACGGCCGTTAATCAACTGAAAATTTTGCGCCTTCGAATCATCTATGGCCACCTATGAATTTCTCGTCCGAGCTCGACCGCGCTTGGTTTGGGGCGCGTAGAGGCAGTGTTGAAGCAGAGCAGGCCGACTAGCCTATAAATCGTGCATATTCGACCCTCACGTCCTTAATCCACCGGCGATACGTCCTTGATTTTCAATTGGGGGGTACTCAGCTGTTAGCCAAACTAAAAGCAAAAAATGATAGAGATGGGGTTGTGAGGTGGTCTATGGTATCGAACTACTGATAAACTTTTTTTTATTGGTCTGTTCATAATTTAAGGCTGTGAACTATTATGTTGTACAGTGTTGTCCGTTTCATAACACAATAACGTACGGTAGTGCAAGGCTAATTTGTTGGTTTGGCCGAGTGCATTCTTAGGTTGAAGCGTTATAAATAAGCATTCATTGGTATTTAAGTGCCATACTAATTTGTAATCTTTTTTTTTTCTCGTAATTGGAACTCGGCAGAAAAAGTTACTTGTAACTTTCTCGTGGTTTCTCTTTACAATCCTATGATAAATTCATTGTTTTAGTTTTAAAATGAAATCTGTGAAAAGCTTTAGACTGGCTTTGAAAATACTCTAGTAGCTTGAGTTATGCTCACCTTCCCGGTTTTGACATTCTGAAGGTTATGTTAGAATAGACTTCCAGCAGTCTGTACAGAATTTATGTTCTCTGAAAAGTTACCTGTAGTACAGTAATGTTTTGTTATTGATCAATGCTCTTCTCTTCTGAACGTCCCTCTGGTTTTACTTCTGCTTATTGATGATCGTACGATTGTTTGTAAAGAATATGATACGGTTATGAACAACTAATTTCGAGCATCATTCCCATAGTTGGTATAAAATAGGTCATAGCCTTCAGAATTGCAGGTAGGTAGAAGAATTGGCATACAAAGAGTTATTTTTACCCTAACTGATCTTTCTATCGTTTGTCTTTATAGTCTATTATGTTTTTTTTTCTTTTAGAATTTGAAATGTTCATTCTACTTTTGTATTTCCTTACTTACTGGTGCGCAGAGCACTGATACTGATGTTTGTAGATGCCTCAATGTATTGAGAGTGCTTCTATTTTTTGCGCTCTGTGATGTTTTCTAAGTCATTATTTACGGCTAGTTCTTTCGTAGATTTGAATTCAGTTTTATGTTGTGTCTTGTGTGTACATTTTAGAACTAATTAGCCGGAAAATGTTGAAACGAGCCTTGAGCGATGGTGTTCTAATTATTGTTTTTGATAGGAAAATAATTTACTTAATTCATTATCGTCCGAAAGTTACGTTGTGTCGAGATTTTAGAAGCGAAATACATTTTCAGGTGGTGAAAATATTTATTTATTTATGCAGGGATGAGTGGTTGGCTCTTATTTTGCTCCCCACTCTTGCAAATTTAGTGATGTAAGGTATCGAGCTGAGAGTTTGCTAGGCCTTTTTTTGTTGCAATTAAAATGCTTAGTTTTCTTTTGTTAAGGACCATCGTTTTGTGGCGCTCTGCTATGCTGTTTTTACATCACCTATGGCTTTCATCTTCAGCTTTAATTTTTTTCATAACCTTTATCTTCAACTTTCTGTTTCTATGCGTTGCGTATCTTGTGTGTAAACACACCTTGTGTATTAATTCCTCATTCACTGTACTCCGTACTTGAATGTGTGTCTTCCTCTCTTTGAAAAGCTATCTTGTGGTAAGAGAGGCTGATTCCAAGTCATACTCTAAGCTAATCTGCAGAACTTGTTAGTATTTACATTGAAAATTTGCTGTTCTAAGGGAGAACATGCATAGTCCTGCAAGTGACTTACTTAAGCCATTCATATGTTGAAATAGAATGCGTTTTTGATTCCGTTGCTGACCACCTTTCGCTTCACTGCTGTCATTTGTATTTATTTACAATTTAAATATTTATTATTTTATATACAGAAAAATGTTGTGGAATAACTTCGGAGAGATATTGAATGCGGTAGCTTTTTTAGGGAAACGCACCAGAGAATGAACAAAATAATGGACTTTGATTCCTCTCAGGGGGATACAACTATTGTATCTATGGGAATTAGCGCTCCCAGGGGGATTACGTGAGGGCCCGGGCTAAAGGTTAGGTAGGCTTTTTTTGTTGAAATACAATAGGTTTTTGTTTACTACGGACCATCTTTTTTCGGTTCTCTGCTGTCCTGTTTTTCAGCACCTACAACTTTTTTATTAAACTTTTTCTTGTTTCATGAACTTCTTTCTTAGCTTACGGTTTCTATGCACCTTGTGCATAGGTTCCGCGTTCCCTCAACCCCATACTAAATGGTGCTTTCATCCTTCTTCTCTTTGAGCATCTGTGTCGTGGTAAAGGGAGGCTAAAACTTTCTTATATAATAATAATAATAATTATGGACTTTGATTTACTTCTATCAGCTCGTACACTTCATGCTAATGGGAGCCCTCCCACTCCACAAAAATACTCGGTACGTTACTTAAGCTGGGTGTTACAGCCGCATTTTCCGTATGTTTTTTTTGTATCCTAATAAGTAATATGTATAGTGACGGTCTTGTACTGCTCCTCCGTTATTTTCTGACTTGTTGTTCGCGAGTGTAGTATTCCTGCGTGTAGCGCTCCCAGCGAATCTGTATTAAATTAGTTGGGGTTCCTGACTTTGAGTTCTAATTAGGAAATTACCTTTTTTATTGAGAGAGCGTAGGTTTTTGTTTTATTATGGGCCATCCTATTTCGATTCACTGCTGTCAATTTTTCACCATTTCTGGCGTTTTCCTTTACCTATTACCTGGTTTCATGAACTGCCCTTTTTATTTGCTATTGTTACGTGCATGGAGTCTTGTGTGGGAACAAACCTTGTGCATACATTCCCCGTTCTTTCAAGTTGACATTGAATGATTAGAACTTGGTTGTGGTTAGAGAGGCTTTTACTACTAATTATCTAATATAATGTTGTTTAGTGTGAACCGACTATTTCTCGGTTCATTGCAATCCTGTTCTTTGAAACCTAACATATTTAACGTATAATTTTAATCATAAACTTCCTACCTTGCTGCTTCCATGTAAAATATTTTATGCAAGAACACACCTTGTGCATAGATTCCCTGATCTCTTATTGCCCTGCCAAATGGTGCCTTCTTTCTTCCTTCTCGTGAAACTCCTTTTTTTGCGGCGAGGGGTGCTAAACAATGTCATATTCTTCTATATTTTCTTCATCTTATCGTTTCTTTATATAATCCCTACAACAATGTCCCATAAATGCGAGTAATTTTGACTTTCCCGCATAGCAATAATCAATGCTCTCTGTTCTTAGCACTCCCATGGCGAATGTAGGAGGTCTTGAGCTAAAGGTTAGGTAAGCCTTCATTTCGTTGATGTAGAATAGTTTTTTTGTCATTTTGTTACGGACCATCTTTTCTACGGTTCACTGCTGTCCTGTTTTTCATCACCTACTACATTCTTCTTCAAATTTCATCTTATTCCATAAACTTCTTACTAAACTCATTGTTTCTACGCATTTTGTGGATAGATTCCGCGTTCCCACAACTCCATAGCAAATGGTGCCTTCCTCTCTTCGGAACCCTTCCTTTTAGCGGTTTGGGAGGCTAGAACTATCATCTAATCTAATCCTTCTTCTGTTTGGATCTTTGGATCGCCTGTGTTGAGGAACAAGGAGGCTTAAACTAACATCTAATCAAATCTAATCAGCCCTCTGTTCGATATGTAACTTTAAGAAATGCAAAAGTTTATAACGGGTGTGTGTTCAAGTATTCAATGTGTTCGAGTTTCTTTGGTATTGAAGCAGGAATGGCGCTTGAAAGAAAATTTTGCAAATTTTTCGGGTGTTGGCATTACTCGAAAAATTTGAATGCTCGAAACGCATATACATTTGAAAATACATTCTCCCGCTGTTAAGTTCATGAACTTATAAGCGGAATTCTTGTGTCGCACTTTTTATTGCAAATAAACGATATCTTTATGATGAATTGTATATGATCCTTTTTATAATTGAACACGGCGCGCAATCGTCAGCTTCATCAGTATAAAAAAGTATTAAAACACCCTGTATGACTGAATAAAACTAATTTTCCAATTGTTTCAGTTGAGCTTTTAATTTAAGAAGTTGTCCGTATGACAAACTCGGAGATCGATAAACTTTTATTACTGGTGGATTTGTGAGGAGGCGGACGAAATTCTATTTTTCTAAAATCCGGCGTGCGGAAGCAAAACCGGAAGTCGGTCCTGTTTCTGGTCGTACGTCTGAAAGGAAAGAGTACACTACATCGTAGTACGCTGCCGCCGCTGACGTCATCTGATCCCAGTGACGTCACACGGCTTGTCTGAAATGAAGCCTTTCTATTGGCTAGTCGAATTAGCGAATGTGGAACGTCCCCATAGAAATGACTTTACCTCCTTTCGTCTACCATGACCTGACGTCATAGCTGCAAGAACACTATTGGTTGTTGCAGACATGAGAGAAATCTCAAAATCTGGAACCTTTTCAGTCGACTATGCTCCCTCCAGTATATTCTAGCTCCATGACTGCGCACCACCTCCTTTGCATGGACTTTTCGCATCCACTGGCTTCACGCTAAAGCGATGATGCCGGGTCCATTATGCTAACCTCCTTGATCATTACGATCACGAGCAATTCCGACCAGAATAGTGGAAGTCATTCGATTTCCTGGGTCTTTCAGATAAATCCTTTCAAATTTGAAAGCCTTGGTAATTCTGACTCTTCAAAAAGTTTGCAACACTGCAGGGCATCAATTATGCATAAATATCAATAATGCCGGTAATTTTCATTTGGAGTTCGTTGCATAAACATGGAGCAATGAAAGAGTCGGTTCATCTTTTTGTGAATTGGTCGCGCAGGCCAAAGCCCGGCGTTTATTACAAGATCCTTCCAGTATCCAAGGCAGACAGTCCACGTGTTGTAAGCTTTTTGATGAATCTGGTCAAGATTGCAGAGCCACCCACACGGAAAGAAAAGATAAAATTTGGAAACCTCGCTTTATAGCCGGCTGTAAAAAAAGCCAAGGCCAAGACAACCGTGTCATGGCCTTGACACTGTCATTCTCGATAATGGCAAAAAAGAGGCACGTCAGCATCATAACGTATCACAAAACGGTACAATTCACATTGGTCCATCCTCATATGCACAACGTATGAAGCATCTCCTAACTAATAAGATGAAATAAGTTCGTTTAGAAAGGTGCAAAAAGCGTTTTGAACTCGTTGAAGATTAAGTGGCCGACCTTCAAGTTCTTTCCTCATGAAAAAATTTCGACAGTTCAAAGGGCTTGTAACAAACATGTATAGGAGTTCAACACACGGTGACCGCGGAGAAATCAGCTCGCGTCATGACCTTTTCCGTGGTTTTGAGGGAGGGGAACGTCTTTACCTTCTTTTTCGTCGACCACGAAAAAAACAAATGCAGAATCTCACTAGACAGAAACAGAAAGAAATTCCAAGGGGTAAATTTTCCAATAAGTTGCTGAACTAACAGGACTGTATTCTCGCCAACACGGCAACCAAAACCGTTGATTCGCTCACGAGGTTCGATGTGCTAATCTGCGAGAAAGACTTTCGGCAATCCAACTCGCCTTACCTATACTAGTTTTATCACTATTTTCATTCGCAAATAGAGGTAAAAACTTGCGTGAAGGCCCACAATAGCGTCACATCTCTTAAAAAAGACGGTATAAAGGCCGTGGATTTCTTAAGATACAACAAATGTTATCTGTACCAGGCCCAGCTTTCGAAAGCAGGTAGCAGCCATCTAGGCGTGCAATCGTGTTAAACAATTAACACATTTACTGTGTTTTCGCGGTTGTTTCGTTTCATTTGATTAGGTTGTATCAGAATTAGAAAATCGACTTCACTGCTCAAAAAACATTTTTAACCTTCCTAAAAAATGTCTTACCTGTAGAGCTAAAAACTTGAGTTTTGTGCAGCAGTGCCACGTATCAATATTATTCCTATTACTTGTATACACGGCCTGTGCAAAAGATGACGGTTTTTTTCAATATTTTCCATGAATACATTTTCCAGATGTGAATGACAAACAAACATATTCATCATAATAGTATCTACGATAAAAAATATCCCTGTACATTTGTGCAGTGCTGATACTCGTATCACAGATACGGTCATTGAGCATCCTTATGAGCGTGACAGAGACGGGAGAAGCGGACACCAATCAAATGTATAAATATATAAACACACCTACGGAATTTTTAGGTTGTTATCGGGTGCCGAATTAGGGAAAATGGAATAGCTTTCTCAATTACCAGAACACTTCTAAGAAACTGAAAGAGAATAAACAGAATCATGCATGCATATCTATTATGGGACCATAGGTAATCAGCGTAAATTACACAGGAGGGACTTCGGAAACAAAGCTGGTAGTGAAACTACTACATTACTAACTACAGGAAACAAAGAAACTATAGTAGTTAGGAGAGCCCCATTTGGCAACACCCATTTGTAACAGCAATCATTAACAAATGGAAATGATTGGAATATCGCACTTGTTATTTCTGACTTTGACCTTGTGTCAAGAGAGGAGCAGGTCGCACAATTTCCTCCCTCCCATTCATTTCTTACATTCATGAATCTTTGTGGGACACTACGCTGCGATTCACTATGGCCTTGGCAGACCATCTTTTTACTTTCTTGCCGTGAGACTGACTGGACTATGTAGAGTCAAACGTGGCGACTCAAGAACCACAGCAATGTTTATAAATAAAGGGATGTAAAAATTGATTCATTGATTCTAAGAAAGTTGTTTATAAATAAAGTGATGTAAAAATTGATTGATTGGTTATAAGAAAGTTTTAACCTCCCATTGCCACGACAAAGATTTTCAAAGAGAGGAAGGTCGAAGGCACCATTTAGTATGGAGGTAAGGGAACGCGGAATCAATACGCAAGGGGCATAGAAACAGTAAGCTAAGAAAGAAGTTAATGAAACAAGAAAAAAGTTGAAGAAGAAAGGAATAGGTGCTGAAAAACAGGACAGCAGTGAACCAAAAAAAAAATATGGTACGTAACGAAACCAAAAATTTATTCTATCTCAACAAAAAGAAACCCGACCAAACATTTAACTCTGTAGCTCACATAATCCCCTGGGAGCGTTAATTCCCATAGAGACAATAGTTGTATCCTCCTGAGGGAAGTGACGTAAAAAAAGTTGAGCAATTTATAAAATAATAATTTCTTGCAGTGGCCCAGGAGCTGCCAGTTGTGCACATCTGCTCTAAATGTGAAAAAAAATAAACCTAAACCATATAATTTTCAACATATATCGTCGCGAGTATATTCGTTTGACAGAAACGAGTATTGGAAATATTATAGGTAGACGCCTCTGTGGAATTTCGTCATTCATGAAATTTGTGAATTAGAATCATTGTATGTTTACTTCAATAGGAATGGCTTGCATCCATTGCAAGAACCAAAATATGAAATACGGGTCGTGAGAGGCTGCTGCTGTCAGGTGAAACAGTACCATTGCCTTATAAAGTTCCACATTAACAACATTGAAAATGTTCGGTTGCTACGAACATTACCTTATGATACAGAGCTTTCGGCTTAAGGGGAGCGTCGCCCCAGAAAGTGGAAAATTGGGGAGAAAATGGATTTTAGCAGCTATCGGAGGTGACTATGGTCAGGTACATCCTGTGAAAAAAGAAAGTTAGTTCGTTCGCCCGCTACGGGGGTTCAAATAACGGGAGGGGGGGGGGAGGGAGGGGAGGGGGAAGTGGTATTTTATCATGTTACACCTTCCCCTTGGCTATTTCTTCACAGCGACGTTGCTATGTCATTTTATATGTCTATTTATTACTGCATAATTATTTCAAGGGTCCTAGCTGACCCCATAAATAATAACGAAGAAAAATTTGGATTGCTTTATGTTTACCTATTTTGCCTTTTTCAAAAGATCGGAATGTGGGGTTTCAAAATGCATCTCCTCCTACATGTCACAAGAAAAGGTCCCGCCTCCTTACTAATTTACATTAGTAAGAAGATCAGGTTCTCGGAATAGAGGAATTGGCACACCTCCAGGTACATACCTAAACACACAAGAAATGCGAGGATATATAGAGAACACAGTCACTCAGGACAAAGACAAACAATTATTGTATACTAAATTTAGAGCGGTACTCACCGATGTAAGATGTCACTCACTTACACAGCGCATTTTCTGAGCGCCTTCGTGTTACGAGCTGTTGCTTCTGATATTGGGGCATGATACACAGGTGAATTCGCTTAACATTTATGATTTCCAGCTATACGTCACACAAATATCAATGAGCGTACGCACAATGAATGGTATTAGGAATGATGCAAACTAGATGATGGAATCTAAAAAACTACGTACGCTAAATGACTTACATCACATAATTATACTGAATGATTCGGCTGGCCGGCCACCCCGCATGTTGCTTACTCACAGACATAACACAAATAAGGTCTACAATATCTTAGCGCTCCCAGCAGCACAGAATGTGGTCATTGCTTCAACCCACCTACCCAGGAGCCAGTACAGCTTCAGTTCAAATCACTGTCTTGTGCACAGTTCTAAGAATGTCTGTTGCTAATTGCTAATTCCGTAGCTCCCGAGCATTTTTCTTTCCTTGTGAACTTCTAATCACAGGCCTCCCACCTGCAAGATCAATTTATAACTCGTTGCTCATGATTGCGCCAAGTATGTTCCCTCAGAAATATCTCAATTTTTTACATCACTGAATGACAATAAATTTAAATAATGTTTAATTCAAAGAAAGAACATCTTTTTCCAAGAAACTGCATCTCTCACCCTCCCAGAGACGTTGCATCTAAATGTTCCATTAAATGATTCCTACAATTTGGTAGGGTTTGGTGATATCCCCTCTGCACAAAAAAAGGAGAATATTTACTCTATTGAAAATTAGAGAAATTTTTTTTTGATAAGTTCAACACTCTTTATTTTGAATACACTGTCACATTATTTCAGATTGGTATTTTTCTTTTGAAGTGACTTTATCTCCACCACCTCCTATTTACGCCCCGTACTTTCTCCGTCGATCCTCAGCGCTAAACTGAACTTATTTCATTAGCTTCTACCAAAATGTCTGGCGAGAGCTATTTTCTACTTTTTGTACCGCCAATCAAAAGTTTCTAAGTCCACACGTCATTGCTCGTAGCTCTGCCTGTGCGTTGCTTTTGCTGTCTTATTCGTGGCTTCAGCCCTTCTAAATTTCCTTTCCTGGTATAATCGTTCCTTATTCGCCAAAGCTATTTTGCCGAGGACGCATAAAGTCCCGCCCTATACACATCTAAAACCTGCGAAACCGTTGCTATGTTTACCCTCGCAGCTTAAGTGTAGCGCGATATGTCTATCAACACTGCGGCGGTGTTTCTCATGGCATCGGCACTTTTCGACCGTCTCAAGTGGAGGGAGTGATTAAATTTCTCGTCCCAAGGGTCCGCCTTAAGCCTCTCGAAGATTGCTTACCCCACCACAAAAATTCCTGCTAATACAAACAGACATCGCTTGAACCACCCCAGCTTATGGCCCAAATGTACACACATGTAGAAGCGACCCATCTGTACTGCTGGAACTTACTAAGGTATTTCAACGAACAAATTTTTTAAGTAAGCACAAAATTTGTTACACACAATTAAAAGATTTATTACACATAATTAAAGTTTTTCCTAAATTTTCAGTTTTAATTCGCAAAATTAATCATTCTTAACAGACCGCCCTCCTGAAGATAAAAAATTGGCCTGACAATTTTTTTGAATTACCTTTCAGCTATTTATTGAATAATGATTACTGCAGTCTGGAGCCAACATAAGACACACATGGTAACTTCTACTTAAGCACATTATATTCTAAATTAACTTCGCAGGAAACAGGTACATTACAATTAAGAATCCTATTCATTACAATCAGCAACATCGTTATATATTGTATTTTCTTCATTTAACCGATGTATCTGTCTTCCGCCGAAGAGAAATACATCATAAATGCTTGAGTGCTCACCCTAATCACATTCACAAAATCTTACGGGCACATTTCCTACACCCTCAAACATCCTAAAGTATTGATAATTTTGTCTCGTAGATCTCAATTTACGTTTGCATGTTCTGTTGCACAACTTCTTGACACTGCAATTGATGATTCGATCTTGACTCCTTTGGTTTCGCTGACTGTATTTGCTTTTTCTTCCATGCTTTTCTTTTGGCATTTCATAGCTTCACACACGCGTTGCTGATAGGTACTCCTTTTCAGGAGGAAGTATTGCGAGTCCAATATCCACACTCATATAAAATTTCTATACTCCACATTAACTGCACGATTCCGTTCTGTAAGATGGATTATTGTGACGATTCAAATTACTACTAAATCATGTCAAATGCAATGTTTCACTTACATTTTAAGACGCTTATTCAAACTCAGTTTCAATCATCAGAATACTCATTTACGCTAACCCGTTGATCAGGCGGTTCGGCTTGTCATGAAGTTATATTGCTCCGTTGATAAATATGAGTTGAAGCGTAGATAAATTTCATTCAATACAGACTCCATTCGCGATAAGGACCTGAATCCTACGAGGTAATCCTGAAGAATCCGAGGTGTATTCCTGAGAAATGCACGGTGGTACACTGTAGAATGCGTATCCGTAGTCCTTGATGTTGACGTAGAATTTTCTGGTAGACACGCGATGATGTTCCATCCATTTTTCCGAGTCAATACTCTTATTTGTGCGAGAACTTCGTGGGTTAATATTTTTCGAAGAGCGAACGTCTCATTCGAATTATATCCGACGTAATCTCCTTGAATTTTCTATTCCACGTATAAATAAAGATGCCTCAAGATGCGGCTTCAGTATTCCAATGTGATTATTTACCTAGTTAAAAAAATTCACAAGGAACTTGCATTTGAGTTTCAGGAATGTCTTGCTAGGAATTGATGTCACAATGCAAATTCCAAATTACTCAAGTTAGTTTCAACACTCAATAATATAAAAGCATTGTTACTGTTTATTTGAGTGCTCATTATATAAAAGCATTTTTGAACGCTAGTACATCACGGCACCCTAAAAGTATTATCTCCGTTATTTTCGTTTCTTCTTCTATCCTCGTGGTTATGCTTCTTTTGCTCTGTGGTGCTATACACTCCGAAGCATGGAGCACTAATTATTTGAGAAGCCCTTTCCTGGTTCTGCTGTTGGCTAACGATGGGTTTCGCCGCACGCTTGACCACAAGCAACTCTGAGGCAATTACTTGTGCCTTCAGCATTCTTCTGAAACATGATGCAAAATTTCCAGCTATACATTCGTCTTCGTCGTCTCTCAATGCAACGCTTGAATTTGTTCAATCTTCATATACTTCCAATACAAGTGTGATGAATCCCCTATCTCATTTCGTTGCTATCTGTTCTTCGTGCTTGTAAATAACCATTTGTGTGCCACGTAATTCTTCCTTAATTGTCCGTGCTTTCGTTTGCTCCTTATACGAGACGCATTCGTGTTATGCAATGTTCTGGCCTATTTTTTTGTGCTGAAGCAATTATTTCCTACTCTAATCTACCAAGAAAATTAATTCCTTAAGTCTGAAGAAAAGAAACGCACTACAGTATACAGAATAAGGTAATATTTGTTCTTTCCAGAACATCGTTTTTACGATGTTCTTTCAGAGCAAGAGAAGGACACAAACACAGAAAATTCAACACTACAGCAAGAATGAACACGCTACTTATAATCTAATGCTAAACATATTCTCCCCGTTGCGAAGAGATGAACGGTTTAAAGGTATTGATAAAATTAGCAAGCCTGAGATAACATCAGCCTAAGAACTTCTGATGAAACTTAACTCATTCGTTTGAGTTATTTCGTATTAATCGCGTACGCTTTTCGAGATGCTGTTGAGGAAATAAGAGCATACTACGAAAGGTAACACATCACTCCTCTTGAGAAACACACGAAATTAACCTAATGAAAAGCTCAGTTTCCCTTTACTTAGCAATAATAGAAATGAAATTCTAAGCATAGCGTAAGATTAGAACACTCAGGCAAGCATCTCGTTTCCCAACAAGATCTCTTGTGAGCGGGAATTCAAAAATACACACAGCAAGGAAAACATACAACTAGTCAAGAATACATCTCACTCTTGCGAGTGCAAATTACGATAACAAGAAGCTAGAACACGCCTTCCTATTGAAGAATACATCTAAAATTACTCACTAAGGAAACATCCTGTAAAATTAAAAAAATTCATGAACTTAATTCATTGCAGCTTATCATTGTTTTTGCCGACGATTCACCTACACCTTGAACGTAAATTGTATTTCCGCCGCTCTTTGAACGCGGCTCGCTCGTTCACGTTGTTTTCTGTCCTCAGGTCTTCATCTTCGCTATCAATTGTTTCATATTCGTTTCCGGTCCCTGGCTCAGCTGCGGCGTCCGACGTACCGGGGTAAGCCTCACCACGCAGGTGAGCCACCTTTAATCTATCCAGTGAACCCTTTCTTGACGGTCACCATACAATGCCTAGATGTTCGCATTCGTGGCACTCTTTTCAATAAATAATACGATACGGTCCAACCCAGTCGGTCGGCCACGCATTTGCAGCTTCAGCTTTTCCTGTCGGATTGTGTAATAAGACGATATCACCTGGTTGCACCTGGTTGTTTTTCACTCCTCTTTCCTTCATTTGCACAGACTTGTCGTGTGACGCTTTTGATTTAGCCTTCACAATTTTGAGCGCATTTTGGAGTCGGGCGCTAACCTCTGCACTGTAATTCTCCCCTAAAGAATAATCCATGCGAGGGTATTTCAGCCAGTCCACAACAGGAATTTCGGCGTCCCGGCCAAAAAATAAATAGTACGGAATTTCTTTAATAACACTTTGGTAACTTGTGTTCAGCGCCAAGCACGTCCACGAAAGTGCGTCCGGCCATGATGATTGATCGTTGGCGGCAAGATGTGACAAAACCGTTTTGATGTTCTGATTTTGCCGTTCTGTCATCCCGTTTGATTGGGGATGATACGCTGAGGTGTTGTAGTATTTTATTTTCAATTTTTGCACACATTTCTGAATAAAGCTGACGTGAACTCGGTGCCCCTGTCTGAAATGAGCGTTTTGGCTGGGCCATAAGTAGTCACGAATTTAGTCAACGCTTTCGTCACTTCCTCAGTTGACTTGCTTCTGAGTGGGAAGGCTGCAACATATCTACTGAAGTGATCGACCACGGTCAGGATGTACTTGCGGCCCTCATTCGAAACTGGTATTTCAATTAAGTCCACACCTACTCTGTCCAGAGGCTTGTCAATTTCAGGGAATGAACCCATGCTAACACAAATGCGATTGCTGATCTTACGCTTATGACACTGCATGCAAGAATCGACGTATTTTTTAACGTCGCGCGCCATGTTAATCCAGTACCCCGAATTCCATGAGCTTTTTCCACGTTTTAGCACGACTTTGGTGGGCACCGATTGTGCTGTCATGTGCTAACGTTATCGCTGCTTCTCTCAGAGCGTCTGGCACAACGATCAAGTGCCTCGTTCTATTAGGCTTTCGTTGCATTTTTCTGTAATACAGTATTCCATCATCGGAAAAAATTTCGGGACTCATGGCTAGACTTGGCACATTTCCCGTTTTGTCGCTCTCAAGGTAGCTTAGCACAGGCCCCCACACCGGATCCTTCAATTGTTCTGCTCGCACATTTTCCTTCTGCAAGCTGCTTTCCGCTTCTTGTACACTGAGTGCTTCATCTAACATCGACGTGACGAACACTGTTTTAGGGGCTTCGTCGTCTTGATTTTCTTCTTCGTTGCTGTTCGCGATGTTTCTCGACAACGCGTCGGGCACAACGTTCTGAGCTCCAGGCCGATAAATTACTTCAAAATCGTACTGGGAGAGTGTTAGTGCCCACCTCATAATTCTGTTGTTCTTGGTATTTTTGCCTTTGAACAAATATTTAAGGGCCGTGTGATCAGTAATTACAACAAATTTATTACCGTACAAATAAGGTGAGAAGTGATTTACAGCAGCGACTACTGCTAATCCTTCACGTTCAGTAATTGAGGAACGTTTTTCAGCATCATTGAATCTTTTGCTGAAGTATCCAATAGGTTGTTCCTTCCCATTACATATTTGTGCAAGCACTGCGCCAGAGCCCTCATTTGATGCATCACAACTTAAATAATAAGTCTCATTTAGAGAAGGCTTCTTCAGAACTGGAGCTTCTATCATTAGCTGCTTAAGTTTGCAGAAGGCTTGCTCGTGTTCTTCATTCCACTTGAATTTTTGTCCCTTCTTGGTCAGCGCATTAAGGGGCGCAGCTGTTGTGGCGAAATGCGGAATGAACCGCCGGTAGAAGTTGAGCGCCGCCACAAATGAGTGCACTTTGCGTGCGGTCGTAGGCCTAAGGTAATTCTGCATGGCCTCAACATTCTTGGGATCTGGGATTAACCCCTCACGACTGATGTAACATCCTAGGTACTTTACTTGCTTTTGCGCAAATTTGCACTCGTCTAAGCCTATTTTTACTCCTGCACATTGAAATTCGTGTAAAACTTCCCCTAAATTTTCTAGGTGACTCTCAAAAGTCATAGAGCTGATGCACACATCGTCCAAATAAATGGCGGCGAATTTTCCAAGCTGCCTTTTGAGAACATGGCAAATTACTCTCTGGTACACTGATGTTGAACACTTGAGTCCCATAGGGAGCCTAGCAAACTCAAAGTTTCCTTGTCGAGTTTGAAACGCCGTGTACTGCTTACTTTCTTCATCTAGCTCAATTTGATGGAAGGCTGATTTTGCATCGAATATCGAGTAGTACTCTTGGCCAGCAACTTCTTACAGCGTTCCTACGATATTGGGAATATGATAATGTTCGTTCACCACCCGCATGTTTACAGCTCGCAAATCAAGGCAAACTATGTGGCCTTCCCCAGGCTTTTTCACGAGTACGAGGGGATTTTTCCAGGCACTTGTACTCTCTTGCACAATTCCACTCTTGAACGTCTCCAACACTTTTTTATCAATAATTTCTTGGCTAGCGTACGGAATTCGCCATCCTCTCGTCTGAATGGGCCGGTAATCATTCAACAAAATTTTGTACTTGACACCCTTTACATGTCCAATGTCCATTTCATCTGCACTGATTGTTTTATGATACTCCTTCAGCAGAGCTCTGACTTGCTCCTGCCTTTCCTGATCCAAGTAACTGAGATCGAGCTCATCAATTTGCTGAAAGCGCTTCTCTCTGCGGAGATTTTCTGCTTCGCCGTTTTCATCATTATTTTCTTCTGCAGTTGCATTTTCATTCGAGATTTCGTGGCATGTTGCAATTACTGCTCCTTCAGTTAGAGCGATTTCTTCGGCAAAAGGGTTAAGTACAGGCATCAGAACATACCCATTTTGCACTTTTGCTGCGGTGGCTCCCACGTAAGGCGTCCACTTAATGTTAGGCTCTAAAATTACTTCCTTCCCATCAAACTTGACATTTGCCCGGCACTTCACCATAGTTTTCGTGCGAGGCTTCACTGTGATGTCCTCAGCGAGAGTGACCGATGCTTCCTCCTGCGTTACCCACAAAATTTTTGGAGAAGCGGGTCTCGGCGCTGAAAACATGTTCACGTAAGTCCCGAACAATGATGCCCTACGTTTTCCGAAGTCTAGCTTTGCATTGACTTTGTTCATTACTTCCACTCCTATTAGCAGGTCTCCTGGAAATGCATACTCCTGCACAACAAAGCATTTTTGTAAAATTTTCTCACCGTTAACTTTAATTGGTGCGTTAATCTTCCCAAGCACCGGTACGGGTTCCTCTCCAATCGTTTTTATTGCAGTAGACGTTCCCTTCACACTGGCAATTTTGATCCCTACAACCACACGCTCTTTTACCAAGCATATATTTGCTTCTGTGTCAAGAAGTGCGGTCACAGGTGTACCATTCACATGGAGTATGACGCTTGGATTTAATAGTGGAGCTAACGGTCTCCTGTTCCGTTTTATGGTGGTCCTGGAAAAGGTTGTGCCCTGCAATCAGCTTTTAGGTGCCCAAATTTTCCGCAGTTGAAGCACGGCGGTGGCACTGTTCTATACTGCGCTAAGTTCATCTCAGGTGCAGGTGGCATTTCCCGATGCGGCTGTGGTTCTCTTACGTGGTAAATTTGGTGCTGATGACTCCTTAGTCTGCCTCTTTCACTCCAGTGTGGCGCTTCATAATTGCCTCTTCGATGATAAGGAGAGTGTAGTATCTGTCTGCCCCTTTCACTCCAGTGTGGCGCTTCGTTGTGGTCTCTTTGCCGCTGTGGTGAGTGTCGCATTGTGTGGCCAACACGCGCAGTCTCATGCTGTGGCCTCCTATCGCTTCGCTGCGGTCTCTCGCTCTCCGGTTCCCTCCTTTCTGTCGTTTGCCCTGGTACTGGCACTATCCTTCGATTTTCCACTTCAACTGCCATGTCCCTCAATTCTTGAACTGTGGTAGGTCGCGCATCACTTCGGAAGGGTCTCGTAATGTCTGCCCTCAATCCCAGCCACATTAAATCTACAATGACTCGTTCCGGATTTTCTAGAGAATTCTCGTTGTATAGTGTTTCCAGGCGCGTTAGGTACTCAGAAACTCCCTCTCGGCTTGTTTGCTTCTTGGTGACTATTTCAAACATCGCCTGAGTAGGATGTTCTACTTGATCGGCATATGAACGTAGCCATTTTTCGGCTTCTCGTAGATTCGTTAGTGTACCAATTATTTGATTGCACTCCTTTGCCTCTCGTCGATCTAGGCATAAGAAGAAGGCTCGCACCTGCTCGCTGTTATTCAGGTGACCGGTCAGAAACTTCAACCTTGCTATATGGGCTCCCACATCATCACCCTTCCGGAATTTGGGCCCCACAGCTCCCACGCAGCTGGCTACCACTGGCATGTCAACTTCCTCCTCAGGCGGTGGAGGCGCCGCTGGTTCGTTTCTACGGGCGTTGTTCCTTCGTCCTATACCAGGCATGATGCTAATCTTCTTTAAATTCGGGCTTAACGACTTTACAAATAATCACTCGCGCTCACGCAGTTCATTAACAAGAAAAAAAATTACTCACATGTGAATTTCCAACATCACATCACCTTAATTATTCAAGCACATAAGAATTTTAATTAGCTTAATTTTCATCACCCTTTAACCTCTTTAAAAAAAAATTTTTCAGCTGTATATCGTTACACTTGTTGGCCTCTCGCTCTGCAATACGGACAATTTACTGCTTTCAGAAATAGTTCACTCTCCGATCGTCGTAACACTTCATAAGTTTGGGTCCCCACTAAATTTCACTTTAATACACGCATGTAATACACAACAAAAAAATAATAAAACATACAATACTGCTGTTAGCTCACAGAAATAAATAAAATTTGTGATCACTTTGATCTTGCCAAATTATGATGTCACGAGAAAAGGTCCCGCCTCCTTACTAATTTACATTAGTAAGAAGATCAGGTTCTCGGAATAGAGGAATTGGCACACCTCCAGGTACATACCTAAACACACAAGAAATGCGAGGATATATAAAGAACACAGTCACTCGGGAAAAAGACAAACAATTATTGTATACTAAATTTAGAGCGGTACTCACCGATGTAAGATGTCACTCACTTACACAGCGCATTTTCTGAGCGCCTTCGTGATGTTACGAGCTGTTGCTTCTGATATTGGGGCATGATACACAGGTGAATTCGCTTAACATTTATGATTTCCAGCTATACGTCATAAAAATATCAATGAGCGTACGCACGATGAATGGTATTAGCAATGATGCAAACTAGATGATGGAATCCAAAAAAAAAACTACGTACGCTAAATGACTTACATCACATAATTATACTGAATGATTCGGCTGGCCGGCCACCCCGCATGTTGCTTACACACAGACATAACACAAATAAGGTCTACAATATCTTAGCGCTCCCAGCAGCACAGAATGTGGTCATTGCTTCAACCCACATACCCAGGAGCCAGTACAGCTTCAGTTCAAATCACTGTCTTGTGCACAGTTCTAAGAATGTCTGTTGCTAATTGCTAATTTCGTAGCTCCCGAGCATTTTTCTTTCTTTGTGAACTTCTAATCACAGGCCTCCCACCTGCAAGATCAATTTATAACTCGTTGCTCATGATTGCGCCAATTATGTTCCCTCAGATATATCTCAATTTTTTACATCACTGAATGACAATAAATTTCAACAATGTTTATTTCAAAGAAAGAATCTCTTTTTTCAAGAAACTGCATCTCTCACCCTCCCAGAGACGTTGCATCTAAATGTTCCATTAAATGATTCCTACGATTTGGTTGGGTTTGGTGATATCCCCTCTGCACAAAAAAAGGAGAATATTTACTCTATTGAAAATCAGAGAATTTTTTTTTGCTAAATTCAACTATCTTTATTTTGAATACACTGTCACATTATTTCAGGTTGGTATTTTTCTTTTAGAGTGACTTTAACTCCACCACCTCCTATTTACGCCACGTTCTTTCTCCGACGATCCTCAGCGCTAAACTGAACTTATTTCATTAGCTTCTATCAAAATGTCTGGCGAGAGCTATTTTCTACTTTTTGTACCGCCAATCAACAGTTTCTAAGTCTACACGTCATTGCTCGAAGCTCCGCCTGTGCATTGCTTTTGCTGTCTTATTCGTGGCTTCAGCCCTTCTAAATTTCCTTTCCTGGTATAATCGTTCCTTATTGGCCAAAGCTATTTTGCCGAGGACGCCCTATACACATCTAAAACCTGCGAAACCGTTGCTATGTTTACACTCGCAGCTTAAGTGTAGCGCGATATGTCTATCAACACTGCGGCGGTGTTTCTCACGGCATCGGCACTTTTCGACCGTCTCAAGTGGAGGGAGTGATTAAATTTCTCGTCCCAAGGGTCCGCCCTAGGCCTCTCGAAGGCTGCTTACCTCACCACTAAAATTCCTGCTAATACAAACAGACATCGCTTGAACCACCCCAGCTTATGGCCCAAATGTACACACATGTTGAAGCGACCCATCTGTACTGCTGGAACTTACTAAGATATTTCAACGAACAAATTTTTTAAGTAAGCACAAAATTTGTTGCACACAATTAAAATATTTATTACACATAATTAAAGTTTTTCCTAAATTTTCAGTTTTAATTCGCAAAATTAATCATTCTTAACATACAGTTTTCAAGCTACAGTGATGATTTTGGTATCATTGGATACGGAAAATCGTGTAAATGATGGGAAGTATAGGGTTACTTCTGAATTTTTCACGATCGAAAGTTTTGACGTCACAAATGGAAAATAAAATTATTCTCACAAAAACATGGCTTATCGAAATTTCTTTATTAATAAAGTTGTAATAATGACTTTGATGATTACCTGTTTACTTCCTTTAATATGCACAATATTCCGCATCCAATGATACCAAATTCTTCACTGTAGTTTGAAAACTGTGGGTAGGAGATGCATTTGACCCCCCCCCCCCCCCCAAAAAAAAACTCCGTTTTCTATGAATATCTCGTTTCTTCAATGCAAATCGCATTTTTTGTAGAAGACGAACGATTCCAAAATGCATTTCCTATTTTCCTATCAGTCTACAAAATGTCAGTGCTCTAGGTTTAACAATAAAAAAGTGCTATAAGGAGGACGCCCTCCCTGAGCGTAGTTTAAATACACAATTTGCGTAGCTAGTAGAAGTATTTTTAAGTTTTTCGCTAATGCATGAAATTGAAAAAAATGCTTATGGAAAAAGAATAAATTTATACCTTTAGAACTTGAACATTCAAACAGCCAGTGTTCAGCAAAAACGAATACGCACAGCCTCCCTCGTTGACGCCAGATGCACTACTAATTTCATCACACAAACGAGCCCTCATGAGCAGCCTGAGATCAAGTTCTTCAGGGTTCCATTCCTCGTCCTCGCTTACGATGTCTGATGCCGAGACTTTCAACTGCGATTCACCTTCATCAACGCCTGAAGTAACTTTCAGCGAAGATGATCCTAGTTTCCCGTGACAGTCTCGAGTCTCCTTGCCTTCAATCCCAATTCTGCAGTGCCATCTAAAAATCAAGTCCAGCTATAGGAAAATACTATACAATGAGGTAAAACTCTGTGCCAATAAATATATTAGTTATAATTCTAATATTAGTTAGTTTAAGCTTCCCTAACCTCAAGAGGCGTTCCGAAGAGAAGAATAATGAAGGGACCATCTAGGATGGACTCGTACATGCGGAATCTATGCACAACATGTGTTCCCACATGGGCCATCCTTGTGAAGTAACATCAGTGTTTTGTCAGTTAACTAAACACAATGCGCATAGAAACAGCAGGTCAGAAAGAAAGTCTCAACAGAATTAAAGTTCAAAAAGTAAATAATAGTTTCTGTAGAAATGGATAGTGCTAACTCAAAAAAGATGGTTTTACAAAACAAAAAACACACTGTTTCACCAAAAAGTAGGCCTACATAACTGTCAGATCGGGCCCGTATACTACTCCCCTGGGAGCTCAATTCAATATGAAGATATACATTTATGATGACAGACCGTTTTATTAGCAATGTTGAAGGGGATTTTACAACGAGGAATAGTTTTGAAGCATATTTAAAATTATTTGACCATTTCATTGCATGTCATCAGTGGGTGACTTGAAGGAGAAATACGAAGAGATAGAACATTTACGTCAAGCAGAAACGAGAGGGTTTCTAGCCAGCTAGGTTTAAAGTAGAATCTTAGTCAACTGACAAGAAAACTTGAGTATGATTCAAAATCATCAACAATCAAATGAAGAAAATTGAAAACAAGATTAGACTGGATGAAAAGATGAATTGTCAAACTGTGCACATACATGCCAAGCACATGCGATTAATAACTTCTGTAACAGATCAGCATTGGTATATGGCATCAGTAGAGCTACGAAGTAGTGGTTGAATAAAATATTATTATAAGTTAAATTTAATAAGCTGAATTGATTAGTTCATTAAACATTGAATGAATACATGGAATATTAAGTCTACTTACCAATGATTTGGATGCAGAATGGAAGCACTCTGAATTCTTGTTTTTCTAATCGCCGATTTTCCCAAGCCCAGTGTAGCTAAACTGGGAAGCAAGCTCTCGTGACACCACTCTTTTGAGGCTGCGGCGTATGGTATCACCGCTGTTGACCCCAACGTAATGCTTGAGCATATCAATCTGAGTGTAATAGTTCATTTGAAACCAAAGTTTACTGTGTTCATGATCAATTCGTACAAAATAACTTTGTAGAAAATTACACGCAATTGAGGAAAGCAGTACACATAATTCTAGTTGAAATATTTCTACATTTTATGGTCTGCATGCTTTTCAATGCAACATTCAACATTTTTTTGATATTTCATCGTTCATATTCCTTAAAATCATACCCATTCTCTTAGATTGCTGAATATCAATTCTTTCACATTACTCATCGGTATCAAATTGTTCATTTTCCAGTACCAGTTGAGCACTTCCATATAATGATTGACTCCATTCAAATTAATCTTCACCTACTTGAATTTCTGTAACATACTTTCTTACCTCAAAGTAAGCTATGGTACATATGTAATTAACTCTATTCCAATCTATTCTTAGCATGAGCTTCATTTCTCCCACCAGTCATTTGCATCAACATACATAATTTCTGATGTTTTGCATCTTTCTCCTATCTTACACCTTTTTACTTATTTTCATCTTTACTTCTACCCTTTAAACAATCAGACTCAGTTTTCGGGCTCTTAACCCTAACCATTTTCACTTTTATATGTGCAATGCTTTCACTACATTCAAACTCACAATTTTTCACATTCCTACTCTCATCTTATCCGCCCACTTAATAAGGTCTCACATCAACCTAAAAATACAACTCTAAATAAAAAATTTTCATCGTAAGCCAGGCATTCTCATCTACAGTTATTCTATCTTATTTCTAAAAATACAAAATCATTCAGTAAAATTATATTTTCATTATAATGGGTTTTCAGACTGTTTGCAATAAGGCACAAGCAAACTAGTGATATATATCGTTATACACAAGATATAAACCATAAGCCGGTGTTTTAGATTAACCTGAGAACACTTAGTGTGTTCATTTCACAGCAACTCATTCTGAATGGAAGGAATAAGCTTTAGCATATACATAACGGCAAAAAATATAATTGGTAGGATCAATAGTTCTAATGCTTCCTAAAAAGTAAGGGATCATTTTTCATTATACCTCTTGTGGTTCACCATTGATTAGCATAGCAAAGCTTAAATTAACCTATCATTCAGAATAGAAATAAAATTTACGTAGGCTGAGAGATGGCTTATTTTGTTGTCCGGGTGAAAGCGATACACCGAGGGAGCTGAGAAGAAGTTGTCCTGCCCTCATCAAATTCTCACTCTGTAGTTGAGGTCCCAGTGATACCATACAGGTTATTTTTGCAGTGTTCATGCGTAACTGGGGAATGAAGAAAACTATACTGTAATATATCTAAAAATTACTGAAATACATGAATAAAATTTTCTAAAATGCTACATATTGATTACCTGTTCATTATAGAAAACTATTTTGCAACCAATATAATTAACTTTTTGTTTCGTTTTTAATTAAAATAATTCATTTTTATTTGTCACATGTTTATTTCTACAAAGTGCCCACACTGTGTCAAAGAACTTCAACATTAGGTAGTGACAATTTAAATAAACCTACAAAGATGAAAAACACACAATTTCTGATGTATTTCAAAATTATTTGAGATTTTAGAGTAATATCTGCGAGGAATGTATTGCACAAAAATTTAAACACTTAGCGAAAATATTGGCATTATGTTGCATTTTGACATTCGTCTTGCAATTGGAAAAACAGTATTTTATGCAACACAAGCTGAAAGGAACTTAAAGTACAGGGCACCAATAACATAGGCTAAATATAATCCTAACTTGCAGTTTGTAGCACGGTGCATAGGTACTGCTGCCCCTTGGAGGTCTTTGGTTGTTGATTTTTTTGTGATTGTTCATGTGGGCAAAGAACATGGCACAATTGCACTTGTTCTCTCATTAGGACACTCAACTGCTGCAAATTTTTTCATGTTACACAAATTATTATGGCTCGATAATCAATAGCAGACTCAAGTAATGCATCAGCTGTGTATTTATTATATTGTAGAGGGGTATGCCATCAATGTTCACTGTTAAACTAATAAGAGATGCACTCGCATGTTAGAAATTTCTTTCTATTTTTTTTAATGCTTTACCCAATCAAAGTGCACACACTCTCCATTACACATGTCACTCCCGTATCATCTAAATCATTTTCACTGTTACAAATTGACGAAGAGCTGTTGGAATAATTATCAGTCGTTATGTCCGATTCACTGCACATTTTTTAACTTTTCTAGAGAAATGACTTTCTAACGAGGTGCCTACGTCGCTGATTGAATTTTCTAAGCAAAGAAAAATCCTTGGCCATTTCTGTCTTTCACTTTATTTATAGAATGCATTTCTCTTTCTTTGAGTTTCTATCACCATAGCACAATTGTTAAGTGTTCTTTTTGAACTTTAAAGTTTGTTTCACAAACTCAGAACGCCCAGAGTTTAGTTTGACTACCGCGTTTATTGTGAAGTTGTGACTGATGCCAATATTGACCGCTGCACACTCCCGTAGTAAAATGTGTGCGACCTGAAAACTAGTTCTATATTTTTGCATTTTATGTGACAATATGTGACTTCGTTGGAAGTCAAAGTTATTGAAATATTTTTCACTATGAAATAAAATGTTTGATGAATGAATTTAATAAGGTGATGCAAAGTTGGTAGTAATTATTATTGCTGGAGTAATAGCACAAGCGCTTCATGCCTGTACAATTCATCCAATGCTTGCATTTAATACATAGAAGTTGCATTTCAATTGCTCGTAATAATGTTAGCCCTGTTGCAAGTAGAATTATTTTCCTTGTATCAATGCGCATGTTTATTCGTTCGTTCGTGTATTTCGCCATGCTTATTTCATATCAAATTGATCAAGTCATTTTTGCTGGCTCTCAGAATTTTAGGTTTTCATTATTAGGATCTGAACGACGATGGAATTTTAAGAGAGTTGGCATTTTATTTCTACAACAAAATAATTTTTGAATTTATTGACTGTGTTAAGGATTTTAAAATGTGAAAATAAGTAAAGAAAATTTCCATCACGGCCAGCACATTTTACAAAAAAATAACCTAAAATTCCCAGCGTTGTTCTCTTGTAAAAATCGGAACATAGACTTGTGCTCAATTGGTGGTAAACTATTACTGAAAACGAAGTAGCTGTGAAAATTAATTTAAATCAAACCACTTCACATTTCAGTTGGCTTATTTCAATTAAATTGAAACTTCTACGTTTGTTTTAAAATTAAATTATGGTCTTGTTATATACACTGGTTCAGAAACAAATAACTCTCATTTTAATTTTTGAAGAGCAGTGCTGATTTTTCTGTTGAGATCACTTCCGATATTTCTGTTCGGATTTTCTGCATTGATCTGCACTGATCAGTGAAAAAAAATTCTTCCCTGACTGGGCTTCGCACTGATGCTTGAAAAGAAGCACTGCCCCAGATAGTCGATGCTGATCCGCACTAGCATTTCTGACTGGGTTGTTCCATCAATGAGAGTATTAGGGAAATTGTTGTTAACTAGCAACTGCGAAGCTCTAAGCAATTCCGAGTGAGAACTTGACCAGCTGCTACACACGTTATGAGCTCTATTTATTAAAGTGTGTATAACGCCCTATTTGTACTTTTGCAGAGGATCTCAATCATAATTTATACTTTCACCTGCATGAGATTGGTAGACGTAAACTGATCTCGGAAAAGTACCATGAGACGCTTCAATCAAAATATCTATAAATGGCAGCTTACCGTACATTCCCAATTGAAACGTAAAATTTAACACCGATTTTTCTGATATCAAATTCCTTAACATCTCCAACAGGAGCAAGGAGTCAGATGAAGAAGAGCAAAGCATAGAAACGAGTTTACTTGTTACTCGTGAGCTGATCTAAAAGAATCTTCAAGTACGCAAGCACCGACAGCATGTCGATGTGAACCATGCAAGTGCTAAATCTGCAGCATCATTCGAACGCTCGACATGAACCTCCAAATATCCCAAGCACCTACAGTGCGGATGCAATCTACACATCAATACGCGTCAGCAACGTTCGGAAACGAACCAGTGAAGCAGCTGTTGAACACGTGTCGATAGCCCTCAAAGTCGAAATAAACACAGCCTTGGCCTAGTACAGCACCATTGAGAAGAAGAAGCTGTCAACACGGTGCAATTTCACTTCAACTACGACCCACAATACGTGCACACATGTATAGGGACATTTGGAACGGGTGAAAACTGTGAAGTGCACTCATGAGATCGGCCGTTACGCGCTAATTATAAAAGTGAGGCTTTATTGGACGAGTGCCCGTAGAAAAGCGCCGCTTAATAATTTGGGTTAATCTAGCATTTTCATTGTTACTTGTGAATTACACCCGGTAGTCTGCTCAGATTTATTTCATATTATCGCTTTTACATAACTGTTTTCTAAAACCAGTCATGTAACAGTCATGTCTCACCCTATCATTTCTGTGTTCAGTTTTTTTTATGTTAATAATTTAGAAGTAAAATGATTGGAGAGGTGTGCGATCTTAGGGGATTGTTGGAGAGATGCTGTTTCATGCGGAAATCTTTTGTGGCGAGTTCTCACATTGTGCATTTGTGGAGAGATTTGTGTTCTGTTTCGCATCGGATTCGGTTGTCAAATGCTCGTAATTTTATTCGTAAACGTAATAAATTTAAAGTGGATCTATTTATTGTTATTATCCCGTGTCGTCCCGGATGCACGTTGGTAGGAAGACGAAGAACACTCCCTGTTTCTACTTTCCTCTGCCATTTCTTTCATTTTCCTGTGTACCTTTCATCTCTGTATTTTCTGTTTCCTCTCTGACTAAAATTTACGGTTTAAAGCCCCAATAACGAAGACAAGTTACGTCTCGTGACACAATGATGAATTACCCAATCTTCACACAGTGTGGCCACTCGTTGAATCATTAATTCACTGCAAGCTGTGCGTAAAGCTCATATAAATTTATAAAAAGTACATAATTTATTCATTTACCTACTTTATTGTCAGACCAGTTTAACCACAACTATCGATTAACATTGATAATGTTATTTCCTGAACTTTTTTCTGTAATCAAAATCGACTGGGCTAATAATCAGCGACCCCAGACGAGAGCACTCAAAAAAATACGCTTATATAAAGATAATGTATTAATGACAGAAATTGAAACCTTTAAACTTGTGAGGAAAAAGAAATTATCCCTAAATACAAGTAAATAAGTTCGCGCCAACCCAATTTCCGCCATTTTGATTACTAAATGGTGACGATACTCGTACCAAAAATGCACCGTATCTCATGTCTGAAATTTGGCAGATTCGTAGCGTTAAACAGACCGAATAATACCGCCATGTAGACGATTATGACGAAACATTACCATTTGGTCTCCTTGTGACGGTAGCCTTATAGACGTGGCCAGAACAACCTGCTTCTGATTTCCATTGGTTTTGTTTTGATTCTAAACGTACAATATTTTACAAGCTAGTTATTCATGAGCTTATGGAAGGGTGGAATGAGGTCATTGAAAGCAATGGAGTGCATGTTCATAAATAAATATTTCCATAGGCACTGGTATATTTTTTATAAGTGATTTATGAATCGAACACTACTTAGCACCAACCTGATATTTTCAGTGACATTTAAAAAAATATTTATGACTGCAATAATGCTATAGTTAAAAATATTCAAATGGGCTAAGGTTACAATGCTTCGCGAAAAATCGTTAGGTATGTTGTTCCTAACTAAGCTGAACAATTAAAAACAGTTATAAATTACCAATGAAAAAAATTCGCGCATAGTTTCATTTGGAACATGAAAATTTTTACCTCAAATATTTTATTATACCCACTCAAATCTCAAATAATTAACCTAATGAATTCCGACAAGAAAAGACGAAACCATTGAAACGAAGTGGGTTTCTTTCTCGTTAGAATTATTCTCGAATTTCGTATATTTCCTGATAGAAATCATATTGTCTTATACAATTTTATTTAAGGAAATATAGCATCTAACCTGCAGTGTAGCCAGATATTAAAATATTCTCGAGACTAAGTCTTAACTAAATGAAATGATGTTCCATTTCATAATATCGGCCTAAAAAGCAATCTAACGATCCAGGACAAAACCTCTCTGTAATTTGAGCCCATGGTGTACTATGGATGGAAGGTTTGAGGGCTCAGATAAAACCTTAAGCACATAAGTACGTAGTTAGGTCTTCATGGGAGGCAAGACAAAACAGAGCCTTTTAGCGTCATTTTCACAGGTGATTATGATGCTGATGCTACGCCCTTTACAAGGTCGGTAAAGACATGATCAGTTATAAGTAGCGTCAGTACCACGCATAAGAAGCAGTCTAAGCTCCAGTTAAAATTCTCGTTTTAAAATGTGGACGGGTATCAATTGAATGACATTTTTGATGGTTCAGATTTATGTCACTCTATTTCAGAGGAATGAATGTGATATGAAGGGTAAAATGCTAATTACTGAGATAAACGAAAGAAAAACTTATCGTGAGCAAGTTTTTCACAAGTGTTTGGAAAAAATGGCACTCTAACTAATACAAACTTCAGCGTTTTTTATACACATGGATCTTGAAAGCACCACTTCAACACTCAATTAATTGATTATCGGGATAATACATTGAAAAATGGTTTTCCATTCGTTTTGGTTCAGCTTGTGTCGCCTTAATGTGTGGAAAATGGTAGTTATTACTTGTGAACGCACAAAATGTCTCAGTTTCGATATAGCCGTTACCGCCACACAGGACTATAAAAAAAAATTCTGTGCGTGAAATGCGTGAAATACTCCGGACAACTGTTTGGAAATGAACAAAGGTAGCCTCATTCCATTCAGGGAAAATTCATTGCATTCCTGTGCGTTGTAAAAAGGAAGAAATTGCTATGTAAATCTCACAGGTGGGCAATAAAATTTATCCCCATCTTTAGAAAACATTTATTTAGATTCTTGTGAAAACTAGGAATTTGCGTAAATATTTCCATAGCAGTTGCAGGTTTCCTCGAACTGAATTCTCTTAAAGAAATTAGATCCACATGTCAACAAATACTGTTTGCAAAGCACGAAGGAACAGCCTTTAATAAAATGCTACTGATTATATATATAATTATCATCGAGAGGTTAAAGTCGGAATGACAAAATTATGAAAAACTTCACTAACTAAAAGCCGTAGGACATAGAATGTAGGTCTAGCATGAGAGATGACTTTTCTTCCAAATCATATTCATTTCTGAAACACCGAAGATCGTCCAGATATACCTTCAACATCCTGGTACCATGCGCGGCAGACGTGTCAAGACTTCAGCGTAATTTATATTAAGACGTCAAGCTGCAGAGGAAGGCAAACTCTGCATATAGGATTTAAAAGATGGATGCGTCAGAGCATTGTAGCTCGGCAAAGGCAGCGTGCAATTATTTTCCATTCACGCAAATGGACATCAGTCATGCAATATTACTGAAGGCGTAGTTAATGGTAGGCAGAAACAGAGAAATGATGATACTTTCTTACAATCTGCAAAGAACCTGAATTACTACAGAGCACACAATTCACAGTTCAATCACTAAAACGCACCGTAAATGAAAGAATATTGCTTGCACTTTCTTGGAAACGGAACAGAGAAATGGTATAAGCCAATTCAGTCATACGTAAGAATTTAATTGAGATAGTACACTGAGCGTAGCGTCTGGGACGTTCACATCCCCGCACTCTAGGAAAATAGTGAGAGAAGATGAGTCCACATCTGTTCGTTAGATTCTCAAACAATCATAGGTACAACTCCGGTATTTTTCTGAATCGAATAGGCAGGACCCACCGACTAAAACGAGTTGTAGAACGGTAATAACATCTAAAATAACTCCAGCATTGATGCTTCTAAGCCCAAGAGGAAGACCAGTTTTGCAACTACGCCCAGCATGCTCGGAAACTCGAGTCATCAGGGTACGGCAGGTAGAAACAACGTACCGCGATTCACAACGTGAACAACTGTATGGGAACACCAGAGACGAGCACAGTGTTTGTCTTAAACGAAATAGAGAACCAATCGTAAAATTATTCACGAGAATCATTTAAATTTTGAGCTGCGGGAAAAACTGGCTTATAAGGGATTTAACATCCTCGCAGTTTCAAAGACTGATCTCCAAAATACGGCAACTTCACAAAGAAAGTTTTTTGTTCAGATGATTGAACAGATTGCGAGTTATCATAAATTATTGAAAAAAATTTATTTATTTGCCTGTCAACGACAGAAGAAGGATATCCGTTTCTGACAAAATAATAATAATACGTTTGGTAATAGCAACTACAACATCAGACACAATCTCGAGTCTCAGAGCGGTTATTTTAGAATGACATTTTTTCTGATGAACGATTTATGTTAACGTTTGGTTCGTCATTTTCTTATGATGAAAAGTGATTTTTTCCTAAAACGTGAATAATTAATTAATTAAAAACTGAGTGTGGTTCATGCTTCAGTAATTGAGTTTACAATACAAATACCCCCGCAATTATTATCAATGAATCTAGTATTATTCCTTAAAACTCTCATTCGAATCAATATTATAACTTGAGTTTAACTTCTATGAGATAAATCATACAAAACAGCCTTTTCTTCTCCAGTAGATCGAATACTTTTTCAATCTTTCTTTCAACTGATTCCGTCCTTCGATCTTAGCGTTTCAAGGTAAAAATGATTTACTAGAGTGTCAATTTGACGCGGTAGCTTTTCTCGAATTAGCGACTTTAAAATTGTTTGCTTTGACCATGCAAGTAATATTTATTACAATCTCCCTTCTTACATAATGTGCTCGCCGTATTTGAGTTCCAGCAACGTGCAGGAATAGTAATAACTCCGAAACATACATTGCGACTGCACGAAAAGAAGCGCTGTACAACGCAACACGGTTACGTTTATTGAAATTATTGACAAATAAATCAGAATTGATACAGTTTTCTAGTCGGTATATTTAATAATTACAAACGTAACTAAGTTGAATATCATACGTGATGTCATCTACAGTAGCAGATAAGTAATGCAAATTTTTCAGCCGAAAAATCGCCAAGAAAATGACCTTATGAATTCGAAGTACTCACAGTGGTGAAGTACAGAAAACCATTCTAATTTGAACGTTCTGATCAAATGAAAATCATTAAGAACATCCGGTAGCAGCAGACCATTCTGCATTTCATTAGGTGACGGTGCTATAGCATGTAAATTTGTAGCCTTGTGGAATGCGCTAATAAACTTTGCTTGGAAACCGTTTAAAATCTTAAAATTTTTATTGGGACTTCTTTGGTCACAGGAGCGCCCTGCAGAACTCATCAATGCTAGAATGTTAGGTGGAAGAGGGGCGGGAGTTGTGAGGGACGTCGTGAGCAAGAAATCGACCAGTTCGAAGCTTCCAACAAGCATGCTCCCCGACCCTGACATAAAGCTCTCTGAGCGTGTAACCCTCCGTACCAGGGCTGCCAATGAGCAGGGCTGCCAATGAGACTTTTACAAAAACCCAAGATCAGGGGTTTAAAAAACCCAAGATCTAAAATTAAAACCCAAGGTTACCAAAATACAAAAAATACATGATATTTAAAGTGTTTTCCTCTTTCTGTGCGAACAAATTGCAATCATAGGTGGAAAAACATAAAAAAATGATTATTACGAAGGATAAAATGCCAAAAACTACCAAATAAAGCAGGTTTTTGCTATTTTAGCAATAAAAACTACAAGAATATTACTGTTAGAAAAAAAAACCGTAGTTTCAAGCTCTTAAGCGTTAAACAATGTTTCTACGTTATTGGAACACACGAGTTCGATGCGTCGAAGTTAATGGAGGCCATTTAATTTCAACACCTGTTACAAGACTAGTTTGTTGAATAAAAGTTGAGCATTAATTTATGGCTTGTTATTAATATCCTACAATACCTCTGACGAAAAGTTCCTAACAAATTGTAAAAATGAGGCTTCTAAATTTATTGAAATAACTCCTGTGGATGGCTTGGCGTAAATTTTCAACCGAAAATTAAATAGCAGAACTTTTTCTCAACTGTACAATGCTTGCTGGCTTTATTGCAAAAATAACAAAAACTGCTATAATGGAGTCGGAATTTCAGAGAGTAGAGATAACATTGGCGCCCATGTAGTATCCTACTTTAAGTTTTAAAGTTTCTTTAAGTTATTTGAACTCGAAAAGTAATGAGTTTTTGGCAAATTATCATTCGTGAAAATCGATTTATTTTGAGTTTTCTTCAATAAGTTGAAATATGTTTGCACAAAAACACCTTGTATGGTACAAAAATTACATATACTCACGTATAATTATAATTACATGTATCATCAAATGTAGATTAAGTAATATTAAGAGTACATTGCCCTCAATCACTTATTTCGAATAGTGACATGGGTATTACAATACTCATGTGTGTGTATCATCTAAGTGCATTAATTTTAAGATATTTTAAACAACAATGATGGTACTTTTGTACCATCTCTATTGGAAATAAACTGTGTTTCTTTTTTCTCTATTTTACGTTTGCGAAATTAATATTTATTTTATCAAAAGCTTACCATCTAGAATTACCTAGGTAAGTTTCGTTCGCTTCTTCGACAGATTTTCGGCTATTTTACTATCAGGAAATGCAAGGTCACATTCCTCAATGTTAGCAAAGGGTAGATTATGTGCTACGAAATAGACTGCAACCTTATCTCACGTATTCCTCGCTATTTGTTGGCTTTCAGTTTTTTTTTCAAGATATTGAGTGATACTCGTGCTTCCTTTAGCAACAGCAAATTTTTTCATGACTAAAAGAAACTTTATATTTCAACGACCTAGACGCATTTTTATTTTTAGTGTCACTTTGCATGCCTTGCAGTAGGTAACTGAGTCTTCGTCGTTGCAGTCATGCTCAAACCACTTTTTCCGTTTCACTGGCCCATTCTTCCTTGAAGCATAAAGCATTCCATTTGCTCTTCTTTGCTGGCATAGTTTCTTCAGTCACTTTTTTAATTTGAATGAACAGAGTTCATTAGAAGATAATCCCTTCACATTTGAGTTTAATCGAAAAATGCAGATTTTCAAATCAAACCACCGACGAAAATCACAAAGCAAATGCAATAACGCGACTGGCACACGCTACACACACTCTAATCAGTTTTTTTTTTGACACAGTGGCGCGCGCTCAGCAGATTGTGATTTGTGACAGGTCACGGTTATGGTACGAGTTCATACGCTAAGTGCTCTTACAGGTTGTGACAGGCATGCAACGCATTTCTATCGCATAACGAAACCTTTAAGCGCAATAAAAAGAAGGCATTTGTACGTAATAATTTGACTTTGAGAAATTTCTGTGCACCATGATTGAGGTATGAGGCTCAAAACCCAAGATTATCAACATATTCGAAAACAAAACCCAAGAACCCAAGGTACATCGTAAAAACCCAAGATCTTGGGTTAAAACCCAAGCATTGGCAGCCCTGCCAATGAGCTTTTCATCAAAACCCAAGATCGTGGTTCTAAAAAACCCAAGATCAGGAAATAAAACCCAAGATTACTCACGTTTTGTATGCAAAATTCTTCGACAGCTATACCATCTTGCATTACATAGGAAAGCTTTGTTCGCTTCATTGACAGTTTTTCGGCTATTTTACTCTCAGAAAATGCAAGCTTACAGACCTCTAAGACCTGAGTCTTCAAAGTTTTCAATGTAAAGGCCACGTTATTTATTTTTCACATTCATGCGGGCCGAAAGTATAAAAAATAAAATAACAAATCAGTGCCTTCGATAATCAGCCGTACGATAATTATTTTTTCAATGACAACACACAGGGATTTGTTTGGCGGGCCGGATCATCGGATGAAATTATGTGGCGGGCCGGATGTGGCCCGCGGGCCATAGTTTGCAGACTCCTGCTCTAAAAGGCGGTAAACGTTGGTGTAGGGTAGATTATGTTAAAAAATGATGCAAGCCTTGGCTCACTCTATGCTATTTGGTGGCTTTCAGTTGTCCCCTTTTTAAGAAATTAAGTAATGCTTGTGCTTCGTCTATAAAATGCAAAAAAATTATGTTTAACGGAATCCTTATGCTTCGACAACATAGATTTATTTGCGTTATTTAAGTATCATTTTATATGCCGTACAGTAACTGCTGTCCTGCTCAAGCCATCGGTTCAAGCCATCTTTACGTTTCCCTGAGCCATTCTTCCTTGAAGAACTGAGCATTCTATTTTCTCTCCTTTACTGGCGCTATTTCGTCAGCCCTTTTTTTCATTCAAATGAGCTGAGTTCAGAGAAAGACATTCACCTTTAAATTTGAATTCAATCATAAAATCTGGACAGTTTTTTGTATCGAAACCCCGACGAAATTCGCATAGTATATGGAATTAATGCGACTATTACACTTCACACTCTCTAAAAGACTGAATAATTTAAGAGGCAGACTTTGAGAGGCGCGCGCTTGACAGATCGTGATTTGTGACGGGTATGCAACGCGTTCATACGCTAAAACGAGCAGGCAGCGTTTACAGGCTGTGACGGGCCTGCAACGTATTTCAAACGTGTAACGAAACCTTCAGGCAAAATAAAATATAGTCATTTGTACGCAATAATATGACTTTGAAGAATTCCTGTGTACTATGATTGAAGTATGTGGCTCAAAACCCAAGATTATCAAGCTATTCGTAAATAAAACCCAATAACCCAATGTGAGGAAATACTACTCTCATAAAATGTTTTTGGGAATTTTTGAGAAATACTCTCGTAAAATATTTTTTTTTGGGGAAACAGGCTCGTAAAATGTTCTTGGGAAAATACTTCACTTTATGGTTCAAAGATGCTGTGCTTTATTTGTGAGAGATGTTACAGCAAGGATTGGAATATGACGGTTAGGCCGCCAAGCGGGGCTGCTTCGAGGGGGAAAAGGGGATACGTTAGCAGAGAACCTATTGTGCTACACCAATGAACGCTTGCCTAGCGATCACGCGAGAAGGTGTGTCTGAGCACACACCAATGGGAGGCCCAGACGTCAGAACAAACAAGGATCCCGCCAATCAGGATGCAGATACGGCTTCTGTAGAATGGAATGTTCGAGATCAATCTCGAAGGAAGAAAGGGAAATACTTATAAGGGGTTGGGATGAAGCCTCGAGAGGGATTTTCCGCTCGGTGACGCTACGAGAGAGACGCATAATCAAGGAGGGGTTTGCAGCCGGAATACCGGCAGACGCCGGTATTACCCGGCATTATACCAAGTCCGGTGTTGACTGCAAGTGAAGAGCGCCGCCGGCACACTTTCGACATGAGCAGCCAAAATCCAACATTTAAAATGAAAGTTAACCATCGAATTTTCGAGAGGAGGCGTCCAGTGTATCAACAAACTTCAAAGTACTGACGTGCGTCAGGAGCCATTCGTAGCACAGCAGCGAGGCAGCGGTAATCGGCAAGCGTAAATGTCGTCAGCGACGGAGCATTCAGACATCTCTGCATCGGGACCGCTCTCACGGGCAACTTCAGCGTCAAGATTTGGAGCCATGCAATTACTAACGTTGCGAATATCAACAGTTAAGTTCGTCCACCAACAACGCGAAGATCAATGCACAAACTACAGTGAAGTGGCTCGCCAACGAAACTCTTAAGAAAGCCAGGCACCAGAGTGGCTGCGAACACGAGTTGTGAAGCCGGCAGCATGAAGCTGGAGCGGGGAAGGCCCCGCGGCAGCGCGTCAGCGAGAGATCAGTCCAGAACAGCAGATATTCTCAGCAATGACGAAGAAAATCAGCAGTGAGCGACAGCACATCGGCAGTGAATGTCTATCAGTGAACCACTTATTATCAAAGGGGCGAGTGTTTTATGGTTGTGAGAGCCCTGTTAGGTGGTGATAAAAGTTCAATTTCAGATGTAGAACAGCACCCAGAAAAGTATTTTTCAAAGTGTTGCGCAAAATCATATAAATTATAGGCAATCGGTTTCCTGTGTTTATTTAGTCGAGGATCGAATTCACGTTGTGAATGGTGCGACGCTTCATATGATTCGACACCTTGTCACAATTACAGGTTGAATCGTGATGTGTCATTCTCGTAAATATTATGCTTGTGTTGCTGTGGAGGCCGCGATTTTGTGGATGCGTAATTTGTTGTCAACGAAGGAGTATTGGTAACTTGAATTATCGGTAAGCATCACATTTATACCATGTCGTGTTTAAAGTTTTTTGGCGGTAGAAATGTGCATACTTTCATTAACGCAGTTGTGCCCTTTCAAATCATTTCGTTCCAATGCCTTGTGTATTTAGCCACGTGTCTCCAAATAAATTCATGAAAATCTGGCTAATTCTTTTATTCTCCATGTCTGGTATGCAGGTGTACGCAAGCATGAAGGATAATACTATAAAATGTGTACGGGGGTTGGAATTCCCTCAGCGTGTGGGAGGGGGGTCCTAAACCCACCCCTTTCTCTCGTATCGCAACACCAAGGCACATCGCAAAAACCCAAGATCTTGGGTTAAAACCCAAGCATTGGCAGCCCTGCTCCGTACAACGAAGCGCCCACCAGACAACTGAAGGTATGGACGAGAAACGATTGAAGGGACGCAAGGATTCTGCGTCGCTTATCTATTTCTACATTAGTTATTTTATTTCTTCGGTTAATTTTGTTGAATTTTTTTTCCATTGATGCTTCTGATTTTGTTGAGATGGATTTCTATGTTTTTCTATGAAGGATTTTTGTGTGTTAATAGGAAATAAGCTATAAAATCAGACGTTTGCTTCTCGTTTAGAAGAGAATCCCGCACCTCTCGAGACACTGCAGATTTATCACAAGATTATATAAAGAACTTTTTAGCGCCGAACTATAAACATTTCTAACATCATTCCGATGCAGAGTTCCCACACAGATAAGAATTATTTCCGTAACGTGTATGTGAAGCCTTCATGTGGTTTAAAAGATTAGTTGGGGCTTAGGATGAGGAACGAGGCAACACTTAAGTTTCATAAATGCCAACAGACTTTGGGTTTTATGTTTGGCATCATAGAGAAGTTCCTTTAAACCAATACAATAATTCAACTTCGTCTTGACTTCGACAACTTTGGGTGAAAATTATCTTCATCTGTTCATAATTACACATAGAATAAAACGGATCAGAATTTTATCAGAAATTATAAAGGGAAATAAGCCATGCGTTTCATGTATGCAAACGCCTTAAAATGCAGTCCAATTAAGGTGAAATATGCAGGGAATTGCAGCAATGCACGCTGAAGTTATGAATGAATTATATATGAGATGATTCTTTTACTTAGTTTGGTTAGGATCTAGGTTAGTTAGGTTAGTTCCTAACTCTAAGTTAGGATTTAGGTTAGTTTTCCATTAGCTACTATTGAAAGAATTCAACTATTAGATGTAAATGATCGTCACGCTGAACACATTCACGCGCTGGTCGCGTTCATTCAAATACGCTTCCTGTTATCAGCGTTGTAAGACATTCAGCAGTCTCGGCTTTATCCCAAGGTTAGCTCACTTTTTTTCTCCGCGTGAGCACTCAATAAAGTCTTACGAAACGTTGCTTGGTGTCGTGCATTAACCAGCCTAAGACGGTATCGATTCGCGTGCAGTAGCTAATAGACAAATTATTACCAGAATTTTCCGTGAAATAGTCAGCTGTTGCAGGTCCAAATTACATGGCGCGGTATTTCTCAACTGCTGTGCAGTCAGTTTGCAACAAGATCATGTGAACATGAATGAATTCGAAGCTTCTTAGTCCAATCACTGTCTATTCAGTTATTCAACACAAGTGGTGCCATTTTTCAATGACGCGTCTTATCTTGCAAAAATTTATGCGTTGGTTTTCTCCTATATGCCTTACTAAATATACTCTTATTTCCCGTGCCTTCAAAACCCGCAGCCTCTTAGGCCCTAATTCTCTCACCCTACTAGAAGTGTTTATTGCACCTCGAACGTGATGCATGATGCTTCATCTTAACCGCTCGTATATCTTTTGTTTTACTCTGCCGCCTTTATCCAAGCCATTCTATCTCATTTCTTGGGCTACTGAGAAAGTAAGGTTTTCTGTAGTCCTAAGTACACGCAACACAATATAAAACTAGCTCGCAACACATGGAAACAAAAGGGTGCTACGATTTCTCATGTAAATACGTGCCTTATTTATCCAGCGGGTTCACTGGTTTATAATAACATTCGATGATTACTGTGTCACTTTGTAAACTCTTCAAATTACATAGTCTCTATTTATGTTGTTACAGATAAAAAATGACCTATATGTGTGTGACGATACAACGCAAGCTATGTAATTCAACTCACGAGACGACACTGCGAAATGCGAAAATGTATTGTCCTTACGATGCATTGTATTTTTTTGAGCTAGTGACTCAAACTGGCTTGAACAACATTGTTTATGAAAACCGATGCACAGTAGGTTTTCAGTCATAATAATGCTTTATCACAATTTCACTAACAATAACCATAAAATAATATTGAATTACAACGTTTCGAACGAATTTGATCTGTAATTCATATTTTCTTTACTAATGAGTTAATTGCTGTTCGTTAGCTGAGATAACATTTCTTGTAGGCTGTCCTATGCAATGAGGAACGGTTGAAGAGAGAAGTCCTTATATTGGAAAACTTTAGACACTCGTAACTGACACTTCCCAGTAGCAAATAAGCATTTTTATCGGCGGCCGTTCAAACCTAAACGCAAATTTATCACTATAGCTCAGATGCGCCAGCGTCAGAGAAAATTTTTTAAAAGTTCGTTTTCATTAAGATTTTTATATCACCTGGATTATAGCGTGCTTTGAGTGCGTAATAGTGCAAAAATTGAGTACATCTAAAGAAAACAGAATTTCAAAGTTAATATTACCGTAATAGCGCTACTTCAATTCGCACAATTTTTAGAAATTGTTCATAGAGTAAATTATCGACTCAAAATTCTTTAACGTTTCGAATTTAAATCCAAGGAAATTACATTTGCGAACAAATTAATATTAAATAAACAAATTATATTGAATATTAAAAATTGTACAAATATACAATTATATTGTACAAATTAATATATTTGTTAGCAAAATGTCTTAAAATTCTCGGATCAATTCCAAATTTTACGTACGACGAAAAAGAACATCTATTGTCCATGGAAAATTGTTTATGAAATTAATTACTTTAGAGTAATGGTTGCATTATGCTACTTGATACCGCATATATAACCAACAAAAATCGAAAAAATCTGAAAAATACCAACAAATGTATCACACGTGATACGTTGTTGAGACGCTTTCCACATCAATTGCGGTTTAGCAGCGGCTTCATGACATATCGGTCGGTAAGTCGGTGGTAGTCACCTGCGGTCCTATCGTTTTGTTAAGAGAAAAAACTCTTCGTCATTATTTGTATTATAACTACTACAGTAAAATGAAAATAAGAATCAATATGCAAGGGAACATTCTTTTAATTGCAAACGTTTCGGAATCTCTGATTCCATCATCAGTGCTGTAAACAAACAACAACAAAAAAATTGAACAAATTATGAAAAAACTATCAGAAACATATCATTTTACCTATATCGAAAAATAGCTATGCATAACGAGTGAAAGTAAAATAAAAATTTTCTTCTACATTCGAATTCAGAATTATAGAAAGAGAGGAAAGTTTTTTGTCCAAAAACTTTTTAACCAGATTGTTGACAAAAGATACAGGGTATTTCTCCTTCTGCAATTCTGACCGCACCAAAGCAGAAAGTATTTGTCGTGCTCCCTTTCTTGGGGTATCTGAACAAGGAGATGAGGAAGGAGCTTTTATCCCTGATACACTCTTATTTTACTTTAACTGACGTACTACCATTTAATAGAAATAGTTTAAAAATGGGTGCATTTTTTTTATGGGAAAGAGCGTTTGGAAGAGTGCCTGGGAAATGGTTGTGTCTACTTGTATAAATATGATTGCTGCCTTCAGTCCTATGTTGGAAGTACCACACTCCAGCAATTTATTCGTCACAGCCAACACTCTGGTATCTCCCACAGAACCGGCCGTCTATACTCATCATCTCCCTCCCAGTCAGTATCAGAGATCATTGCCATGATTCAAACCACCCTTTTAAAAGTTTCAATTTCTTCACTCTTTGTAGAACTACAAAGGAATTTGACCTTAGAATTTTGGAATCCTTGTCCATTTTTACCCATAGACCTCAGTTAAGTCATGATCAAAGTGCGATGAAATTAAATACTACCCCGACTGTGTAAATAGGAGTGTGTTCGAACGTATGTGTGTTTGTGTGTAATGACGTATGTGTGTGTGAGTAGTTCCGTTACTTTGTTTAGATGTTATTGTGCGTTGGTTTGATTGCTATAATTTAGGTGCATGTGTACGTATGGCTTCGAATGTTCACGAAAATTTTGTTTACATTTTTAATGGTGAAGCATAGTTATTTTTCGATGTAGGTATAGTGATAATAGTTTCTCATATTTTTTTTCGCAATTTGTTCGTGATTTATTCTTTGTTTTACAGCACTTATCATGTTATGATAGATTCTGAAATGTTTGCAATTAATGGAATGTTCTCTTTTATATTGGTTCTTTTCATTTTACGTACTACATTTCCAAAAAATCGCTAGTTTAATTCAAATAAACTACTGCAGTATTTACCGAGCCAAACTAAAATTTCATATATACTAAATTCTGAATGGTCAAGAAAGTTACTCTTTCATGAACGAAAATTGAACAATAATTATTGTACATGCTCGTGTTATTGCAGTAATCAAGGCCATATTTCTGTGTAAATATTTCACAATATTTCTCTTTGATTAGAACTGGTTTCGAAGGTGGAGTTTACATTTTTAATAGGAAATAGTGAGCCGCTTCTGTTTATTTGTTAGAAAAATTTCATTTTTCCCCACATCATCAAAGGTTCTAAGTCCTAAATATCACGTTCTTCGCATACTGCATGGCTAATATTCGTTCGCAAAAATGAGCAAGAGTTATAGGGATTGATCAAGGAGCTGAAGAAGCAAAGCAACGGTAGTTTGAGATGAGGGCACTCGGCCGATCACTGTAAGCAAGTTAGGGCCCCTCACAGCAACAGTAAAGGCAGGTTAAGCCTCGGCTGTAGAGAGCAAACGAATACGGACCGCGGCCGCAGGTGCACTGCTCAGAGTATTTCACTTAGGCCAGAGAAGGACCATTGGATCTGACGCGGTCAATGTTGCTTCTCGAGCTCACTTTAAGTCATTTTGTGAGCTCAGTGCTCCGTACTTTCGATGGCAGTGAATTAAAGTTTCGTGTATTTTGACATCAAACGCACTTTAAAATGAAACTCGTGTGTAAAAACACACTTGTTGGTATATAAAAATGAGTAAAAGAGTATTTAATGCCTAAAAAAGTAACTAAAATGAGTCTTCTTAAGCGTCAGCTTTTATCTCAACCTTTGCCTCTCTGCATCGTAGTTAAAATTTCCTGGAAAAGTCTCGAAGGTTCTCAGTTTTTCAGGTAACTGCCCAGGGAACATTTTGGGGAGAAATGACGTGTGCGTTATGGTCGTATTTGGACGAGGACGAGAATATCCTCGTCTGTTTGTGAGACAAGAGCTGCTCCAGCCCTCGTAATGGCTGCAAGAAAGCCTGCACTAAAAGCACTATAATTTCAGCGGCAGTTGCCACGGCAGGAACTGCAGAGAAGCCTAGTTTGCAATGGCTTACGTGGTGCTGTAATACGAGTGCAGGGGCAGAATTTTTATTTTCATGGAACTATACAGAGCACGCGGTATCGTTCAGTTAGTTTGAAGGGGAGCCTGAAAGATCTTCACATTTGTCAATTTTCCTTATATACACCGAAAAACTTTTTCTCTATATTCAAATGAGATGTCTGTCAATTGATTGTAGTGTAGGTATGATGAAAGTTTTGTCGAGCCCCTTGGGAAATTCCATTCAAACGTCTGCCATTGCTGCTATCCTGCAAGCGAGCCAGTTCTGTGAAGAATACGTAGCATGACATTTGCTGCTAAGGTTTTGAATGTCGTCTCCTTTACAAATGGTGTTACAACGTGAGAGGCGCTCCTTATACCTTTGGGACTTTAAACTCAAATAATCGAAAATTAGAGTCACTTTCGAGTGCAAAAAATTGTTAGGCTTTAGGAAACGTCTGTGTGTGGTTGAATAGTAATTCTTATTTAATGAATACTCTCATGTACAATGCCATAAGTCACTCCTTCCTGTTTTTCAAATTTAGAAGTTTTTTACATGCAGAGCGAATCTTCAACATTACAAGGAAAATTGGAGAAACCGTCTGCCATACACATTACTTCGTAAAATCATTACACTGACAGCCTGCAGATTGAAAAGAAACGAAAGAATTGTAGAGCTACCAAATTCTGATAAATATTTTAACGAACTTATTTCACTAGAAAGTTATGACCAGGTAGTTTGGGGAATCAAACGATGGACGATTAATTGAGCAAGAGTCTCCTAGACTTCGAGAGACAGGCTTGCTTAGTGAGTCTGGAAAGATCAGCGCCGGGCATTACGGCAAGGAGGAGAAAGATCAAAAAATCCTAAAGTATTCTAGATGTGACGGTCGGCCGTTTGGAACACGGTTCTCAAGCATGATCGACAGTCAAAATATAACGTTAAAAACACGAACCTAATGCTTAAGCACTTTATGACCCTGTGTTTTGTTTTGGTTTTGTCATTTCAATCTGAGAAGTAAATTATTCATAGAAAAATGGAAAATGAATTCATAAGCTGTTCAAAATAAACACACAAGAATAAATTAAAGTAGTATCATTTTATTTACTGCAAATTTTAATATTCTTTCACTTATAAACTACGAATACCATTCAGATTCATGTATCAATTTTAGAACACTCTTTATTTCTCCTATTTTCTGGAATGAATGTTAAATGGAAACTTCAAAACTTTGGTCATCCCTATCGTAAACCTAAATGCAAAATTTTGCCTAATTTTGGAATATCAAAAACGCGAGTGTAAGGGGTTGAAGGAAAAATAAGAACTCTAGGACTGATGCCGCCCGCTATCTCCGGCCATGGGGCCATTTGACGGGAAGATATTGTGTGGATGTGAAAGGAGAAGACGCCGTAAGGTGCTAGAGGAGAGGCTTACAGGAGTGCTGGCAGCGTTGCGAATGTGCTCATGCCCTAGTATATATACTCTTTCTTAACGAGTGTTTCTAAAAGGTCAATGTTAACATGCCAGCCGTAATTACGTGAATGTGGGGACAATTCTATTCGGCATTGCATTTGCAAGCGTAAGGAAGAGAATGAATGTGCTTATTCCATCCCTGGCGAAGTATTAAAATCAATAACCAATGTGTCAGCTATTGAATTTATTCTTTTAGATTTAGACTCCCAGGCCACAAGAAATGTGATTTCAAGAGAGCGAAAAGAAGGGACGATTTTACATGGTCTGTAAAATTTGAAAATCTATACACAAGTAAGATAAAAAGGAGATCCAATGTAAAAATATGCATTTTTATTCATTTCTTTCTATGGCAAACGTTTCAGAATGTTTCAATTCCATCTTAAGTGCTGAAAAAACATACAAAAAGTTCAAAACAATAAAAAAACTTAGAATACAGAAAGTTCATATTAGTTCAAAAAAATGAGCAAACAAACACCTATAAAACTTCAATCCTACTGATAATTCAACTACAGTAAATACGATCATTCTCATTGGCTCATTCACCCACCCTTTTGCCAGTACATACATTCATACATTTTACACATGGGAACCTAACAAACAGACGCGCGCAAACACACTTCACATACATACATACACACACACAGAAATATGTCAGTAGGTTGACGCAATGTTCAGTTTCACGGCACTCAAGTATTTATTTAATCAGGCTTATGAGTAGATATGAACAAAGATTCTAAAATGCGATCTTGTTCGTTGTTGGTGGTACACAGAGTGGAGAAATTTTTTGTTCTGAAAGGTTGATTGAATTATCGATGTGGAGTGGATGTGTTTATTTTTATTAGTGTGACTGCTGCATGCAGACGTATGTTGGTAGTACTAAACTTCAACAATTTATTACACACAGCCAACATTCAGGAATTTCCCATAGAATCGGTCGCATAATTTCCTCTCCTTCTCATTCAGCAACCCGAGATCATTGTCAACAATTTAATCATCCTTTCAGAACACAAAATTTCTCCACTCTGTGTACCACCAACAACGAACAAGATCGCATTTTAGAATCTTTGTTCATATCTACTCATAAGCCTGACTTGAATAAATACTTGAGTGCCGTGAAACTGAACATTGCGTCAACCTACTGACATATTTCTGTGTGTGTGTGTGTATGTGGAGTGTGTTTGCGCGCGTCTGTTTGTTAGGTTCCCATGTGTAGATGTATGAATGTATGGACTGGCAAAAGTGTGGGTGAATGAGCCAATGAGAATGGTCTATTTTACTGTAGTTGAATTATCAGAAGGATTTAAGTTTAATAGATGTTTGTTTGCCCATTTTTTAAACTTCAATGAACTTTCTGACTTTTAAGTTTTTTGATCTTTTTGAACTTTTTGTAAGTTTTTTCAGCACTGAAGATGGAATTGAAACATTCCGAAACGTTTGCCATAACAAAAAATAAAAAATGCACATTTTCACGTGGTTCTCCTTTTTTTCTTACGCGTGAGATTCTCTAAGAATCGACCAATTGGAAATATAATCTATACACAAGGTCTATGGCCCCACAGGATACCCTACATATAGAAACAGCTAGTAAGGAAAGAAAAGGAAGAAAACACAAAGATGAGAGAGCAAAAAAGGTGTGATAACTGGAAGAAGTAAATTGAGCATGAAAAATGAATGTCGCGAAGGCTCCTGTCCCCAGGTAACCTGACAGTATCCCCCGGCGGCGCCATTCCGCGAACCATCGGCAAGACAAACCTAACTAACCAAAGCCTATTCCCATCATATCTCCTTGAGGAGTGTTGTGTCAGTAATTTAACACTATATCCAAAGTATGAGACAGTCAATAAATTTTAAAGCTTTCCGATAAATTTCGAAACGAGATTAAACGAATGCAATTACCCTAATTATTAGTGCACAGCCTAAAAACTGTTATTCAACTTCAAACCAATAAGTAACTAAACTACAGCATGTCTGAGGTGCTTCCCAGAAATCTAGCCCCATTCTACAGTGTGCTGCAATATCTGTCAATTGGCAGCACGATGATGAAGGGAAAACTTGAGAATCTCACTGTCTATGCAACCCAAATACAGAAGTATGCTGAAACCTGAAGACGCTATTGCGTTACCAGATGTAAATATACAGATTAAATTTGTGATTTTGCAGTATCAAACAGTCATCAACCATCATCTAAGTATGATTTTTCGGTAATACTAACATCTAGATTTGCTCGTTTTTAGTGAGAATTAGAACATTATCCTCTTGTAGGCGGGATATTATTCCACAGTAATCATGCTCTAAGCTCAAATAGGTGCAGTTGAATTCGACGAGCTATACGCAGATTTTACCTTCACGAAGGTATGTAAGCCCAGCGTTTGGCTTAATCGTTTTTCTTAGTCCACTGCTGGAATTTAAACAATTAATTTACCACTTGTGATACAGCAATACGATTGTATCTTGAGTCTAGTACAATGGACATATTTGAGTATAGCTATACTAGTGGGCCCGAGTAAGTTCAGCGAATTCTACGACATCCTACCATTAACGCTATTTTAAGGAGTAAAATTACGTTTAACGTAATTTACTTAACCTAAAGGCGTACTAGACTGATCAATGAAATAGTTCTCTCACGATTCGAAGCCTAATATTTACAAAGATAGAAAATATGGGCAGGATGAGAGCAGTAAATTCTAGAAAACAATTAGGAACAGACCTTAAGATCTATGTAATTTATCATGACAAATTACCTTATCAAGATAAGTCATATAGCAGAATAAATTTGACCTGATTACCTTAAGTGATTAATATTTCGATAGGAAGAGGGATCAAGATTCCTTTTGAAAGTTTTGTAAGAACTTTTTCTACGGATTTTAGCAGGAATTGCATTCCAATTCTTAGTTCAAACGAAGAGGATACTGTACGTGTTGAGACCGAGATTTGGAATAATTCAGAATTATGAAGTTACTTCTATTTCAGGTTAAATGATCATGATGGCCAGTTTGTGATAGTAATAGTTGTTTGAGTTCTCTGTCGCCATCATCAGTCAGTGTTTTATTCATGAAATTACACGTGGAGAATTGTAGAAATCCAAAATAATAAGCATTTTTGAAATTTTGAAAAAACACTTGTTTTGGCATTATCACCTAATTTCTTTATCGCTCTAAAGGCTCTTTTTTGCAGTCCAAAGAACAAATAGGCTTAATTTTTATCAGTTCCGTGTCAAGCTTCTATTCCATTGTATAGATATGGTGAAATGATGGTTAGATAAAGTATATTTAAAGCCTCTTCGGGCATTTATATTTTGATAATTTAGTTTTGATATGTGAAATATGCTCTTTGAATGTCAGATGTTTATCTTATATATTACCCGTGAAGTTACAGGAATTGGTTTCTCCAATTTAAACATTGCTAATTTTAATGTGTGGCAGAGACACATTTCCTTCGTATGAGAATATTATGTACTCTGTGTTGTCGATATTGAGGCGTATTTCATTCATTTTAAGCCACATTGAAACCCTTTGCAGCTCAGTATTTACTCTCTCTGCAATTAAAATCCAGGGCTTCTTGTTTAATTTTCGGTGTAATTGTGCGAATAATTATCGGACAACACTGATTGTATGTGGTCGTTATAATTTCGATTAAATTTAGTACTGCATCATCAATGTTAATCGCACTATTGTCCGGTTGATAGATATCCAATGATGGCGTTAATTCTTGTAGAACAGTTTGCATTGATCCTCAATTATATTCATTTAAACGACGATGTAAGTAAGTTTCAGCCTGTGGGTTGGTACATTTACTATAGACATTTTTCTTGATGAGAAACACCGAGAAATGATCAGATTCTGAAGTTATTATTCCGGTAAGAAAATCAAGTTGATCGAGCATGAAAATATTAACGAGCAGCGTAGCAGATTCTGATGAAACGTGTGTAGGTTTCGTGGTGATTGGGTGGAAGGATTCAAACTTAAACCCATTTATAAAATTTGAGATTTTTTCTCAGCTTTCATGTTATAGTAGATCTTAGTTGAAATCCCCGCAGAATGTTATTTTATTGTAAAAAGACTTGGTAAACTGAGGTATAACACTAAGAAGCTCATTGAGGAAAGATACCGGACAGGCTGTCGGAGGCTCATACACAGCTCCAAGTATAATCCGTTCACTATTTTTTGTCAATTCTATGAACAGAGTTAACACGAACAGCTTTCATTTTTTAAACGTAGAGTACGAAATTTGAAATACAGAAGAAAAATTTACGTAATTTTTTCCAAATTTAAGGAAGTCATAATATGAGGAGAATAAATCATTTTAAGATTCTCACGTACGCTTTGAATGACTTTTGTTGAATTGTGTAGTGTTATTTAATTTATGCAAAAGTAAATTTTTATAAAAAACTTTTTCCATCTTACCTAAAACATTGGAAGGACAAGAAAGAAATATAATCCAAAAATCTTACAGCAGGTTATTAAAACGAGCAACTGTGGGAAATTCTTCCCACATACGCCTCGCGTGGCTTTTTATTTTGAGCCTGTACTGTGGGCCGGTGGGATTTTGTTTTTTTGCCGATTTCATCGGGATTCGGGCGGTGTGTTCGGATGGTCCTAGTTTTTGGAAAATTAGTGTGCTGTTCAGCTCCTTCTCTTGCTACCACGTGAGATGGTTGTGTGGCCGGTTGGCTTTGTGGACGGGCTCTCGTGATGGTTGCTAATAACGTAACTCTGCCGTGATCTGCCACTGACCCTCGACTTCCTATGCTCTTGCTGCTACTTTTATCTTTTAACTGTTTTTAAGTTTGTGTGAATGCGATTTTCTTTCATTTAAATCTTTTGTTCGGGTATTAAATTTTACACTCTTAAAGGTGTTCGGTCTACTTAAAATTAATTAGGCTACGGCCTGTTATATTAAACTGTAGCTAGGTTACGGCGTGTTATATTAAACTGTAGTAAGGCTACGGCCTACTGCGTTGAATCTTGAAACTAAACTTACCTTAAATTTATGGGTTGCGACCTGAATGTAGGCGCTGCCATTAAAGATCTTTATGATCAGTATTTAAATTATTCTTGAATTGAGCTGGTGTGGTTTCTAATCTTAAGAGGTGGGCTACCGCCTGCTCTGCGAACCTCCCAGCGGTAATTTTCTTCTGGGCTATGCTTTTCAAAAGTTAAAAACATCTCCCTACTATCCTTTCTGTCCTTTGACCGAACATCTACCTTGTACTGTTTTCCACTAAATTTCTAAATTACCTCTTAAAGTGGTTTTGCGGCCCACCGAGTATGGCAATATACTTGGGTGAGTTTCGTGGTCAAAATTGTTTTTCATATTCACACTATTGGTATATCGGGTTGTTTGTTTCTCAACTTACCGTCTTTCTTTTGTTTCTTTAGTATACGAATCTAAAGTCAGCTCCGCTTCCGTCTGGGCGTCCGTCTGCTGGCCGTTCTTTGTCTGGTTTTTCGCCGAACCTGCAGTGTCTGGTGCCTCCGATCCGATCATATTCTGCGTTGCTCTCTGGGTGCGTTATGCTAGGGTGCTTCTTGCCTTAAATAACTGTGGTATAGTGTTGAGATATGAGCTCGTTAGTGATTGCTCTAATTCGACCAGGTGGGGCTTAGTAATTATCGTGTTGTTGCTCGTTGCAGGTGTTGATGGTGCGTTTGCGGGCTAACTAGCTCCCACCGGTTCCCGTGCTGGCTTCTTTAACGATTAACAGTGGACCCAAAAGAGACGTGCACCGTGGTGCAACCTAATCGTGTGAAGCCTCTCAGTGACGCAACCTTGAACGACCGAGCACCTCCTATTCGGGGCGTCGCACCATAATAAACTTAAGATCACAACTATCAAGATCTGGAAATTCTTAGGATTCCAAATTAAAACGTAAACCTTATTATACCGTCGTTTTACGGAGGTTTGTTCTCCGTTCAATCTGAATTGGATTGAAATCTAACAAAAATATAATTCGTTAAATCTAAATCTGTTTATTGACCGTTTCTATATCCTTTGAAGTTGTAGTGTGCGAGAATTTCTTACACACTTTAATACCAAGTATAGTCAGGTGCTCGGTCCCTTAATTGAGTTTTGCTTTCAGGTGGGGTCCTGGTTATTTGCGGCCGGATCGCTTAACGTTGAATTAGAGCATTTCAGGATGAGTACGAGTAGCCTGGCACGGCAGCGTGGCACGTGTAAGGCGAAGATCACGCGGGGTCCAGTGCTTCCACTCCTAGGGTAATTACCATAGTTTAGGGTAATCAGACCCCTCCTAGGGTACAGTCTAGGGTAAGAGGAAAAAATGCAAAATCTAGGGTGAAATCTATGTTTCAAATCTATATTATAAAAATTAAAAAAAAAACAGAAGATTGTCAATAACTACAGTTGAGTTACCCACATAAGAATTAATTGAGCACAAGACATTAACGCAAAATAAATCTTTGGATAGTCAATGTAGCACAAGTTAACTTGCTCCACACCAGTACTAAACAAGTTGATGTTCGTTTCGCATTGTGCGACGTGCAGTTTCTTTGCAAGCAGTGTGCGACGATCGCTGGAGCAGTGGGATGCACTTGTACTTTTTTTGTTAAGTTGTTTAGCAATCGAACTCAGGTAAAAGATAGCCAATGCTTTAAACAACAAGCTAACCTGTGATTATTCGGAGTTCTTAGATTTCAAGTTTGGGAAATTAACGTTGTTTCATTCTGACTCTCCCAATATTATCAATCTTAGATCAGAAATCTATAGCCTAATTATGAACTTTTGTTCAGATTTTATGCGTGTAGCTCTAGTGAAGAATGCGACCGTTTCTTGTCTGAATCCATCCCATCTAACATTCACTGTGCTTTTGTGGCAGTAGGTGATTTATACATTGGGTTGACAGCTACTGAAACGATGTCAGATATAACTGGTATTATTTCAGAAGACAAAGTTTGTTTTACTAATTGTACATGCTTCTTTGTTGAAAGAGTTTGACAAATTCAAAAAAAGTTTTCCGTCGAGGATTCTGTACATGACCTCGTACGTTGGCTAAATCTGCGTAATGCTGCAACATTGACTCCAAAATCTGTATCATATATTCTAAACGAAATTCTTCAAATGAAAAGTTAGTCGATAAGAAACGTCTTGAGGAAGGGTGGCGAAAACGTTACTTGGATGAACAATTGACACCAGAAATATCAGCCGTTCATTACTTGGAAACAGTTTAGCAGTAAAGATACCAGTGGGCTACCAAATTATACAAATCATAAAATTATAATTTCAACGTTTTTGTCCCTCCCAGTTTCAAATGCTTTCGTTGAACGTTTCTTTAGCCAAATAAATTTGAACAAAACTTTACAAAGAACCAGTTAAAGAATGAAACCGCGCTTGGTTTGATGCATTCAGCGTGTTACCTTAAAGAATCCGGCTTTATTGCATATAATTTCCCAGATGATACTATCTAGTGACGGCTATTAATAAAGTGAAAAGTAATGCCACGGAAGCTAAATCTTCAGCAATGCCAATATCGTAGATATATAACATGCAGAAGGCATGCTAACGTTTTTATTATGGAAAATCTTATTTGCGAAGCAGATATACAATATAAAAATATAGAAGAAAAGTCTGTAAACAAAATTAAGGACATATCCGCACAGTCGAGATTACAGAATCGCAGAATGCAAGCACAAAAAAAACGAAGTTACCGGTTAACTATTTTCATAGGGTATGCTCTTTGCATTTCGTCGAGAGAAGGTTTGAGTTTATTAGTAAATAATGACTAAAAAACGTGAGTCTAAATTGGCGGCCCAAGTATCTAATATTTTAAATAAACTAATGTTAATAATTTGTTCACAGGAACCATTACTACAATGTAGTCTTATACTAGAATGAGTAGAAGTAAGCAAGCGACTTGTACGATGACTTCGACGTGCTGTTCAGCAACCCTGACGTAAAGTGCTCGGTACGTGGATTTCCCATACTACAATGCGCACAAATACAATTATAGACGAGGGTGGCTCGAATTAAATCTAAAAAATGATCCAAAAGTACGGTTGTTAACTGAAATAATACAAAAGGAAGCATCCGGGAAAAATTCAGATAAAAGCTTTAAAAGATCTTTTTTCAACTTTACCGATTGATATCCAAAATATGGTATAACGCAGTAACTATAGTTCAGAGCTTGAACATAAGATTTCGTAATGAATTTACCATTCAGGAAGTGGTTAACTGAACAAAAAAAATTGAATCCGGATAACCATTGGTTGTTAAATAAGACTGCAAAAAAATTATGAATGACAGTGAAGTTTGAAAAAATACTATAGACGCGAGTTATTAGGGTTGAAATGCCATTATGTTTAAATCGCTTGCAACAAAAGCTTAACCTAAACCTACCCCGGAGATTGTTAGTTTCCTGTAAACAGAGGTTATGAATTTATTACCAGATCGGGGGACATTGATATCAAGATAATTCAATTAATTGTTTTTTCTCTAGATCCAAAGTGAATTTTACATTGGAATGTCCAGAACTGAAACACTGAAGGAAAGAGTGGGTATCAAATTTGTTTTTAAAAAAGACGAAAGCATCGTCAATGTAGCGCATATAGAAGCCGGTTTGAATGAAGTCGGACACTGATCTAACCATTTCTGTTCATTGTGGCACATGAAAATGTTGGAAAGGTAGGTCCTAATGGAAGACCCATCCCTAGCCCCTCAATCTGTTTATTTATACGTCCATTGGAAATAACAAAGGAACTTTGCACGCATAGTTCTAAAAGAGAGCTAAAATAACTTTATAAGCCCATGATTGAAGAGGACGGATCAGAAAACAGAGAATTAATGCAAATATCAATGGTTTTGTGAATAAGTACATCGTTAAAAAATATTAGGATATAAATTGTATTTTCGTGCCAGGTATTCAGAGAATATCAAATTATTTATGTGAGTAGTCTAGATTCCAGGAGATTATAAAATATTTGTATTAAGTTAAGCTTTTTTTTCATTTAAACTGATTGATCTAAGGCTCTACCCAACAACGCACGTAGATTTCATTCATTTTTCGTTTTGGATTGGTCAAAAGACTCGAATACCTAGAGAAAAAAAATAGTATATAGGTCTGCATTTGCTTCCAAAATTTTGTGTTAGGTTTCTACAGTAATTATGTCACGAGAAAAGGTCCCGCCTCCTTACTAATTTACATTAGTAAGAAGATCAGGTTCTCGGAATTGAGGGGTTGGCTTTACCTCCATGAAATACATAGACAACACAAAAAAAACTCATGGACAATACTCAACATTACAGCACATATACTAAAAACAAAACGTTACTCACCGATGACAGATGACACGACTTACATCAGCGCGTTTCGGTGCGCACCTGCATTGATGAGCTGCCTTTGTGTTGACGGGTATTTATACACTCCACATGAATTTAGCATTAATTTTTAATTACCGCAGAAATAATACAATACGAGAACGGAGACTCACACTCAATGAGCATGTTATTAGGACACAGTGCACATTAAGAACGGAATTTAGAGACAGCATACGCCAGATGGCTTACAGGACATGACTATCCTGATAGATTCGGTTCGGCTGGCCAGCCTTTCCCCCGCATGTTGCTTACACACCTAAACATAACACAAATAAGGCCTACAATATCTTAGCGCTTCCAGCAGCACAGGATGTGGTCATTACTCCGACCCACACATTCGTGAGCCAACGCAGCTTCAGTTCAAATAACTGTCTTATGCACGGTTCAAAGAATGTTTATTGCTAATTGCAAGTTTCGGAGCTCCCGAGCATTTCCTTTTCTTGCGCACTTCTATTCGCAGGCCTCCCCCCTGTAAGATCCATTTGTACCTCATTAATCATAATTGCGCCAATTACGTTCCCTCAAAATATTTCAATTTTTTTATATCACTGACTGCCAATAAATTTCAATACTATTTATTTCAAAATATCTTTTTCCCAAGAAACTGCCTCTCTCTTACCCTCCCAGAGACGTTGCATCTAAATGTTCCATTAAATGATTCCCACGTAGGTTGGGTTTTTTCCAATTTACTTCTCTGCAAGTAAGAACAAAAAAAATGTATAAATTTTTGGATTACATAATAGCGTGAAACTTTAGTATCAATTTTTAATATAGCCACTTTTCCATTATCTCTTTAAGCACATTTGTTACCGCAAACACACGCGCGTTTATTCCTTGTACTTCGCGTCACGGCGTCTACTGTAGAACTGCCTTTTGTTCGTCACGATGCCTAGCCTATTTCCTGAGGGTTGTCCTCTGTTCTCATTTCGACCAATCAGATCCTTCCAAACCTCGAAAGCGCCCGCCTACCCCTTTCCTGTGCTGTCTTGGTATAACTGCTTCCCACGCCCAAGCTCCTTCATACCGTCGCTCGGCCACCTCTCTAGGCTTAAGTGTCGCGCTCTATGTTCGACAACAAGGCGGCTTTGTTTGCGAATGGGTAGGCATTTTTCCGAACATCTAAAGTTTCCAAGGGCTTGCCCGAAGGTCTATAGAAATTGTTAATACCACAAAATAGAACTCTCCAGAAACAACACAGCTTATGGCCCAAATGTATACAGAGCCTTTCTCTCTACACCTACATTTGTTGGCTTTGCGTAAGGGCGATTTTCCTCTGTTCCAAGCAAAGGGACAGCGTTGTTCTCGGGTTTCGAAGGGACAAGTCGGTCCATAAATCTGTCGAGCTCACACAAGCTGGCACACAAAACATGCAGGCACGTCTGTCGTAGCGACCCATCCGTACTGCTGGAATTTACTAAGATATTTCAACGGACAAATTTTTTTTTAGGTACGCACAAAATTCGTTACACACAATTAAAAGATTTATTACACATGATTAAAATTTTTCTTAAATTCTCATCTTCAATTCGCAAAATTGATCATTCTTAACAATTATTATTTATCTGTAGTGAACACTAGTTAAATAAGCCTGGATTTCAATTTTGTCGACCACAGTGCTTGTGTGTTTGAGTTGTTTATCGATCCGCATTTGGATATATCTTTTGGAATTTTAATGGACAGACGTTTTTTATAAACATTTTCATAATAATGGTGTTCAAATCATTCCTTGATTAATTAATGAATCCCCAGAAACTTTTAAAAAGCTGTCAATGTGACGTACTTAAGAGTAAACCTAATAGCATTATTAAAGACTCTACGGTAATTACTATATTGCCCTCATTCATATTTTCTAGGGTAATCAAGAGCATTCTAGGGTAAAATACATGCAAGCCTAGGGTACAAAGATTGACGAGCGTGGAAGGCCTGGCGGGGTCTCCAGCGCGCTGGAGAGGCAGTCGCCAGCGGAGACGAGACGCGGCTTCGCGCTTGCTGCGAGGAGGTGCGCCGTCACTTGGACCAGGTGAGAGTATTTGATCAGAAAATACTTGATCTGATGGTGACCGGTGACGCAGAGCTGGACAATGCTGCGGTAGATGCGGAAGTATCTGGTCAGTTTGATTATGCCTCGGATGTGGAGTGTAAGCTGAAAAATATGGTGGGGAATTGTGATAAAAATGGGGGAGTTGATGAATTTCGGCGAACTCCTAAATCTGTTATGGAAGAAATTAAATTACCTCAGTTGAAGTGCAGCAGTTTTAGTGGAGAAGGAGCAGCACATTTAAAGTATTCCATGATTCCATGATAAAGTATTCAATGATTCCATTGGGCACCGGAAAAATTTAACCTCTTCTGCGAAGCTAACTTATTTGAAGAGCCATCTTTCTGGCTATGCGCTGAAGCTCGTTGAGCATCTTTCAATAAGCGATGAGAATTTTAATGTAGCTTTGGAGTTACTTGCTAAGGAATTTCTTAATAAAGATGCAGTAATTAATGATTTGTGTATGAAGTTGTTGAATTTAAAATGTAAGTTTGATCCCACGTTTGGGGAAACCAAGGTATTCATTAGCGAAGTTAGGAGTATCTTGGCGGATTTGAAGGTTCACGATTGTGACATTTTGAATGAGCGTGTGGCCAGCATTTTGGTTGGTACGATTCTTTTATCGAAGCTGCCTTCAACCTTCAGGCATGCATTGGTTATTAAATTAGGAAATAATCATCCTTCATTGCCTCAAATATTAGAAAATTACGTAGAAGTGATTGAAATTTTAAAGATTAAAAGTTATGCCTCTAAACCCGAGAACAGTTCTAGAATGGTCATGTCGAATGTTGTGCAGAACAGGAACAAACAGAGTCAAAGTAGTAATAGGGTGTTCGCTAATGCTGCCTTGACATCTCAGAGTAAGGCTTGTAAGTTTTGCTCGAGTGTGAGTCACAACATGCTGCACTGTGGTGCGTATCCTGACTTTCAGAGCAGGGTTGACAGGTGTAAGGAGTTAAAGCTCTGTGCTCAGTGCAGTAGTTCTAGACATGTTAAAGAAAACTGTCCGGGTAAACTTGATTTTGAGTGTTCTATTTGTAAGAAAAATGTTCATATTTCGGCCCTCTGTCCGAAAGGAAGGAATCCTTCCTTTCACTCTAATCTTTGTTTGAACTCTTCCTCCGAGAGTAAATCTCTGTATATTTTACCTACAATTACGTTGCGAGTAAGTCGTGGTAAGAGAACTACAGATGTACGTTTTCTGTTGGATACCGGTTCGCAAAGGTCTTACGTTTGTGGCAATATATTAGACAGGATTGAATTTCCAGAAGGCCGTGGGTTTAAAACGTATAATATAAGTACCTTCTTGGATAAAGGAGTAAGAGAATTTTCAGAAGTTAGTTTGGAGTTAAACTTGAGTGGAACCAAACTGCAGATACCAGTGCTAGTCGACGATAAGTTTAGCCTGTCTTTCGACGTTGCGTGTTTGGGGCGGGCAGTAAAGAATCTGTCTTCTAAGTTTACGTTAGCAGATTACAAGCTAGATTCATGTTCGGATACTGTCCAAGTGGAAGGTGTTATAGGCGTGGATATTATTCAGTGTTTGCCGAATTTGTCGTTGATAAAATGTATGAAAGGTTCGGCATTTCAGTTAGGGAACGGAATAATTCCTTTTGGCCATGTAGAAGGTTTCCTTGATCGCGCTCAAGTTAAATCGATGTATGCTGCAATATCACTGCGTTCTAGGCAATTTAATTCAACTGTTAATTTTGCTCTGAACCCGTCGGCTTCACGACCCGATATTTTGAGCAGTGTTTCAGTGTCTGAACTGGAGGGTATTTATGAATCGGCGTGTGATCGTATGAGGGCTGGTGATTTTGATTTGAGGTCATGGTCGAGCAATTGTACCCAACTCTCCAGTTTGTTCGTGCGCGACGGTGTCTCGAGTGATAGTCTGGATGACTGTGAAAAAGTATTAGGGTATAAATATTTCCCACGCTCGGACCTGTTGCAGCTTTCTCCTAATAAAATAGATGATTCCCTTGTGGTAACTAAGAGAACTGTGCTCTCGGGCATGGCTAAATGCTTCGATCCTTTGGGTCTCCTGAGTCCTATAACGGTTAGAGGTAAGACTTTGATGAGAAAGCTGTGGAGGCTGGGAGTGGGTTGGGATGAGGTATTACCAGATGAGGTGCGGTCGGAATGGTTATCGCTGCGTCGTGACCTCGAACAGTTACATAGTTTCAGTTTTATTCGTCAGGTTTTTAATTCCCATCAGGAAGTGCGTCTGTTCGTTTTTACGGATGCTTCTAAGACCCATTACGGATGTGCGTTTTATGCTGTGGTGCGGAGGCGTAAGGCCTTCGTATCAAACTTGATTTTTGCTAAAAATAAAATTGCTCCAGCTAAGACTAGGAGCCTCCCAACGCTTGAACTGCTTGCAGTTTTTCTTGCTTTTAAATGTTTGCAGAGTTTAGTTAAATCTTTCGTTAAAAGTAAACTGAGTAGCATCACATTTGGAATTGACGCACAGATCGTCCTATCGTGGCTCTTCAACGGCTACGTGAAAACAAAAAATGTGTTCGCCGATAATAGGCTTAAGGAAATTTCTGAGTTTCGCGAGAGTTTACTTGCTAGTAGTGGCATTCAGTGTGAATTTAAATATGTTCCCTCTGGCTTGAACCCTGCGGATTTATTGACCAGGGGTTTAAGCTTTGGAGAGTTGGTAAGGAAGTTTGACCTTTGGAGGGAAGGACCTAAATTTCTGTGTAGTGCTGAAATAGAATGGCCGGATAGCTCTTTGGCGTGTTTGCCTGAAGCAGCAAAAACTGAGGTGGTGTGTTCTGTTCATTTGGTCGGACCGCAAGATGACGAGTCTGTAATGCCTGTAAACAAGTTCAGTAGTTTTCGTAAACTCGTCGGAGTTACCGGGAGGTTGTTCGAGTTTACTTCGCGTTGTAGAGGAGACAAAGTTGCTCCTCTTGAACTTTACAACAGGGCTCGTATGTATTGGTTGAAATTTGAGCAGAGGCGACACTTCGAACGGGAAATTAATTTTCTGACAGGTCCTGCTAATAAAACTCCTCCTACTTTGGTCAACGATTTGAATCTTTTTTTGGATTTGAACGGTTTACTTCGTTCTGGTGGTAGACTTCAAAAGTGTCTTAACATTTCCTATGATGTGGCTAATCCAATCTTGCTTTCCAGGCATAGTCATTTAACTAAGTTGCTCATAGAAGATAGCCATGAGAAATGCAAGCACATGGGGGTTTCTTCTACCTTGAATACTTTACGTAACCAGGGATATTGGCTCTCTAAGCCTAGGCCTTTGGTCAAGAGCGTGTTAAAAACTTGTGTTCTTTGTAAGAAGTATAACGCGTTAGCGTTCAGATATCCCAAGCAAACTAATTATATTGGGGACAAAGTAAACTTTGTGAGGCCTTATGAACACGTAGGTGTGGACTTCACGGGACATTTTAACGTTAAATTTGGAGAAAGTGTCGTCAAAATGTATCTGATAATTTTTACATGCTTGAGCATTAGGGCTGTGCATTTGGAGTTGGTCCCTGATATGTCAACATTGTCTTTTCTGTCAGCTTTTATGCGGTTCTGTACAAGGTACGGTATTCCCCGTTCCTTGTATAGTGACAACGCGCCTTCCTTCAAGCACGCTGCTGACTTGCTGAATGCAGCCAGTCTCGATGACCAGTTTAGAAATCACCTAGTACGAAATAACATAAAGCATATTAGGATACCATTGTATTCTGCGTGGTTTGGAAGTGCGTGGGAGCGGCTTATTCGCGTGGTGAAAAGCTGTCTTTATAAATCCATTGGTAGAAGTAAAATAGAGTATTTCTCATTTTTAACTTTGTTGGCAGAGGTTCAGAATGCAGTGAACAGCAGACCATTGACCTATCTGAATACAGAGGATCTCTCGCAAAATTTTATGACTCCAAATTCATTTTTGAAGGCTGGCGTAGCAGACTCTTCCTGCTTCACGTTTGGGTCTTCGTTTAGCGACGAGCTTAGTCAGCCCTCTAGGTCGGATCTTCTGAAAACTTTAGAGGTCAGAGAAGACGCATTAGATAAGTTCAAGAAATTGTGGTATGAGGAACATCTGCTCTCTCTGAGAGAGACAAATAAAAATTGTTTTCAGCCAGAATGGGAAGATAAAATTAAAATAAACGATATTGTGCTGATTTCGTCACCTGTAAAAGCCCGGCCGATGTGGTCTATGGGACGTGTGATAAAATTGTTAACAGGAGCTGATGGTAAAACGAGAAGTGTTGAGGTCCTTAGACCAGATCGTAGTGTTGGTGTTTATGCCATTTCACTGTTGTATCCGTTAGAATTAGCCGCCGATGAAGTTGTGTATCGATCTGAACCTAATGCTGTTCCTCCTGTTGCAGAACCGAGAGACTTGCCACGGAGGGTTGCAGCTAGCCGGTGTCTCGGTCTCATGAAGGATCAAATGAATTGATCCATTCCCCCCGCCGGGGAATGTGTGGGAAATTCTTCCCACATACGCCTCGCGTGGCTTTTTATTTTGAGCCTGTACTGTGGGCCGGTGGGATTTTGTTTTTTTGCCGATTTCATCGGGGTTTGGGTGGTGTGTTCGGATGGTCCTAGTTTTTGGAAAATTAGTGTGCTGTTCAGCTCCTTCTCTTTCTACCACGTGAGATGGTTGTGTGGCCGGTTGGCTTTGTGGACGGGCTCTTGTGATGGTTGCTAATAACGTAACTCTGCCGTGATCTGCCACTGACCCTCGACTTCCTATGCTCTTGCTGCTACTTTTATCTTTTAACTGTTTTTAAGTTTGTGTGAATGCGATTTTCTTTCATTTAAATCTTTTGTTCGGGTATTAAATTTTACACTCTTAAAGGTGTTCGGTCTACTTAAAATTAATTAGGCTACGGCCTGTTATATTAAACTGTAGCTAGGTTACGGCGTGTTATATTAAACTGTAGTAAGGCTACGGCCTACTGCGTTGAATCTTGAAACTAAACTTACCTTAAATTTATGGGTTGCGACCTAAATGTAGGCGCTGCCATTAAAGATCTTTATGATCAGTATTTAAATTATTCTTGAATTGAGCTGGTGTGGTTTCTAATCTTAAGAGGTGCGCTACCGCCTGCTCTGCGAACCTCCCAGCGGTAATTTTCTTCTGGGCTATGCTTTTCAAAAGTTAAAAACATCTCCCTACTATCCTTTCTGTCCTTTGACCGAACATCTACCTTGTACTGTTTTCCACTAAATTTCTAAATTACCTCTTAAAGTGGTTTTGCGGCCCACCGAGTATGGCAATATACTTGGGTGAGTTTCGTGGTCAAAATTGTTTTTCATATTCACACTATTGGTATATCGGGTTGTTTGTTTCTCAACTTACCGTCTTTCTTTTGTTTCTTTAGTATACGAATCTAAAGTCAGCTCCGCTTCCGTCTGGGCGTCCGTCTGCTGGCCGTTCTTTGTCTGGTTTTTCGCCGAACCTGCAGTGTCTGGTGCCTCCGATCCGATCATATTCTGCGTTGCTCTCTGGGTGCGTTATGCTAGGGTGCTTCTTGCCTTAAATAACTGTGGTATAGTGTTGAGATATGAGCTCGTTAGTGATTGCTATAATTCGACCAGGTGGGGCTTAGTAATTATCGTGTTGTTGCTCGTTGCAGGTGTTGATGGTGCGTTTGCGGGCTAACTAGCTCCCACCGGTTCCCGTGCTGGCTTCTTTAACGATTAACAGTGGACCCAAAAGAGACGTGCACCGTGGTGCAACCTAATCGTGTGAAGCCTCTCAGTGACGCAACCTTGAACGACCAAGCACCTCCTATTCGGGGCGTCGCACCATAATGAACTTAAGATCACAACTATCAAGATCTGGAAATTCTTAGGATTCCAAATTAAAACGTAAACCTTATTATACCGTCGTTTTACGGAGGTTTGTTCTCCGTTCAATCTGAATTGGATTGAAATCTAACAAAAATATAATTCGTTAAATCTAAATCTGTTTATTGACCGTTTCTATATCCTTTGAAGTTGTAGTGTGCGAGAATTTCTTACACAACCTGGTAGATAAAAAAGGCTTACATTTAACTTTTTACTCTAGGTTGAACTTACAATAACTGAAACTATGCAGATGTCAATGCACATATTTTTGTTGCAGCAGTGAGTATCGAGCCGGTCAAAAAGTGCGCGAATTTTTTTTTCGCGGAAGATGCTTTAAAATTTATAAAATTCTGACTTTCAGCTAAATATTTACACTTAAACTGATTATTTATGACAACTCGGTAAAAAAAAACAAATAAGCCCATTGTCCCTCATTTCTCGAAAGTTTGGTCTCGGAATACCTTTTCTTGGAAGCTAAAAATTAAAGGTGAATTTTCCCATGCTTTAAGTTTTTTTCCCCCTCATAAAAACGAGTTTCACCCGCATTATTTTTTACTTGAAGCTTTTTTATGATTCAGAAAGTTGTTTTGAAATGTTTCGGAGTTCAAATTAGGAGAATTTTAATGTATTTTAACCTTTGGTCCTTTGGTGAAGTTCGGACGCTCTGGTCCAGGTCACGCCGAAGGCGCCGCCCCACAGCGCTGTCGCGCCGCTAAAGTTGTTGCGCCCTTCGATGGGCGAGCTGCTGCAGCAAACTGTTGCCTGCAGCAGGCTGATAGTTGTGAGGTAGCGGTGGCTTGTCCGGAACCGTCCTCAAAAATTCATCCAGTTGCCTCTTAAATGCCTCCAGCGACCCGACATGCTCTCTCAGGGTGCGGGGAAGACAGTTAAAAAGTTTTGGGCCCATGACTGAAAACGACTGCTCATGCCTACTCCTCACACTTGCTGGGGCTCTGTTGTTCAAGGTCGGGACCACACACAATGTACCGAACCGAATGTGCTGTTTCGTCCAAAGCCCAATTCTGCCGTCCGTGAAGTTCGGAACAAGCCCAGTCAGCATCTTCCATGTATATATTACTATATACCTCTCCCTACGCCGTTGGAGGGAGTACATCCGATAATGCTCAAGTCGACTCCAATAATCCAGTCGACGAGCACCTGCAATCCTGGCAGTAAAGGACCGCTGAATACTCTCCAGCGGCACTATATCTGCCCGCCCACTTGGGCTCCAAAGTTGGCAGCAATACTCTGCCAGGGGAAGAATTAGTGCTCTGTACAGGGTCAACATTGGGGTCGGCTCTCTGGTCCTAAAGGTCCTCCACACCCACCCCATCTGCCGCCTGCATCTCTTCACCACACCACTGATGTGCTCGCCGAAGCCTCCTCCCTCCTCCACAACAACCCCCAAGTCTCGAAGAGAAAGCTTTCTCTCAATCGTGAGGTTACCCGCTGTCGTGTAGGAGAATGCTTCGTCTGGATGCCGGCCGTACCTAATGAGTTCAAATTTAGCCTCATTGAATTTCATGTTATTTTCCTCCGCCCAGACATAGATCCTCTCCAAATCCTCCTGCAAGTCGACGCAATCCTCTGAGCTGGCCACCTCCTTAATTATCCTGGTGTCATCAGCAAAAGAGGACGCCCGCGCATGTTGCAGGTTTAGATCAATGTCTGCGATGTGGATCAAAAACAGTAGCGGGCCCAGCACTGAGCCTTGCGGGACCCCGCTTGCAACCACCGACTCAGACGAGAGGCACCCATCCACGACCACCATCTGCCTCCGATCCGTCAAGAAACTGGCCAACCATCTCAGCAACGTTCCTCCAATGTGGAAAGCCCGCAGCTTTCGCAAAAGGACACCATGGTCTACCTTATCAAAGGCTTTGGCGAAGTCCAAGTACACGACATCGACTGCCCGTCCACTGCCCAGCTCTTCGGTTATTAAGCGGTGATGCTCTAAAAGCTGCGAGAGGCATGACCTTCCTCTTCTGAAGCCATGTTGATGCTCGTTGAAGAGGTCCGCACTCTGAAAAAGACGCACCAATCTCCTGGCTACCACCCTCTCGCAAACCTTAACAACATGTGACGTCAGTACTACTGGTCGATAATTCATTGGGGCGTGCTTTTCTCCGCCCTTGAATATCGGCGTCACTAAACCACGCTTCAGCGCTTGCGGGACGTTGCCTTCGCTCATCGACGACCTCCACAGCCGAAAGAGTGGCATCTTTAATTCCTCGCAGCAATTTCGCAGCAGTACGGCAGGGATTCCATCCGATCCCGGCGCCGACGTCTGGGACAGTTCTTTTATAGAGACCACCAAATCGTCCTCCGTAAAGCAGACGTCCTCCAGCAGTCCCGGTTCACGGGTCCCTCGCAGCAGCTCATCCAAGTGTGACCCCAGGCTCTGGAGTCTCGGTACGCTGAATACGGACTCATATTGCTTTCTCAAGACCTCACACTTTTCGTTTGGAGCACTGACAATACTATCACCGATGCGGAACGGTCCAACCGGTCGACCTTGTCAGGGTTCTCCTTTTGGCGAATGCATAGAAGTACTTAGAGTTTCTTTGGATTGCCTCAACGGCCAAATCCTCCTCCCTCAAAGCTTCCTCCTTATGCGAACGCTGGAGCAATACCTCAAGGTCACGCACCGTTGCAACAATTCTCTGCTTTGTCTCTGGAGTGGCTGGTTCTGATAGTCGCTTTAAGAGCCGTCTCCTCTTGCGCATCAAAGTACGGCGATCACTAGGAACAGATCTACCTTTATGCTTCCTTCTCCTCGGCACGTACTTTGGGCAGACGTCAGCCAGCACCCCACAGAACCGCTGATACACTTCCTCTGCCACATCTGCATCTATCCGGTCCTCCCAGTGTATCTCCAACAGGTGCCTCCTCAACCCAGTCCAGTCAACACGATCGCTCATGAAGTTCAGTGAATCAAGCGCACACCGCCCACTTTGGTGCTCCTCACTACGAGACTTCGAGCCTAGGTCAACGGTGGCCAGGATTAACCGGTGGTCCGACAGGATAGTGTCTTCGACAGCTAGTCCTCTCACCAGGTCCCCGTCTTTTGTCAGCAATAGGTCCACTACACTGTCCAACCGCGTAGGCACAGTGACATACTGCTCCAGGGCAAACTCCTCCATAAAGCTCCAAAGAGCAGCCGCCTGTGCTCTGGTATCATTGGCACCTCCCTCCATCCTACCAGTGGACAAGCACATCCGAGGGAAGTTGAAGTCTCCCAACACCACCATGGTTGGGGTAGGAGTACCCAGTTCCTACAACCTCCCAATAAGATGGCCAAGCACAGTATCGAAGTTGGTCGACTCACATGTAGGAGGTCTGTAAATCACAGCCAGGACCAGCCTCCTACTGTCGAACCACAACGCAAGGTGCTCCACCACTCCATTAGAACCGCCAGTGAGGACAACAGCTTCAGCGGCTATATCCTCCCTTACAAACACCGCAACTCCGCCCTTCTTTCGGCCTGGAAGTCGGTCCGATCTAAATAGCTGGAAACCCTCCATGTAGACCTCAGCGTCAAGCACGTCCACGTTCAGATGGGTTTCCACCAAAGCAATCAACACAGCACCCGCGAGAAGAGCTCTGTCCCTGAGCATTCCGACCTTGAACTTCTTCTGACGGGTGCTCAAGCCCTCCACATTGCACATCATTATAGTGCAATGAGTTTCCTTACTTACCAGACTCGCTTGCAGGTGCAGGTTCGGGCCTCTGTTACCAAAGGGCGATACTCGTCTCGCCCACTCAGTACTCTCTCCAAAAGCTCCTGGATTGCCTGCACCTGTCTCCGTAACTCTAAAAAAGGAGTCGCATTCTCCAAGTTTAGAAGATTAGTCCTGTCCGACCCAAGGCTCGGCACAGTCGCTGCAGGCGGAGGAACTCCAAAAGCCTCAACTCCGCGGCCGCTCACAGCCTCTCAAAAAGAGATTCTCGCCGGTGGAGGCGTGCCAACAGCATTCGGAGTCACCTCACTACCCATCGCGTTGGCAGCTTCTCTGACTTTTATTCCCGCCGGATGGAGGAACTTGCACTGTTTCCTGGGGCAACTCAGACCTTCCACCGCTTTCCAACACAATGGTGGATGGAAGTACTCACATTTCCGGCCTTTGCTGCATCCCTCCTTCAGTTTTCCCCCAAACTTCGCGAATTTATAGCACACCTTGGGGTGGGAGAACTCACAACCTTACACTCTCTCCTCAGGAAGTGCCTACACACTTTAGGTCCAGCTTTAGAGAGCCCAGTGGCCGACAAAGCCTTAGCTGGTTCAGGCACAAACACCGCCGCCGAAACCTCCCCCTCCGGCACCATCAACGAATCATCCGACACAGATCCAAATCTATGGCCCGGTGTCAGAGTAGCAGGAGGACACTCGACGACGACGGATGGGGCGGGAGTCCCAGATCCGGCATTCCCCGCTTTCAGCTGCCTCTCAATTCGGGAAGCCATGACGGCAAACTCCTCGCCGCACCTCTTCACGACACACGTCTCACACTTGAAGGTGTGGGAGGTCTCCAACCATACCAGGTGGTACACTGGCAGACCGGAACACCTCAAGTGGACAAAGACTCCGCAGTCTGCACATTTGAGGGCCGATCCCCCGAACTCATCCCCGCACAGTCCACAGCACGTCCCACTCGGGACAGAGTGATACATGGCACTCATTTATTTAAAACGCTTTTAAAAATCAGTAAAACAGTGAAAATACGTTAGAGACGTGCAGGCTCGCAAAAGAAAAATCCTGTAAAGCCTGGGTTGCTCTGCAAAACACTTTACCAGCCACGTCTCCCGCCAGTAAAACGTGGTAAAGGGAACAGTGAAAACCTATCACATATTTTTTCTACAATTGTTTTATTATTCTCATTATAAAAGTATTTTAAAAAATAATTTTTTTACACGTTTAATCTGTATCATTTCCTCTGAATCATTTTCCAATGTTCAGAATTGCGTGAGTAGTGGAGTTTTGAAAGTTAGAAACATGAGAATATAAAAATATAAAGAATGTTATTACCTAGAGTGATGTATGTTTAAATTTTCATCCATGATTTTGCGCTAACCCGTAAGAGAGGGTCAATCACGACCTAATTGACGACCTAACGCGGTATATAAGAAGAGAGTTATTTCGATTTCTGGAAGGAACCGCGACTATGTGTTGTATCGCCTTGGCCAGGGAAGAGACTTGAAGAAGAAGTGAATGAATAAGAACGAATAAAGAATCTCAGAATGGACCAGATGCGCTGGATGAGGCCAGACCATCATCTCCTTGCCGGTGCATTCTGAAGTCTGCGTAGCTTCGCTGTCCTTCGTGGTATATCAGTAACATTCAAGTCTGCGCTTCTGGTATGTGAAGACTCACACTCAGCCTCACAAACAGAGAACCTTCACCTCGTCCAAAATTAAGGATCATAACAGTGTCCGCAGCGGCAAACTGAACTCTCGGGTTGAGAGTTTTTCGCCTTGGAACACTTGAGCCTTCATTTGGAATGTTCGCTTTTGTTTAAGCACTGTGCTTGTTTCATTTAAAAACATCCGAAAACCTAGTTTTGTTCAAATCAGATCAATGTTTTTACTCTAGAATATCAATTGATCTTTGAAGCATTCAATCTGCTGCATGTAAACATACTTTAACACGTAAAAGAGATTTACTTAGCTATACTACAAATAATAACCGTGAAATTTCAAAGTAAAATCTCTGGTAACTTCGCTGTAACATAAAACCGTAAAAACGGTAAAACCTGAGAACACACAGTGGAAAATCGTAATCACAACTGTATTACTGGTGAAAAACTGTCAAATTTGTGAAACAAAATCGGGGAAAACCGTGATATTTCTTGTTTCACCGTGAAAAAAACGGAACGACCTGAGATCGTAAAACGGTGATGCACCGTGATTCGTACCACATAACCGTACCAAAAAACGGTCTAACAGGAGAAGTTAGGATGATATAAAATGAAAATATAGTATTCGTGATACAACGGTCAAACCTGAGACAGGATTACTTCATGCAAGTATACTGCCGAATTGGTTCATGCCATTTTTATGTTTTATGATCTTGACTTCTAAAAAAAAGAACTATCATGTTTACCGTGTATTACAATCAATTGCCAAGGATGCAGCCGTAAGTTTCATGGCGTTAATTCTTCTGGAACAGTTTGCATTGATCCTCAATTATATTCATTTACACGACGATATAAGTAAGTTTCAGCTTGTGGGTTGGTACATGTACATGTGGATTGGTGCATGAGTTTCATGTTGAACTCAGTACTGACTAAAATGTTTCGGTATGCTTTGTTGGAATCAGCTTGAACCAATCTCCCAAAAATATATTTTTAGATTTGTGATTCGACTGATTAATGACGGACTGTTTTTATAATTATAAATGGAAGACTAGAAACAATAATGAGCAATTGATAGTAAACAACCTATGATGAGAAATGTATTCATTTTGCTTCTTCAGTTCAAAGAAACTTAATATCAATTAATGAATGCAGAAGTGAAATATTTATACATATCATGACCGAGATAGAGTCAGAATTTGATTGTTGTCCCATCTTCAAAGGATGTTCTATTGCTATCAGATCCTCTCTTGAGCAGCCTGTCAATAATCTAGGTGAGTTGAAATTGGTCTATTCTACTTTTCTCATGATGCCAATGATGTTTTTGACTAAATCATTTTTTCAAATGAATCGAATGGATGGTAACTGTAAAAGTACTCAGTAAAAGTACTCGCACGTATAAGGTACTTCAGATAAATCCGTATACATCTGAGAACGTTGGTAATTCAGTTAAAAGCTGACCACTCTGAAGTGCTGAAGTTATGTTTATATATCTATGGAGTCTGTAATTAGCATTTAGAGCTCGTTATATAAATATTACGCAATGAAGGGGTCGAAACCTTTAGCTGCATGTTTTTAAACTTTGTTGACCGAACGCAAAAATGTCATCTCTAAATGTCTTATTCCCAAAATCACCAATGCTACAGCTGAAATGTGATACATGTCAATTTTTGCTCATCCCGTAGTGCGAAAATCCTTTCAGTGACCTAGAAAAACGTTTAACGACACTTGTAAGCGTTCTGATGAATCTGGTCAAAAATGCAAAGCCATCCACACTCAAGAAAAGACGAAAATCCCAAACTTCACAATCGAGCCGGCCTCGAAAGAGGCGTCAAGACAAATCCAACAGTGTCGACATCGGCTAAACAGAAACTCGTCAGCACCACGACAAATGATATAGCGATTAAAGACTGTGGCCTAACCTAATGTGCATTAGTTAGGAAGCATTTCCTAACTAATAAGATGGAAGAAGTTCGTTTGGAGAGGTACAAGCAAGGCTCAAACTGATTGAAAAACAACAGGTTACCTATTAAATTTTTTCGTGACGATAAAATTTTTACAGCTGATAAGGTTTATCACAGACGTAACGATCGCTGGATTCCCTCTTCGAACACTGTCTTTCAACCCTTGGTAACCATGAAGGAACCACTTAGCATCATGAGTCTCATGACCCTCTGCGTGGTTTTCAGGGAGGGGCACCCTCTTCACCCACTTTTCCGCCAACCGCGAAAAAGTGAACGCAAAATATAACGGTTACGCCTAGCACACATGATTATTCAAAGGGTGTAGACCCAGGATTCACATCAGAAGCCCTCGTTCCAACAGAATTGGACTCCCGCCCACACGGCGAGCAAAACCGTTAACTTGCTCAAGGGGTTTAGAGTTCGATTCTGGGGAAGACTGAGGACCTTCCGACTTGCCAGACCTGAATCCGTTGGATCAAGATTCCAACGGACGCAAAGCATGGTGCGAAACCCAAAACAGCGTTGCAGTCCTAATAAAAGATATGAAAAGAAGCCATGGAGTCATTAGAAAACCACAGAAGCCATCTTAGCTGTGTTCAGATTTCGGAAGCGTATAGATGCCGGCATACTAGCTGAAGGCGGTCGTATCGAATACAACTTTTCTTTCCTAAATATGCTAATTAAATTATCAAAATTACAAAATGTTACTTTTTCATTGAGTTATTGGGATTCAAGCATAAAAACTGAAATCGAACGGACTTATTTAAAAGGCCTTGTATGGCTTATTCATTATTTCTGTTTTTTTTTTAACTAAATTATCAATCTACTTTTCCTCGGCTATTTCCAAAGGTTCTCCAAAAAGTACGATTAACTCTCATGAAACAAACCAATGTTTATCATTATAGGCCAAATTTTCTCCGACCATTGTTGAGTAAACTATTCGAAAATATTTTCGACATGAAAGTATATTCTTGATTCCAAAAGTGTACCTAAAATTAACATCATCAGCCATCCTCAATAACAGTAAGTTCTTTAGTTCAACGCCGGCGAAAATCATTTTCGCTGCGTTTCTACACTTCCCCCAAAATGTTTAACAGAGTTGAATACAGCGTACTACTCTCGAAGCTCAAATGTTACGGTAGAAGGGATGTTATTTCTAAATGGTTTAAATCTAACAAGACAATACTTAACTAATTTAATATAACGATTACCCCAAATCGGAACTACCCAATGGCGAGCATTGGGTTCAATAAAAATCTAATTTGGGACTGAAATCTGTTGCTGATGGTAATGTTAAATGAACACCAATCGAATGACGACAGTATTCTCTTTCTTTACCCATCACGAGTGAATACTTTAATTCAATGGCGAATATAATAAATGGCCAACTAGAAAGTGTTTCCATACTGCTTAGAAGAATTGAATACCAATTTGAAATGGTCGATGAAACTGAATGTATCTTTCTCTAAAATGCGAAAAGCATTTCGTGCTCATCGAAATAGGTGATGGGCAGATTAAGATAGAAAATTCATCTAAATCCTCAGGAATTATCATTGATGGAATTGCCAACTGACTTGCATAAAGCATATATGGTTGTAATACCGATATTTCTGAAATCATTTAAATTTCCAATAGAGTAAAAATGCCTTAATAGAAGAAGCTTTGAGAAGGTGGTATAGAGCTTTAGTTCATTCACTTCTAATATACAGAAACGAAACGTGGCGTGGAACAAAGAAAATCGATTAAAGTGCTAAATTCTACACATATAAATACGTCTAAGGCTACAAGAAATTTGTCACACACTGCTCAACCGCATAATTCATCTAGCACGTTGACTGATAGTTCACCCAAAGCTGGTCACTGAGCGGATTTGTGTGATGCGCGTTCGTCATTGGTGCTCATCAAATGCTTTTTGATGTATTGCTCCAAAGCCTAATGATGGAAATTTTCAACGAATTTTTTGCTCTCATGCAAGTTATATGTTGAAACGAGTGCATTTGGGGTTGAATCTCAAATTTACGTTTAATTCATCTCAGTTAACGTATTGAAAACCTAAAATATGTATTCTGCTCGATATTTTTTAAATTTTCCAATTATTGTTCCATGTATGGAAGTTTGAAGGATAAGTGCGACGAGGATCTAAAGTTATTAATATTCTATCAAATGCTGTACTTGTGATCCTATAAGTTGAAATCGAAGTAAATTCACTCTCCTTCACTGAACCCATAACCCGATTTCAATACAGTTTCCACTTCATTAGTATTAATTAAGGAGATCGTCCCAGGCCTCTGCCGCTCAGGTGGTCATTTTTCATGTTTTTGTTAGAAAAGGACCCTTAGGGGGTGGACTATTCGGTCCTAAAATTTTATGGCGCTACGGACAATAGATCCCCCCTGGGGGGGGGGGGGGGTAAGGGGACCAAAATGTTTAATTTTTAGCCCATTTCAACCCCATATAAAAAGAGATCAAATGGGAAATGGAAAAAAAACATGTGAGCCCAACAAAACCACAGACAGTTTTAGAATCCTTGTAACATTTCTAACAAACTCCCACGTTTTTTTTTCAAATTCAAATTTTTCGAAAAAATATATAGCCCTAAACCCAAAAAATTATTGTTGTTTTTAGAAATTTTAAAAATTAAAAAAAAATAGAAAAAATTTGAATTTGAAAACAAAACGTGAGAGTTTGTTAGAAATGTTTCAAGGATTCTAAAACTGTCTTTGGTTTTGTTCTAGCATCAAAACTCAATGACGAGTCCCGTTTTGAAATATCCATAAAAATACAAAAACTAATTTTTCTTGAAAAAAAAACTCAGGCCTAAATCGAAAAAATGATACTAGTAAAAAAGGTTTAGTTTCACATAATACATATACTGGCCAATTTTCAAACGAATCGGACTGAAAAAGTTGAAAAAGTGGGACGATCTTCTTAAGGAATAGTACTCAATGCATTTTGAATATACTGGAAGAAAACGATTAGGAAATATTCAATATGAATCTTGGATGTTCTTATTTATTCAACTATTGATGAGGCCTAATTATAGAATGTGTCTAACTTCTATTAGAGATCGGCCTATTGGGTCATAAATGAAACTTACTCATAGTCAAGTCGTGAATGTGCAGTTAGTTATCACTTGCAATTTATAAAATGTGATAGGTTGACATCATTTTGCATTACCGTACGCTTAACAACGATTTGATCTGTCTATAATAGTATCTGTTCAAGTTGTATTCTGTGGTAGGCAAAACAAAATTGTAAGTGAAGAAAAAAAGGTTTCCAACAGATGCCCTTAGAGTCACTGAACTTATTCGATCCCACAAGTGTTGACATCGCAACAATCATGTCTATTGTAATAGTGCTTAGCATTCATTCAGCTGTTATATTACTCGAGCGATTCCTTCAAGTGTGCTAATTACTTGTCCCATTAATAGTGTTTTTCAACATTAAAGGCAAAGATAAATGAAATAGATTGATTTCTGGGAAATCTCACTTTAAGGATAAACCAGTCTCCTTTCGCACCGGCTGTAACCTCACCAAACCATCCAATTCATCTATAAGAGAGCACTGTTTGGAGAAAGACCATATTTTCAAAAATACAAATTTCAAAATTTTGGATTCAACATCAAATTTATCCGATCTCCGCATTTTAGAATCGATATACATTTTAAAAAACCGTCCGTCAATAAATGAGTGTGATACGGCAGTGAAACTTTCCATTGTTTGTTAAAAATTTTGTATAGTTTTTGTTTTATCATGTCTTTTAAATTTCATTATCTTACATTCGATTTATTCAGAGGATTTATAGTTACAATGTTTTAATACTTCGATTTATTGCATTTCAGAACACTGAAGATGGATTTTTTATAGTCCGAAACGTTTGTTTTTTATCATGATATTCTTAGCCACGTTGGTTTTCCTTTTTATCCTTAAAGGCAAAGACACCTGCAAAGATACAGAGGAAATCAATTGCTCTCTTTGAGCAGTGTGAGAGTTTCAATAGGTTATTATAGAAATTGCAAAACACGTACCAGGCCTAACACATAAATTACGTGACTCGTAGATGCATTGACAAAATTTTCATTTTCGCTATTTTTGCGCAAGTATCACTTATTTATACGGGTCAATTGTATGAAGTTGTCATACTGCAAACAACCTTTGATTGCAGCGAGCGCATTCATTATAAGAAACAGCATTTCAATTCACTTCTGTCATTGAGTTGGACCGCGTGAAAGTATCCTCTCAAAATTTTTGCGGTCTTTTGCCACTTCGTCGTTTTTGTTAGGGGTTTATAGAGATGTTACCTATTTTATTTGGTGAGTTATTCTCACATGCATTTTTATCACGTCGAGATCCTACCATAATTTACAGTTGGGTTTGTATTCGCTGTTATTTGACACGGTAATGAGAATCAGCTAACATTTCAAATTTAGCAAGAATTCTTCAAACAGTGTCGAAAGAATTTCGTGATGAGCTTAGCAACGCTATGGAAAAGTAAAGAACAGCATGCTCAGATCCATTATACGCTTTCGTTTCCTTCCGATTCGACTCGAAAAATCAATAGAAAATTACGAATATGAGGTTTACGACAATTTACAAACCAAGAAATTTACAAAAATTTAGATACTTATTATCACAAAATCCCATGACATTAACGGAAGGTTAAAACAGTTCATGGACAACAGTTGGGTATTAAGCCTTCCAGGGAACTACCACCTCTGGCTATTTACTAGCTAAACTTGTTTTCTAATTTGTATCAACTTTAAAGTACCAATAAAATGCCTCCATTGTTTCGTTCAAAAGAGAATGCGTACTCGGAAAATTTATTCCTCTAGTTATCGTAAACATTGTTCTTTACCGAACAATAATTTACCATACAGTTACCAATAACTACGTCATTAACTTGAGGATCAATACATGCACTTTTTTACCAAATTCAAGTACGGCCCAATTTGGTCGCATACAGGCATTTTTCGACATCTTTGGGATTGGAAGCCTTGGTTTACTTTTTCCAGGTCGCATTTAAAGGTTTTGCAATCCGTGTTTGAATTACTCGTCACTTCAAATCGTTATAGATCTAAAATCTTCTGTTGCCAATAAGGGTTCAAATAGCTTTGTTTTTGACACAATATTCATCACGATTTGAGGAATTATATGATTATGCACTTAAGCCTTTCAAACATGTTTTCACCGTTGTAAATTTCCAATGCATGTTTGGTAAATGGAAACGGTATTTCTTATTGATTGAGTAAACTCATTTATTAGAATACATTGAGTCGTTTCTTTAATAGCATCATCTGCATGCCAGAGCAAACCCCAGCAACAACAAAAATGGCCCAAACTTCCATGACAAGCTATTTGAGAATAAATCTAAAACCAAACTGATGTTAAGTAAAGTTTGAAATGCTCCAAAATTTCATCACTATTGTTGACTAGTACTATAACAAATCTCGAGTAATGAAAAACTTGAAACAGAAGGGATATATTGTGTTGCGTAATTAAGGGAAAATTAGGCGGTATTTCACGTATTTAGTGTATTTCACACAGATATAAATTTTGCGAGTATGAAGATACCACATTCTATTCAACTGAATCTAAAACAAAATAAAGCATTGAAATGTTAACTAACTCGGACTTCAGTTTTTCTTACTCCGTTCGTAAAAGCTTTCTCTTGACCAAAAACTACGAACGATTTCAGCGAATGTCGCCTCCGTTTTGACCCGCAGGTATACATCGACCCAACAAACAGCTCCATCGACCCCTAGGGGATGATATTGACCGCTTTGTAGACCCCTGGGGTGAAGCGAAGGCAGCATCAGGACGCCCTGCCCTCTCTGACTGAGGTCAACACAAGGATGGCACTGCCGTCTTTTGGGCAGGAATTGTTCGTTCGCCCTGACCTGGTAAAACATTTTAGGGCGCCGGAAAAAATGATGCTGGCTTTAGATTCTGCGGAGAATTACTGAACAACAGTCTGCAGACATGACATACGAGCGTGGCTTATGACCAAAAATATGCGTGTGAGTGCACTTATCAATTAGTACAAAAAAGTAGCAAAGTTTCGTAGAAGGGAATATTCGAAATACCGTGTAGGTACTTCATTTTTTTAACAAGGCTTCAACACTTGTGCTGAAATTGGTTAGAAGGTGTTTGAGAGCGAAATGGTAACGAGAAATTGCAAATTAGCATATGTACCATTGTATTATTGGCGCAAACTTGCAAAACTGTTTCTTGAAAAGCTTGAAGAAGAAAAAGCTTGAAAATTCGAAGAAAAATAATTTTTTTGGATGGAATGATGACAACGGAATAGAAAATGATGAACGGAAAGACGAAAAATAACTTTTAACTCAAGAAGTTTGCGGCACGTTTTGTATTTGTTGGGTGCATTTTGATATCCAGTAATGCAATAGATTCCATATCAATCGTTGTAAAAGGAGAAAGGAAAAATTTTACTGCCGAATAATTTTAGTATTGTAAAAATATTACTGAAAAAAAGTTACAATATAGTACGAAAGGGGATTGATCCTTGGAACTTCTATTTAAGCTTTTGTTGCGTTGGAAGCACAACGAGTTTTTTTTTTCGAAAATAACAGTCCTGCTTTCATTCTAAAAATGGAAACAGTTAACTTCTGGACATTAACTCTAGACCGTTATAGAAACGACTACATAGTAATAGGTGGAAAAAATGCACGATTCATTAATGGTCACCTAGCTGTCGGTAAACAACAGGGTGAGCCAGAGGTGATACGCTTATTGCGATGGCTGCAACTCTTCTTTTAGAGGGGCTAATATTTTTTGAATAGCTGGCGCACGCTACTTATTATATGCCATTTTAGACTTTCAATTTTAGCTGACACGTTTTAGTTGCTATGTAGCCTTGACGGTGAGGCGTCGGTTGTTTGTTTCCGGCAACTATCGTGATAACAGCGTTCAGCGATGGCTGCGGGACGAACATTTCAATGAGAGTTCAACGTCGGGGAACTGCACCGACAAGGAGCACGATTTTGAAATAGGTTTCACAGGCTTTTTAATTCTGCGTACTGTTCGAGGTGAATATCGATCTGAATTAACTTCTGATAACATTGAAAGACCTGGGCATGCTATGGAAAACACGCTTCATATGTAGAACTGTATAGACAGCATTCTCAAGCTCTAAAAATATGCCAAACTCAATTGCGCACACGATTTTTGTACTTAAACCTGCACTTTCATCCTTACAAAATAGAGGTTCAAGAGCTGCAACTCGACGATTTCGTTTGAGACGATTCAATTGCGCTGAAACGAAGGGGGACGTTTTCAATTCGACACTGTTCTGCTAATCAGTCACACACTTCGACCTGTGACGCATTGTGATAAAACAGGAAATCCGTTATTGGTCGACAGAAAATATGGGAAAATACACTACGGACCGTTCTCATTCAGTTAGGGTATGGTGTTGCTTCCCTTTCGGTGTCTTTGGTTCACATTTTACTCTCAAATAAGGGCACTCAGTTACTGTAAAGTTGCGTTTTCTCACAATACTGCGGGTGATTATGATTCCTGTATTACTACTAAATAGGTGGAAAGTTAGTTTGACTACTCTATGACTTCAATATAAGGGGGCTTGCATAACCTCCCGTGTAGTTATAGCTTTTCAAGAACCGTTTCCGTGGGCGCCTCATTCACTGCAAAGAGAGATTGAATGTTTCGTTAAATGACCGGACTTCCCTCCGTATGTTTGATTTCATTTATAGGGGTATCTCTACGCCCAATTTTTTAATAAAAAACGCATACTCTCGTTGGAGGAAAATAAAAACAATTTTATTTACTATGAATACTGATGCCTATACTGATTTTCAATGAATATTCGCACAAAAGTCGTTCGTTCGTAACACACCTTAAGAGGAATCATAATAACCAAATTAATTGTTGCGTAATATATTGAGATGGAAATATAAAAATGCGCACCTTTGGTTAGGTTATTCTCAGTTTGTGATGGCTCAGACTTACCGGAAAGTAAAAATCAAATGGGAAGTGAAATCAGTGAAAGAAAATAATTAAGAGTGTGAAACTAAAAAGTCTTTTGCTCGAAAGTTGCCAATTAACTTGAACGTACATACATGCCAAGCGGGTAATGAATGTGTACCTAGCAGGGAGAAAATGCTTTATTTTGCAATAAAAAATACTTTTCTAGCTAAATAATTCTGACCCAAAAGATTTCCGTTAGTCAAAAACGATTTTACGGCACGAATTCTAGTTTATTCCATCGATTTTACGGTACGAATAGTAAAATGGAATAAACTTGTACGCTGATGAGTTAATATTACACTGCTAGTAATTTCGATTTGCTTGTTGAAGCCGAGTCTTTGAAAAAATCCGTACAATGTCTTTTTTACGCTCAAGTCCTAATAACTCAAGAAGGAATTAACATATAACGTTGAAAATTTGGCAGTTTAATGAGTAAACCATGCGAACGAAATTTTATTTGATGTGACTGGCTTCAGCAATGATGCCTCGAGGCTGAAATTTGTCAACATGCATCTGAAAGCTGGATACGCTTAACACAAGTTCAGCTATTTCCTACGACTCCATGGTCTCTCAATGTCATTCCTAAAGGCATTAGCGCTGTTGTGGGGCTCCCACAAGATTCGGTGCTATTTTTGACTGAAATTTGTAATCCAACTGCTCCAGTTCAGTCGAGTTCGAAGGTCAAATGCCTTTCTCCCACAATCGAACACTGGTCTTCTTGAGCAAGTAAGCGGTTTTGTCCCGGCGCATTTCCCTCTCATGGTTTCTCATTCGCTTAAATTTCTGAAGTTTTTACCGATATTCTCACTTAAGCTTTACGATAACAATGTAAAAAAATTTAGTTTGAAAGTATCAAGTTACCAGTTGGAACAAAAATTACTGCAGAGTAAGGGCAAATCAAATGTGCACGTTTCAAAAGGCTATTAGGGGCAAATCAACCGCTTGCGGTGTGAAAGGCAATTAGGACAAGTAAAACAATAAGTAAAAAATTATTTTTTGTTTCATTCAAATCAGTAGTTTATGTGCTCTCTTTTTTAAGATGGCATCAGGAAGTTTGTGGTGACCACACACCTCTTACTGAAAAATCTGTACTCACGCTTCGAATGACGAGAAAAACATTTATGAACATAGAGTGAAATGAAATGATTGCAAATTTAGAAGGCAAATGTAATTGAAGAACTATGTTCGCAAACTTTCAAATTGTCAACCATATTTGTACAGACAACGCACACCCGGGGATTCGCGAACGTCACGAAACAGGTCTTTAAAAATTTTGTGACATTGTTTTGCAATTTCCCATTTCAATACATCAATGGTTCTTGGTTTGGCGTGATAAATTTTGTCTATGAGATATCCTCGCACGAAGTCTATGGGCGTGAGGTCTGGGGAACGAGTTGGGTATTTATTTGAACCCCTTCCTCCAATCCACGTGTCTGGAAAAGCTGCATTGAGGTGAGCTCGTACATCCCGATGGTAGTGGGGAGGTGCTTCATCTTGCTGAAAGTAAATCTTGTCATCATCACCAAACATCTCTGAAATTTGTGGACCGACAAACTCCTGAAGCAAGTTGAGGTAGCTCTCACCAGTGACAGTTCTGTTGAAAAAAGTGGTCATATGGTGTCCAGTGCGGATATCCCACACCACACTGTTCCTCCTGATAAGTTTACATGGTGGTCAAGTGTGGCATGAGGATTTAGAGGCCCCAGTGCGGGCAATTATGGTGATTAATAAAGCCATTTAATTCAAAGGATGCCTCATCGCTCCAAACAATCTTGTGTAGAATCCCTGTCTCTTCTGCACATTTTACCAGGTACCATTCACAGAATTGAACTCCTCTACGGTAGGGATCGTTTTCGTTGAGAGCATGGATTAGTGTTGTAATGTAACATTTCAAACGCAGACGCTTCACTATGCGATAAACGCTATCTTTTGAGATGTTGGTATCCCAAGCAGTTCATCGAAGATATTTCAGTGGTGATCGAAAGTGTTTCCTGCTCCTGCTCTTTTTTTTCAGGGCTCGTGGATGTTCGTGATCGTCCAGATAGTTTCCTTTTGACGTTCTGGACGGTTCCATCTGCTTGAAATTTGTTTGATGCGAGCAGTGGTTTGGCTTGTTGGTAGCGGTTTCGTGAATTCAGTTCTAAATCGTCTTTGCACTTCGAATGCGTTTTCGATCTTTCAATAACATCTCAGGACACGCATCCTCTCCTCCAAACTAAGTTGATTTCATAATAGGCTTTGATGACTTAAATACATCTGCAATAATTCAAAAAAGGCAGCATTTTAGCGACAGGTAATATGTGAGTACATTTTTTTCGAGTCGCCCGTATTTAAGTCTTTTTAATGTCTCTATTTTATCGTTCCCTTGAGTAAGTGTCAGTAAATATTTAAATGCAATTTTGGATCCATAGAAAATCCATTGTTTTGTGCATGTTTTATTTGAAGTCATTTTGGCGAAGAGTAATTTAATGCAGTAGCAAAAGGAATCCATGTATTTGCTCCAGTGATGAGAAGCTCCTGTTCTCGATTTCGACTGACATAACTACACAAAATTGACGCAATTTACATTTGAACTCAATTACTTTTTTTAGGTTTTTCTGTTCTAATCCATCAACGAGTTAGCTGCCACCATTCGTAATGAACTGCGGGATATAAGAGTCATCAGTTTGAGCAGGTATGCCCATGCTGATATTTCAATCCATATTTCCGTAACGATTCTTTATGTGATCATTTAGTCAGATAGAGAATATCAATTGTTTCGGAAGTACAGCTCCGATTTTCTCGTAACAGACAGCTGATTGAGTCTTTCAGGAACAAATCCAAAGATTTTCCTGAAAAGAAAGGAACCGCTTACTGACGCCACCTCATGATTGCATGAAGAAACACCTTCCTATCTCTGACTATATTCGGAGCCCTTAACTTGAATTAGTAAATCGCTGAACGCAGAAGATCTAAAGCGTTGTGAGAGATATATCTTTTAATATTTCTTCTTTACAGGTAGTTATTTCAGCTGGACGGCATTGCAAATGGCGGTATAGAAATGTTTTCGTGACTTAAGAATTAATAGCTTGTTTATCGCTTGTTCTGTAGTTGCAACGCATCCGTTAATAATTGCTCAGTGATGAACGTAAATGTAGAATATCATAAGCCATGATTTAAAATCTATTCCGTTCATTGTTGATGAGGCCATAAAGACTAGAATTTATTTAGCAGAAACGAGCCTGAAATATTGATACGTTGTGGCAACAAATAATTTTTTTTTAAACTTTCTTTGAAGTTAACTGTATGATTCCAAATTCCAGCTGAATCGAAGCGCCGTGTGTGAGCACTAGGACAAACGTGTCCAATCGGTGTTGCAAGAAACATTGGTTTACTACTTTGAATCGCACATATTTGAGAAAGAACTTAGATAGTTTCATGTAATCGATCAATTTTTCGGTAATTTGTCAAACAATTAGAATGTAAATCTAAAACTTTTCAAGAACCTCAAATATTTGGTTAAGTCTTCCGTTCATCGTAATTTTTCACACAGATTTGAAACAGCTATTATAGTTGATATACAAAGAACATATTTTCCATCCGTTTGTGGAATAGTATTAGCCTTCTTGATGTTTTCTCCTTGTGTTTCATAAAAAATGAACATCATGATTAGTTGTCAGTGAATGCGAATTTGATTTTTCAATTCTTGGTTTTAATATTACTTTTAAAATGGGCTCGACTTTCATAATGACCTGTTACGTGTTCTGACTTTCGACTTCATAACTGAACCTTTGTTCATTCTCCGTTAGTAAATACAGCAGCATTTTGCAACTTGGTATTCATACAAATTTTACGGCAGTTGAAATTTTTGGCATGAACTTTGGTTTAAAAAAATATTAATTACCTTTGTTCCTCTTACTAAATGTTTTATTAATTTACCGACGTCTTTTCTCTGTTGTCAATATTGAACTTGGAATGATTATTTGCTCTGAGATTTCAGTTCATAAAAACATTTTTAAAGGAATTCAAAGAGTAAAAAACGAGCAGGTTCTCTATCTATATTAATTTCAATGTAACTGCCTAGTACACAAAAAATTACCCGCCAGAGATACCAAGTAGATATTTTTCGGTAAAACTGCTAGGCAAGGCCCAGGCAAAGAACGAGGTTAATTTGATTTTCATAACTTTTGAGTAGTAATATTTAACAAATACGGAGCACGACACGATCACTGACGCTCGTGAGAATCACTTCATTTTGTGAGTGATATGGATTGGAAGATTTAAATCCATCCTGATTGTATAATTTATGTCTTCTTGTTCTCACAACATTGTCCATTTTGTGCTTTCCTTACAGGAAATTTTCTGCTCTCGGAAGATGATATGCGAATTCATGAAACAACCAATTTTTTATCTGATTTTCTTCTAATTTTTTAAATTTTTTAATAATGAATGTTTTTCAAGGCCTACAAGATTTTCTCCTTCATTTAGAAGTTCAAGAAGTTTCCTACCAATATTTTTCAATTAAAAATGGACATACGTTAAAATCATCTCTCTTCCTAGGGTCACGTGCCATGCATAGCGTCCAGAAGATCGCAGTCAGAAGGTACCTTGAGCCATTCAGCTGTAGAAAAGGCAAGTTCCTCTCGATCTACAAATTCGGCAAGGCGTCTGTCTATTAGACGTCCAGCGGCTAACTCGTGCAAGAAACCAGCAGCAGCGGAAAAAATTCCCAGTCTCTCCTCTCGACTCAGTTGAATAGAGGTCTAAACGCAGTGTGGTAAAGACTGAAATAAATAATAGGCCCTATTTTGAAACACCCAGGTGTATCTGATGTTGCCACAAAACCGATATACTTAAGATTATGATGCATACCAATGTCTTCAGCCCCGATTTAGAGACGCTCCTGTGTCTCACTAAAAGTGCTTCAGTGTCTCATTGATGAGACGCTTGGGCTTACGTTTGATGTATTTACAACTAATGTCGCAAAGGAAATTCTACGGATATTAAGCGTAAATAGTGCACTGCCTAGCAAGGATGACGCTCTCATAGCCTGCAGTGGGACAGGAATTTAGAAACGTTAACGAATGCTCTGGAAAACAGCAGTAGATGCTGCTGGAGAGAAGCGCTAGGAGCTACAGCTATCTCCGGCAGAACAACCTTATTTTTCTACCTGCACCGCTTCTTCACATTCTGCTAAGTGCAGTAACGATAATCTACTTACTTTCACGTAAAGGTGCTATTACACGGAGCAACCAATTGCTCCTAGAAGCAATTACGGTTGCAGTTGCTGGGCGATTTCTGGTTGCCGCGCATGTTAAGAAACCTCGAGCAGCTCAAAACGACGAGCCAGTGCTCGACTGACCGTAGTAGAGTGAGAGTGTTTGTGACACCACCTCCCTCTAAGCCAACATGGACTCAATCCGCCATACAATTGATGATAAAAGGATTTCATTAATGTCTTATACTATGGAATGTAATTAAATGCTACAGAAATAATATGTTATTTTAGTCATATATTTAGTCGCTCTCTGGTAGTTGCTGTTCACAATAGGTGGAATATTTTCATTTACAATACATACGTGATAAGTTTCAATTTCATATGCTGTCACATTTCCAAAACAATTGAATGTTTGTAAGGCAGTATTTTATGATAATATACAGTGGTCAGAGATTTAAAAAGTATAAACGATTGGTATATACCTTTTCTAAACCATAAGGTGTGTGAAGACATATAAAACAACATTATGTTTACCTAGATGTGCAGTTGTTCGGTTTACTTTTGCCTGTTTCTGAGCAAAATTGAGTACCATAATAAGCGCTCAATGATCTTACAAATTTTGCATCCTGATTTCAAACCTTCGGTAAAAAAATTGTACCGCGAGACGCGAAACTTTGCGAAAGATCAAAAATAGCTTAGCTAAATCTGATGTAGCTATCGAAGCCATCCCAAAAAATGGTATAACATCAAAACCTGCCATAAGCGGGACAGGAAAAAAGACGATTGACTCCATGAAGTCAGGTAACTAAAAGTGTATTCCTTTTAATTTTCTATCGTAAGTAGAGGGTAGAAAAGAGGCAATGCTTGATTTAGCTTTCAATTATTAAACCATTTATTATGTTGTTTAGACTTGAACCTAACTATATCGGTACAAAAAATGAATGAACCTAATTAAATAATTTGCTCTTTCCTTTGTATAGTTCTATGCGATATAAAAATACAAATAATTTTGATAGTATGTGAATATAACCTGTTAAAAATTAGTTGAAAATTTATTACAATATTATGATGTTTTTATAATGCATTCGATATTAAATCTTACAAATTCAAGATTATTTTCATAGAAGTTAATCATACTTTAAGAGAATTGTATTGAATATATTAGTTGTTTGACCTCTTCAACCTCATCCATTTTTTGATAAGTAGTGAATAAAGACAATTAGTCATACAAGGGCATTCATAGGCATGAAACACGAACTGAGTTTCGCATATGTTCTTTAATGCTCTTAATATAATTATGAAATAATAAACGTCACAACGTCACGTCGTAAAACCTTTTTTAGCAACGGGCAACGCCACACTGGTCGCCTCGTCTGATAGCGCACCCAAAAGTTCTGTCAATTAAGTGACCGTAGTCGAGGCAATGTGTTGCTCGTATTAAAGGGCGCTAAGATTTCTTTTTCACACTATTTACTAGCAGTGTTTTTCTTTGCAAAAAATATAACGTGCACATGTTACATTTACTGAACACTTAAATGAATAAAGTCAGATTTGAGGACCAACTAAGCCAATACATAATAATGGAAAATAAAACAGGCAGCACTTTGAAGCACTTAGTGCTCATCGAAAGGTCGCACTTCCGTTGAGACATCTATTCTCTTTTTGAGATGTTTTGTCTACTTATGAGACACCGGAACAACTATGAGACAGTCAGAGAGGCAAAATAATTTTTCAGTGTACGAGCTGCAAATAAATAGATCCGTCTGTTGCAACAGCAGTTTTAAAAGACGAAAGAAAAATTACGTAAGTAAAAGCAAAATGAACTGATTTTATTGAATTAAGCATAATATCGCATATAGATTTTACCTCTTCAAACTTATTAATGAACCCATACTCCAACCCTAATTTACATCGCGTAAAGCCATCACCAATTCAGTATAAGACATTTTTCAAAAAATAATTACGAAATGATACCTCCAGTGCACTGTAACTTCAGTATGGAAAGAAGTCTTCAATTATTCCATGAAATGAGTAGAGGAAGAAAATCTCAGACTGAAACAATGCCAACTAAACCTAGGAATAAAGTTTAGATTTAATAGTAGATAATAAGTTAATTAGATTCATGTTAATTTGGCATTAACAAAACCCGCACGACGAAATAACAAATCATTTAAGTTAAAACAGATGTTTGCGTCGTTAATGGCTAGTAAATTAAGAAAATAGTAAAATTTGTTGCCATTACTCTATGAACATTAGAAAGCTTTAAAGGAACATCTCAGGGGTTTGCGGCCCAATTGGCCATTTTTTTGATGAAAAATGATCCTTAGGTGGTGGGCTATTGTGCCACAAAATTTTATGGGGCTACGGAAGCTAGAACCAAAGAGGGGTGTAAGGCAGGGTTGCGGAGTCGGAGTCGGAGTCGGGAGTCGGAGTCGCCGGAGTCGGATGTTTTAGGGTGGAGTCGGAGTCGGAGTCGGAGTCGCTTCTCTGAAGTGTGGTGGAGTCGGAGTCGGAGTCGGAGTCACTTCTCCGAATGTGGTGGAGTCGGAGTCGGAGTCGGAGTCGTTCATTCGGATGTGGGGGAGTCGTGGTTGGAGTCGCTATTTTTTGGGGCTTTCGATTCTTATTTTTGCTAAAAATTAATTACAATTGTTTAAAACCGAAAGTAAACAAAATAGAGTTAGAATACTCTGCTGAAAATCTAAAAAATACGCAATGTTTTTGTTGATTATTTTGTTATAAGTTTGGAACAGCGTATTTACACCTATCACCTAATACCGTCATGTGATCGAGTCATTGTGGGTTTGCATATCTATATATGTATATATGATACATACGAGAAAGAAATATTATTGTATTGAAATAATAATGCATATTTTGCAGTTAAAAAGCAAGAATTAGTAATTGAAAGCATTGCAAATTCGTTCTGTATAATTCTGTTTTGCTCATTTTCCCTTCAAATAATACATAGAAAGTAGAAAATAGTGGCAAATGTGGGGCAAGTTACTTAATTGTAGAACATTTCAGCAGATGCAATATATTCTACTCACTTAAGGAGTGGTAACACTGTACGCTCTTATTGATGCATTGATTGATAATGACTAGTCTTTGCATAAACTTAAAGTTATGTTGTGATCATAAATATTTCTAGTCTTTAAGAATTTAAAGACGAAGAATACAGCACTAATAGGTATCATTTTTAATAGAATTTAGCGAAACTAAATTATAAAAAATCTTTAATTAGTCAATTTTAAACGTTTCGGAGACCAGCTCCATCTTCAGTAAGTCTGAAAACATAAAAAACCAAATTGGTTAGTTCATGACAACAGTAAGAAAAAGTGACAAAGTGATCAGTACGAGAAAAAAAAATTATACAAAAATTTCTAAAGGATATGAACTATTGGCACTATTTAAAGGTGGCTTCTCTTTTGCAATGTGAAGGGATTCTAAGTGAAGGGTCTCCCGGTACGAAAGCTTTCGTACCGGGAGACCTTTAGCTCAACCTCCTCATTCATCAATCCGCCTTCATACCGAACAGTGTAGCAGCCGTATTTCCGAGGACAATTTTTCTATTTTATGTTCTGCTCCTAACGGGTTAGATTTGCGCATTTTAGAATCCCTTCACATTGCAAAAGAGAAGCCACCTTTAAATAGTGCCAATAGTTCATATCCTTTAGAAATTTTTGTATAATTTTTTTTTCTCGTACTGATCACTTTGTCACTTTTTCTTACTGTTGTCATGAACTAACCAATTTGTTTTTTTATGTTTTCAGACTTACTGAAGATGGAGCTGGTCTCCGAAACGTTTAAAATTGACTAATTAAAGATTTTTTATAATTTAGTTTCGCTAAATTCTATTAAAAATGATACCTATCCCTGCTGTATTCTTCGTCTTTAAATTCTTAATGATAGTCCGACAAAGGATTGTTAATTTTACGAATTTCTAGTCTTTAGGTTATGATTCATTGGCAATGAGTAGTCTTTGCCAAAACCTGAAGCTATGGTTTGGTACATAAAGACTTCTAATTTTCAGGTTATGTTATCAAAATTGATATGGCTTCCTTGGCTTTAGGTCAAGTTAACATGTATTAATAATAAAAATTTCTGCTCATTCCTAAAGTTATTCCTTGTATGTTGTTTGATTCTTTCAGAGTCTTATTGTATTTCATTGTATCATTATCATGTTTAATATTTATCTTCGTATCACTCTCCAGTTTCTAAGTAAGCATACGCTGAAATGGAGAATTTTATAAATATGTTTATACAATTTTAAAAACTGAAATAGAATCCGTTTTGTAGCATTACATAACTAATTATTTCTTCTTAAGGGAGATTTGAAAATGTTGTATGGTAATCAATATCGGCTTCGAGACACTTGAAAAAATTAAAATACAATATAAACGAGCTGCAATGAAAATAATTACACGCACTGGCAAAAACTTCACTTATGGTCACACACATATTCTAACTGAAAGCAATGCACTATCTCAGCTGCAATGGTTGTTGAATTTATGCGATAGTACAAATTTTCTTGCTGGAAACGTTTCAAAATTGCTCAAAAAACATGAAATGAGAAGAACATGGGCGTTTATTAAAGTAAGAAAGTGACAAATACAAAGTAAAAAGTTAGACAAGAATAAGAGATAGTATCATATTACACGCAAAGAAGCTAAAAGTGACATTTATTCGTAAGCAAAACGTTCCGAAAACGTCAGGCCCATGCGACGAAAGCAGAACAACTTTTGCCTATTATAGCCGAAATGTAACATAGTGTTGAGCAATAATATGACACCTTTTCTGCATTGTTACCCTGCATTGAGTAGATACAGAGAAGAAAAGGCAGTTTGCCAATCTGGCCTACCTTATCTACATGTAAATCATAATTTTGGGGATTTGAAGCATAGTCAGTGAATTAACTTTGATAATTTAACTGACTTAGTGCATACTTAGTAATAAAAAACTGTTGATACATATCTATGATTCTCAGTGTAGGCAGGGCCTACTTTACCTACTCAGAAAACATTTTTCAGTAATATACAGGGTGCTTCAGAATAAGAGGCAAAAAATTGCACACCAAGTAGAAGATGTCCAAATAAAACCTTTTTCTTCTATGAAATTTTCCGAAGAAAGAGACATTGAGATATTAGCCGTTTATTGTTTTAAAGGATGAAATTTAATGACTAAAATACTCGCAATACTTATTTGAACTTACGTTGATCGGGCGAAATGTTCTAGTTGCATGACCTCCTAGATCTCCTGACACTCGATTTCATTTTTGGGGACACGTGAAGAGCCTTGTTTATGCTACACCCATTAAGTCTGAGGAAGATCTTGTGGCCAGAATTGCAGTGGCTGCAGGTGAGATACCTTAATGCCAGCCGTGTTTCCTAACATCCGGCAGCCGTTAAGGCTAACATTCGAAAAGTGCATTGATGTAGGTGGAACACATTTTGAACAATTTTTGTGAAGTAAATTCAAAATAAATATTGCAAGTAATTGTGCCGTTAAATTTCATCCTTTAAAACAATAAACAGCTAATACCTCACAACCCAGATTTTTTGGGGAAAATTTCATGGAACAAAAAGTGTTTATTTGGCCATTTTCTACTTGATATGCAATTTTGTACCTCGTGTAACACTCGGTATACATAATTGCGCACACGACCCGTCATAAATGACGGGATTCAATATTGTCTTTATACAAATCTTCCATATGGGGCTGACAAAGAAATATATCCATCCTAATAGTACCCTCGAATGAAATATTCTAGTACTTGTGCACTGGTGAAACTCGTATCACAGTTACAGTCATTGGGCATCTTTAAGAGCGTGAAAGGGAGACAGACCAACCAACAAAGACGGACAGCCAATTTTATTCGTTCAAAGAAATTTCTTGTTGAATATCTTCCGTATTTCTGATGGCAGCTTTGTGGAAGAAAAAGTTTTCTTCAGTTGGCCTCTCTTAGTTCACAGACAAAAATTTGAAACTGTTGAAATTAGTTCTTTCTGTTCTTCGTTTTTTTTGTTTTGCAGCTGCATCTTTTCTCTTCGTTTTTTTTGTGTTTAAATTTAACTTTCAATAATTAAGCATGTTTGAGCTTCTAGCAGAACTGCATTAACCTTAAATCGCTTTAATTAACAATACTCGTGACGCTTTGGCGTTCACTCATTAAATCATCTTTGAGCTTGCTCTGCTTGGGAAGCATGTCGCCCTTTCAATAAAAGTAGGGCCGGATATATCTAACTTATTTCTATTGCGTAAAAAGCAGTCTTTTTCTGCAACTTGAACTCCTCGACCTGGCTATTGCAGCCTCTTGAATAGGCACTTGTTATTCAGGGTAATTAATTGTCCATTAATTGGTAAAATCTTAGTGCTATATGCAATCTTGCAATAAGATCCGATATTCAGCTATTCGGCAACCAGACATCTTAAAACTCTGTCTATCTACTCGGAACGCCTCTAAAATTTCCTACCGGAGTACCGTGCTGATGACCGGCAGCGTCCATTGGTTGTCTTCTATTTTTCGGGAGTTTCGTTATTAAAAACTAACCTTGCGTTAAAGAAGATTTTTAGTCTCCATTTTAAAGGAATTTAATAATAAACTACTACAGAGTACGCTGCTGTGCGTACTGTTGGAATCCTCAAGATACGCCTAACTTGGGGACTGTTTATTTTTTTTGCGCATCTCGGAAAACGACTTACTGTTGTTCCCTTGAAGTTCTTCTGTATTTGAAATCAATGTTCGAACAATTGCCCTTACGCTTTAAATCCTAAAATTCCATTGTAATAACATAGGAGAGATTACGCTCACGAAAAACATAAACCTATTTATTTATTTGTTTAAAGGAGACACTTGCCCTTTTATTTTATAAGAACAATCAACACTATACCTGGTGCCCCACAAAAATGTCCCAGACTTTTTAATTAATTATATCCCGCTTTAAATTAACATATCTTAATTGTCTTTTATTAACAATGTAGTAAATTTTGTTTCCTTTTCAAATAATTTAAGTTTTTGAAAATCAGTTGAATAAACACTTTACGATTGTCGATTTACTGAAAGGGGAAGAAAAACTAATTGTTCAAATGGAAAGTTTTAAAAACAACACTGGTATTCGTCTTCATTTTTCAATACCTACTGATAAGAATAATTTCATAATGATGTATCCTACATGCCACCAAGTATTTAAACCCTCTGAGAGGTTTCAAGTGTTTTCAAAAATAGTGTTTCAGGAACTGAAAGAAAACGGTGAAATAATGGGTAAAACTCTTCGTTCAATGGTGGCTAGAAGTAATACTTGCCTTGAGAGGAATAGAGGGTATGTCGAAGGATACTAAATTAATCTATTTCATCGTTATTTAAGGTTACTCTTATTTGTTACCCTTTTAAATTTTTGTTTGTTCGGTTTTCTGACAAGTACAAAATAAGGAAGAATATCAATATTGTTTCAAAATACTTTCCTTTGAACAATTAGTTATTCTACCCCTTTCAGTATATCAATTTTTGTAAAGTGGGTATTCAACCGATTTTCAAAAACTTTAATTATACGAAAAGGAAACAAAATTAACTATGTCGCGAAAAAAGACAATTCAAATATGTTAATTTAAAGTGGAGATATAATTAAAAAAATCGGGGAATTTTTTGTGAGACACCCGGTATAATAAAAAGCCAGGTGTCCGTAAATTTATAAATGAGTATATGTTCTCGTACGTAATTTCCCCTATGTTATTACAATAGAAATCTGCTTGCTTAGAAAGTATCATAAATGCCATTAAAATATTATGAAAAACCTGGCATCTGCTCACTTATGTTTATAAGTAAAAAACATTGCGTGAAAATCGAATCTACTGTCAAGAAAATGCGACTTATCGCAGTAAAAAGGTATGGCAAAACTTTCAAAAACTTCTTGGCGAACAATAATTTAAAGTATAGTACACGGTTGTTGCTTGGTTGGTGTGTGCGTTTGTAAAGTTCTTAAAGATGCTTAATCACCGTAACTCTGATACGAGTTTTACAAGTGCACAAGTACGAGAATTCTGTATTTTAATACTGCGTACTATTGGGATGGATATATTTGTTTGCCATCTTTATCTTGAGATTTTTTTAAAACGAAACCATTGAATCCCGTCATTTTTGACCAATTATGTACACTAGTAACTTGATTATTAACATTCTGTAGTCAATTTATAAGTTGTTCGCTAATAAAGAATATAATGAACATATGCACTGGTTTCAACACCTGCAACCGTTTACTAGTATGAATGACCGTCGTGTGTTTATTTCTACGTTTCGTGTCACGCTTTAAGAATAATTGATAGGAAGAAATTAGCACTGGCGGTCTTGGTTTCAGTTCACGGTCAATTAATACACTCATTTTTGCTGTACCAGTGCTCTTCAAAACAATTAAAGAGATCCATAGCCTTATGTACTCGAGTTCGAATCGTGAATACCGAGTTCGGCGGGATATTGTGTATCACAATGTACCGTATTGCCTGTTACAATATGCTGTATTGTATATTACAATATACTGTATTACAATGTACTGTATTACAATGTACTGTATTGCATGTTACAATATACATACATAAGCTCGCAGTTGCTTTCAGTAATGCTGAACTTCTGTATCTAGGATACGATACGAATGGCTATAACTCAAGGAGCTTTAATGGAATCCATTAAAGCTCCTTGCTATAACTGCTTCTCTTGCGGCTCAAAAATACTGTGTTCGGAGTGTTTACTACTCTAATAAGGAAATTAGGTTACGTTTTGAATAAGCTAAAAGCATGGAAACTGTACTCAAACAAAAATTTGTTGAAGAATGGTATTGAATCCCGTCATTTTTGACGGTCCGTGTACACTAGTTAAGAAATAAAATATTCATCTTATAAATAATGAATAGGTAGAGTTGGAGTCACAAAATTGTGAATAGGCGGAGTCGGTGTTGGAGTCACCAAATTCTGGAAAAGTGGAGTCGGAGTCGGAGTCGGAGTCGCCAAATTCTGAAAAGGTGGAGTCGGAGTCGGAGTCGGAGTCGCCAAATTTTGGAAAGGTGGAGTCGGAGTCGGAGTCGGAGTCGCCAAATTTTGAAAAGGTGGAGTCGGAGTCGGAGTTGGAGTCGCAAATTTATTCCTCCGACTCCGCAACCCTGGTGTAAGGGGACCAAAAATTATGAACTTTTGGCCCTTTATAAAAAAGGAAAATGAAAAATCAGGCTTATTTAGTTTTAGTAATGTTTCAAGGATTATAAGACTGTCTTTGGATTGTTGTAACATGAAAACTCATTGACTTATATTCATTTGAAATATCAGATCAAATAACAGGCAAACAAATGTTTTCCATTTTTTCAAAAAGGCCAAAATCGAAAAAAATGAATGTTTTTATTTTTTTTATTTTCAAAAACAACAAATAATGGCTTACCTTAGAAGAATCAGACCACAAGTAAAAGTTTACCATTCATCAAGAAATGAAAAATCATTTGATTTTATACAGTGTATTCATTTTCAACGGGTGCAAACTTTTACAGGTGATAGGAATTGTAGAATAAAACGAGCCATGGGCAAAATGTAAGTTTAATTTTTGTGACACCAATTAAAACAAATCTAATTTCAATAGTAAAATTTAAACGCACTATGGAAAGAGTTAACGCTTGTGCTGGGCTTGACTACCAACAAGCCTAACCATGACACATTTGCTGTTCTTGATTACCGCTCTTCTTCTTGAGTCACCTGCAGATTAAGAACGCAAACGAGCTCTACCCAAAATTATCAGGTTCCGGAGGGCAGATCAGAGCGAGGGAGAGTGGCGCTTCAACACTTGAGAGCTGGAAGCACTTCAGCGCTTCAGGCTTCAGCACTCGGTCACCAGGAAAGGAAGCTCCAATAGCTCTCCTTGGTTTCGGGACATCATCGTCGTTCATCTGGGACCTAGATGTAAGACATTTTAATTCAAGATTCTATTTTTGTTTATTATTCTATGAAGAAAAATTGGATGTCAACTATCGTGAAAATACGAACTTCTTCATAATCATGTAAGCTCTTCGTGAAGCTCCAAACTGAAGATTGGAGCCGGGGCAGCTCTGCGCTCTCGTGGCCCGGCGCGGCATGGGGAAGTTCCGGCAGCGACTTCGCGCCATTCTGTCTTCGCCTCACGCAGTGGAGGCGTCGCAGCGGCTCAGCGGCACTCCTCGGCCGGCGCACGTCTCTTGAGCCCTACTGCACGGAGGAACGGCCTTCTAAGCACGTCCTTTATGGTGAGTTGGTAAGCAATTCCAGTGCGGTGTTCTCTTTCCATCTCAGTGCGTCGATTATTTTAATAATTGCCAGTGCGAACGGATATTATGAATTAAATTTTGTCTGAGCCGTACATAACTTTAAACTTTAAACTTTAGGCTCAAATAAGCTTAAACTCTTTTGTAACCTAGCAACCAGTCTAGCTGGTTAGCTAAATGCCATTGTTTGGGCTAATATTGTTCAGCTGCTGCAGGCTCGTAAAATAGAGTAATCTTAACTCTTTCCTAAAGTTTTGTGAGCCGCGTCAGCATGACCATTTAGTTTCCCTGCAAGGTATAAAAATCAAATATTAAAATTATATTTTCTCTTAAAGGTACGAGTACTGGCTCAGACTTCTTGAAGCGAGCTGGAGGGGTGCGGAGGGTAACCGCGCTGGCCCGTTGCTAAAACTCCGGGCTCCCACCGCTACGTCATCGGGGCGAACCGTGCCGGCCAAGCCATACATTTAATGTTCTATTCATTTTTTTACTGTTCTTGACTATGCTCAGTAAAATCATGGCTGCCGCAGATAGTTTTACTCCTTTGGTGACCCTTCTCCAGATTTCATTTTCAAGAGGAATACTCAAAATAAACCTTTTTCATGAAACCAAAAATTGCAAAATGTTTTAGTTTTAGAGATATTGAGCTTTAAAGTTTGGAATGTCATATACATATATGGAAGTAATTTACGTTTCTAACAAATGAGAATGGAAAATGAAACAAATATTGCGTGAAGAGGTGTGCTTCTAATCAATATTTACAATAATTGTTGAAAATGTCTGCCTCCTGCTTCAATGCAGACCTGACACCTCCATTGAAAAGACTGCTGCACACAATATCGCCTGCTGCAGCCACTACTCTTGCAATAAGAACCATCTCTGACTCAACTGGTGTTTCGAGGATAAATTTCTTAATGTGGCTCCCTCCACAGAAAAAACCTAAATGCGTTAAAGTCAGGAGATTTTGCAGGAAATGCTAAAGACCCATTGCATCCTATCCACCTGTTCCCAAAAGTTTCGTTGAGGAATTGGCGAGCATTCCCATCATTGTGAGCAGGAGCTCCGTCGTGCTGGAACCACATGTTGCGGCGAAGACCTAGAGGCCCACCTTTTAGCAGTCCTGGCAATGCATCCCCAAGAAAAGTGAGATACGTTTGTCCATTTAGAGAGGATGGCATTAGATATGGGACAGTGAAGTATTCACCGACAATACCGGACCATACATTTTCACTAAACCTATGTTGGTAGCGGAAGCGATGCACTTCATGAGGGTTCTCCTCCTGCCAGCTGTGAAAATTGTGCGAGTAAAACAGTACAGACCGTGTGAAAGTTGCTTCGTCTGTGAACAGAAGGCGCTTGAAAAACTGTTCATCATTCTCTACCTGCGTCAGGCACCAACGTGCAAAGTTGACCCTTGGGATGTGGTCATTTGGGAGCAGATTTTGTACTCGCTGGAAATGGTAAGGATGTAAATTGTTGTCGTGCAGAACATTCCACACATCCACATGGTTGGAGATTGCTATGCCACGTGCTGCAGCTCTAATACTTGCATGAGGCCTGTTACGGAAGTAGTGCAACACATTCTCTTCAACGACCTCACGCACTGGCCATGTTCACGTTGTACCAAGTTCACGCAGGCGACGGTGCATTGCCGTAAACATTCGATGTCCAGTCAGATATCTGTTTGGGAAACGCCCTCGGTATAATCTAACCGCCTCTTTAGTATTCCCATCCGCTGCAGCATAAGTCAAATACATGTCGGCCAGCTCTTCGTTTGACAAATGTTTCCAGAACGACGTGCAGTAGTGAACTGGTTCGTAAACACAGTTCGCAAAAACTTCATAAATAGAAGAGTGATGGACCGCCCACGGATTCTATAATGTAGAACTTGAAGACGATGACGAAGACGAAGACACCACCCTTAAGGGTCTCCCGCCTAAATTGCGAAATACTATAACGTAGTCAAGAAGTTGTTAAATAAGAAGGCTCGGGCTCCTGAGAGCTAAGCCATGAATGGTTAAACTACCTCGGTAATCGCAGAGTCCCTGAATCCTCTGCAACGACCACCCTTACGGACCGGTAGTGCCGGAGCTCCGCTCTTCCACAGCGTTAAAGGTCGGACTTCACTGCCAGTAATGGTTGCGCTCACTCCAGAAAGATGCCGGTATAATCAAAGGCAGCTGATGAGGTGGTGGTGAATGTTATATTTGTTTAAACAGACAAGCTTTTTATAAACATCCTAAAAATGATTTTATTCTTACTATGCGTCGGAATATCGAAGAAGTGCGGCACAATGCTGCGTAGTGAAAACCAGAATTTGCACACACAGAGTGTTGACAAATTTTAACTCCATATCACAGTAATTAGAATTCACAAAAACCAAATTTAAAACTTTAAAGTTCAATATCTCGAAAACTAGACTTGTGTAATATTTGGTATTCATGCGAAAGGGTTTGTTTTTTGTATTCCTATCACCTGTGAAAGTTTTACCTGTTGAAAATGAACACACGGTAAAATTTATACATGTAATTTACAATTCACTGTGTTAATATGAAATTATGCATACAGATTATTATTAAATAATGAAAGCAGCATTCAAGTTAAAAAAATTGTCCATTATATTACACTTCAGCAAAAAAATTATGTTCCTGGCCTCTTACGGAAAAACTTCATTTGCAACACTCAAAGGAATAGGAGTCACTAAGCTTTCATGCTAGGAGAAAACAAGACAGTTTTGAAATCCTTGGAATATTTCTAACAAACTCACAGATCCTTATTTATCAATTTGTTCATAAAAATGTTGTTATGACAGTTCAAAAAAATTGATATATTTTATTTAGTGAACGAAAATCGCATACCAAATGAAAATAAGAAGGAAAATAGATAATTCGAATCAGTGAGATTGTTGGGAATCTAACAAGAACTTTAAAACTGTCTTTGAATTTTTTTCTAGCATAAAAAAGTTTTCTCAAAAACTAAGGCCTAAATCGAAAAATTTACATGAGTAAAATATGTTTCTTTTCCAAAAATACATTCAATTTTCAAATTTCAGACCAATGAGATCAAAATTTAAAAATCACTGGGATGTCCCCCCTCAAGTAAACACATAAGTCTAAAATTATACCATTCATAGAAACAAGAGTAGATAGAATCGGCATTCATCAAAATAGAGGAGAGAGACTGAAGAGTGAGAAGTGAAAAAATAATGCTCGAAACACAGGACTTTGAGCTGACGAGGTATTCTTAGGATAGGTTTAGGCAGACATCAAAAAGAGGCATCAAGCTTTAACCGTTCAATTATAAACTGGTATATTAGTCAACTGGCACACTGTGTGGAGAAATGTAGAAGTTCCCTTTAAGAGAAAATTGATGGTGAAAGCGCGGAAACTCCCCGAAACTGACTGTGATCGATAGTTTGAGGCAACAAAACGCGTTCCACTGAAGTCTTGCGTGAGACAAATTTGCCAAGGGCTAAAGCTACCAAACATTGGCAACTCCACGACCAGGCATGACGATATTCTGAGAGGAGGTCCCCACCGCTGACTTCGGTTCCCTCCAGCGCCAACCTAACCTCAACTGCCACGCCGCTAACTACGCTTTACCCGTGGTGGCGATGCCCTAGCTGCCAGATTTGAAAACTGTGTTCGAGAAATGAAATCTCACTCTGCTACCCATTCCGTATGACAACAAAAGGAATCAGGTTTGTGTTTTTGAATGTTCATAAAGTAACTCGAGTGCGGATGTCGGTGATGAGTCTTCATTTTTCAGAAGATTCGAAATCAACATTCAATACGATAGGGTGTCGAATCATTTTCTAACAGTGTTTAAATTTGAGTTTTCTTTTTTCATACACGAGCACATCTTCATAGTTTGGTAAAAACATAATGTGAAAAATAGTCTTCGTGTTTTTTTTCTCGAATATCATTTCGTTTGAACCCGACAAATAGTGTGTGAGAGCATATCATTGTGTATATTTACCACTTTCACTCAAGGTACCAACAATGTCTTACAAACTATGATTACACTGATCAACACTGTATTTCTGGTAAAAAGTTTTCAAACAAATTCCAACTAAATTTGGCCTGCTGATTACGAATATGAACCATGTTTTATTGATCACATCATGATTTCGAGGTATACAATTTTCCAATTTTTTATGAACATTACACATCATTACTCTCAGCCTGTACATCAAAGGTTTCATGATAAAACACGTGTTTTTTAGTACTATATTTTGTATTTTCTTAATCAAGGAATAACAAAGATTACTAACTCCGTGTACAGCAAATAATTAATTAAAATATAAAATATAAAATACACGTATATGGTACACCGATCAATGGCAAATAACAGTTATTTGAGCTTTCTTTTCCTGGCTGCTCTCTGATGAACAGCTTCTTGGTTGCCTCTCATCAAGCTCTAGCAATCATCTGCAATTATATGCAAGTCCCACCGGCCTTGAAATAGCCCTTCCATTGTTTAATGTCCTGATAAAAACGCTTCCCTTGTTCCTTGCTCACCTCACCAAGGTTCTCCGGAAAATAGGCCAGATAGCTGTGTAAATAGTGCATCTCGATACTCATTATATCAGGTATTTCCAAAAGGTCTGTCCATTTTTTTTTTTCGATCACATACTAACCATTTTTTTAATGCCTCATTCGTAGGAATCTTTGATTTTTGAATTAAAAAAGACCTGCAATTCATTTTCAATTTTTTTTTGTCTTTCAAAGTTTTTCCCGTTGAATGATTGTCTATACTCTTAAAGAGATGGAAGTTTGAAGGAGCAATTTCTGGAGAATAGGGCTGATGCATCCATGTTTCCCATTTCAGCGTTTCAATTGTGTCAATAGTCATTCGTGCTGTATGCGGACGCGCATTGTCGTATCGAAGGATGACGCCCTTCCGATTGACCAAAGCTGGGCGCTTCTTTTTTAAAGCGTTATTTAACCTATGCAACTGTTCAGAGTACAGTTCTGTAGTGAATGTTGGGTTATTTTCAAGATGCTAATAGGGAATTATTTCTCTCAAATACCCCTAAACACGTGAACAATTTTTTTTTCGGATGGATTCCTGATTTTGGTTGTGATTGCAGTTTTGTAAGTCGATCTAGCCATTGATGTTGACGCTTAAGCTTGCTGCTCATAATCCCCACGTCATCTCCACTAACAACTTCATCCAGAAAAGGTTCATGCAGTTTTCGGGAAAGCAAAATGAACAGACATTCACGCGCTGCTGACGATTAACAGCGGAGAGGTCAACCCACTTCCAAAAACCCACTTCCAAAGTATGAGTTTCTTTCCCAGCTTCTTTACTTGACGTTGAATTGTCATCGCACTCACTTGAACGTTGAAGCTCAATTGCCTAATGAATACTGCAGGATTAGATTCAAGGGTTGCTTCCATTAAAGCTGAATCAAACCCAACAAGACGACCTTCTCGAGGGCCATCTTCAAGGCTGTAATCCCCATTTCGAAACTTTTCGAACCATCTTCTGCACGTCCATTCAGTAACTAATTCTCACACACTTCTTGAATATTTTTGGCTGCTTTTAACGCATTACATAATATGTGAAACCGAAACAGTATTGGGTGTCATGTGCTTTGTTGACGGCTTCATGTTAATGAATGGTTGAAAATATAAATTGCCAAATATCTATGTAAGTGAATTTCATCACTCGTGTATGAAAGACCGCGATAGAAACATTGTCCCGCAGAATAGATCACAACATTATACCTTCCTCTGTAATAAATGTTCAAACTTGTTGAAACATGAAAACGAACAGAACATCTGATACGACCCGACACATCCAAGATCTAGCACCCTTATTAGTAGCTCTTCCACAATTTTTTCATAGTTGTCTACTTTCTTATTCCCTGGAAAATTCTGTGCCGCATTACAAAATGCATTCCTATTACCTTTTTGTCTCATTTATTGATGTGATACAATTTTTATCTCACATATATGTTCTTATTTGAGGTACATTAATTATTCCATCCTTTTTCTTCTCTTCACCAAGACTAGAAAAAGTTGAACAAAAATACCTGAAGCATTATCCACTGCGATCATAAGGTTTGATGAATTGCTTCATCAATTCAAGTTTTATGTTCAACGGAGGAAAGAGTGTGTTATTTCTATCCACTGCAGCAGGGGTTCTTAACCAGGGGGGAAAGAATGAAAGGTCTTCAGGGTGTGAAAGGAAGGCCCGGAAAAAGTAATATTAAATATATCAAATGCTAGTATAATTTCAATTTTAAGTATTTTGTAGAGTTTTATTACAACCTTTCAATGCATATAGCATTTTATATGGCACATGCCAATATTCGTGGTATATTTAAAGGTTTATTACAGTACATTCTGTGTTAATGGCGGAAAGCTGACGGTTGAATCAACCGCGTTTTAAACTCGGTCAGTTGTGAATGGTGTTCACGGTGTTGCGCGTGGGTCAGTTGGCTGTCTATTTCACCTGTTCTCTGATATTTTTAGTTTTAATGGGAAAGTAAGAATTCATAACAGTGTGTAAATCATTGGTCCAGGTTGTTTTGTTAGTAACAAAACAATTCATAAATAGCGTGTCAATATTTAGCTGCCTTTAGCACGATATTCATTAATACCGTAATAACAGCTAAATGTTATAGGAGTGCCTGGACTAGTAAATTAGTGTGTGTTTGATCATTTGTGTAGGATAATTTATGTACTGATAGTGGGATTATGATTAATAAAGTAAGATCTTATGAACTCTGTTATTTAAGAAGTGTTAGCTATACAAACAGTATTCAACAACACTTGCTGTCTTTACCGATGCAGTTGAAGTAGTGAACTGAGAAGTATAAGGATTATTGCCAACAAATGTACGAGGAGTACGCGAGACTCAAACTCAGGATTAGAAATTACCGCGCTAGCACGCTATCGATCACCCAAAAGATGATCGAAGCCTGACGAAAGCAATGCTTGGCACAGTGAAATCAGGCGCGCACTGTCCCGACAGATATATTTTATTCCCTCATGTATCGAGAGTTCAAAGTCTAGTCACCCCCAGAAACAGATAATGAATCTGGTACGGGAAGCTACTGCTTCCACAAGGGTTCTCAAATGAAATAAATGTACGATGAGTTCACGAGACTCGAACTCAGGACTAGAAATTACCGCGCCAGCACGCTATCGACCACGCTATCGATCACCCAAAAGATGATCGAAGCCCAACGAAAGCAATGCTTGGCACAGTGAAAGCAGGCGCGCACTGTCCCGACAGATATATTTTATTCCCTTATCGAGAGTTCAAAGTCTAGTCACCCCCAGATTCATTATCTGTTTCTGGGGGTGACTAGACTTTGAACTCTCGATATATTATTGCCAACAATACAGGTATTATAAAGTCTAAGTGGTCTGCTGAACAAGTGGTCTGCTGAATATGGTTTTAAACTTTTGTTGAATATGACAACAATAATTGAAATAAACCGAGAAAGAATAAGTGTCGGTGAAATTAAATTTAATTCAATATTACATACCCTACCATTTGTTTTCTAGCTTTCTTGCCTTGTCTTTGCCCTGAACTTTGTTCTGATAAAGGCTTCGGTCCAGGTCAATGAATCGTTTACTTATACTGTAAATAAGTAACTTACTCTACTACTAAGTTAGACCAGATGGCAATGATATGACCAATTAAGTGAATACATTGAGGAAAATTAGGAAGGCAAGCCACTGAGAACTGTTGTTTGCTAAGGTTATTTTTCGTTCATTGTTTGTAGTAAAATAAAAAACGTATAAAACTGCCAATGTTCATACCTACAATGTTTCGTGATTTGTGTTCTGAAAATGAGTAAAATTTTTTAGATATCGTGACAACTCAAAAATGCCAAAACTTTAATATTCCTACCAAAATTTTGAAAATTTTTGCCGGAGCGTAAATGATGGCTATCAACTACTTGAGATTTTTAGTAAATCAGGTCAGTATTTTTCCTTTGTCATAGAAGTAGGATCGTGTGAATTATTCTCTATTGATGCAAGTTCAGGAGAATTGGTGGCATATGCTGGCTTCAAATTTTTGCGTGAAAAAAATTTGAATTTATCCGATAATGAATTTAAATATCGTTATTGAAAAGGACACTTTTGGTTATGACTGGAGTAGACAGTGATTCAAGGCTGCTGGTATATGAAGAGGATGCTGCAAGTAACTTGGTTTTCACTGTTGTTCGAAAGTACCGGTCGATCTTTGGTGTTAACCAGTGGGTATATTCTTGGCCAGTTATAAAAGTATATTTCATTTTATGCCATGAAAATATCTGCGAAGCACAAATCCATGCATTGAGTGTTAAGGTCATTTGATGAACTTTTATGAACACTACAGATAATTCATAAAAATACTAATTAATATTTCTGCAGTGTCAAGATATCAAGTAAGAAGCAAAAGTATATTGAGGGCTACACAGAGCACAGATTCACTTGCATCACAAAGAGTGTTGGAACTTAGAAGTGATGGTGCGGAAAAGTTTTGCTAAATGACAGCTTGAAGTAGACAAAACTGCAAGAACACCAGGGAAAACGTCACCCATAAAGTGTTCTGCTCGGACTGGCTGTCATGAAGCTGAAGAAGGAACGCTTCCATGCTTCTGGAACACTGCTCAAATATAGTTTTGCTTGTACCCAGAAGCCAATGCTGGATGCTTCGTACAAGGTGGTTTATTTTTTTGTCAAAAACAAAAAGCCTCACACAATTGGAGAAGTATTGAACAGACCATGTGTCCTGGGGATGGAGTGCGGCAAGGAACATCGAAAGGAGATCGAAAAACTACCTGTTTCAAATAATGTCTTCCAATCTCGGATCAATGACATGTCCTTGAATATTCTTCAACAAGTCATTGCAGAGACGAATAACAGTCAACACTCATTCAGCACGCAGCTGAGAGAGAGAGGACGGACTGTGCTCAATGCAGCTATCTGCTGGTCTTTGTGACGCACTTGCACAATAGCTCAATCAAGGAGCAGTTCCTCTTCTGTCGGCCTGTTGTGTTATTACTTCCACGAGAGCTCAGCGCATAATCACCGCCATTAAAGACTTTTTATAGCACAAGATCTTGCTGACTCTAGCATGAGCATAACATCGATGTGCACTGATGGAGCACCAACAATGCTTAAAAAAAGTCGGGATTAGCAGTCCTTGTCAAGGTAAGAATCCCTTCTTGCTACTGTCACGCACTGCATTCTCCACCGACATACCCTGGCTGTAAAGACACTCCCCAAGAGCCTGAAAGACGTTATATCCACAGTCATCCATATGGTGAACTTCATTCAACAAACCACCGACTCTTTTTAATTCTCTGTCAGGATATTGGCTCTCTTGTACTACACTGAGGTGCGTTGGCTCTTGAAAGGACAAGCCCTCAGTCGGCTGTCAGAGCTGCATACGGAGGTAGCCATATTTCTGCAAGAGAAAGGGAATGCCCTTTGTTAGGAATTCGACTCTTCAGAGTTTATTCTTGCTCTTGATTACTTGACAGATATTTTTTCACACCTGAATTATCTAAATAATTCAATCCAAGGGCCAAAAATACCATACTGGATGCCGAAGAGAATCGATGTCTTTCCGAGAGAAATTGTCTCTTTGGATTAGAATAATTCAGAACAACAATATTTCCAACTTACATAGCTGGAAGAAATCCTGTCATGCCAAGGGATAGAAAGAGATGTGCCAACTGCATTGAAAGATGAAATTTTGATCCACCTTAGGACCCTACAAACATCATCTGATAACTACTTTCGTTCAGAGATGCTGCAACAGAATGTTTGGGTGCGGAATCCCTTCACTGTGAATCTGGATATTGTTGCCAACGAGGACCTGACCAAGGACGATCTGATTATAATCAGACACAAAGAGCTGCTGAAAAACTAGCCTTACACAACAGAATTGGAGAATTTTGGTGCTTGCTCATAACTTGCTAAAAGAGCCCTTCAGTCCATCCTTCCATGTTGTATCACCTATCTCTGCGAGCAGGATTTTTGACCTTGGTGACCATCAAAACAGTCTCGAAGCACACTTGGTGCTGAAGATGGCATGCGGGTGGCCCTGTCAAAGACAAGGCCTCAATTTAATGTCCTGGTAAAAAAGATACACCAGCAACGTTCTTATAGAAAAGCTGTGGTGTGTGCCGACGCGAGAGGGCGCTGCAAAGGTGTGCGCACCGGCTGAGTGAGACAGCGATCTTGCCGGCGATCGGCGGATGGCTGCAGGCGTGATGCAGTGCACTAATAGCAGCGGTAGAGTGAGGACAGAGTTTACGTTCTTGGCATTCGAATTGCGCCTTAGTCATCCAGTGTTGCAGTGATAGATCTGCGTAGTTGCGTAGCAACTAGAGTCACACAATGTGGCAGTGATAGATCTGCTTAAGCCCATATGAGACGATGGCAGGGAGTGTGAACATTTGCGCGCGGCATCGCTAGCTCCTCCCATTTCCTCTCTTTCTGTCGCAACTCTGCTCTCTGTGGCCGTGTTCGACGTTACACGAGTGCCACAATTCGTGATCGCTCTCTGCACGATACGGCGAACATGCACGCCGACGCTGTCTCAGTAGCCAGCATGGAGCTAGGATATATGGAGGGAGCATAGCCGTCTGTGAAGAGAACCAGTTTTTGAGATTTCTCCCATGTCTGTGGTAACCAATAGCCGTCTCGCAAGTGTGACGTCAGCACGGAAGCCAGTTACCTCCTGACTACGCTGGGATGCGCACACGCTCGATGAATGCTCTTCCAGCTGTTGAGTTAATCGTCAATCATCAATTTAGGATTCTAAGACCCCGAAAGATAATAAATTGTGTTTCCTCACTTGGGGACGCTTAATAATATCAAAATTACTAGCAAAGAAACATTTAGAGTTGAAAACTATAAAGATTACAGGCCCTTGAATATAACAAATTAGAGAGCGACTTGCACGCGCACCTCATCCTTCGATTTGTGGAGCGGTACTAATCTTGCTTTGGAAAATGGGAGGGCGAATCGTAGAGGAGGTGAGGAGGCGAGGAGGAGCCAACTTCAGCCAAGCGTCTATGGTTGGCACACGTGTGGGGCCTTGCCAATGCCCCAGTCTCCCAATTTTTGCAGCTAATTTGAACCCGATTGGAATCGGCTATGCTCCCTCCAGTATATCCTAGCTCCATGGTAGCCAGCCAGGCTTCGTATGAGAAGGATGTCTGCGATAAGTTGTCCTCTCCCTTCACCTCCACCGCTGGCTTACTGGTGCGGGCGGTCGACCACATTATTTATAGAAATTCTCAGAACACACCCATGTTTATGTAGAGAGAGAAGTAGCGAGTATAGAGATAGATCTCTACGAAAAATAGCACTAAACAACATCTTTAAAGAATTGAAGCCAGAGATTGAATTAACTCCAGAGTAAATAAATAAATACACTTCAGTCGCAGTTCAGGCAGGAAAACAAAACTAAAAAGATTCCCAGAAATCAGGTACAGGAACTGATGAATTGGTATTCCCAAATTGCGATTCCCATTTCCAATAGTATTCCCATTCATAGACGGTGACATGCATTGCGCCTCTTCTTCGTCATTGTATGAAATACTTCATTCTCAGCCCAATGTAGGTAACAAATTAGTTCTTCCACATGTATTATTACTTCTCTTGTTTCCTGCATAAAAATTACTATTATGATTTTTTTTTCGGAAGTTTGAAATCACAGTTACATTATGCAGAAGTAAAAAATGACGGAAACTAGCATGTTTTACGCTATTTGTACTTTTTCAGGAGAGTACGTGTTCTAGTGAATATTTATACTATACCGCTATGTACAAATTTTCAATTCGTTTCTCTTATACTCATATTTATTATTGTTCAAAATACAATCAGTACAGTGTTTAAGTTTGTATGTCAGGCCTGATGACTAAACCAAGCATTGAATAATCGAACTAAGTATATAAAATGTGGTGATAGTCATTTCTTCACTTACATCAGAGCTATTTCAATGTACGATGAAGTATTATTTAAGATGGTACCCTGCTCTTAAAATTAGAGTTATTTGTACCAATGCACATGCTGCAATTGTGTGTACAAGTGCCTCAGTATTACCAGTATTGGATGTTTTTCATATTTACGACAATCAATCTGCATTCCACCGTGCAAAAAAAAAACCTTCAATTGCAATCAAGCGTAGTTGCATTCACGGGCGCCACGCATTCCACACTAGTTGTTAATCATATATATATGACGTAGATATTGAGCCATATTAATTTCATAATTCTTTTCTAAATGGTATATATATTTTGCTGGTATCAGAACCCCTAAAATAATATCAATGCATTTTTATTTAACCATGTTTTAGTTTTGAATTTCTGTGAATTAACCGTCGAAAATGAACATGACTTGAAAGACATGTATTGGTGAATAAAATAATGAAAACAAATCCAGCTTCCGATTTCCGTGCGCTACTGCGCGCCGTGTCTGTGGCCGGCCAACACCGTCTCGTGTAATAACATCGCAGTGTGTTGGTGACGGCGGCCGCCATGACTTCGGAGAAGAGAGCGCATCTCTCGCACCCATGAGTGCCACTTTTTGCCACTGTCTCATACGGGATTTAGTTGCGAAGGAACTGGAATTGACCGAGTGAGAGAGTGCTCGGCAACTCTGGGAGTGATTTGTTTGCCCCTGAGAGGAAGCGAGAAGGCTGCACCACTGAACGATCGTACATTGGGGAGAACCTCGTACCTTTGGCACGGTTCTCCACCGGAGGACGACAGTAAGGAAGGTAAGTCCGAGTGCTTGGTAGGCGTGCTACTCTCTCACTCGCGGCTTTATTTTCCGGTTAAAGACCACTAATGCTTAATTACATAATGATTAAACAAACTAAATAAACTCTCTGAAATAGAAGTGCAGCTAGTAAACCAAATTTATTGTGGCCATGCAGTGTATCGCTATTTATTGAAACTTAATTCACTTAGAAAGTTACACATGACAAGTAAATTATATAAAATAAACAAGTGCGGAATGTCTCGGGTATTAAACACTTAGGAGGGAATGGCTGCGAAAAAGTTTAAAACCACGGCACTAGAGGATTGTTGATGACATTCTTATCGCCAGATGCCAAACTCTGACTCTGAAGTCATTCATTTTTCAACCAATGCTCAACTGTCCCAGTAACGCAGAAAACATGATTATTTTGTTTACCCTCCTTGCTGACTCGAAAGAAAGTTAACCATTTATAAATCGACATAAATTAACCACCCATGAACATGATATTGCAAGCTCTCTTGAACAATCTTGATCTTTAAGTTTTACAGAATGACCTTCTGGTACAGAGTCATACATATTTGCATTGTGTAATAGAACACATTTCAAACTTCTTTTGGAACTGTCAATAAAAAAACAGGTATTCCCTTGAATCATAAGCTGGAAGTCCCATAAAGAGAAGTGGTTCTTCTACATCAGGACAATAAACAAATTGGTCATCTTATTGGAAGTACTTACGGACTTCTGCTTCCTAATTACGATAAAATGAGACACATGAGCCGGATTTCAACATTTGATTCTTTTGCAGTCGTGAACCCAACAGTTCAGTAGGCTTTTTTGGTAGAGAAAGATCTCTAACCAAAACATTCAAAGCAGACTGAGTAAGCAGAATTAGTTTACCACAATCTTCATCGCATGGCCGAAAAATATCTGTGGCGTCTTTTTCATCACCAGAAGAAGGTGAGCAGAGATTTATGTCATCAATTTCTGGAAGCTCAGGAAATATCGGTACTGGTTGTCGATACCGTCGTGCGGTCGACGTGAGGGTTCGTGGAAAAGGGACTGTCTTCGGTGCAGCTCCCTTTTTCCGGGGCGCTAGCTTTTCTGCGTAGCTGCCCTTCCTGAGGTTAGTGTGGGTACCGCCTACGCTGTAATTAGTCCGCTAGGGCAACAGAAGGGAATTATTTTTGTGCCGAACTACGGCGGTACCGTTAGGAAGACGAGCAACTGTCTGCGCCGTAATCAGTCCGTTAGGGCTCCTCAGGAAAATATCCTGATTGGCCGAATTGCGACAGCGTCTTCCTTTACGACAAACTATACTGAATAGTTTGTCCTCTTCAGGTTGTTCCTTAAGCCCCTTTATAGGCGAGGTGGCGTAATAGACAAAGCCTGTATCAAAACCGAGAAAGGAAACTCTTTTCACCTCAGGAGGTGAATTATTTTTTGCAGAATCTCTTTGTAGTGCCTCTTACATACACAGACACATTTTAACAGAGACAGTGATTTATTTACTTTTGCAAAAAAATGTGTACAGACATGAGCTACTATAACATGGTACAACACGCAAAATTACATTTAAAATATTGGTCTCATTCAGCTAGGTAATCAAAATAACATGGGAATATTGAAATGCAATACAAATGATACTTAAGGGCTAAGTAAAGTAAATGCACAGACGCATCATCAGCGCAGAGTAACAGACCGAGGCCCGGTACAGGGAACTGAACACATAAAGAAAATACTCAAGATTATGGATAACTATATAAAACTGGACTCGACACCACCTGCTGCCTGACACTGGTATTTCTTCACTATGAGCAATTGGTCGAATAGTTGAAGGAATACATGGGTATTAGGGTGTCCCAAGCGTATAGAGGTAGAAATTCAAAGTAATTATATGAAATCCAGCACATGCTGCTCTGGTTCCTCGTCAAATGAAAATGATTCCACCAAGTTTTCATGAACATTGGGCAATATTTAATGGTCGTGCAAAACGAACGTTTTTATAGCTCCTGTAAGATTCGGCCTGAATTTCCATCAAATAATAAAATTCTGGCTTTTTCTTCTATCGCATATAGACCACGGTAGAGGAAACAAGGTAGGGTCATTTCTATGGGGGAAAATACACCTCCTCATGTTCGGATAGCCAATAGAAAGGCTTCATTTCAAACAAACTTTGTGACGTCACAAAACCGCAGTGGCGTTAGGCCAATAGTGGAGCTAGATTTGGGGGTAGCAGTGCTACCAGATGCAATATGAGCGCTGCTATTGGTTCGTTGCTGTGACGTCAGCAAACCCACACCGTCAACGAAAAAAAGACTTGTTTGAACCTACCTTGTTTCCTCTACCGTGATATAGACCGACAACCAATGGCTGTAGAAATTTGATATTTATTGAAAGTATTATAAAATACTATTGGAAGGAAATAAATATAAACTCCATTAAATTTACTTTTTCAATATATTGATAATATAATCATCATAAGGCAAGATATTTCACCTTATCAACAATTACGTCTAAGGACATCAAAATATTTATCAGTAATGTAACTGATGCATCGATTTCTGATTTCCTGCAGAAAACAAAGTGTATTTGCTGTATAGAGGTGAGAGTTATTTGGGGTGAGTGGTGCCTCACTGTAGAGGGGTGTGTGGTGCCTCACTCTAGAGGGGTGTGTGGTGCCTCACTCTAGAGGGGTGAGTGGGGCCTTGCTGTAGAGGGGTGAGTGGTGCCTCGCTATAAAGGGTTGAGTGACGCCATGAGGCACCACTCACACCTCTACTCACCCCATAAGGCACCATAAGGTGAGTGAAAGCTAAATTTCCGCAATAAGTCCGGTGAAAAAGCAAAGAGCAAACAAGCTAACAAAAGTTTGAAAATCATGACAGAAGTCTGATTCGCAAGTATCTACGATACGCGAGCTCAGTTTATCCTAGGGAAGCACTATAATTATTATTATTATTATGTAAGAAAGTTTTAGCCTCCCTTTACCACGACAAAGATGTTCAAAAAGAGGAAAGATGAAGGCACCTTTTAGTACGGAGTTGGGGGAACGTAGAATCTATGCACATTGCACAAAGTGCATAGAAACAGTAAGCTAAGAAATAAGTTCATGAAACAAGAAAAATATTCGTTATTGTAAAATAGAGCTCACCTAATGCCCTTACAGCATTAACCGCTGCACGCTATACCAGTGACCGCTGTACAACCTGACGCCCAGCAGAAAACTGAATGAAATGCGCGACCAGTAAAAGGCGAGAGAGGAAGCTGAATATTTTCCTTAAATTTCTCACGACAGGAAACAAGGGCAACAAGTAATTGAGTGTGTCCGATTCACACTTCGATTTCTTGGGACACCCTCATGAGTATTGCAACTATTGCTTGTTTTACTTATTGAAGCATTTTACATCGACAACGCAGAAATCGATGTCATCGAAATGATTGTTAAGCTTCTCTAAGCCATAGGCACTTCAAACTTAGGTTTAGGATTCTTTCCTTGAGACCATGATCTCAGGTCTCAACAAAGGTTTGGTAAACTTAGTGAGTAGCCCAATGCTTGTATTGGTCTCCGAGTGGTACTTTGAAGTACTCAAAATACACGCTCTTAACAAATTCAATGATGTTGCGCCGCGGATTCTTCAAAGTAAAGCTTCCACAGATGTAGCAAAATATGTGTTGATCATTTGAGGTCTTTCTTCTGTGAGATGTAAAGGTCATTGTTAGATCAACAACACATCATGCAGACAAATACAGTCACGCCTGACCTTACGCAGGACTCAACTAACGAATAACCTAGTTACGAAACGCCTTCACGTAAAATTTTCGTCTGTGAATACGAAAAAAAATTAAGTAACGAAACGCGAAATATCAAAATTCAAATAATGTGAGTTTGGCTTTACAGCTGCCCAAATCCCCGAAACGTAAAAACATTTGTAACGTGCTGTATTTTGTTTTGAAACTGACGCGATAGAGATGCTCTCCCAACACCCCACTGGCCTCCTATTGGCTTGGAGGAAGCTGCATCTCCGTGATACCCATGACGTTTTTAGTGTGCCTACGATCCTCGCTTGCAACGGAGTTTTAACACGCGTTAAGGATCGGGTTACTGTTGTTTCTTGAATTTTCTGAGTGTGTTCTTTACAATTTTATTCTTCGTTTTTCTTCATGGGCACCAAGAAAGTGATTCCTGATGCGCTTGAAAAAAAGAAACGGGCTTTGTTATCAATTGAAGTAAAATAGGAGATGATAAAAAATTTGAAAGTGGTACCAGTGGCGTAATATTGCAAATTAATATGGCCGAAATGCGTCTCCATCCGCACGATATAGAAGCATAAGGAGGCCTTAACACTTTGACTGCGACGTGCGCCTCCGTGGTACACGGAGTAATTTTCATAATGCTGCTGACGACCAGTAGTCGCAAATTCAATTTTTATAAATACTTAATCAAAACTAAATTAAATTACGATCCAATTCATGTTTGTTATTTTCAAAACAGTTTACTACAATCGATTTTAAATTTGAGTTTGGCATTGAACTTAATATTTAGTAGTTGCAGTCATTGTTGAAAGCGATGACCTCTTTGAAAGGGCTTTCAGTATACTTTTACAATTTTAAAGGGCTTAGGAATAGTATTGAGGGCCTTGGAACGTATCAGGTCTTTTACATGTAAAATGCGACTCTACTTACGAAAAAATCACGTTACGAAACCATTTCTGGAACGAATTAATTTCATCAGGTGAGGTATGACTGTACAAGAAAAATGTTGTTTGCTACCTGAATTATTGTTCCTTGAATTTCTACCCAACACCTGATGCATTGTTTTAGAAAAAAATAGCAAGAAAACTACAATAAAGAAAACTGTTTGTATACCGTCGTATCATAAAAATGGGTATCTTATGTATGTTCAAAGAATACGAGGATATTATCTAGTTTATTGGGAAACTAAATGGAGAGTAAATTTACCAAAATAAACAATACTGTATAATCCGGCTCTTTTGCTACACTATATTATGTATAAAATTTCAAATCGATAGATCAGATAGGAAAACTTTTTCAAGAAATCAGAAACCCTTCGTCCGGTAAAAATTCGGCAATGTTGTATTGGGTATGGTAAGACATGATAATAGATAACTTTTCTCACAAATCTCATCATATTTTTCGTGTCATATCAGAGTTTTCAATGAACTGCATTGGGCTTTTGTTGATATTTTTCCTGTATAATGGATGTATCACATTTGGTGAAACACATCACTCTTTCCTTACATATTTAGGAGAATTTTTCAGGTCTATCAAAGAATAAATAATGAACTAAGAGTTATTGATGTATTTTTATGACTCAATCAATACTTTCATAGCTTCGAAAGTTTTCTATAGAAACATGTTACGCAGTACAGATACTCATGGATTCATTCGTTTTTTGGAGAAATCTGTCTTATGTGATTCACTATTTTGAACTCAATAAAGTCAGTATTTTTGGGTGGTGTGTTCGTGAATATTTACTCATGATTGTATTTTAATCCTACATAGTTTGCATTCATTAGAGAAATTGTCATTAATTTCTTAATGATAATTCTTCAATAAGCCGATTAATTATCATTAATCGGCACATTAAAGTGTGCCGTAAATTTCAAACTATATTGGATTTTTCTGATCTCATTTCTTTAAAGTTTAATTTCGCTCAGTTTCTCAATATTATTCAAAATTGCGTTTTTCTTTTGATCCAAACAGTTTCATCATGATAAATGAAAAATTTTCCCCGATTGATTAATAATTATATCGGTAACTTTCAGTGTACGTTCTGATGACCTATTTTACAGATATATATGAATGACTTAGTGTTCATATACTTATAAAAGCAGAATTGAGAGATTTGAAAATAATATATATTACATGCAAACATAATAATTTGTGCTTTTTTAAACATGTAACTTATTATAGGCTGATAATTATTCTTATTTTTCCCTTCTTCTTCACTTTCTTTTCCTCATTTTATTGTAGCTTTTTAGACATTACAACAACAAAATCTCTCCAGGGCAATTGAGCAGTTGGTCACTCTTTCCTTACGTTTTCAAAGATCTTCAATAACCACTGAATTTGATCAGGATTCTATTTCTCAATTTTACATCTATCACAAGTTGTTCACAATACGTTAACTAATTTTGTTGCTCCTGAAAAGACTACAGTTATAAGAATTAAACAATTTCTTCAACTCTTCTTTGGTTTCGAAGTAATTGTAATTTCGAAGTAATGTAGTAATTTCGAAGTAATTCAACATGTACAAAATACTTTCATTGTTACTGATGTTTCGTTTTTACTGATATCAGAGCTGGGCATTAAGTACTCTTAAAGTACTCGTACTTAAGTACAAATTTAGTACGTACATGTTTCAAAGGTACTTACGTATTAAGTCCTTTAGAGGTGTGTAGGTACTATCGACAGGCGCGGATAACGGAATCGTTGTGTTGTACCGTATAAATAAATATCTTATCACAGGTATATTGTATTATTGTATATTGGATTGATAATCGGAATGATTGATAATAATTGTATTTGTGGGAAAAAAATTCTCCGCTCGAGGGGTCTCCGGTGAGTCAATATTTTTTAGCCCTATTGTGCTTGTGTCTGGTAACGACTCGCGAGGAGTTTTTCATGTGTTTTTGGTTATGAATTTAAGAATCTTTCTGAAATTTGACAAGTGACATTAGTGTCCTCTAATTTTACTCGTAGTTTTCTTTTACTTTCTTATACTGCAGTTGGAGTGAGGAACATGGGATGGAGGCGCTGACTTGACATTCAGCGTGTTTGTCCTGCCTGAACTACCCAGCAGTCGTCGTAATTTATCCTAACTTTAGCCCCTCTCCGAGCCTTGACGCTGAAGAAGGCCGTGACTCTGCTGGTCTGATCTTTGCCCATTTCGGTGTTTGCTCCCTTATTCGGAGTTTGGCTCCTGTGACCGGCTCGTTCTGACGCCTGCTGTGTACAATGTTCTTAAATGTTACATGTATGCACGAAGCAAATTAGAACAATTAAACATTTCTTCTTGCGAATCCCGTGTCCTTGAGGAGTTTTAACTTCAATAATTTTGAGAAATCTGCCAAGAAAAATGACTTCAAAGAAGACATGCCTGCAGCCGGGGGGTCATTTTCCGTACCCGTATCGTTACGCTGCGCACGCTATTTAGTCGCCGCCTGGACGCACCTGCCGTCACTACAGATTGCGATTGGGTACACTCACTCATTGCAGACACAGGTCTCAGCTTATTTTCTATCGCCCATGCCCATTAAATCGGACGGCATGACTCGTCCACCGAGCACACAAGATCAGCTTAATTAGTTAAGGTGGCTGCGGCAGTGATGGGTCGCTGCTGAACTTCCTGACCAACATAGGCTAGCTAGGAGCATCGGTTCTATGAGTCACGTGAGCAGTGGACAAGATTCATCACCAACGGTCTTTACGAAATCTATTGGCACTTAGGGCCTTTAACACAGTTTGTCCGCGTATACATTAGAACACTTTCTTGATTTGAAGGGAAAAGATCCCCAAACTCAAGTTCACATTCGGGTCATTAGGAAAAAAGGACGACTTTCAATCCGTTCCTATAATCAAATCACATCTTTAAGGCAATGTGGATATTGACCAAGGTGTAAGCTTACCTTTCTATTCTGCTTGATTTTCATTATTTTCCCTGAATATGAACTGTTTTTCTTTCGTTTCTTCTAGGAGGTTTCCCGATGTAGGAGGAGAGGCAGAAGGCAAGATAAAGTTGAAAAATAGATTAAAAATTATAATTCTGACAATTCTCCGTCAGCTCTGTAACGAATCATACAAGCTATTCGACCAAAATTTGCCAACAATGAAATGAAACCTCTCAAGAATAGTTTGAATATGCTGCCCATTTTCCCACGTCATCATTAGGTCCTCTTTCAGCCGTTATAATAAATATTCATTGGTTTACGTGAATAATGTTTTTAAACGAAAAACTATTCGGAGATCGTAGGTAAATTTTTTGAAAGATAATGCTCAAGTTACTTAAGGGATCTTGCTATACTTTGCTTTAGTTTCTCTTTATCAGTAACAAGCAATTGAATGTGAATCATTTCTCTTAGATGATTGAATGATTATGGGAATGCTCACGTTTACTTCTGTTCCTACTACTATGCGTTTCAAAGCGATGATATTGAAAGGAAAACTAACAAATTATTATATAACTGTTAAATAATTAAAATTTAATTCAATCGTGGTAATAGCTAATTCATTTTTCATTACTTATACGTTTCTGCATTAAATCAATGATTAAAAACAACATGTCTTAGCTTTCGGAATTACATACTAATTGCTGCATGAATTCTTTTTTATTTGGAATTAGGAAATTTGCGACAATTGGCTTATACTGGAAATTTAAAATTGGTTAATTAAAACATTGGCCGAAAATTTGGGCTAAAGTCTGGACAAGTAACGGCAACGGCGCATGCTCCGAGAAGGGCTAAAGTCTGGACATGTAACGGCAACGGCGCAGCTCCGAAGAGGGCTAAAGTCTGGACAAGTAACGGCAACGGCGCAGCTCCGAAGAAGGCTAAAGTTTGGACAAGTAACGACAACGGCGCAGCTCCGAAGAGGGCTAAAGTCTGGACAAGTAACGGCAGCGGCGAAGCTCTGAGCAGAAAAAAAGAAAAAAGAATAAAACGTTTATTTATAAAGGCGTTGCCACCTGAGATACATGCCAACATATTGGCTTTTAAAAATTTCTCAATATAAGACATCCTAAGGCAAACGTTCCATACGAGAAGTACTAATAGACAAACTAATCCGAGGTGTACAAATAGATAAACCATACGAGGTATACTAATAGATAAACCATACGAGGCATACTAATAGACAAACTATACGAGGTGCACTAATAGACCAACTATCAGAGGCTTACAAATAGATGGACCATACGAGGCGTATTAATAGACAAACCATACGAGGCGTTCTAATAGACAAACCATACGTGGCGTGCTAATAGATTAACTCTGTTAAGGGATAGTTGAATAAAAAATGAAAATATCATCTCTTGGATACTTTATATTCCAAGAGATGGCTGACAGCTTATGAATAATTCAAATACTACTAAAGAATTCTTCGGAACTCCCAAGTTATAAGTTGAATGGAAGTAAAAAAAGACAAAACACGCTATACCGGAGCAGATGGAAACACCATCTCAAATTACTATCAAGTACTGAGAAGAGGTTAGTCACAAAGTAATTGATAAAGAACATCGCGCAACACAGCACGCATATCTAGAAATGCGTAAACAAAGTTACACGCAAAAATGAAATTCATGGCTTGTTCAGCACACGGACTGAAAAATAATTTTTCACGAACGCTTTATTTCATTTGTCTGTTTATATTTTCAATTTCTCCTATTCACAGAAATGCCCTCTGGAGTCGTGATAGATCTATTTTTGACTCATTAAACAAGCGCAATAAATGTATTTATTTCCGGAATTTGGTTCAGTGTCAACTCATCGCCGAGCTTTAGGTAAAATGTAATGTGTCTTGAGGTTTTGATTTTACGCAAAAAAATAGAAATAGAAACATGTATATGCATATGTGTGTATGTATATGTGCGAACATGCCCATGTGCGCACAGATGTATAGATATGCATGTATGCGTGCACACACATACATATATACATGCGCGCACACACACACACACATTCATATGTACAATACGTATTGAAAATAAATATAAGGAAAATACTAGTAAACATAAAGAACAATCTTGCTCTTGCTACATCTAAAATGACAGTCACGATCTGTGCAATCGTAAGAAATATACTGGGGAAAAATAAGGAATAGGAAAAAAGACTTCGTAACACGTAGAAACGAAATGGTTTTTAATTTCCTAAAATAAATTTGAAGAAAACTTAAGTTAACGTCGAGGAACAACAACAAAAACAAAACAACAAATATCATATCCTCTCGGTATTCCCTGCATCACCGTGCGGACGTGCGTACATGGGATAAAATGAAGATACAGTGTATACACCGTAAAAAATTTCACCGTAATTTCACGGTAAAATGTCAGGCAACTTCACTGCCGAAAAAAACCGTGAAAAAAACGGTAAAACCTGAGGATTAAAACGGTAAAAACCGTGATATCTAAAGAGTTTCCGTGCTTCAAACGGTAATACGCGGAAATTGAAAACGGCAAAAAACTGTAATTTATACGAAATTACCGTAAAATAACAGTAAAACTTGGGTATTGAAAACAGTAGAAACCAGTATTTTGTTCTGATTTGTCGTGAAAAAACGGTGGTAGAACGAATCTATTTTTTATTTTTGGCCGAATGACCGTGTAAAATGTAAGTAATCGTGATACAAAAAAGATGAAAATGCATAGTTGCTTAATTCCATGAAAAACAATCGCTCGTTGAAACTTTAAAATACAATGAGAATTGTCGTAAGAAATTTTCGAAAACTGTTGCAATGTCTGTAAAAGAATAGTTTACTTAAAGCAATAGAATGCTATAACGGCTTCCATTGGTCAACCCGAGTACTTCAACGAATATTTGAAATGGGACTTGCGTCACCTTCAGACGTAAGTTGTTTCCGCTGGTCATGCTCGGCAATTGACATTGGTATGAAATAAACTATTTGAAAATACGTTCAACTGACCTTAGTTACATAAACACCCAAAAATCTCATGGCGATTGGCCAATGACTTTACTCCTAAAACTCCATTGTAATAACATACAGATTACGCTAACGAAATAATTGAATCTATTTATTTATTTGTTTAAAGGAGACACTTACCCTTTTATTGTATAAGAACAAACAACACTGTACTGGGTGTCTCACAAAAATGTCTCGGACTTTTTAATTCATTATATCTCCGCTCTAAATTATTATATTTTAATTGTATTTTACTAACAATGTCGTAAATTTTGTTTCCTTTTCAAATAATTTAGGTTTTTGAAAATCAGCTGAATAACCACTTTACGATGTTCGATTTACTGAAAGAGGTAGAAAAATTGTTCTAAGGGAAAGTTTTGAAAACAACACATGTGTTCTTCTTCATTTCTTAATACTTACTGTTAAGAATGATTTCATAATGATGTATCCTACACACCACCAAGTATTTAAGCCTTCTGAGAGATTTCAAGTTTCAAGTGTTCTCAATAATAGTGTTTCAAGAACTGAAAGAAAACGGTCGAATAATGGGTAAAACTCTTCGTTCAATGGTGGCTAGAAGTAATACTTGCCTTGAGAGAAATGGAAGGTATGTCAAAGGATACTAAATTACTTTATTTATTCAAACGTTCTTTAAGGTTATGATTTGTTACTTTTTAAAAATTTTGTTTGTTCAGTTTTATGGAAAGTACAAAATGTGGAAGAATCTCAATATTGTTTTAAAAACATTTCCTCAGAACAAATAGCTTTTCTACCCCTTTCAATTAGTTAATCATTGTAAAGTGGTTATTCAATCGATTTTCGAAAACTTAAATTATTCGAAAAGGAAACAAAATTTACTACATTGTGAAAAAAGATCATTCAAATATGGTAATTTAAAGTGGAGACATAATTAATTAAAAATCGGGGACAATTTTGTGGGACACCCGGTAAAATAAAAAGCCAGGTGTCCGTCAATTTATAAATAAGTATATGCTCTCGTGCGTAATTTCCCCTATGATATTACAATGGGAATCTGCTTGCTCGGACAGTATCATAAATACCATTAAAATATTATTAAAAACCTGGCATTTGCTAACTTATGTATATAAGTAAAAAACATTGCGTGAAAATCGAATCTACTGTCAAGAAAATGCGGCTTGTCGCAGTAAAAAGGTATGGCAAATATGTTAAAAACTTCTTGCGAACAACAATTTAAATTATAATGCATAGTTGTTGCTTGCTTGGTTGATGTGTGCTGTTCGTCTGTGACGTTCTTAAAGATGCTTAATGACCGTCTCTGTGATACGAGTTTTACCAGTGCACAAGTACGAGAATACTGTATTTTAACCGCGGGTACTATTAGGATGGATACATTTGTTTGCTGTCTTTATCTTGAGATTTTTTAAAAACGAGACCATTGAATCTCGTCATTTTTGACCAAACATGTACACTAGTGTCTTGATTATTAACATTCTGTAGTCAATTTAAAAGTCGTTCGTTAATAAAGAATATGATGAACATATGCACAGATTTCAACACCAGCAACCGTTTACTACTAAGAATGACTGTCGTGTGTTTATTTAAACGTTATGTGCCACGCTGTTAAGAATAATTGATAGCAAGAAATTAGCACTGGCGGTCTTGGCTTTAGTTCACGGTCAATTAATACACTCATTTTCGTTGTGCAAGTGCTCTATGATAAGTCACTTTCAAAGCAATTAGAGCGATCCACAGCCTTATATACTCGAGTTTGTATCGTGAATACAGAGTTCGGTGGGGTATTGTATATTAAAATGTACCGTATTGGATATTACAATATGCTGTATTTTATATAACAATATACTATATTACAATGTACTGTATTGCATATTACAATATACATACACAAGTTTGCAGTTGCTTTCAGTAATGCTGAATTTCTGTATCTTGGATACGACACGAATGGCGATAACTACTTCTCTTGCGGCTCAAAAATACTGTGTTCTGATAGTTTATTATTCTAATAAGAAAATTAAGTTACCTTTGGAATAAGCTGAAAGCATGGAAACTCCACTCAAACGAGAATTTGTTGAAGAAAGGTATTGAATCCCGTCATTTTTGACCGTCCGTGTACACTACACCTTTTTCACTTCAAATTAATCTAAGTCAAGTTCAGTTGAATCCAATTCAAGTTCAAATTAATCCAAGTCAAGTTCAAATTAATCAAAGTCAAGTTCAAATTAAACCGAGTCAAGCTCAAATTAATCCGAGTCAATGTCAAATTAATCCAACCCTCAGTTGAGTTATAAAATGACATAATAATTTGTTAATATGAGTTTTTTTGTTAAATATGTATATATTGGTTGTTATAAGCAAGACTGGTTTCGAGGATTTATTTACACTCATAGAAATTTATATACGTGAAATACCACTTTTTCACATCTATGAATACCACTATTTCATCATACATGTAAATACAAAAGATAATAGAAAATTGAACGATATGTAGATTTAATCTTTAAAAGAAATTCGCAAATGCGATTCACTGAGTACTACTGTACGATTCCGTTTGATTACAATTTATACATGTGCATTACTACCCAGATAAATTCTTGCATTAGCAATATAAATGTTGCCATCTATTCTAATTCCGTGTTAGTCAATGTAAAGAAATGTAGGATCCACTTACAATACACAATACTAATACAAGAAACAATGTTTCTGACTTTATACTGATTTTCTTTGAGTGTGTTCACAATTCATTATATAATACTTTCAAGACTTAAATATTCATAAAATGATTATTATAAAAGTTATTGAAGTCCTAAAAGTATTATATATTGAATTGTAAATAAATTAGTGCAAACAAATTCTATGAGTGTAAATAAATTCTCGAAACAAGTTTTGCTCTTCAAATCTGATGGATACATTTATAGCACAAAAAACTCAAATTAACAAATTATTATTTCATTTTTTAACTCAACTGAGGGTTGGATTAGTTTGAACTTGACTCGGATTAATTTGAACTTGACTTGGATTAATTTGAACTTGACTTGGATTAATTTGAACTTGACTTGGATTAATTTGAACTTGACTAAAATTAATTTGAAGTGAAAAAGGTGTAGTTAAGAAATGAAATATTCATCTTATAAATTATGAATAGGTGGAGTTGGAGTCACAAAATTGTGAATAGACGGAGTCGGTGTTGGAGTCGCCAAATTCTGAATAGATGGAGTCGGAGTCGGAGTCGCCAAATTCTGAAAAGGTGGAGTCGGGGTCGGAGTCGGAGTCGCCAAATTCTGGAATGGTAGAGTCGGAGTCGGAGTGGCAAATTTATTCCTCCGACTCTGCAACCCTGGTAACAAGTTAAATGAGTAAGTGATTCCAAAGTTACCACTTGGTAATGATAATAGTATAGTAACATACACAGGAGTAATTGTTCAAATTTATTCATTGAAATAAAACGTAGTAACATCAAGTTGGAATTTTCATCTGCTCAGATTATTTCATCTCAATTTTTGGTATTATTATCATTGTCGTCATCTTCTTCATCATCATTATTTTTCCTTTCTCTGTTTTCTGTCGTTTCTTACCATGGAACAAGGGGGTAATGGAACACTATGAATTCTACGTTTCACTACAGGGTACATTCACCAGCTGAGCACAATAAACATGGAGGGATTGCATCAAGAGGTAAGCAGACCCGGTTATGTTGTTGGGAACACAAATTTGGTGTTGAGGTATCCGGTTTGTGAATGAGTTGTTACGTGGTGAAGCCACTGCCCTTGATATTCGTGAGCATGATCAGCATTCATGACTGATGTGAACTTCATCAATTACAAATACCATGAGGAAGACGTACGGTGCGATTAATTTACGACTTATGTCAGGGTGAAGGCTATTTACTGTGAATGAAATTTAAGGCTGATATTCCCGGCCACTGAGGCCGGAGATCCTAAGAATGAATACGTGTTTTTTTCCGCAATCGCCACTTTTACTGCCTAGCTCAAGTGAGCCAAGTAGGTCTCTGCCGTTTTTGAGTTAGCGAGGCTAGATGACACTAAAGAAGTACCATGAAAATAAGTAAAACTTTAAACGGAAGACCTTTTTAAAGCATAAAAGATTCATGAAAATATTTTCTCAATGATCTTTACAGGTAAGCGCAACTCTTAACTTTGTATGAGTAGGAATAACAGGGTGTAAATATTGGCGAGATCCCTTTTTTCTTCAGAAGAGGTGTGGGATGGGTGGCGTCGCTGCGTCGTTATCGTTCTGTGACGATGAAGGAACGTGTAGAAGAATCGTAACTAGAGATGTGCAGTTCTTTTGAGATCTAAAACGGCAGTTATAATTTATATTTCTAGACCGGTTCTTTTGCAACTTGTTATTAAAATAATGTGCTAGCTAGCCGGATCTCCAAGTTCCAAGTGTAATTCTTGTTGGTAGATCGCCAGTGGTTTTGAAGGAATCATCCTTTGAAAGAAACATCTTTACTGATCCCCATATTATAACAATTGGGTTGTAAAATTGTTTTTCGAGCTTTTAACATTAGGAGAGGGAATGGGGAATAATGAACGAATGAGAGCAACAATAGTAAGTAGAAGAGTTTTCTTCCTGCATCTTCTATCCGTCTTCTCCTTTGGCTATTACCTGCGGCCTGGCGAAATGATCCTGAGCGCCAATATGAAAAGCAACTCGTTGTTTCAGATTTTCAATTTAAGTTTAAATTAAATTCAAAATTTTATTCAGGAAATACCAGAGAAAGAATAATTGTAAGAAATCTAAGAGGTTAGGGATTTGTTAAGAATTGTATAAGTAATTTGTATTCCCTTCGTATGCTGACTTTCGTATTGCTTTAATAACTCTCTTATGTAAAGGAAAAATTTACATTTGCCTATTTCCATTAGGCCTATTTGCCTATTAGGCCTATTCCATATAGGAAAAAAGGATGGAATAATACTCTACACAGTGCTTTCATTTATTCTCTAGGTAATTCATTTTTTTATCTATAAAGAACTCTGAGTAATTCAAATATTTTAGTCCTAATATACGGGACCATTACTCAAATGATTTTTGACAGTAAGTGTTTTATGAATGACAATTCGGAAGAAATTTCGAAGCATGACAAAGTTCCTCGACCAAGCCATCTCTGATTTTGATGAGCAGAAGAGATGCAGTTCGCATATGGGAGATAAGGATATGCTTAATTTTATCAAAATTCATACATATTTTATTTGTTTTGAGCCATGTGGAAACTTTATCAAGGTCGGCATTTATGGTTTGTCTTTGTATCATCGTTTTCACTAGCAACGCTTGAAGAAAAACTGCTATCACCAGCAAAAAGTAAAAGTTTGAGAATTAACATACATTCAATAATGTTGTTGTTGAACCCAGTTGCAAATTAGCGCAGTTGCGCGGGAGAATTTTGGAAATTTTTCGCAGTGATCGTAGTTTTAAGACGAATTCCAGCAGTTCACTGCAGACAAAATGCATGGGAGTCAATTCGAATAGCGTTTTCTGGCGGACCTCAGCAGTAATTGTCTACAGTCGAATTGAAGCAGATAGTTCTCCGTTGGCCTTCGTCGTTCGCAGCAGTAAATGTCTCGGTCGAAAACAAGCAGAAACAGATGTGCTTCCGCCTATGGCACGCCGTACATTTATTTCAGTTACTCCGCAAGTTTTATTTTTATTATATTTCAACATCCTAACATTAGTCTGATTACCTAGCAAAATAGCACAAATATTTTACACGTTGTTTTACGTGTTTTTGTTGTGTTATGCAATTGTTTATGTTTGTACGCATTATTTTTTGCAAAAAGAAATAAATTACTGTATTTGTTGAACTGTATTTGTCTCTTTGAGGCGGGCGGTAAAGGTATATCGTGCGACATACGCTAATAAGATCGTTCAACGTACCCCTTAAATCCATATATTTGCGGGGAGTTTGATGTGACTCCCACGAATGAAGTTCTTGGGTGGACCTTAGTAGGGGATTACTTGTGTTACGAAGTTTTCTTAAAGAGAGATATGTCGTAAATCGGCGAATCAGGAATATTCCTGATATTTAATTTGTTGTTTGCAATTATCTATTGTTGACAGTCGATTTGATTTTTAAATGGTACAAGGATTTCAAAATTATGTGAGCCGCATAAAAACGTAGAGCAGTTCTAGGCAGATCTAAGCAGACGTTCTCGCGAGTGCCGCCGACAGCTTCGGCAGAGATAGTCTGCCCTAAAGCGGACGTAGCGACCGCTGCACTGCGCTGCGACGCCACTAACCTCTGCCAAAAACGTCAAGAAACTGCCCAAAAAACTGCACTGATTTTCAACTGGAAAGATAAAGAGGTGGTCCCAAAATCGATCCTCATGGATCGTCCTGACCAGCATGAAGAAGTTCTGAGTGGGAATCAAGAAATTGTAAGCGATTCTCCAGGTACGGTTTCAATAACATCGAGAGAACTTCTCTATGCCGTAGCATCGGAGTTTTGACATTGATATGCTGTTAGAAAACGCACAAAAGATTTACAAAAGTCGAGAAATTCGAAAAAATATTCCTCACGTCGGTATAGGAGAAAGGATTTTGCAGATGATTCGGAATAGCTTGTGTTTTCTTTTTATATATCGGTAGCCTTCCTGTCTTTCATAGAGAAATAAATTATATTCGATATAAGAGAACATCGAACATCATTTCACATAAAAAATTTCTTAGAATATTTGAATGCAAAATGGTTTATAATTGTTAACTTTAGTTTTATCCTGTGTCTGATAAAAGTCGTTACACAATTTTCTGATACTCAGGAAAAAAACGTTATGAAGTAAATGATTAATTACATCTAAGAGGAACGAAAATATTAACACAGCCATGTATTAATTCTTTTATTGAGAACAATTTCAAATTTTTCGATTTATTTTTTGAATTGTTTGTACATTCACGAACATCGAAGGCATTAGTTGGGTAGAAAATTAGGAATTATCATTATCTGGAATATCCTCTTATTAGTTTAATGCTGACTTTAATTAGCAGTGTCTATGTTTTTGTCTATGTTAACAAAAAAGTTGTTGAACAGATGTGTGATGTCGTTATCCCCTCAATGATGTGTATTTTGTTGAGCAACTGATTCATTTTCTATGTTACATTGATTATTTGTCTAAAGAGTGAAACGAGCTGATGCTAGGATGTTATAGAGTTATTTTTGGAACTCGGAAAATTTGGGCGTACAATTTTTTATAGTTGCACTTTTGACTGTAACCTGATTTCAGAGTTAAATAAAACTTACCCTCAAAATTTTCAACTCAGACAGTAATTTAAAGCATATTTCATGCGTTTAAATGTTTTTACTGATGTCTTAAGAAACGGGAAACGACCTTCGTATTCTAGAATCTCTTCACAAATTCACGAATGAACCATCACTGAATAACGATTTCAGTGCGACTAAATTACTGTATTTGTGGTCCCTACTTCCTATTAACTTGCGGTATACTGGGGGTGTGCGTGGTGTGTGTGTGTATATACAATGTGTGTGTGCGTGTTGTGTGCACATAAAAAAGTGTGTGTGCGGATGTATGGTGGTATACGGCTGTATGTACTATGTGTATTGCTTATGCGCTTGCGTACGGAGCTTTAATCATTAGAAATATTTTTTGTCTATGGTCGTTTTTTGCTTCGCATTTTATTCATACCTTAAATATCTTATTCGTAAGTCTAAAAAACATTTTATTTCTTCCAGCACTGAAGATGGAATAATTTTATCCCGAAATTTTTGCGTCAATAAATGTTCTCTATAACGTTGGTTTTCCTTTTTATTTTGAGAAAAAGAGTTCGTTCGTTTGCACGCATAATTGCACGTGTGATTATCAGGCATTTATCATAGACTGTATTAAAGCATTAGATAAATGTGCATCACTAAAAAAAGGTTCGTTGGTTCAGTATCTTGTTGATTATTGATATTTAAGGGAATGAGAAGTACTAGTTTATTATTTTTTTCTTGAACGTTTTCATTCAAGCAACAATACCGATAAGTTCCAGCTTGCTGGGAAGTAAAGGTAATGAAAATATAAATTTTTAGCAAAAAATTCTATTGAATGATCAGTTGATTTTTTTCTTAGCAGTTTTGTAATAAAATAAGTTTGGTCTGTGATGAATACATTATTATAAAATATGGTAGAGTCTGACTAGATCCGTGTAGGGTTAGTGATGATAGGAAGCCAGGACTCTAGGCGCATTGCATTTAACGAGCTAGATGTGTTCTTATAGAGTCTTCATGTTTGAGAAGATTGTGCTTGAAATCGACGCGGAAAATTACAACTTGATTATGAGACGTATGGAATAGCTGAATATTTTACTTCGTTCATTTATGGTGGATAGGTTACAAGGCTGTAGGGGCTTGTAAACTGTTTCTCTAAACAAAACGTAACGACTCGTTAATCACTCATTTAAAAGCGTATCTGCATGATCATGATTCACGGTTGGATTTTTATTTAATCTAGCATGCATACGCCCGAATATTAAGGCAATCTCATTCCATACACCTGCCCTCACGAAGGGTGCCTAACATAATTAATTTTGGAAATTGAATATTATAGCTCGCCACCGAGTGTTATATTATTTCAGCAGAAGACGCTCTTTACAAAATGCTTTTACATTAAAGTATAATTTTATTGAAGAGATGAGCTCAGGTCGCAGCTCTCTTGCCTCCGTGCACTGGATGAATATCGAGTCAGAATGGGGAAGCAGCCAGGCGAACCACAACCACAAACAACCAACACGTGTGACTAGAATGGTGTCGCCAGGTGTTGGGAGCCGGTAAATTCTCAATATCAGTTTAGCGTATGCTTCCAATGATGAACTGGAACGATCCCACACGTTAATCAATTATGAAGTCACTTCGGAGCAGTATCGGTCTTACAGTTCGTCGAAAGCCTCAGCTGATATAACAGCTCTGACCCTATAAATTGCAGCGGACTGACAAACAACTTGCACTTCCTGTTACATATACTGTAACAGTAAACGCGATTTGTGTAGCATTCAACTGTAATTTGAAGAGTAGAAGCACATTTACGCGGGGGTAGGAGCACAGTAGAACGAAAGGAATGCATATGTACATATGAATTAACTGTAAGAGTTCAGTAAAAAATAAAAATGTAGTGCAACTTCCCACCAACACTCTACATATATTCTGAACTATAAGTAGTTATATGAAAAGTTATTCTCATATATATATATATATGCTAAAATATATATTAATTCATATGCACATATAAATATATTTATACGCACACTCATACGCACACATGCAAAATTTTTACTCACCCATCCAGGCAGTGAGTGAAGCTCCCTTTCTCCTTGATCGGTGAAGTAGATTTTCTTAACAACGATTATTTTTAAACATTTCATTTCTCCGCAATACATTAAAAAACATAATTTGGCCCCAATTTGAGAAAAATGCTTTTTTAGCTCTAAAGAAGGTCAAAAATTATTTTCATGAATTGATGAAAAGAGCGGAGATCTCTTAATTAAATACCCCACGATGAGGTCCATTTTTCTGAAAACTGTCATTTTATGAAAACCATCATTTACTAGTTACTTATTCTAAATACCTGAATTTAATTCCAATTTAGAGCAATTAACTTTTTCTAACTTAACAAAAAGCCCACATTTTTCGTCATGAGTCTTCATCCGCAAAGTATTCGAAATATTTTTTGAGAACACTGATTTCGGCATAACTCTCATAGCCTTCAAATTAGTGTCAATCTGAATCTTAAAAGATATTCTCTTCCTAAATAGAAAGTGAAGAAAAAAGTCTCGTAGTTTTTTGTGTGAAAATTAATCTGCTGATATTGGTCTTTAACAAGAAAAAGTTTACGCTCAATGAATTACTAATATATTACTTTAACGTTCGGCAGAATTTTTAGTTAAAACCTCCTGTAGTATTCTGAAAATAAATAAACTTCAAGCAGCCGTTACTGATATTTATTTCGGAGTAGTATCAAAGACTACTATCGTTAAGCATTTAAAGATCGCTCTTATACAGTGGCCAAGTCTGCGGAAATTACCAATGCTAAGGACCGTCCCAGGAGCGGGTGTCCTCATGCAGCTCGTCCCTGAAGAAGGCATGGGGCAAAATACCTCAAGAAAAACTGGGTATGCAAAGGAAAAGTAGTGCACATTAAAAATTTACTTCTATTTGCTCACATGGTAGTTAGTAAATTTATTTGAGGACGATTTTTTTTCTTGTGCTATCCTCATGTCCTGTAGATATGATACCAATTTACTTTTCCCCTTCTGTAGATGAGAAAATTTTTTATTCATCTAATGAGAAGTGAGAATTTTGTAATATATTTGAAACGTTTTCGGAAACTTTAGCTTCAGCTATGCGAGGATATTATAAAAAAGTAAAGCAAATGGAATGTGAGCTTGTCGAAACGGAGACCACATGGATAGCCATCAATGAAAAAGAATTCAAACAACGCATTTAATAAAATTTTGAACGGAGTCTCAATAATAGGGAAACTTCAGAGTCAATGAAGGAGCACGTGCTAGTGTTATAGTTTTACTATAACTGCTCTACGCCGTGTTCGAATAAACGCTACGAAGAAGGGTTAGCCTGGCCAGCAACCATCATCTTCTCGAAAAGAACCGACATCACTAAATATATTCTCATCGATAAGCGCAGCATATGCTTAGCTCTACGAACATCGCCCAGACATTGCAGCCAGCCGTTACAACGTCGAAAAGCATCGTTTGAGAGCTTCGTTCAATCAGCGAATGCCACGTCGCCAAGCGTCCCAAAGCAAGCCGTATTGCTAGACACTTCCATTTATCTTTGTATTTCAACTCTTTCCTTAGAAACTTAGGATCTTATTTATTCTATGTAAATTTCTTGTTAATCAATTGTAAGTCTAATCCATTCTAATTATCTAACGACACTTGCCATTTCCGATAAATAATTAACGTAAAGTTCTGTCATTCAGAACACGTATGTTCCCAAGGGTAACAGAGACGTGCAAAGCTGCTCCTTGAGGGTGTCGGCGAGACATTATAGAGACCTAGCACTGACTTGAGTAGGTTGTGCTCTCCGTGGCACAGTGGTTAAGGGATAAGCCTTGTATGTTGGAGACGAGGGTTCGTATCCCGGCGCTGGCGCGGAGATTTTCCCCGTTGGGTATAAGGAAAAGCTCAAGCACAATACCCCACTCAACCCAGGTGTCGGAAATGGGTACCGGCTTTACGGGGGAACCGTCATGGTGTCCTATATATATATAGGGTTAGTTATATGACATTTGAAAAACCAATGCTTAAGATCATATGTATCAGGCTTGATTGGAAATAAAGCATCCCAAAGATGCTGATGTTTGTTGTTTGTTTTTGTTTGTGTTTTTTCGTCTCGTTGCTTACGGGCAAGCGAGGGCTGTGTTGACTTTTAACCGCCAATCTAGAATATAAACGCAGCTACGTATCATTACATGTAATCCATGTCCTCATCATGTCCATGTTATTTCACGTGTAGGTCTAGATTCTGTACCTAGGATGTGTGCGTTAGATTTGCATAAATGTATTAGATAATCTATCTTTAGATAACTGATTCAGCAACGAGGCCTCACCTCGATATGAGCTTATTATAACCTCATTATGTGAATTCCTGCAAATGCGTCATTATGATTATATCAGATTAACTAAAGTTAACGTAAATACCGAGACTCTATAGCATCATCGTCATTCCACGATTCTTTTAAAAAAGCTATATAACGTGTACAATCTTAGTGTCTAATGATTGTGTCAACCATTATTCTTAATCAAAAGACGTCATCATTTTAATAGTAAATTGCTTTGGAAACCTTCTGATCATTTACCTTCCAAATTATCTGGAAACTGCAAATTGTTAGTGAATATCAGAAAATAAGAAAATCACGATGGAAATATATCCATGTGAAATGATGATAAATCACTTATGAATACGATTAATGATGTGGCATCGGAAAAAGAACCCACGAACATAATAATGGCGGCAACGATGTAGGATCGTAACAATTTCGGCAGCGGAGTGAGATTAAAGTCTGTTTAAATAAGAGCTGCTTAATCTTGCCGGACTCAAGATCCGTAAGGGACCGCTCAAATTTTCGTCACGCTACCAAATTTTCAAATTATCCCAAATCATACCACACAATATTAAATATAATAAAAATAATATTATGACCGATCGACCAGACGCAAATTAAATTTGTAATGAATGATTAGGCAATTCATACCATTTTATCATTGTATCAATGCGTTTCGTTTAACAATCTATGTCATTGTATCTACTTAAACCCGTTTGCAATTAAATTGTTCCTATTTTACTATCATTGTGCCCATTTAGACTATATTACCATTATTGTGTCTATTGTGAACCCATATTTAATATTCTATTATGTCCATTTGCTACGTAATTATTCTTGTGTCTAGTTATGCGTTGATTTCTGTTGTGATTTATTGATTATCTTTGAATTGTCATGCTTCAGGTTAGCCCATTTCTATTCATGTTGTGCCCATTATATACTAATTATTCCAAATATTAACCTATTCTAAATTTCATATTTCATTTATATCAATGCATCAATTGTCCGTGTATTTGAAAACACCTAGTGTACGAACATTTAATTACAAACGATTTACAAATTTAAAATCCAGCATCATTCAATAAATTATTGCACAGAGTTACTGTATTCGAGTAATTAATTAGAATAGAATGCTGTTGAAATTTTCATCTACCAGCCATGAAAATTTGGACGCCATCTTGTTTCGACGAGAAAAGCGCATACAACCGCACTCTTCATAGGGGCTGCTCTGCGTTCAAATTTCTCAAACTTATGTGGAACGTTCAAACTATGTCATCTTCGCTCGTTCAGAATCTCAAAGTTCAAAACTATACTTGTAAAATTAACATCACTGAAATTAAATATGAAAGCTTTCCAAATTTTATTTTATAATTTAAAAACTTTCAATGGAATGCCTATTAAAAATTCAATCATGTTCTTATTCGCTAAAGGGGGCTCGTTTAAAAGAAAATTTCATCAAGTTGAACAAATTTTCATCGTAATAAGAAAATTTTACGTACACTATGTACGTTCATAAATTTGATACAATTTTAAAAATTTGCTGGTTCAAAAATTGTAATCTACTGACAATTTCATTCTCACGTCCATTTCTAATTTCAACGCAAGGTTTAACCATGTGATTTACTATGTTAAGAAAGATGTTGTGCGTGGATGTTCGCTTGTGAAGTGTGATGTTGAGATGCTGTTGGGGCTTGTGAGCTGCTTGCTGCGGGGGAGATGTGGGAGCCGTCTCGCCGAGTGTTGTTCATTGTTTCTACCAAGCGACCCTCAATCGCTCGCTAGGCCTCTTGACATTCCTCCCTCAGAGCTAACGGTTACCATACTACCACACTCACTACGTGTAGCTGACTCTGTCTTCCCACGTAGAAGCACATAACAACGAGATAACTTTTAGACTTCAAATAAAATGTTTGATACTTAAGATTTTAACGTGATGTTTAAACGTATTATACGTATTAGCATGCTAATGTAACTTTTTCATTTGTTTATACTAATTTACTTTTACTTTATTGACGACCTATAACTAATTGCGACCGCAAATTGAATACTGAAATGTAATTCATTCATATCTAAATTATTGTTTCTTCATAAGAAAAACGTCGCAAAATTACATGTTAAGAATCAGTTCAATGCTTCCAAATTAGAACTCTGAAACGAAATATGAAAATGTAACTAAATAAAATGAAAATGAATTCGATTATAATTCGAAAGTCGTACCGCTCTGTCATTCTTTAAAATTCAACGTTGATGTGTTATTAGAAAATTGTGTGTTTCTCTCTGCGAATCATAATTGCCATTTAATACGACATCTAATGTAAGATTTGAATTAAACTAGGCAAAATATGTCCTTTATGTTTAATATGTCCTTTATGTTTAATATGTCCTACCGACGATGGAGGAAGATGCATCGGAGAAGGAAGTAGAGCGACGACGTGTTGTGATTACTGACGAGACGACCGATAAATCGGCAGCGTTTTACCATTATCTACCGGATAATGCAAAAGATGACGACATCCGGATCACGATGGAAATATATCCTTGGAAAAAGACGATAAATCACTCATGAATACGATTAATGACGTGGCATCTGAAAAAGACCCCACGAACATAATACTAGTAAGTCAAACCCTCTCTCACTTATTTCCAAGCTCGCTGCCGAAATCAGTGCGATCGCTCCTCTGAATGAACCAAAATTTAATCCTCGATATGCTAGAGCGAAAATTATCTTCATGGCTTATGGGAAGTGATCTTCTTTTTCGCAGTATTGCGTTGATGAGTACACAACAACTTTCGCAATGCAGGCAGGAACCCGACCTAAAACAAAGAACGCACATTTCATGTTCACATAAGACATCAGGCGGTACTCATACAAATTCACAAAAAAACATTTATCCAAGAAGTGAAATTGCTTTATCTCGGTCCAAAAAGTGATATTAGCCGTGAACTTTCCTCCTTTCAGAAGAATTCTACAAACATTATGTCGATTGATTTCGGTTGAAATTAACGAACTAATTTATCAATTTGACTTTGGGGTCCCGAACCTACGAGTATGGATCATCTATCAATAGCTTAGTGTGTCTTGTTTCTTTGCCCCGCTTTTCTCAAGAACTCATGTCATACCGTGATCTTGAATCGTATGAATTGTTCTAATAACAACTAATTTCTAAGAACAATTCATCGGTTGCCTCAAATTTTTGAACACATTATTGCAGGAATCACTAGTGTAATTTTTTTCTCTTTGTAAGCCATCTATTTTGAAAAAAAATTGATTACACTACTTGTATTTTCCTAAACATTCAAGTTCTCTACATACAAATCTTCCCATGGGGCTGCTATAAGTTTTAATCCTTACTGATTGTAGTGGGCAGTATTCTAAAAAAAACGACTACGTGGAAGAAAAACTTAGGAAATCTGACCTCAATACTTGTGAGTAAAATTCCCTTCAGTCCTATTCCACGGTGCTACATCGGAACGCCCACCGGAGGAGTGTATACCGTTTACAGACATCAGAAACCTATCTGTTGTGCTGAGGTATAATGCATCAAGTCTCCAGGTTTCCTACAACCTCGTGCTTTGTGTAGTCTCGTTTTGCTCACTCGTGGTACTTCCGTTCCCTCAGTTTTATTTATGATTAGATGTAAACAGTTACAGATGATCTCTCTCGTATTCTCAACCCTCTCTCAAGCAACGGACCCTGCTGAACCTTATTCGACACTTTCCCTCCATTCTTCCCCACATTTACTATTTCATGTAAAATTTATTTTCAAATAAATGAGTTGTTTTGAGTTATTTCTCTGTCCTTATGGAATTGATTTGGAGAACAAATTTGAATTAAATATTGTAACACTAATATAATGTCTCGTGGAAACGATTTCATATGATTGAATCTACAAAAAGGAATGAGAATTACTAATTAATTTTCGACGTTTATTCAACGGCGAGGAAAATTATTCGAATAGCAACGTTTGAATTAAATACGCAGCAACGATGTCTATTCCATCCCAGTTATGAAATGAATTATGAGATTTCCCCTTTAACTTTGCTACCAAAGGTGTATGCTTCCGAACCGTTTATGCTGGAATGCGCCGAAAAAGAGTCGTTGCATCAACGAAAAAGTGAGAGCACATACTTCATTCGGAGAGCGATTTCCTCAAGAAAAAAATTTATTCATTCAACTTACGAATACATGTGAGAAAATCGGAATGAAAGGAAATTAAGAGAAAAGAAATGAAAGAAAATCATAACACTTACCCAACTGTCAATAGATTTTTGGAAAAAAACTCATCTTGACTCATTTTTCTCAAATAGATCCAATATCATATTTTCTCATTCCTTCATATTAATTATTTTTCGTCTTTTACAACAGTATTTACAGCTGTTGACTGCTAATGGGATCCTTAGTCCTTATTAACATCTTATCAAATCTCTAAATTGAATTCGCTTTGCTGACTGAGAGACATAGCAAGCTTGCCACGACGAAGGCTTGGTTTGGTTGTTAATCATACAGAGAAAAAAGTTGGACATTCTCTTTAATCGCATGCCAGTGCTATTGCAAGTGCTGTACTGCCAAGTTCTTTTTCAAAGTCCTCTGTAAAGAAGACTTTTCAGTTCAAAATAGTTAGTGACATTGAAAGCAGTCTGTTCATAAACATGGAGATTGAACTAAAACTCTCGAAATCTCTCCATTCGAACGGTATTGAGAGTAAGAGGGTTATGTAGAAAGCAATTAAGAAAAAGTTTAACTAAAGGTGACCTCAGGAAGTAAAAATCCATTTTTGACAGCATGAAAATAACTTCCAAATTCAAATAATCCTAATCAAATATAAATACTTCACTTAATTCGATTTTTAACTAAGACTCTTACATGATTGGTGAGAATTCTTTAACAGATTTGTGCATGTTCGGTAATAGCTCTCTTATGTGCTCTTTTTCTCGCGTTCTTTCTTTTTCTCCATAGAAAGAAGTGTCGTTCATGAGTAAGGGAGCATAAAAAATATATGAGAAAATAAATACTTCCCACGAGCAGGTGAATGTACTTTCGTGAATGGGTTAAAAAAAGAATATACTTGCTGCTCTAGATATGATTATAACTCCCAACTTCAAATATTCTTTCAACTGCCAGATACATTTGCCTTATTAGAGCATCTACTGTTCCTACCTTGACAAACGGACGAAACAAAATATTTTTTACCTTAATATTCTACATGATTTTTCTAGTAGCCGGAGTGTATGGGAAACAGTTGCACTGGTATTATGATACTATAAAGCTTATACATCTTCTCAACGGCTTAAGAAAGAGCAGCACCATGTTTTACAGTAAATGGGTTTTGAAAGCACTTATTTTCCCATTTTGTGCGCTGTATCTAAAAGCTAGCCCTGTTCTAAGCGAAGTTTGAATGCGTGGCATTGTCTAATTCAAGTTTGTTCATTTCCTATTAATGACCGAAGCGTTCATTGCTGACCTTTCGACAAGTGTTATTTTTTCACTCTATGGTAAATTTCATTTTTATCTTCATTGCATCACTTAGTTTTGCGTAGCAGCTCTATTTTAAAAACTTGGACTATTTTAACTTACTTCTTTGAATTTCTACGAGACTGAAGATTATATTTTCATTAAACACGACAACATTTTCTAGCAAGCTTTTCAAGAATTTTAGTTCCGTTTACGCAAGAGAGCGATGACCTTGATTTGGGCAGCGAACTCTGACATGAGTAGGAGGGGTTTAATGTGCTCTTTCGTTGATTCTAAAGTTTTCCTCCTGTTATCTTATATTAATTTACATTCAATGCTTCATTGGAATGTCTTTTTCATTGTTGGGTAACCACGTAGTCATCATCTTAACACCCACATATTCCACGTACGACGATCGCTGTACTACTTTGATTTTTTCATAAAATCATCTCATAGCTCTCGCGAAGATGGCCAAAAATATTTATATTTTTTAAGGAATCCTCGCTCCTAAGTAAATAAACAATAAACAGATGTGATGCATGTAAGAACAGTATATTTACGATGATTTAAAGGGGTCACTTCAGGCCACTGTGTCTGTTGAAAGCCGTGCTTGGTCCGGTGAGCTTTTTTTGTTTTATTGTTGGAAAAGGACCCTTAGGTGGTGGACTATCCGGTCCTAAAAATTTATGGCGCTCCGGACACTAGATCCCCTCCCCCCAAAGGGGGTAAGGGGACAAAACATCCTGAATTTTCGACACGATAAAAAAAAAGGGAAATGGAAAATATGAAACCTTAACTATGTTTACAATGTTTTAAGGATTCTTAAACTGTCTTTGGTTTTGTTCTAGCATAAAAACTCAATGAGTTCTATTCATTTGAAATATCAATAAAAGAACTAAAAACATATATGTCAATTTTTTCGAAAAACTAAGGCCTGAATAAAAAAAATGAATGGAATGAATTGTGTTTCTTTTCAAAAGGCACATACAACAGTCAAATTTCATAGGAATCAGACAAAAAAATATAAAATTTAATAATTTTTATAGAAAAAAACTTTTATTACATTTTTTTGTAAATTTCAATTAACAGTGTGAATATGAAGTTATACATGCAGATTATCGAAGTAAAAATGAAAACAGCATTCAATTACATAAATTGTCCATTATATTACACTTCAACTAAAAATTTGGTTCATGCATTTTACCCAAAACCTCTAATTTTCAACTTTCAAAAAATAGAAGTCAGTGCGTTTTTCTGCTAGAACAAACCAAAGACAGTTTCAGAATCCTTGAAGCATCGCGAACAAAGTTACAGTAGCTTTTTAACCAATTTTATAAATAATTTTTTTTCAAGATAAAAACTCAAAATTAGTGTATATGTTAGTTAGTGATTAAATATCTTATATAAAAATACGATAAGTTGAAAATGGAAAATTTTCTACTATAACTTTGTTTGCAATGCTTCAAGGATTGTAAAACTGTCTTTGGTTTTGTTTTACCATAAAAACTCAATGACTTCTATTCCTTTGAAATATCCATAAAAATTAATCAAAAAACGAATTAAAAAAAACTAATGCCTAGATCGAAAAATTTTACGAGTAAAACTTGTTTGTTTTTCAAACATACATATACTGGCTAAATTTCAAACGAATCGGATCAATATGTAAAACTCGTTGAAGTGACCCTCTTAAATTGAGGCAAAACTGAAGTTGTCTCATGCAAAAGTTTGGAAACGAGGGCTGTGACGAAATGAGTGTTTTCACAGAAATTGACCTTACACTGGAGCATTATGCTAAAAGAAAATATTTGAGCTATACGAGCGTTAATCAAAACGTTCTCAGACAAATGTCATAATTATGAACTGAACAGAGATTTACAAGTTTTTACAAGTTGAAACCTGTCCTTAGAGCTTCCTTTGTAACTTGCAGCTGTCTCACCAGTGTATGTCAGGTCAGCATCGAGAGAGGTTGCATCTCAAAATAGTAATTTTCAACCCTTCAAATGGAAAATTTTGAGATCAGAGCTAACATCAAATTTTTAACTAAACTAAATTGGGAGCCTATTAAGATCATCGAAGCTTTACGGCTGGTTTATGGAGACTCTGCACCATGTAGAGCAGTCGTTCATGATTGGATTAAACGCTTTAAAGAGGGAAGAGCTCTTAATGATGACCCACGAGGAGGAAGACCCGCTTCAGCAACAAATGAAGAAAACATCTCTATTGTACTGAACCTAATGGAATAAGCACCTCCCCCCCCCCCCCAATTCTATCAGGAAGGAATTTACAGGTGGAAACATAGATTATAAAAGTGTATAGACAACAATTGAGCTTATGTAGAAAAATGAAAGAAATGGGTTGTTAAATACAGAAATTATGGCATTTGTCTGAGAACTTTTTGACTACCCCTCGTATGTGTGCAGTCAGCATTTTTTTTCCTTCAAACTGAAAATAAGCCGAGCTTAGAAATCGGAGTATCTCCAAATAATTGCTTTAGGAAAAAGGACTGGACACGGGAATCGGGGGTATAGGTAGCTCTGCTGGTAACGTTCAGGAATTTCCCATAGAACCGGCCCCATTCCATCCTCTCCTTCTCATTAAGCAATTAAAGATCATTACCAGCAATTCAATCATCCTTCCAGAACAAATTATTTCTCTCCTTTGTGCACAACAAATAATGAACGAGATTTTCGTTTTTAGTATCTTTATTTATTTCTACACATAAGCCTAACTTAAATAAAGACTTGAGCGCAGTCAAACTGAACATTGCGACAACCTACTAACGTATTTCTGTGTGTGTATGTATGTGGTGTGCGTTTGCGTGCGTCAGTGTATGTGAGGTTTCCATGTGTAAATATATGAGTGTATATGCGTGTAAAAGGGTGTGTAAGCAAGCCAATGAGAGCAGTCAGTTTTATTAGTGTTGAATGAGGATTAGGGTCTAAGTTTTATAGATGTTTGTTTACTTTTTTTATCGAATGTTTCTGTATTTTCTAAGTTTAATCTTTTTCTATGTTTTCAGCACCGAAGATGAAATTATCATATTCCGTAACATTTGCGTAAAAAATAAAAATGCTCATTTTTACGTTGGTTCTTCTTTTTATTTCGTGAGCTAGTTGTGCAGTTACAAAAGCTTTCTGACTTTAAATTGAGACTCAATTGAAAGGTTAGATACAAGATTTAGAAATGAGAGAAATATCAAACAACCATTCATATGAAAATCAATTCATCCATACGAGGATGTAGGGGGGCTTTGAAAAGGGAACAAATAAAATTATTAGCCGTAATTGTTGTACTGAATAATTCGTTCGATTAAATTAATTTGATACATCATTCGATTATTGTACATAATTTGTCCAGGGAAAAAAATCACAATTTCTTCAAAATCCTCGGAATATTTTCTCCATTTTCATACATTTTCACACTTTGACTCTAGTGTTTCACTCTCAGCTGAACAAAATTTAAACAATTTAAACAATTTAAACAATTTATTTACCACAGGTGATACAGAGGTAGAATGTTTCTTAAGTCTAGTACAATGGTTAAATTTGAGTATAGCTACCTGTGGGCCCGAACAAGTTCAGCGACTTCTACACTCAGAGAAATCTTGACACACCTGGATGTGTCATCATGAAACACTTAAGTGTGTCACCATGACAATCCTTCAAGTTGGTCGAGAACGTATACTAGCTTCCACCGATAGAACGTTGCCAAGGTCGCCGTTGCTGAGTGTTTCCTCTCTAATCAATGCCAATTAATCTTTTCAACGGCCACATTGAGTTCAAATATGGTAATTATTGAATTTATGCCTATTTTATGAAAGTTTTACTTCTTCCAACTTAGAATTGTGTAAACAGAAGAATTTTAAACCCCTGAGGAGAATACAGCTGTTGTATCTATGAGAATTAAGGCTCCCGGGGGGATATGTGAGGTCCCGAGCAAAAGGCTAGATAGTCCTTCTTTCAGTTGAAATAAGGTAGTTTTTATTTGGTTACGGGTCAATTTTTTGGATAATACTAAGCGGTTTTTCAGTACCCACAACTTTCCTCTTCACTCGTTATCTGGTTTAATGAATTTCTTTCTTAACTTCCCATTTCCATATGACTCGTGTATAGATTTGGCATCCCTTCAAGTCTATACTCATTATTGCATTCCTCTTTCCTCTCTTTGGAACGCCTGTATTGCGATTAAGGAGGCTTAAAAACATAATTTAATCTACTCTAATCTAATTTTGTCTGATTATCCCCGTTCCGGTCTCTGGTCCGATCTCTGGTCCGGTCTCTGGTCCGGTCTCTGGTCCGGTCTCTGGTCCGGTCTCTGGTCCGGTCTCTGGTCCGGTCTCTGGTCAGGTCTCTGGTCTGGTCTCTGGTCCGGTCTCTGGTCCGGTCTCTGGTCCGGTCTCTGGTCCGGTCTCTGGTCCGGTCTCTGGTCCGGTCTCTGGTCCGATCTCTGGTCCGGTCTCTGGTCCGGTCCCTGGTCCGGTCTCTGGTCCGGTCTCTGGTTCGATCTCTAGTCCGGTCTCTGGTCAGGTCTCTGGTCAGGTCTCTGGTCAGGTCTCTGGTCAGATCTTTGGTCAGGTCTCTGGTCAGGTCTCTGATCTGGTCTCTGGTCAGGTCTCTGGTTAGGTCTCTGGTCAGGTCTCTGGTCAGGTCTCTGGTCAGGTCTCTGGTCAGGTCTCTGGTCAGGTCTCTGGTCAGGTCTCTGGTCAGGTCTCTGGTCAGGTCTCTGGTCATGTCTCTGGTTAGATCTCTAGTCCGGTCTCTGGTCAGGTTTCTGGTCGGGTCTCTGGTCGGACTTCTGGTCAGGTCTCTGGTCAGGTCTCTGGTCCGATCTCTGGTCCGGTCTCTGGTCCGGTCTCTGGTCCGGTCTCTGGTCCGGTCTCTGGTCCGGTCTCTGGTCAGGTCTCTGGTCTGGTCTCTGGTCCGGTCTCTGGTCCGGTCTCTGGTCCGGTCTCTGGTCCGGTCTCTGGTCCGGTCTCTGGTCCGGTCTCTGGTCCGATCTCTGGTCCGGTCTCTGGTCCGGTCCCTGGTCCGGTCTCTGGTCCGGTCTCTGGTTCGATCTCTAGTCCGGTCTCTGGTCAGGTCTCTGGTCAGGTCTCTGGTCAGGTCTCTGGTCAGATCTTTGGTCAGGTCTCTGGTCAGGTCTCTGGTCTGGTCTCTGGTCAGGTCTCTGGTTAGGTCTCTGGTCAGGTCTCTGGTCAGGTCTCTGGTCAGGTCTCTGGTCAGGTCTCTGGTCAGGTCTCTGGTCAGGTCTCTGGTCAGGTCTCTGGTCAGGTCTCTGGTTAGATCTCTAGTCCGGTCTCTGGTCAGGTTTCTGGTCGGGTCTCTGGTCGGACTTCTGGTCAGGTCTCTGGTCAGGTCTCTGGTCAGGTCTCTGGTCAGGCCTGTGGTCGGGTCTCTGGTCGGGTCTCTGGTCAGGTCTCTGGTCAGGTCTGTGGTCGGGTCTGTGGTCGGGTCTCTGGTCAGGTCTCTGGTCAGGTCTCTGGTCAGGTCTCTGGTCAGGTCTGTGGTCGGGTCTCTGGTCAGGTCTTTGGTCTGGATTGGTCACGTCTAATATGTTCTGAGCACAGAATATTGAGGTATCATGAATTTTTCGGTCTATTTAACGTTATCTTTTGTTCGTCCTGAATTATGAAACCTCAATTTTCGTAAAATATGCCACAAAAATGAACACTATTTGCAGATGATAGCCTGATTTTTTTATTTAGAACAGAACCTAGTCGATGGAAGTTGCTAAAAAATAGCTACCAATCATAAGAAAATATGGTATAAAAATTAATCATTCGTTCGGAAAAATTGAGCAACCGCCATTTCGATTAAATTAATGTTGACGTACAATTTACTACAATTTTTCCATTCAGTTGGTCATTAAACTTAACGTTAAGCACAGAAGAGAAAGCTCATAATAAGCTGGTTGATGCTCAAGGAAAGGGTATTCCATCACAATTGAGATTAAGTTGATTGCATGGTTTAGTCCTCTGATTCCTCGTGGAATACAAATATGACTTATGACGATTCTCTTCTTTTAGTCGTTTAAATCTGTAAGAAATGTATTCATCTTATATTTTGTTTTTATTCATAGAAGGAGTATGCAGGCAGAGGTTAGAGATCACGCTGTTAAATGCGACGTTTATTGGTGACGATGTAGTACAGGTGGGGATGCGGACCAAATGCGCGGGCCCTAAAGAGCTCACCGCTTATAAGACCTCTGAGTTGCTTAGGGTAGGGGGGCGTGCTCGCTCGCACATACCTCCCTTCTTTAACCGGATAGGTATTCAATTATAAATAAAAAAAATAATATTCGGGCGGATAAAAACAAAAAAAAATTTTAATTCCAAACACCAAATCCGCCTCACATGCGTGTAATACTCAAAGGTAATTCTATTAACTCGGAAATACACTGGTACATAATTGAACCGTGGTTCTTCACCCTTAAAAGACCAACAAGAATAAATTTGGTCAAATTTAGTAACAGTACTTAGCTCAAGAAGTATCAACACAAGCCGCAACACAAGCTGGGAGCATAAAGGCGCTGAAGCGATATAACATAATGCCTTTATCCTCAAAATTGAAAAGAAATAAAACACTAGCTGCTACAAAAAAACAACAGCACAACTATTGAACTTACAATATACCTACTTACGTCAACAAGACACAGCAAAGGGAAGTAAATAAAACGCCAGATAATCTCATTAAAACAACCAATGGTCCAAGCGAATAATTTCGACAAATAATTTCGCTTCTCTCGCAATTAAAAGTGCAATGTCGCAACAATTTTTCAATGTCGCAACAATTTTGCAAATGACAAACAATTTAGACATCAAGTAATCACATGGATTATTCAGAAACGTTACCACAAAAATTACCCCTACTGATATCATCACCAAATGAATTGAGCATCACTACTTGACGTTAATAAAGCCGCGCATAACATAAGTATTATAACTAAACAATGCAATCAAAATAATCCTAGGGATTATAAGATTATAATAACTCCGAGCAAAACACGAGTTCATCGGCAAGGCAATTTCGGGAAATTTTATAAGTATCAAAAACTATTGCCTCGTAGGTAATGAAAAATAATTCAGAAAAGATAATGAAATTAGGTGGTAATCAAATTAAAGAATCGTTAAAGTTTTCACCAAAAAGAAAAACATTCAAAACATCGTCTGCGTTACCGTAGACTTAAAAATAGAAGTTAGATAATGTTATTGTAATCATACGCGTATGTTATTGTTATTGATTTTCATTTTCATTTTTGCCAAACATCGCTCCAATTAGAACAGAACTTTTCCACTATTAGTAAAACAACCAATCAGAATATACAGAGCGCCGTAGACTCGTAAAACTTAATTCTATCGGTAACATAATGATATAGAACGTGGAGTAAGATATAAGAAAACATGTAGTAAAATCAAACACACGCTAGTTTGAAACATCAAGTATGAATATGGAAATTTGGTTTCGCACCCTGCAAAAATAAAAAAAATCACTAATGCAAGCGTAATGAAATGTAATCAAAGTCCATAATTTTGAACGACTCAGAATTTTTAATTACCTACTTTCAAGTTTCTAAATATACTTAAACCACATTGGCAACACTACGAACATGGTAAAGTAACATCGTAGAAAATAAACACTCTTTTTCATTAAACATGCTTTTCATCTTTTGTACTCATCTTTTTGTATGTAAAGTCAATGGTTCTCTGTATCAATGGTTCACCGTTCAAAGTCAATGGTTCACCGTATCAATGGTTCACCGTTGTTCTCCTTCCCTTTCACGAAGGTGAATTATCCCTAGTTAGTATGGGTATACTGCGCGCGGAGCTTAAGTTGTTGACTGCGCGCGGAACTTAAGTTGTCGTCAAGGCCGCCAATGTTTGTTGACAGAGGGTCATGTTGACCCACGCGAGGCCATGTACATGTACCATGTTACCGTGTTACAAGATGTTGTGTTGTGTTAGAGCGCTGAGCTGATAACGCGGATGTCGTGGGTTCGTTCCCCATATTGGCCACCAAAATATGCAGGCAGAGGTTAGAGATCACGCTGGTTAAATGCGACGTTTATTGGTGACGATGTAGTACGGGTGTGGATGCGGACCAAATGCGCGGGCCCTAAAGAGCTCACCGCTTATAAGACCTCTGAGGTGCTTAGGGTAGGGGGGCGTGCTCGCTCGCACAGGAGCATTCTTTCAACATTTTTGTTATTTTAATGTTTTTAATTGCTAATAGCCTTGTATATATTTTTCTTTTGCAAAAAAAAATTGGTGCATCTGTTGGAGGGAATGTATGACAGATTGGAAACATTTTATTGTCAAGCACTAGATTGCAGCCGACTAAATTTTTGGTTTCCATACCTAGTGATAGCTTCAGTGTGATTTATATGCGCTGATTAGACTGATTTCAATAGGCTGGTGCCTTCGAAAAACCAGTTGGTTAAAGAAGTTTGACGATTCGATGAATTACTCATTTAATGGTGCTTTGTGTCGTACGTCAGACATGTGCCCAACTCAACATCCGCCAGTCACAGACTACTGCGAAAATTATTAAGAGTGCCTCGGCAGCCGCCCGGAATACCTCAGTCTCAAATGTTCTGAAAAAACAGTTCAGTGCCTTTCATGGTGGTACGTGTGCTCCTTGTGTGTGATGATTGCTTGTTCATAATTGTTAATGAAAGGAAATTTTTAAAGAAAGGAAAATAGGCTTAGGAAGCATGCGTTTTTCTGGTTTTAAATGTGGCCAGAGCCAGTTTGTGTGTGGAACTGCAAAACCGTTCAAGGTTGAGAAGTGAGAATAGAATGCCAACTAGAACACAAAGATGTGACTGAAGCTAACATGAGATTTGGAAAGGATGAAAAATGTTCTGTCGAATAATTCTTCAAAGAATTCTACTAAGGAATTTGTTACATTTTGCGCTAGAATATTGTTACTGGATATATTTGAAATGTTATGTGGCTGTTTGTTAGTGACAGTTGGGGTTGTGGTAGATGATTGATAAAATATATTACAAACATAATTTAGCTTTAAGCAAACATTTATATTGTTCATCATGAAATGATTCTATCGAAATTTAAAATATTTATCATATTTTATCAAATTTTTTCCCTCTTGAGTGCAAAATAGTTCACATTAATCTGACAGAAATGAAATTTGGTAATTTTGATACCTATATGTATTATTTGAAACATTATGGATGAAGCTAAATATTGCGTACTATAGCTGTTCACAACATAATCTCAGCATTTCATAATTGCTGCATGTAGGTTTCAGCATAACTTATGTATAATTTCCACTGATCCTTGAAGGAAAAAGTATAACTTGTTAAATGTCTGGTTTTATTAGCAAGATTCCATACTCAACTTAGTAAAAATTTAAGGATGTGCTTCTGATTCATGATCAACAATGGCAATTTGTAGCACATACAAATTAAAAACTTGAGCATTGTGATTTTGCCAAACACACAAGGCTAAATGAAACTCTGTAAGTAGTTTTGCCCTATTAATTAATGGAAAATATTTTTTTGGCAATCTTACAACTTTTTCTCTTGTTCTACCACTGGCCTTCTATAACACGTAAACTTTATCATCCTCTAATTTGAATTTGTCAAAGTGATAGCTTAAATCTAAGTTTTTTTAACTTTGATTGGTGGAAAAAAAAATACTTTCTGAATAACATATGTCATTTTTCTAAAATTTTATTTGTAGTTAATATTATTACTTTATTTTGCTTCCATGTCATCTGATATTTTCAAGCCAGTTCTGTAATCCCTCATAGGTTGCCTATAATATCTTTCAAGCTGTTGTTGATTTAATGGGTAGGGTGGGTCAAAAGATTTATTTTAAAGCCTTTTGCTAGATCATTTTATATGACTACAATACTTCAGTTGCTGACAATTTCAAATGTTTCAATGTTACAATATTGGTAATTATTTTTTTTTACTTTCAGAATTGTTGAAGCCTTGGTATACTTGTATACAAAATCTGATCTGATTTTTTGCAGGGTTGCTATAAAAATATTTTGTTAGTATCATGATGTTCCTGAAATTTTTGTGTCTTGCACAAAGTGAGTATGCTTTTAATGAGATATGCATAAATCTGCTTGAGATTCATGTCAGAAATAAGTGGTCTAAACTTTCTGTACCAAGAAACATCTTTCAGTACATGGTGTATATATTACCTGTTTTGTGTGCATGTTAAAATGATTATATCACAATCAAGTGCTGTTCTGAAAATAGTTGTAGCACTTAATGAAGTAAGTAAATTGAAACTCATCTAATTACTTTGCTATTTCAGTATTTCTGTGTTGTTTTTCATAATTACCAGTATTAATATCAATTTTTGCAGGGAATAATTTGGTTGTATTTGTATTTTTTTTTAATCAATTGTGGAAACATTTCAATTGATTAGTATGATACCATGTGTGCTTTTCAAACGAATATCTTCATGTTAACAAATTTCATAAACAAATACGGATTTTGTATCAACTTCATAGATATGAATTAATTTTTTTCCATTTTTTCAGTCACAAACCAAAATTATTTTATTGCTGTATTTCCTTTTATAGCACACTGGGATATTTTAGGAATCCTTCATTTTTAATTCTGTCCTAATCGAGAACACTAACAAAACAAAAATATTTTATCACTATCTTTTTTCATAGCACATACAGAGATATTTTGGGAAGCCTTCATTTGTAATTCTTCCCTAATCAAGAACATTAGCAATTGAAAATTGTTAACAATTTTTAATTCATTCATGTCCATGTATTCTCATTCTCCTCCACTTTGTAGAAGTTTTGGAAAATCAGGCTGACTACCTAGGCTCATTCTTTCATTATTACTGAAAACAAAAAGGGTGATTGGTGATAAGCAAGCCACTTGGCACATTACTAACTAAACAAAAAAGGCAAACAAGCAGAATTATTAGTGTTTTTAATATGTTATCCACATTCTCACCTCTTTTTTGTTTGTTCAGGTACCGTGACAAGTGGTCATCTGTGACAGCCTTATTTATTGCCAACTACGTCTGTGTCACTGGCATGTTGGGAAGAGGTCTGCATCATTGAGGGACATCAGTCATGATGGTCTGGCTAACTTGTTTCTGCTGCTTGTCAACTTTTTCTGCAAGGAGCAACGCTTGGTTTGAAATATTCCAAGGAACTCTTTTCAGGAAGGTGAGGAACCTCTAGGTGTATCTATGGGAATTAGCGCTCCCAGGGGGACTATGTGAGGGCCTGAGCTAAAGGTTAGGTAGGCTTCCTTTTGTTGAAATAGAATAGGTTTCTGTTTTGTTACGGACCACCTTTCTTCGGTTCACTGCTGTCCTGTTTTTCAGCACCTACTACTTTCTTCTTCAACTTTTTCTTGTTTCATGAACTTCTTTCTTAGCTTCCTGCTTCTGTGCACCTTAAAAATTGTGCATAGATTCCGCGTTCCCTCAACTCCTTACTAAATGGTGCCTTCCTCCTTCCTCTCTTAGAACATCTTTGTCGTGCAATTAAGGGAGGCTAAAACTTTCTTATATAATAATAAAGGAACCTCTAGGTGCTTCACAAATGTTGTTTGAATATTCAGACATCTTGCTGGTGCTTATTGATTCATTTTTATCCTTTATAGCACAAAAATGGTAGAATTGTTGTTAAATAGTAGAATTCAGCAAACATAAAAGAAGCCGCTGCTGAAAGGGCAGCTAGGATGTTTCTCCACGTTCATTTTGATCTTAAATGTAAGTTCATCCTGTTTTGCCTCAATTGAACAGATGTTTCACAATTAGTGAGGTCGCCAACTAAAGCTTAGGAAGTCTTTGTACAAATGAATTAGGACTTTTGTATGGTTAAGGAACATCGTTTCTCGGTATACTGTTGATGTTTTTAATTGTTACTCATTGCTATTTTCTTCCACTCTTATTTGGTTTCTAAAGCTTCTTTCAATATTAGTGGTTTTAATGAAATTAATATCTTGTTATCATGAAGCCCTTTTCCATTGTATGGTTTTCATGAACAAGTTGTTGGGACACTCCATGTGCACAGATTCCCCGTTCCCTTCATTTCATTTTGAACAGCACCTTCTTTCATAATTGTTGAAACCTTGTTTTAGTTTGAGAGGTTCAGATCAACTTGCATCCAAATTCATATAATATTTTGCTATGTGCAGAGCAGAGTATAAAATATACAGTGGACTGATGACGCTCGATAATTTTTGAAAATTCATCTTCACTTGAGGTCAGGAAATTATTCGTAGCCTTATCACACATGGCCGAGTAAATTAGCAATATTTGGTACTTGATGGTTGTTTTAGATTACACGTTATGGATTCAAGGTTGAGTAAAACAATTAGTAAACCTATGCAGGGTTTTTAAAGGCGTTTAAGAGTATTTTTAAGCTCAACCCTGGTTACATTGCTACGCAGTTGAGTGGGCACCTTTAATAAATGGATACTTCACAAACCCACGGCTTAATAAAACTTGCCTAGGTGTTAGCGCATTGAATTTAAGAATGAAAACCTTATCTCATTTGTTTCAGCACAGCACGCGCGTCAGTGCGCTCAGTGGTCTCAACCTGTAGTTCCGACAACCTAGGCAGTTATCGTCCTCATCCTACCTCGTCTCAGTCTGTTTTGGAGACTCGCCCCAACAGTGCGTTCGACTTGCAAGTTACAGCCAAGTTCTCCAACGTACTGTTTCTATACACAGAGGATATATTGCGACGACACCTCTTTACAGTGCATTGAACCGCGTTCTCGCTTAACGCGTTTCCTGCGAAGAACCCACCGGTGGTCACTCAAGGGATTTTCATAATGCTGCAGACCAACCTCCGGTCACTCACTTAATTTTTATAAATAGTTAATAGTAGCTAGAAACGTGTAAGATCGAGTTAATGATTTCTATTTTCAATGTTTGTTACTGCAATTGACTTTAAATTTGCATTGGATAGTGAACTGCAGTTTAACTCGGAGCAGAAAACGTGTTGAACGAATATATAATTTTTATAATGGTAGCCAAGAACTTCTAGTGTGATTGTCTATAGCGATTATTGTATTCATGTAAATGAAAATGGAATTATTCCTTGATAAGAGGGAGTTATTTAATGGGAATTTGACGATTTAATGAAAATTAATGCGTATGGATAAATAGGTATGAACATTTTTTCAGGATCAAATAGAATGAATATTTTTATTATTGTGGTAGACTTGTTTAACTTTGCAAAGTTTCGGTTTCTTTTTTTTGCTCAAATTTTTGAAATAAAATTGATTGCATTTGTTTGCAAGTTTCTGGATTTACATAGAGACGTCCAAACTGGTGCTGAATAGCTTTAGATTTTACTTCTGGTAGTTCCTTCGCTACCTGATAAGAATATGAGTCCTCTCAGGGGGATGCAGCTATTGTATCTATGGAAATTAGCGCTCCGAAGAGGACAATGTGAGGGCGAGCTAAAGGTTAGGTAGACTTTTTTTTGTTGAAATAGAATAGGTTTTGGTTTTGTTGCGGACAATTTTTTTCGGTTCACTGTTGTGCTGTTTTTTCAGTCCTTACTACTTTCTTCTTCAACTTTGATCTTGTTTCTTGAACTTCTTTCTCATCTTACTGTTTCTATGCCTTCTCTGCATAGACTCCGCGTTCCCTTTACTCCATACTAAATGGTGCCTTCTTCCTTCCTCTCTTCGGATCGCATTTGTTGCTGCGGGTAGGGAGGCTAAAACTAACGACTAACCTAATCTGCTAAGAATATGAGTTCTAAAAACAAAAATATGTGTTATATTTTTATGCATAAACCAATTTTTATTTGTGTGCTGCTACTTAATATAAAATCAGAACATGTAGTATAAAATCGTGAATTTTTTGCGTTTCCGAAATGAAATTGATTTTTTTTAAAGATATGATAACTACCGTGTTATTTCTATGCGGAATATAAGTGATACTTTTACAGTAAATGACATTATTTCAGACCTTGATGGACGTGGTCGTGCATGAGCCTGTTTTTGATAAGTTCACAATTTTGTTCATAAACTTGAACAAAACTTTCTTAGTTTGATAAGTGAATGGGGATTCTAATTTTTACAGCTATTGAAATTGATAAACTAATTAAATATTATAAACTATGTGAAATTATTTGAAATTTGATTAATTTAAATGCGCCGATTGAGTTGAGAATGAAATTTTGATTGGTCTCTTTCGAGGAATATCAGATGTTTTAAAACCATTAAGATAGAGGTGTTATTAACATGAACTTTTTCAGTGCTGAGTTTTGTACCTATTTAGTACTGAATTTTGTTTTGTTAATTTCAGCATCAGTTTATTAGCATAACAAAACTTTCCAAGGAGACATAAACTTATTCATTAGATCCTCGTAAATTTATTATTGATGCAAGTTTATATGCAAGTCAAAGTATCTTCACCGATCGACCTCGGTATCGTTACCAATGGCGGTCGACACATCACGAATGACGGCTTATGACTCAGTGAAACCAATGAACATCGTTAAAAGCGACGTTATGGAATTCCAGTTTTGCGTGGAAATTTTTATATTTTATATAGTTCAAAAGGAACACGATTACTTTCATTTTATGTTCGCATGAAATTTGAGTTTCCAAGTTCTAAATACAAGCTTCAATGGTTTCACTGTATCGAAACGTAAATTCTTACTTGAGATATTGTTAACTTGGCAAGAATTTGAGCTCAATATGAAACTATAAGTGATTATTAAAAATTTTTTCGTTCGTTTTAGCATTTCTGACTTATAGAAATATGCATGCAAATATTAAATAATTTTATTTTCCATTTAATTTTATATATAAATATGTTCGTAATTAACTTAGCTGCTTGAGCTGTGATCTGAGTCACAAACGTACACACCTTTCAGTACACTACTTTAAAATAAATATTGATGAAAATTTCTTCGAGTGCAAATGAAACTCTCACATTGTATGTGCGTAGTAGTATGTAAATGAAAATTTCGTTTTTCAGATGACAAGTGTTAAAAAATAATTCCACAGTTTCAGAATAGAGAGAATGTTTCCTAGCGTTGTATGAGACCTTAACTTTACGTAAAATAGAAGTAAGATACTTTTTCGTCTGCTATAATATTTTTTGATTTTTGTAGAAAAGTACGTACAGTTGTTCAAAAAATTCAAGTCACTAGAATTATCTGGTTTTATAGCGTCCATTGCCTTGAATTGCAATTAGTAATATATAATGTTCTAGTTGTCATATATCAAAATAGTGTTATTAAGCTGTGTTGCCATTGTAATTTAATGAGAATTCTTATGTGCGATAATTATGGTAGAATTCTTTTGGCTGATACAACTCCAGAAAATATTTTGTTTAATCTAATGTAAGACTTTCTCTAACTTTGTGAGAACTCGTTATTTATGGATCTCAAAAATGATGAATAAAATATTTCCATTTATTCGAAGGTTCCTGGATTTATTTGTGAACGTTCAAACAATCCTTGAAATATTTTATTCTTCACCTTCATTTTGTTACTTGTGTTAAAATGAAAAACTAAATAAGCATTTTTAGGTTCTTTCTTGAATTAAAATGAAATCTTTCTGTATGCAGATAAATCGGGATTTCATTTGTGCGAGATAAGTGTGAAAATTTATTTTATTTTTCCAAATGAAATTATTTTCATCACAGTGAAAGACATGCTTAATTTTACAAGAAATTGATTATGAATCTTAACGCAGAACCAAATTATTTTCGTCCGTTTGAGTATTTCTAGACTTATATGGAAATGTGCATACAGTTGTAAATATTTTTTTTATAAATGAATTTTTTATTTTATTCGTGTGAAAAATGAAATTTAAAATTTCTAAGGTATTGTGATAAAATGGAATTTCATTTGTGCGTGATAACAGGTGTTGGAAGTTTTCGTTTCAAAATGGAGAATTCTTGTGCTGAAGCGTGAGACCTTTACTTTCCAAGTTAAATGGAACTGAAAGGGGAAAATAAAATTGATTCTGATTGTTAGACTATTTCTCGGTTGTACGGAAATGTGCTCACAAACGTAGAATAATTTTGATCACTTCCAGTTCTAAGTAGATAAACATTCAGTGCTGAATTTGTTTCCACCATTTTTATTGCTTTGAATCCAACTATAAATTGTCCGAGAATTAAAATGCAGGGAAAATGAGTCATTTCAGTGTTGAATAAAATGAGCGAACTGAACTGATGCTGTTTTTATTTGAACAGATGAATGTAAGATGTGGTTATGCTGAAGCCTATGTTTAATGCGTGGAAAATTTTTAGTTATCTAAAATGCAATTTTGCTTGAAATCAGTGCTTTCTTCTTTTGATAAACGTCAAGGCATTGAAACCGTCACAATTAATCGAATTCATGTGTCATGTTAAAATAAATTTAACGCTGTTGTGAGGAAGATCTTGAAGACGCTCTTAATTTATTCACAGATTTCAATTAATCTGTTCAACTCTGCATAAATTTGTGAAGTTTCTCTACACGACGGCATGAAATATTTTAGAAGTTTTTTGGAAAATTACAGAATACGCTGATTTTATAAGTAGTGCATTTTTCCTGTTGAAATATTGTGATAATTTAAAATTTAATGGTCTTCGTGGTACAAAATAAGCCTCGAATGATTCATTTATTCTGCAAATACTCATTTTCCTTAATCCAGAGGCAAGACAGAAGGGTATGGTAGGAGTAAGTTAAATCTATGTTTTAGGTTCCGTAGATTTCCCCTAAGTGTGTCATGACTGCCCTAAGTGTGTCATGTAACACACTAAAGTGTGTCATGGTGCCTCCATGACACAAAATTGTGTGCCGGTTTTGTGACAAACGTATGACACACTTGAGTGTGTCAAAATGACCCTATATTTTTTCTCAGTGTAGGGAATCCTATCATCACGTTATTCTAAGGTGTACAATAATGTTTAACCTAGCTTACTTAACCTAGTTTCGCATTAGACTGATCATTGAGATAATTTACTCGATATTTCATGCTGTATTTTACAATATAGGTCAAATCGGCTATATTTAACAGTATGTTCGATAAAACGATTCAAGAGCAGACTGAAGATCGGTTATGTTACCCAAAGCAAGTTACATTATTACATTATCAGTAGTTACATGTAGGAGGCAAGTTTTGACATGGTGATCTTACACGACTAGTATTCTGATAGGAAGTGAGACTCAAGATGTCTTATGAATACTTTGTACGAATTACATTTACGGATCTCCGCAGGTATAGAGTTCCAAGTTTTGGTTCCAACGAAGAGGATACTGTGTTGCGACCGGGCCTTCAAATAATAAGGAAGCATGAATTTACTTCTATCTCGGGTTAAATAGTCGTGATGACCAGTTTGCGCAGTCAATAATTGTTTTAGGCTATTGTCGCCATCATTTCTTAATGTTTTGTAAATGAAATTACAGATGGAGATTTTGTAGAGATCCGAAAGTTTAAGTATTTGTAAATTTTTGAAAGAATCATTTGTGTGAGCATTATATTCTAGGTTCTTTACCGCTCTGACAGCTCTTTTCTGCAGAGTAAAAATTTTGTTGGTTTTATTTTTATCAGTTCCATGCCATGCTTCTATTCCGTATTGCAAGTATGGAGAAATAAGCGTTCGGTAAAGCATTTGTAAAGCTGTTTCAGGCAGAAAATTTTCAACTTTATGTGGGATTAAGATGGATATTGATAATTTAGAACTAATATGAGTGATGTGCTCTTTGAAGGTCAGATGTTTATCTACTATGATGCCCAGAAACTTACATGAGTTGGTTTCTTCGATTTCACCTTCGCCAATTTTAATGCATGAGAGAGATACATTTTTCTTGTATGAGAATATAATATAATTTGATTTATCAATATTAAGGCTTATTTTATTAGCTTTGAGCCACGATGAAACCTTATGAACTTCATTATTTATACTCTCCACAAACATAGCGGGATTTTGGTTCGGAAGGACCGCAGAAAGCGTACTGTCATCAGCAAAAAGTATGAATTTGAAGAATGATGTAGATTTTACAATATCATTGATAAAAATCAGGAAAAGGAGAGGCACAAGAACAGATCCTTGTGGAACTCCATGGCTAATTGTCTGTGGGTCTGATTTTGCGTCGTCAATGACTACGTATTGCTTCCGATTTGTTAGGTATGATCTGAACCAATCATGGGCAATCCCTCGAATGCCATAACAGTGTAGTTTCGAGAGTAGTATTTTATGGTCCACACAATCGAATGCTTTTCGAAAGTCAAGAAATACAGAGAAGACAGGCTTTCCTTCAACTATATTAGAATAGAGGAATTGTGAATGATTTAATATAGCCTGTGTTGTTGATTTTTTAGAGCGAAAGCCGTATTGTTTATCGTAGAGAAATGATTTTTGTTCAAAATAAGAGTACACTTTTTTATGCACAATCTTTTTGAATACTTTGCTAATAATTGGTAGTACGGAGGTAGGTCGATAATTGCTTACACAGGTGTTTTCACCACTTTTAAAGATAGGGGTTACTCTAGCAACTTTGAGGGAGTTCGGGAAAGTGCCTAGTGAGAGAGACTGGTTAATAACATTTGATATCATCGGGGCTACAATGTCAGCAATAACTTTAAGTACTTTAGTCGGAAACGTTTGTAGCCCACTCGATTTATTTTTCATGTTCTTTATGCACGAAATTACATCGGAGGAGTTTGTAGGCGTAAAGAAAAAGGAGTTTTGTTCTCGAATATGATCCATAAATTCCAGGTGATCAGTAGGTTCACTTGGAATACCATCAGCTATAGTTATTCCTACGTTTACGAAGAAGTTGTTAAAGAGATTAGCAATTTCTTTCTTCTCATGGTATTTCACTTTATCTTGAATGACATATTCAATTTTCTTTTTATTGGCATTATTCGGTTTGCAGCAAGAGTTAAGGAGATGCCAAGTCTTTTTAACGTCAGTTTTGAATTGAGTAAACTTGAGCGTAAAGTAGTTCTTTTTTGATGTTCTTATCTGGTTTGTTACATAGTTCCTGAATCGGTTATATGTTTCTCTAGATATTCGCCCTTCGCAAAGGAGAGCTAGGTACGCTTGGCGTTTCTTTATATTTATTACGATGTCTCTAGTAATCCAGGGCTTTTGTTTATTTTTCGGGGTAACTGTACGAGTTACAATTGCGCAACACTGATTGTATGCGGTCATTATAGTTTCAGTCAACTTTACTACTGCTTCATCAATGCTCGTAGCATAATTATTTTGTTTAGAGATGTGCAATGTAGGCATTGATTCTTCTAGAACGGTGCGCATTTCTTCAAGATTTGATTCGTTTATTTTACGATATGAGTAAGTTTCAGCCCGTGCCTTGGTGCAAGCAATATAGACATTTTTCTTAATAAGAAAAACTGGGAAGTGATCTGATAAGTCAAAAGTAATTATTCCAGCAAGAAAATCCCTTGGGTCTGTCATAAAGATATTGTCAAGCAGCGTAGCACACTCTGAGGTTATTCGTGTAGGCTTTGTAATGATCGGAAGGAAGGATTGAGACTGAAAGGTTGTTAGGAAATTAGAGATTGGTTCATAGCTTTCATGTTTCAGTAGATCATAATTGAAGTCGCCGCATATTATTTTGTCATTGTATGAGGTCCTGTTGAACTGAGAAATAATACGATTCAGCTCATTCAGGAAGGATATAGGACAGGCTGTAGGAGGCCTATACACCGTTCCAAGCACAATGCGTTTACCATCTCTAGACAGTTCCACGAAGAGTGATTCTATATGATCCTGATTCATTGTTGCACTTGCTATGGTTCTCGAGTCTATGTGGTTAGATATATATGTGCTGATGCCTCCGCCCCGCTGGTTTTTTCTTAGCGAATGGTAACTATGATAATTTTCAAATCGAATCATGTTTTTAGTCGAGTCATCTAGCCAGCTTTCGGTGAAGCTAATCACGTCTAGGTTATATTTAAGTTCAGTAATAGTACATTGTATCTCTTCCAATTTTGGATAGAGTGACCTACAGTTCCAACACAGGAGTGAGAAATCTCGGTCAGTTATTCGTATAGTTTCGTTGAATTTTGATATATTAGTATACCTACACTCTTGAGAGTCGTTTAGGTTTGGATATATTCTGTTCAAATGATTGAGATCTGGGTCGATTTCCTCGAATATCTCAGGGTGATCAGTCATTTAAAATTAGTAAACAGTAAGAAGTAGGTACTATAGAGCTTAAAAACGAAATACAGAGTCAAGCTTTAAGGGATATTCCTGTCTAAAAAACTAGCTTATGAAGTACGAGAAAATAGAGTTTAAAAAAAAATCTAGTGCGATTACGTGAGTACACATAAACTCAGTCCATGAGCGAATAATATTGGAGTTCAATAACACAACATTGGTGTAAACAGATTGCCGCATGAAAGCGTTTTTACAAGTTCACATACAACAGGTAATAAGTTTTAAAGATTATAACGACAATGATATAGTCAGCTAATATGGTTTACGCGTAATAATAACTTTAGTGGTAAAAAAAGAAAAAATTCACAGTAACATTGGGAGGTGAAAAATTGCTGATTGCGTTGTTTCAAAAGTTCACACACAGCTGTCATAAATGTTTACAAACACATCTGTTATACATTTGTATAGATTCATGTTAGACTAACATCAAGTTGAGGTTAAACTGACATGATACCTAATTGAGGTTAAATTAACACGAAACTGACATATCTAATTTAGGGGATCACCTAGTCTGGTCATCCATGACCTGCTTCGATGTCATATTAAGTTGTTGCATCAGGTATTGCTCGAGGTCATCTGGCGTGTTGATCTCGCGGCGTCTTGAATCTTGGTTTCCGGGGTTAAATATGAAAATGTTTCCATCCTGTGTTCTTGGGATTCCAATTTTATCCGGGAATTTCCTTTTGGCCATCCTCAGAATGTACATGACGTTAGCTCCTGAAGGTATGAGGTATTCATTTATGAAGAAGAACTGTGGTTTCTTTTCTCGGCAGGCGTTGAGAATTTCACGTTTTTTGTTATAATGTTTTAGTTCAAATGCAATGTTTCTTTGATCTACGTTCCCAGTTACTGTTTTTTTCCCCATTCTTGTAGCTGACTTGATGTCAGTGTCGGAGAGGTCAATGTTGATCTTGTCCTTCAGGAGCTGGCAGACTGTATCCTTACAGATTTCGCCTGCGTGAGATTGCGGTATTTCCCTTCCAGAAATGACGAGAGTACATTTTTTGTCTTCAATGTCTCGGCGCTGATCATTTTTTTCCAACTGGTCGAGGCGGGAGGTTAGGCTATCAATTTCTCATTCTGTTCTTCGAGAATTTTTTTGTGTTTCGCTTCTTTTGTTTCAAATAGCGTTTTAAGGTGGCTTATTTCATTTTGCATTTGAGCAATATCACTATTAAATTTTGTCATCACTGAATCGAAGTATTTTATAAGGACAGAAACCACTTCTTTACCGTCTTTCGTTAGGCTAGACACATCAGGGTATTGACCAAACTTCGGTTGAAACTCGATGCTGTTGTTACTGCTGTTGTTGGTACTGCGTCGTTTGTTAGTCATCTTGAAGATTGAGGGAGTTCGGTCGTTGTGTAAACGAGGGTTGAATGCTCTCACACATTTGAGGGAATATTATACTCTTAGTTTGATAATTTTTATATATGGGGTATTTAAATCACATTTGAATACCCATGACGAGAGTGGGTACCCATTTAGGTTAGAGGTACATTCTTTCTAACAATAGGCACTTTGTTTCGGAGCGAGCGCCACACCCGTCCTCACACCACGGAGTCACTGAAGACAAAATGTGATAATGTGAAATCACAGCAACATATTGATAGTTGCACACGTCGTCGACAAGTTGCCAGCTGCTATGCCGTGTACTTGATATGAAAAAATATCAGCATTGTGAGAACGAAATGGGAACGAACTTCAAAATGTATTCAAAACTGTAGAAAAGGAGAACAGCAGCTATGCGTTTGTGCTGTAACCAGATGCTCTATCTCTTTCAAAGTATTTTCTGAGCCCTCGAATTATACACTGGTATGCGAAGAAATTGAGGCAAGCCCAACAATATCCGTTTTTACCTACATTGGGGGTGCTGCATTCAAATTTTAAATCCGATGTTACTCATCACCTCTAGTTTTTTTTAGATATGCGTAGGGTGCATTTTGTGCATAAACGGTACATGAAGGCGTATATGCATTCAGGGTTAATTCTAATATTGTGAGACGTATGGCTTATTTTTTACTTGTTGTGATCTAAATGTAAGTGATAGCATTATATTATATATATATATAATTATATGTTAAGACGGATTTTAGCTGTTAGGGCAGCAGGTCTCAATCCACACTCGGTAGTGCTCTGGTACTGGCAGCCATTGGAAGAGGTTGTCGTTGTTTCGCAGGCGACGCAGGATGCTGGTGTCCCTCAACTATCGTGTTTAAACATCTTTTGGGTAGCTAAATATTAGTCTTACATTTTCCAGTGCAAATTTTTTTGCCTTGCATATGATTTAGTTTTACCTTGTTATATTTTCAGATTCTCCAATGGCTTCAAGCACGTCAAAATATCGAGGATGCCTCAACAAGGCCAATATTCTTTCTGCTACGTGTGTGGGGACTTCACAACAGTTGCACAGCGTGGAACCATCACTTCCCTCCTCAGAACCACCTACTTTCACTCTTTTGACTGTCAAATTGATGATCAGGACACGTCTTGGGCTCCGGATGTCTATTGTAAACCCTGCTATACTGGACTAACTGCATGGTATAATGGCAAGAAAGCGGCCTTCAGCTTTGCAGTCCCATTGGTTTGGAGAGAGCCACGAAGCCACGCAGATGATTGTTTTTTTGTTTAACTAATATAATGGTTTCAATGCATCTAATAGGAAAAATATCAAATATCCCAACCTTCCATGTGCTACGAGACCCGTTCCCCATTCAAATGATCTTCCTGTACCCATACCTCTAGCATATAAGGATCTTCTTTCCTCATCAGTTGAAGAAATGCCTTCAAGGGAGGATTCTGCCGAGTCAATATCTTTGGAAGATATTGAGTCTATATATATTCAGGAACATGTGGCAACAAGCCACACTGGATCATGTAAGAAGACCTTAATGATCTTGCTCGTGATTTGTATCTGTCAAAATAGCAGTCAGAGCTCCTGGCTTCTCGGCTTAAACAATGGAACCTAGTCCAGGAAGATGTAAGGATAACCAGTTTCAGGAATCGGAACAAAGACCTTTCTTCTTTTTTCGACATGGAAAACAAGTTGTGCTACTGCACAAACATACCTGGCTTGTTCCCGTCCCTTGGTTTGCCACATAATCCTTCAGACTGGCGTCTTTTCATAAACTCTTCCAAGCGAAGTCTCAAGGCTGTGCTTCTGCGCGACGGGAATAAATATCCCAGCATACCCATTGCACACATATCGTCCAATGATAATATATTTTACTTGCATGCATATGATTTCATATATGTGATAAAGTGGAATTTCACGCGTATAAATATCTATGAGTGTAAATAAATCCTCGAAACCGGTTTTGCTCATCACATCCAATAGATACATATTTAACAAAAACTCATATTAACAAATTATTACGTCATTTTTAACTCGACTAAGGGTTGGATTAATTTGAACTTGACTTGGATTAATTTGAACTTGACTCGGATTAATTTGAACTTGACTCGGATTAAATTGAACTTAACTCGGATTAAATTGAACTAGACTCGGATTAAATCGAACTTGAATCGGATTAAATTGAACTTGACTCGGATTAAATTGAACTTGATTTGGTTTAATTTGAAGTGAAAAAGGTGTAGTTGCAGCTCTGCAATGATGATTTGAACCGCTCTGAGTGGCTTGCGATACCTCACTTGAGATCCTTACGTGGTCGCTGGAGGGACACAATCAATAGCGCTTCTACTGACTGGAATGTAATGACATTTCATTAACAGTTAATCATCCTGAATCATAACAGGAAAGAAAATGAGAGGGATTTAAAAAGCATCACCAAAAATTGCTCTTCCGAAGAGTTTTGCAAGTTTAGGCGCAGATGAAGTGTCTTAATTTGAAAGGGTGCTCGCTGAAGCATTCTAAAATAAGAACGAATTACGGAGCTCCTGCAGCTAAATCCCTGTCCTAGTCAGCATAATGCCTCCAGCGCATCGCTTGTAGTGGGTCAATTAGGATCTACAAGGAAACAAATTTTCAAGCAGTCGTATTTGCAGATGAATGCAGTGATTGTCCTCGCGAGTGGCCTTGTATGAGGGAAGCTCGTAAATGGGTCACCGTTGCTATACAAGTTGATTAAGTGGACAAGAGTGAAAAGGTTTTTTCTGATATCGGTTGACATGGCTAGGGCTTGTTCACGTTTTTCGCGTGCGTAGAGTTGAAAATGATGCACTGTTTTATTTTTTTATACATAAAACAAAGTAGCGTTCAAATTAAATTTAAATATCGGTATCAGAATTAAAGTATGCTGCACTCTCGTTCCAGTTACCAATATTTCCTTTCAACTAACTCGGTATAAAACAGTTTAACTATTTTTCTCCGATCGTCTACAAGTGCCAATTTTAAACATTTCTGTAAATACTGCACATGATAACAAAGCACCTACCTTAACATGAAATTCCAGTAGCCTCTACAGCAAAGGTTAACCATTTGAAGTGAGTCAAAATTTCCACTAATCAATAGAAACACTTCTAATTATGACCAGAATATCTTCTTCAATGACTTCGAAATTAATGATTCTCTGACGTAAGGCGAGATCCGGTTTCTTGTGCTCACGAATTCCAGAACAAAGATAACACCTTACAATCGTAAACAAAAAATTTCAACTACTATTTCTCTTTCTGAGAATAATTGCGACACAAGGAAGGTCAGAAGCCCCTTGTTTCGGTGAAAGAAAAAATTTGTTTTACATTAGAGCATGAGTTGTGTTCAGAGCGTCAATCTCACCTTAACGTAGGCTAGTGGAGTTATCGTAACCCGCAGTTGGAAGGGATAAATATCATTGGTCATAGTATGCTTAGTCATATATTATTATCAAACTCTTCGAACGAAGAAGAGCCCTTAAACATTTTAGCGGTCACACGTAACATCGATAAATCAAGTTACAGGGCGAGCCAGCTGTCCTATATTTTAACGCGAACAAAAGCCATGTGCGAGTGAAAATACTTTCATTTTACTAAGTAAAAAGGAGAAGAGAAATTGCTTATTCGCGTTTTATTTGCGGTTCTTTTTACTATTTGCTCTGCTATCCTACGGTACGATACCGTGGTGTTCTGCGCAGTAGTAAAAAACGCACGGTGGTGTGATGGTGTGCTTCCACTTAGAGAAATTTAAACTCACATGTGTGTTTCAAACGGTTATTGAGAAATACTTTGATACACTTTGGAGCATTATCTCTGACCCCATATTAAAGAGGTTTAGAGAGTTAAATCATATATTCACATTTAAAACGGCTAAAAATTTCGCAAAAAACCAATCGGTGTTTAGATCTGGTGGATGGAGTACAATTCTCCCAAAACACCTTAATACCTTCACAATTTTTCTTTAATTCTTAGACGTTGTCTGCATATTAGTGTAATCAGTGGCTAGTCAGAGAGAGTGAAACATTTATGTGAAATGAAGTTGACTTACAATGAGTGTGTCACGGCTGGCACATTTATGTGTGTCGTATAAGCCCATGACTCACAAAAGTATGTCATAATCCATTGACTGATAATGTTTATTGTCGACACACTTTTGTCTGTCGGTTTTGCGACGAAATTTTTCTCAGCGCCCTGAAGACAAGTATATATCGCTACGAATTATACTTCTATTTTTTATCATGTGTAATGCTAATCTTGCTGGCGTTGAACTTCATTTTCAATGAATGAGAGCCATACCCCAATTAAGGATTTTCACAGTTTCATCTACAAAGCTCAGTTGCAATATTGTACGGTACTATAATAGCTTCACATCAAATTCCATGTTTGCTTTTTCATCCGTTTAAAAAATTGTGTATCTTAGAAACTGTTATATAGATGTTAGGTTATACTTTACTGTTTTTTAACACGTTTTACTGTAAAATACAATCGCAGAAAAAACGGAGTTCGAACCATTGAGTAGCGCTCACACAATGGATGAGGTGAGCATTTTGTCAGTTTCTGGAGACGAGTAAGACTCGTTTTGTTCTTGTAACATCCCACTGAAAAACCCTGCAGTCATAAGCTCAACCAACAAATGAATGAAGTACATAAAGCGTTCTACTTTCTGAAATCATATCCACTGTAGAAGGAGAAGAGATTAGATTGGCCGCCCAAAAAACTCCCTAATGAGCCGACTACTTCTACAGAGACTGACGGGATTGTCATATTCGTTTCATCTGTCGACATGCTTCTCCAGGTAATCGGAGATCAAGCCACTCGAAAGTTGAATAATGACAAATGAGCAATTCTGCTGTGGATGTTCGTATCGAGGAGTTCGAAGGCAAATCATAAAATGTGAATGTTTTGTGTTATTCTGGTGTAACATGACGGCATACTCCTTTATCTGTACATAGTTAAGTTGAAATTAAGTCCTACGTAATGTTCTTAAAAACAACTGTAACCATATAACGGACAAAAATCTTCGCTAAATCACCGCATGGGTAGACTAGCTTGAACAGGAGTCATAATTATGTGATGTTCTATTGGTAAAACGAGATTTAGTTCAGTCAATGGTGCGGGAATTTGATGTTAACATTCACCTACAAGGAGTAAATAACCGATGAAATGAAGGAAAACCTTTTCGCTAGCTCAATTCTATGTCACTGAAATCCGTCCTCGAAGTGTCGTTAAAAGAAGTAGCATTGATTGTCTGAGGTCGATATCACATCAAGGTTGTCTGTTAATTACCTCGAGCAAACTCCAACATATTTCAAACTGTTAAACGTGAACCAATTTTTCATTTCTTCATGAGTGACTACCCAACCAAAATCTGGGAGCCACTCTTTTACAAAGTACGCTTTCAGCTGAAGACGTTCAGTCGTATTGCATCCGTGCATTGTTATGAAGGGTGCCTCTCTGTATGAGCTCTACGGCCAAACAAAGGAATTCAGGATCAACAGAGAGAAGTGCCTTCGGTAATTAGAAAACACCTTCATGGGGCCCAGTGAGAGATCGTCGCCTAATAGCAATGCTCGTGATATTTTTAACACCCTTAGAAACCGGCAACACAACAGTATTGTCGTGTCTGAGAAGTAACCGCATCGGCAACGTGGAAGAACTCGATCGAAGTCACAGCAGGTGACTGGTGTATGAGAAGTTGAATCCTCCTTCTTTTTTCTTCTTCTACGAGTGAGTCGATAAAAAAATCGTCCATCAGCTCATTCTTCTTCTAAGACGTTGCAGTAGAATTCGGCATTCACTTTTTCATTGTCGGTGATAAAATGGGTAAAGCGTTACCCTAACTAGAAACCACATAGAGGGCCAATACGCTAGCTGGCTGCTTTATGACCATCGTTGTTTGAACGTCAGTGTCCGAAAAGGCAATCGAGCCATGGTTACGTGTGTTACAAGTTATATCAACTTCCGAATATCGTCATAATAAACTTGATCAGCTAGTCTTCATACAGTTCAAAACTTTCTTGCATCTCGGTGCTGCTATAGCGTGAGGTCTACCACACTATAACAAGAGATCTACCTCCAGCTAGTGCTTTAGCGTGATGTTAGGTTAGATTGCTAATGGATATTACTTATTTCCATACGTATAATTTAGCGAAAAACACTTAATTTGTAAGTCTCAAACTACACCTGACTAGGCGATGTATGGCTGTAGACGTCACGCTATAGTAGCACTTGCTTTTCTTCAAACGAACTCCTTCCATCTTATTCGTTATGACATGCTTCTTATTTTGTACAAAAAAGGTTAGTCCATGTTACTGACCGCTCTGTGAATAATTGTCGGGATGCTGACGCGCCTCTTCTTCGCTAATGTCGCTCATGGTGCGGATGGACTGGCCTCGACACTTCTTTCGAGGCCGGATGTTTATGTCGTAAACTTCAAATATTATCAGAAACTTAAAAACGAAGAAAATTCCGATAAAATTGATCAACTTTACTAACAAAACGTTTCGGAGTCCCGCTCCATTATCAGCTCAAATGGAAAAAAATATGAATTCAAATGATCAAATAATTATTAATTCAAATATTAATATTCAAATATTAATTGCTGGTTTCATGGATTACTAAACTTAGCTGATGCTCGTCATTGCAGAAAACGTTATCAGAATTGCCAATTTTCCGAAATTTGTACCGATTTATCAGAAAGATTTTGAACTTTCGAATAGCTCTCCTTGCTAAAATTTGATTCTTACATTGGTTCTTCAGAAGTTAAAAGTTTGCATTTGAACTTTGCAATTATATTCGTACAATAAAAGATGGTGCTTCAAAATTTACCCAGCGATGGATTAAGATACTAATGTATGTACTACTGATTATTTATTATATCCAGTGCAAAATTTTTTGCGTGAGTAAAACGGGAAACTTATTTTGTTGTTTGATGAATATTATCACTAGTTAATTAATTATTTACCTCACTCCAATAACACTCATTCCTTTGAAATTAAGAAGACGCAATTCTCGTACAATTTGATGTCACTGTTAGTCGGTGATGTAATACGGACCTGCGGGTAATTCAATTACATAAAATTTAACCAGAAGCCGAATAGACTTTTCCATATTGAGTGTATAATAACCACAGTATCGTTGAGGCGTAATATCGTTATTGGGATAGTCGAGTTTGAAGGTCACATTTTGTTTCAGCATAAAGCCAAATAATTTGGCTCCTCCCACGCTGGAAAATGTAGCAGGAAGCTCTATTTTAATAAAATACTATTCATTAGTCCGGTAGAAGTTTCGAATACATTTATTACAGTGGCTGAAACGAAGCTCTCGTAGGCCTTCTAAACTTGAAACACGCACATCTATTAATTGGTGTTTTCCCTTCATTCCGAATTAAAAGCAAATTCGTAAAAAAACGCCGGAACTTGAGTCTATGAAGGAATACATATATTGCTTGGTACTTTTCATATGCTTTACTGTTTTTTTCTGCTTCACTGTTTGGGAATTGGAAAATCTACTTTTTCGGAAAATCTTCAGGCGTTCCAGAAAAAGTAGTTCTATAGTGTGATTTTTTTTCTATTTTTGACTGTACGTATATTTGAGTTGCAGGGAAAACAAAAGATCAAATATTTGTTACATCTGTTTAAAAACTACATGTGTTCAACCCAAAACTGCAAAATTTTGATGGTTGAAACGTTCCCGAAAACTCGTTTACTTATTTTATACATAATTCGATAGATGTAATAAAAATGTAGACAAGCCCGTGTTATAGGTTTTTTTAATTTCACTCAGTGCCCTTACTCACCCGAGCGACTTTAATTCTTTATATTTCACTTCGTCCGATTGTCCAGAATAGCAGATAATTTGGTGAATTTGAGTGACGAATAATATTGATGGTTTTAGCGGTAGTGAGGCTCTAATAAAATTTACTAGTGACTTTGATATATTAAGTTCCAAAAATAATTTGTCATACGGATATGGGAAACCTATCAACTCAAATAATACCCACAAAGTATTTTCTATCCTTGATGAAGATACTTTGTTTATAAAATCACTATGCTGCCTAACATCTGGCAAACTAATGTGCGAGTCAGTCAGGAAAACAGGATTTATAGGAGTTTTAATTTCTATTGAAAGCATTAAAAACTTATTTTACAAAATTTTAAGACTGGACATGAGTTTTTACTGATGTTTAAAATAAGTCATAATCATTTAGAATTAATTTTCGGAAAAATTGAAAGCATAGGTGATTGCAGTAACAACCCAACAGAAAAACAATTCGCTCGTTCCTATTCTATCCGATGTTCCGATAAACATTTATTTATTTAATGAAACGAAATGAAAGATGTTGCTAATGGTTACTGCACGCCTTTTGAAGATCTAACAAATTTGACTGGATCTAGTAAAAGCAACCCATCTTTATTAATCTTAACTAGCTATAACAGAGCTTAATTAACAGTCCGTGTTCTAAGAAAACATTAATGTCTGAAAAGGTTCAATATAAAGATACATGCAAAGACGATACATGTACCAAGATTATTCTAAATAGATGAATCTTCCAAGTTTATTTTCCAAATTCAGTGTAATTTTATAACGTTGTTACGATGATACATAGTAAGAAAATTAAAAAAATGTTCTTTGTTGCGAATCATGAGTGATTCCTCTTTGTCAAATACTGGTAATAAAAATTCCTTATAGTTCGTCGATCTTAGGGAGAAAGTGCTATTGACCTATCCATCGGAGAATGTCATTGGCTCATGTTTACTTGCTGAAAATGAATGTCAGAAAGATCTTGCTATGTGTATGAATCCTAATACGTACAACTTAAAAAATGCTTAATTTTACACTTCGTATTCGAATTTAAAAAAAATATTCACTTTACTTCACAGCCACTCATTCGAAGTTGATTCTCTACATAATCAGGTTTATTTATTTGTAAAATTTAAACAGTTTAAACAAATTAAACAATTGATTTACCACAAGTGATACAGTAGTAGATTATCTTTAAGTCAAGAGCAATGGACATATTTGCGTAAAGCTACTTGTTGGCCCGAATAAGTTCGGCGACTTCTAGGGCATCCTATCATCGAAGCTATTTTTAAAGTTTACAGTTATGTTTGACCTAATTTACTTACCTAGGGGTACACAAGACTGATCATGTTTTGAAGCTTAATTTTACAAAAAAATAATTAATTTAAGTTATAACATAACAGTATATTCAAGAGAAACTACTAGGGGCATGAGATTTAAATTATTATCGTGGCAGATTACCTTATCGGGATATGTCGTTTAAGATGAGAAAAAATTTGCTTGAAATGCCTTATGTGATTGATATTTCGATAAGAAGAATTCAAGATCTGTTTTGAAAGCTTTGTGAGAATTTTTCCCACGGATCTCGGCAGGGATTGCATTCCAATTCTTAGCAGCAATGAAGAGGAAACTGTGTTGTGACCGAGATTTTGAATAATAAGGAAGTGTGATGTTACTTTGGTTTTCTATGTGATCATGATGGCCAGTTTGAGTAGTTAATAACAATTGTTTGAGTTCTTTGTCGCCATCATCAGTTAGTGTTTTGTACACGAAATTATATTGAGGTTGTATAGATCAAAAAGCCTAAGTATTTTTGGGATTTTGAATTAATCACTTGTGTGAGCGTTAGGTTCCAATTTCATTTCCATTCGAATGGTTCTTTTTTATAATCCAAAAGTAAAATGGTTTTATTTTTAACAGTTCCTTGCCAAGCTTCTGTCCCGTATTGTAGGTAGGGTGAAATGATTGTTCGTTAAAGTATTTATAAAGGTTCTTCAGGCAGTACATTTGTTATTTCATGAAGGATTCCAGCGGATTTTGATAATTTAGTACTGATATGTGCAATATACTCTTTGAATGTTAAATGCTTATCTTCTATAATGGCCAGAAATTTACAGGAGTTAGTTTGTTCAATTTCCCCATCACCAATTTTAATGTGTGAAAGAGACATATTTCTCTCGTATGAGAATATAATGTATTTTGTCTTATCGATATTCAGGCATATTGTATTAGCTTTAAGCCATATTGATACATTTTAGAGCTCATTGTTTACACTCTGCAATTAAAAAGTGATTTTCATTTGGAAGAGCCGCAGATAGCGTGCCTTTGTCAACAAAAAGTATGAATTAGAAGAATGGAGTAGATATAAATATTTCGTCGATAAAGATCAAAATGAGGAGAGGACCAAGGACCGACCCTTGCGGTACTCCATGGCTGATTGTCAGCAGTTCCGATTGTGCATCGTCAATGCCAGCATATTTTTTTAATTTGTTAAGGATGATTTGAATCAATCATGTGTAACTCCTCAGATGACATAATAATTAGTTTCGGTAGTAAAATATTATTGTCGACGCATTTTCGAAGTCAAGAAATACGGAGAAAACAAGCTTTACTCCATCTATATTAGAATAAAGGTATTGTAAATTATTTAATACAGCCTGTGATGCTGATTTTTTACAACGAATCCGGATTGTTTGTCAAAGATAAAAGATTTTCGTTCAAGATAGGAAAATACTTTTTCATACACAATTTTTTCGAATATTTTTCTAATAATTTGTAGTACAGAGATAGGTCTATAATTATTATTGCAATTTTTATCACCATTTTTAAAGACTGGGATCACTCTGGCAAGTTTGAGAGAGTTGGGGAAGATACCCTGGAAAAGTGACAGGTTGATATTAGATATGCATGGTGCTTTTATATCAGCTATAGCCTTAAGAAATTTAGCCGAGAACTTCTTTAATCCATTTGATTAATTTTTAATTTAATTTGATGTGTTCGCAATTAAATCAGAGGGATTAGTTTGCGTGAAAAAGAATTAGTTGTGTTCAAGGACATGGTCCATATAATGAAAGTGGTCAGTAGGCTTACTAGAAATATCATTAGCTATATTTTCCCTATGTTTACATAAAAGTTCTTAAACACCGTTACAATATCTTCTTTCTAGTGATATTTTAAATGTTCTTGAACAATGGACTCAATTGTTTTCGTTGCATAATTTTTCGGTTTATACCATGAATTAAGTAGTCTCCAAGTTTTTTTAATACTAGTTTTGTATTCATTAAATTTGCGCGTGAAGTAGTTTTGTTTTGATGTACGTATTTGATTTGTCACATGATTTCTAAATCTGTTATACGTTTTTTTAGATATTCATCCTATGTATAGCAAGGCAAAGTTGGCTTGACCTATCTTCATATTGATCACGATATTTTCAGTAATCCATGGCTTATATCTATTTTACGGTGTAATGGTGCGTGTGATTATTGGACAACATTGTTTGTATGCGGTCGTTTTATTTTCAGTTAAATTTGGTATTGCCTCATCAATGCTAATCGCATTATTGTCCTGTTCATAGATATCCAATGATGGCATTAATTCTTCTAGAACAGTTTGAATTGTTCCTAAGTTAAATTTGTTTACACAACGATATGAGTAGGTTTCAGCTTCTGGACTGGTACAGGCACTAAAGACATTATTCTTGGTGAGAAACACCAGGAAATGGTCAAGTAAGTCAGAAGTTAATATTTCGGTAAGAAAATTAATTGGATTTAACATGAAACTAATATCGAGCAGCGTAGCAGATTCTGATGAAACACGTGTAGGTTTCGTGATGATTGGAGGGAAGGATTTAAACTGAAGAACATTTATGAAGTTTGAGATTTGCACACAGCTTTCATATTTTAGAAGATCGTGGTTGAAATCCCAGTAGATGATTATGTCATTGTAGAGAGACATGTTAAGCTGAGATAGCATATTTTGAAGCTCGTTCAGAAAAGCTACAAGACAAGCTGTTGGAGGCCCATCCACAGTTCCGGGTATAATTGGTTTGAATTTTTCGTTAGTTCTATAAATAGTCTCAATATGTTCACGATTCATAGTTGCACTTGCAATGATTTTCGAAGATATGCGTTTAAATATGTACGTACTGATGCCGTCGTCACTTTCATTATTACGGAGTGCGTGATGGCGATAATAGTTTTGTTTTTGAATCTGGTCTTTAGTTGAGTCATCTAGCCAACTTTTGATGAAGCTGAGAGCATAAAAATTGCAGTTCAGCTCAGAGATAATATAAGATTTTTCATCTTATTTTCGGATAAATAGATTTACAGTTCCAACATAGTAGCGAAAAATCATTTCAAGTTGTTCTCATCGATTCATTGAATTTGTTAAATATTGATGTATTCGCAATTTCTTATTTCATTTAGGTTTGGATACAGTCTATTCAAATGATTGAGATCTTAGTCATTATTTTCATACATGTATCAACATGGTCAGTAATTGAAAATTTATAAACACTAATAATTATGTCACACAGAAAAAAATAAGAAAAGAGATATTGAGTGAAGGTAAAACTAAGGGCATTCCTACTTAAAACTAAATTAAGAAGTAAAAGAAGTAAAAACACACAGAGATTATTAGCCTACAATCTTGTGCGATTTCACAGGCAAAAAACGCACACTCAGCCCTTGAGCGAGAATATTGGGATCATAAATTACGTATAATGTAGTTACAAGGCTGTCATACCAGTGGTATCTGCATGTAACACATGAGATGTAGCGTAGGACTGAATGAATTTATATCGAAGTGACAGTGACGTTATTTAACATAAAAACCTTGAGTCTCTAAATTATTCTCTAACTTAAAAATATACTGTATGTGGTAACACTCAAATTTATCAGCAAATCTGATAAAAGCATTCAATAAAAACGAAAAGTGAAAGAAAGCAATAATAAAAGAAAAATATATAGGAAGCAAAAATCAAAGTTTTCAGCTCGATGTGGGTGTCTTGGAACGGAAAAGGCAATTTTTGCTTAAAAACAAAGCGTAATCATGTGGATAGAAATCAAAATGATATTAAATCCAGTACGTCAGTCCATAAATTACTAATTACAAGTAATTTCTTATTGTGTCGTTACTTTCAGCACAACATGAGGTTAATGTACATGTACCTGCAAACTACAGTATCGGTAGCTTTACCTACCCAAAGGAGCAGAATGAAACTCTCAGTAAGGCACTTATCCATCTACTGGTCAGTGCAGTTCACACAGCTTGCTCTTAAGTCTAGTGCGGAACAAAGACTTCCGCCGTACCTTCCGGCGGCATCTGCGGTAGGGGGCGCTTCCGACCCATCCGAACCCAAGCACGATAAGGACATCCTGTGAGCCTGCCATGCGAGGCCCACAACAATGATCTTCCGGGACTCGTAAACCTAATCCTCCGGAACTCTTACTTACAAAACCAGTCTCACACTATAACGATGCATATTTAATATATAACATTTCTTTTGAGGATAAATTATTCTTAATAAGTATAAGTTTCTGAAGGCGTTGTTGCAGATTTCATATATATTAGGTAGTATTCGCATAAATGTAACTATAAATGTAAAATGTAACGCATAAATGTAACTAGTTACATAAATGTAACTAGTTACATATTTTCGGAGGTTAGAAACAAAGGTTTCACACAATAATAATCTGACTGGCAAAATTACATAGGAATAAGGTGGGAGAGCGAACACGATGGAAATCAAGGGGATATCTGACACAGCTATTTGGAAATATAGAAGAGGGCAATTTCGGCATTTCTGGATTATTTCTGTTGAAGTATTGGTGATATGAAATTTTTCTAATAGTCGGTAGCATTTCAATCGCTAATTACTCAACACCTGCTTCGATAACATGTCCAGCTGCTGCATCAGGTATTGGTCGAGCTCATCTGACGTGTTAATCTGGTGACGGCTTGAATCCGGTTATCCAGGGATACAGGGCTGCCACACCTTGGGAATTTTCCCCAGATCTTGGGAATTCGGTCATGGCCTGGGGATTTAGGGAATTCGAAACGAAAACGGGAAATATCTAGGGAATTTGGGGTGTTTCACAATATACTGTATGCAAAAACTAAAATTGCTTTAATAATATTTGCTTCTAACAAGTAACAACTAAAATAACCAAAATACAATCTAGAAATTGATCAAATTATCAGTACAAGAGGCCTGAGTCAGTTTCTTGAACGCATCATGGTTGAACAATACAAGTTTTTACGAGATCCGAACGAAGCGCGCAGTGAAGTAATTACAGCGCCTGATGCAGCGCCTGGCTCTGTCACTCGTTATTACTGCTGAGGTGCTAAATGTCTTTTATAGCAGGGCTGCCACTGGGGTTTTTCTCTTTCCTCCAGATTTGCGGTAGAAATTCCCCCATATTCGGCAAAAATCCCCCAAAATTGGAAAAAACACGTATTATGGTATATATATTGAATAGAAACTGATATTACTCAATGTATTATAAATCCAAATGTAATTTCGTCCTTTTCATTGACAGCTTGTGAGCTATTTTGCTGCATGAGTGAATTGTTTTACATGCAGGTAAGAAATTATACACACTTGAGGAAAGGTCGTGTTGGTCAAAATTTACTACAAGAGTAAGCTCACTTATGGTAATTCCACTGGATTTCATGGACGGCTCTCTTACGATATCAGCTCTGATACTTGCAACATTTTTGTTTTTCTTATGTAGCACTGAGCATAGTTTTGCTTTAATTTTTCAAAAAAATATAGCTGCACTTACAATACCTAAAGTTGGGATTACTATTACATTTCAGACGAGTTTTTAATTCGGGTGCACCGAGCCAATTACTACTAAATGACTGCGTACAGAACTTTTGTTTCTTAGAAGATGATTCGGTTCGGTATGCCATTGGGAAAAAAATAATTAGCATTCAAAATCAAAATAATAACTATAAAATAATGAAATCCTTATATAAATAGCATTAATAATTAAAATGAACTTATTTATCATCTGTGTAAAGTTTTGCTTGTTAAAACGTTAAGTTGACATTCTAAGTTGAACTAATTGCTAAAGAGCATGTAACAGAGTTAGCCTCTGTAACGCATATAAGTTATGACAAGACAGACAAACAAAAACATTAATATTGAAATTTACTGATTGGAAACTAGGCCTGCTGCACATTTTTAATATCTGTTAATTTTGAACCCCACAAGTATTTAATCTTTAAGAACTTCTGCGTTCCGCCTCCTTTGCCGAAGAAAATACGATAAAAATATCTGAATTCGAAAATTAATCTATAAGAATAGTTATCACATAATTCAAGTTAATGAGGGGAATATTGATCAAAAATTATTCGCTCAGAGGAAGGAAGCTAGCAACCGTAACGTTCCCTATCTGCCTTTTTATTCCTTTTACAAAGCGAACTATCGAAAATTAGCTCAGTGAGCTGTGAGAATAAGACTGTTCGCTGTTCCGATGTGATCATGTGAATCTCGTTGCCAGTCTGAGTTCCATCCGTGTTCAAACTTCTTTATATTGCCTTTTATTCATCGTTAAAAGGGGCATTTCCTGTTCTGCATCATAATTTCTTCATCCCAATGAGCTTACGTCCACTTGTAATTTAAAATTGTTCAAGGTATACATTTTTTGCATAAGAAATAATTCCTGGCCAAATTCCCCCAAATTTAGTAGTTTTTGCGTAAGTTTCCCCCATTCCCCTAGACTACGAGCGTTTCCCCCAGATCTAGGGGAAATCCCCCATCAGTGGCAGCCCTGTTTTATAGTGTACGTGTACGCCTGTGGTACTAGCGCTACCGGTAGCGGTGTTTTGTCCTTATTACTTTATCTGCTTGTAGTTAAACACCATAGAATCACCTAAAAAATGGGGTACATTTAAATATTCCGAGATGATTGGTTGAACGATTCCGAATTCAAATATTGGCTACAGAAAGGTAAAGATCGAAACCGTGCCAGTCGTAAGTGCTGATATATTATGTTCATAAGTGTGAACAAGTCTGTCCTATTGAAACAGTAGAAATCCGAAAAACATAAAAAGTTATGGACTTATGCAGTCGAAAGTTGACATCGCACAATTTTTTAAGCCGGAAACGCGTAATGATGACCAATAAATTAAGTGGCACTTCCCTCGCTTGTAGATGAAGCTCATGTAAATAAGATAGACAGCGTGTGGTTCTAATTGCAGCTGACCTATCAGTAAGGGAATGCTCAATTCCTCAGCATTGGAAATTATTAGGGGAAATGATAGATGGCTTGGTTAACCCTAATTTGGCATCCATCAATATTTAATGCTTTGCCTCGATTGCGCTTTCGTCTTCATTTGTTAAAAACTATTTTCTCTACTTAACTGAACAAAAAACTAACAATTCCTTAAGACCAGAAACTGCCGAGCACCTCCTTCTTGCTAAGCAGTGATTGGCAGGAAATAATGCAAAGTATGCCAAGTGGGGTTCTGAACAAAGTTTAATCACTGACCTAAGAATTAAGGGGAGCTGTCAATCAAAGAGACCAAGATTGACTGAAAAGGTTACAAAAATTAAGATCTCTTGACTTTCGTGCTGGAATTGATGATAAAAATTGTGAATAAACCTGAAAATGTTTTTAAGATAAACATAAATATCATATTCATCACTTTTGGTAATACCTGGGGAATTTTATTTCGATCTGGGGAAATTTCAGGGGTCAGTCTGGGGATTTTGGAAAAAGTTGACTGGCAGCCCTGCAGGGATAGATGCGAATATATTTCCTCTTGAGTTTTTGAGATTCCGATTTTCTCCGGGAATTTTTTCGTGGCTACCTACTCTCAAAGCGTACATAATTTGAGCTGGTGAAGGTATGAGATATTCATTTGTGAAAAACTCAAGTTTTCTCTTTCGGCAGGCGGTCAAAATGTCGTGTTTCTTGTTATAATGCTATAGTTCGAAAGTAATGTTTCTTCGATCTTCGTTTTCCAGTCGCAGGTTTACTCCCCATTCTGTTGGCTGACATGATGTCGGTGTCACTGAGGTCGATGTCGATTTTGTCCTTTAGAAGATTGCAGACTGTTTCTTTACAGCCTTCGTCAGTATGCGACTGCAGTAGTTCCCCCTCAGAGAGGACGAGGCTGCATTTTCTGATTTCAAGCTCGCTACGCTGATCATTTTTCACCAAGCGATTTAGACTGCAGACTAGGCTTGTTATTTCCATGTTATGGTCTTCGCGGATTCGCCTGTATTCGGTTGTTTTTCTGTTAGCGTTTCAAAGAGTGTTTCAGTGTCACTTACTTCTTTTTGTACTTTTATCATTTAATTTGGAAATGTTGTCATTACTGAGTCGAAGTATTTTATTAAAGTAGAGAAAGCTTCCTTGTCATCTTTTGTTAAGCTAGACACATTAGGATATGGGACAAACTTTGCTTCAGGCTCAATGTTGGTGTTGCGTTTTTTGTGTTTGGGCGCCATCTTGAAGGTTGAGGGGAGCTCGGTTCCTTGTGAAAGAAGATGAGAGGCACTTATTTTCGATGGAATATTGTAGTTTTTGTTTGATAGTTTTGATCATGTTAAAATTAATTCACATTTGGATCCTCATGGTGCGAATGGGTACTCTTTTCTGTTCGAAATTCATGTTTTCTAACCAATGAAGGCACTTTGTTTCGGAGCATAAAACAAGGAACTTCCTCACTGCACGGAGTCACTGTTGTCACTGTTGTCACCAAAATGTGTTGAATCTCAACCTATTACTTCATTATTACTTTAATACTGTTGAGATATCACTCTACTAAACTATTTAACGAAACCATTCATAAGCAGAAAACTTTAGCCGTCAGATTTCAAATAAATCAACCCTATTTATAAGTATATACATATAATGGCTCTATTCAATAAAACCTGCTCTGTACAGCAAAATTAAATTACTTCATGACTGTAATAATGTTCTTCATTAACATAGAACACCCAGAAAAAATCACGTATGTAAAGCGTATGTAATTATTAATTTCTTTACATTACTGGATGTAAGTTGCTGAATAAATGTTTCTACGTAAATGTTGTTGTTTTTCATCATTCAGCGAAGACACATTTAAAATATATGCCTTAGGAAAAACACCTATGACACAGAGTAGCGCAAGTCTGCCATTTCACAGCGCGGTGTTCAGTCCCTGAAGTTGGAGGCGGTGGTACCCCTCCACCGCCACACCGCGTCCTCAACTAGGTAGAAAGGCTGTGTGGGCGGGGCTTGGGAAGGCAGACGTGGCTTCACTCTCTTGACTGGCAAAAGATAACGATGCCGCCTCCACCCATTCAACCTCCTTTGATATAACAGAACCTAAAATGAATGGCTGAAGCGTTTTATCACATATTTTTACCAAACGTCACACCATACGAGACATAATCATGACGCCAGCTGTTTCTTGCGCGGAATTTTTAATCGCGCGTAACATTTTAACGCGAGGGATTTTCTGAAAAATCGAAATGCATCATTAGAAATCGGAAAAAAACATTCTGAAAACATGTAAATCAGGCGTACGCTTCTCTTACAGATTAGTAACTCGATGAAAATCAGGGCATATTAATTAACCACACATTTGGGCAGTGCAGCCCTCGAATGCTGCAACATTACAATCGATGGCCTAATGAAGATATATATGTACATATATCCTGTATATGTACCAACATACATACAGTATATATATTTTTGGAGCCGTATTTTTTCGTGATAACTTTTAAAGTCTAGCATTCACTGTATTTTTACCGTGTATTTCAGAGGCAGAATGATTTTAAATTTTTGAACTTATGATGGAGCTGGACCTCGAAGCGTTTTCTTACTATATTTGATTAATCTCTTCACGATTTTCTTGATTTTTAAGTTTCTGTTATGTTTAGCCTATTATCGGAAAGTGCGTAAAAACCTCAAACACATCTGGGGCTTAAAGGAGCCTGTAATTCACTCCAAACATGAAAGTTCACTCTCAGAGAATAATTCGTTTTTATGCTGTTCACGAATGACTAGCTTTGTTTTAAAACAAACAGCAACTGTATTTCACGATGACGAAACACCTTACGCGCAGTCTCGACTGAGCACATTTCAAATGCGGTATGTTTGAACTACACAAATATTTTTCACTCAGTCGAATTGTTTTGCCACAACAAATGTGCCTCATGGACGCGTTGAGCCCAGGACAATGCGTCTTGTCTATAAAGTTATCGGACTAAAATAGAAAAGGTGCACCGCTAAACACCGTTAGCTAGAAAATAAAACAACACTCTAATATTTTAGAAGCGGAATAGAGGTGTTTTTATGTTTTTTTTCAAGCGGTTTTTAGAACCATTGTTCTGGTTGAAAATTATTGGCTTAGCGAATGAGATGGGTTATCCCTTCATTAACTACGATAATATGATTAAACGGAAAAGTTGGACAGTGATATAAGAAAATTAAAATAAAATATAAATTAAAATATAATTTCTAAATCACTAAAAACGACCCCTTAGGATGAAAATGATAGTTTCAATGGCGTTATTCGAATCGCATGCATACACTAATTGATGTAGTACGTATGTAACCGGTTGTGTGTATTTTTGGAATGATTGAGTTCAGAGTAGATGTTCTTCACCTAAAGTGTGCACAACAACATCCTGAGAGTATTTATCAAATTGTGAGGACCTGTTCTGAGCGCATAGAGAATTTTAAATTGGTCTTTAACCTGCGAAATGAAGACCTGTGGAAAAACAGCCAGCATTTGATGCAGGATGTATCATTGGGTTTCATATGAGCGGAAAATCAAACCGGGAGTCCTGCACAGTCACAGGAATAAGTATCAAAATGAGAGAACAATAACACGCTAGAAACAAAATGGCAAACCCTGTTCATCTCGTAAAAATTTTAGAAGGCCTAATATTCTGGATTATAGAGATATATACTTTTTGAGATGGTTAGTGATAAAAATTAGCGTTCATCCACGCAAATTACAACTAGCGAGTTTCGTGTATGTTCAAAACTGATTTTTCACCGTGGTTTTCTTCGAGAATTAAAATAAATGAACATAGCAAACACAAGTCGGAAAAACTTGTATTATTTGCTCGAGAACACCGAGCTTGGATTGACGAGGAGTGAAATAATTCAAGGAGGTCCGATGTGCCCACATGCAACCTCTTCAGGAAGCAGGCGCGTTAGGATTCGGCCACAACCACGTCAAGCTGTGGTCATATCTTGCATCGTCGCAATTGTTCATGTCTGTGGATGCAGTGTAACACTTTGAGAAGGTTTTCACTGGGATAGATATAGATCTGTTTCCCGATTCATGAACAAAATGAACTTCTGAGACTAATTACAAATTACTTTTTGACTATGTTCATTCTTTCATGAAATTTTTATCTGTATTCTGTAGGATCTTTCTTATCTGTAGGATCTTCTGAATCGACTATGCTTGCATTCACAGCGCTAGATCTATTCAAGATTGATTTATTGTTACGAATGAGAAAACATTTGAGCATTTGAACAGGGCACAACAATTTCCTGATTTATATCCCATTGAAAATTCATGGACTCAACTTGATATAAATCTGTGTGTGATAACCCCTTAGGCTAACATAGTCTACTTTGACGGACAATTATTTGTATTATGGCGAAAAATATAGCTGCAGAGGATCCAGAGTCCTGTAGAGTCAATAGCAAGTAAAATAAATTCTTTAATTCGAGTTGTCGGTGGTCCAAGCGTTTACTTATAAATTTCTAAACCACGCAACTTATTTTGGTCACTTAGTATAATATGCTGTTTAGTTTCACTTTCAATACCCATGGAAATCGATTGGTTTTCTGAGTAACCAAAGCTTCGCTTAAACGTAAGAAGTGTGTTCGTTGTTATATTTAACCCACAAAAAATTGAGTTATAAAAATATTCATCTACTTCACTCTATCGTGTCCTTCCTAAAAAAATATCTTCAATATATGTGCCCCAAAGCAGTATGGAATCGATGCATGAACGAAATAATTTAAAGGAAAATACGTAATATACGGATTATTTTCATCTCCTGAATTTAATTTAGTATCCTCTCGATACATCTAATCTTAACTACCCAGCTGTATATCTAACTAATGTCATAAATAATGCGTGTAATGCAACACCTTCTTGTGGCATTACCATTAGTTATAAATTTTTCACCATCCTTATGCCAAACTGTACATGTTCATCAACAAGAACATATTCAGAATAATTGTTTTTTTCCCGCAATTTTCTTCATTGCTGGCTGATATTACGGAGAAAAGTTACATTGAAAATAATATGGGGTTTGTTCTACAATTATGTGAAAATATATGAGTAAGCCAAAGCAATTAATATCTTAATTTTTTCATTCGTCAGAAATTCAACCTTGTAATGTCTAGCATATTCTAGCATATTCTTTAATCAGAGTGTACAATCCGCTAAATTGTTATAGGGAGACAAAGTATAAATGCAACGCGAAGTGGCCAGTTATCAACCTATTTGGTTACTAAATATAACAGAATTTGACTTTCAGATGTGTATCAAATCAGTCAAATATGCAAATATTTACATAATTAACTTTATTTATCAAAGTGACCGAGTGAATCATGAGTCTTTGATCCATAACTAAGTATGTACTCAGATATCGAGGGAAAAAGGAAGACTATCCAATATAGACAACAACTAACTTTAAGATCATCCCAGGCCCCTGCCAGGCCCTTGTCGCTCCGATGGTCATTTTTCATGTTTTAGTTGGAAAAGAACCCTTAGGTGGTGGACTATTCGGTCCTAAAATTTTATGGCGCTACGGACAATAGATCCCCCCCAAAAAATCTTTCACTGGTATTGATATTTCAAAATGTATCTCCTCATTCAGTTTTGATGCTGGAACAAAAACAAAGACAGTTTTAGAATCCTTGAAACATTTCTAACAAACTCAAATGTTTTTTTTATTTCCCATTTGTTTTTTTTTATATGGGGTTGAAAAGGGTTCAAATATTGCAGAGTTTGGTCCTTTTCATTTTCGAGCCTAATCAACCCCATATAAAAAAGAACAAATGGGAAATGGAAAAAAAACATATTTGAGTTTGTTAGAAATGTTCCAAGGATTATAAAACTGTGTTTGTTTTCGTTCTAGCATCAAAACTGAATGAGCAGATACATCGTGAAATATCAATACCAGTGAAATATCAATACCTAAAAACCAATTTGTCAAATTTTTCAAAACTAAGGCTTAACTATAAAAAAATGAATGGAATAAATTGTGTTTCTTTTCAAAGGTTACATATCATAGTCAAATTTTATAAGAATCAGACTGAAAATAAAAAAATTCATATTTTTGAATAGAAATATATTTTTTTTGTTTGGAAATCACAATTCATTGTGAATATTAAGTTATGTATGGAAATTATCGAAATAAAAATTAAAGCTGCATTCAATTATATAAATTGTTCATTATGTTACACATCAACAAAAAATTTTGTTATGGCTTATACCCATAAAAAATAACCTTCAACATTCAATCGGTATCTACTCATTGAGTTTTGATGCTTGAACAAAACCAAAGACAGTTTTAGAATCCCTGGAACATTTCAGCAAACTCAAATGAGTTTTTTTCAAATTCAAATTTTTCGAAAAAAATATAGCTTTAAATTTAAAAAATATTGTTGGATTTAGAAATTTGAAAAAAATTGATGTAATTGGAAAAAATTTGAATTAAAAAAAAACGTTAGACTTTGTTGGAAATATTCCAAGGATTCTAAAACTGTCTTTGGTTTTGTTCTAGCATCAAAACTCGATGACGAGTTCCGTTTTGAAATATCCAAAAAATATGCCACAACTAATTTTTCGTAAAAAAATAAGGCCTAAATCGAAAAAGTGACATGAGTACACAAGGTTTACTTGCACAAAATACATATACTGGCCAATTTTCAAACGAATCGGACGAAAAAAGTTGAAAACGTGGGATGATCTCTATATCTATGCACAAGTATGCTGCGACAGTATCTATGCACGTAGAACAGCATGGGCGACAGAAGGTCTAGAAATTTCAATTAAAGTAAAAATTCAAGGAAAATAAAATAACCTTAATGAACCTAAAAGTCAGTCACAAAAATATGGCAGAACTCTTTCAAACAACTCTGGTGAAAATGAACCATCAAATAATACGAGCTTATCCAGGGCACAAGTGCTCTGCTTCTTAAAGGGAGCGTCCCCCTTATGAATCCTTGCTTCTGGGATTTCTTGAGAAACTGGGATTTTTGCTGTTATAAGAAGTGTAAGAGGTCAGGTACATCCTGTGAAAAAATGAGACTCGTACGTTCACTCGTTCGCCCGCTACGGGGATTTAAAGAATGGGGGGGAGGGGAGGGGGAAGTTGTATTTTATCATGTTACACCTCCCCCATGGCACTTTCTTCACGGCGCAAAGTTGCTATGTCATCTCCTATGTCTCTGGATTACTCTATAATGATTTCAGGGGTCTAACTTGAAACCAAAATTTAAAAAAATTTTTTATTGGTATTGTTTATGTTCCTTTGTTTTGCTTATAATGTAACCAATGTTTTTTGGGGTTTCAAAATGCTTCTCCTCCTACAGTTTTTGAGCTACAGTGATGGTTTTGGTATCATTGGATGCGGGAAGACGCGGGCTTTTATGGATGTTAAAATTCGTTTTCTCAAATTTACATTTTCAATATGAAAAAGTGTAAAAATAGGAAAAAAATGTCCTTTTTCGGAAATGTAAAAATTTATGACGTCATAACTCATGAGCAATAAATAATTTTGGAATGAATTTCAGCATCCATGAAAGCCCGTGTCTTTCCGCATTCATTGATACAAAAATCATCACTGTAGCTCGAAAACTGTAGGAGGAGAAGATTTTTGGAACCCCCCCCCTCAAACTTCGTTTTCTCCGATTTCCCATTTTCTTTTCAAGAAAATTGAACTTTTGCTCTAAGCAAAAACGTTTCCAAATTCAATTTCCTATCAGTATATCAAATTTCATTGTTCTAGGTTTAATAATAAAGAAATAAAGAAAAAAGTCCGTATGGGGGACGCTCTCCTTAACCGGCAGTCAAAATTAGGAATTGCGGCAACACATGATTCTAAATTGTATAACTGATTTTATTCAATATAAATCCAGATATTATTCCAGAGGACTCGTTGACTCGTTGTTTGTAATGTAAGTAAATCCTCTCATTCTCACGTCGGCGATAGTCCTTCTTGAACACTCCATACAAAGCTGGTACGTTTGGGTAGAAAACAGGCCGTACTACAGGCGGTGCCCAGATCACACTGTGCATATTCTGATAAGTTCTCCATCAACACCCTTCAAAGCTGTGCTCATCGACACACATTTTGAGTTTTATGCGAAATTGTGTTCATCATTTCAATATGTAATTCTCACTATTCGTCAAGTATCGATTCCTCAACTTTGAATGAGAGGTTTCGGTCTGGTGCTTTTATTTAAATTCAAGTTTTTAACACTTCTTTTCTCCCGACACAAATGTTACAAACAAGATCCAGAAGTTTTCAAGAAAGTGGTATCGAAAGCATAATATTTATATAAAATGCTTGAAGTGTAATGAGCGAGTGCTTCAATCATGTGAATTGTACAGTGCTTGCACAAGGGAAGATTTCTTAATCTATTGTCCATAGTTCTAGAAGTTTATTGCAAAAGATTCTCCAGACCTCATCATTGTCCAAGCCTCAATGATGCGTCTAAGAAAAATTTGGAATATTAATTACACCCTTAAACTTCTGAAGGGCTGCTTATGTACTTGAAAAATATTTCTGTTAATAAACTTCTGTTTTAATCTGGGGACAATCGCTTATGACGAAGAAAACAATTTTTTGTTTATTGGGTTCCACACTACACCAAAAGTTAATTATATTAATTTTTTCCATTTGGAGGTTATGATGCGTTCCGTCAACACTTAAATTTAACTTCCGTCAACAGAGCAGAGACCAACCAATCTGAGCAAGTATTACTTTACACAATTTATTTACCACAAGTGATACAGTAATAGATTGTATCTTAAGTTTGGTGCAATCCACATATTTGAGTATAGCTACTTGAGGGCCCGAATAAGTTCAACGACTTCATTTCCTCATCCATCCACAACACTATTGATTGAGTATCTGTGACTAATGACTTGAGAGCCTTTGATGCTGGCGGCTTGCTGTGCTGCGTTAGTTCAAATATATTTTTTTTCATTTTAAAAATACCGACACGGATGCTCCGGTTTCCCTTCAGCTCCTTCTTTTCATTCAGCATCAGGTAATAGATTCGAAGACCAGGTATCTCTAATTTCTACGCCCTTTTTGTCGCACTTCGTGGACATTTTCGAGCCAACATTAAAATTCTTAGGAGCTGCAGTCAACTTTGGAAAAGATACGGTAATTGTTTTCGAGATTCTAATTCAAGTTCAAATTTCATTGATTAATTCATCTTTGATATACAAGCGTGTTAAGCATTGTCGCTGAAGTATACAATTATTTCTCGATTGTACGAAAACCATTCACACATGCAGTTAAAGATGTAGAAGCAGTTTGCAGAAAATAAAAAATTAAACCCGTATTACATTTTCGTATTTTTTTTAATGGATTTTTTCAATCTAAACCCCGTTGGTGATAGGGTCATTATCAAGAGGAGACGCATCTGTTTTTTCTAGATGATGAAACTTCTCTTCGATCTTAATTTTGTCGTTTCATCTGAGCTGCTTTGCTCGGTATTTGTGCTTCTAAACTCTTTTTTAATTTGAACTCAATTTCGTGATTTTAATGACAACCTGGCTTCATGTCAACTACAACATTATGAGTAGATGATATTTCCAGATCTTTCCTCTCACTGCAGCACATGACCAAATCCCAATATATACAAATATTTTCTTCAAATTTGATATTTTAAGGCATTATTCATTATTTGATTTACCGAATTTGGCTTTACTTTACCTTCTCAGAAGAAATCGTTCATCACGTTGACAGCAATTGGGTTAACTAAAGTTCAAGATTCAACTCAAATTGAAAGCCAATTGTAGTCAGCAATTTTGAAAATAGCAAACGTTAATGGGATCGTGCCTTCATTTAGCGTTATTCAAGTATTTATGAAAATTGAGTTTGAGATTACTGGTCTATCAGCAACGTTATGGAAAACGTCTCCGTGGCCACTGGGGGCTCACGTTATGGTCAAAGTGTACGGAGGCATTGCGTTGGAATGAGTTTGTTTATCTGTGTTATTATTTAATGAGCTGAATTTTTTTGAACAAATACGCTCGTTTCGCATTGTTTCATGGAGTAACTCCTTTAAATTAGAATTTCAAATTTTTAAGGGGAACGTTCCCCATAGAAATCCATGGGTTGGAGACATAGGGATTTTTGCTGCTATACAAAGTGTAAGGGGTCAGGTACATCGTGTGAAAATATGAGACTCGTACGTTCACTGGTTAGCCCGCTACGGGGGTTTGAAGAATGCGGGGGAGGGGGAAGTGGGATTTTATCATGTTACACCTCCCCTTTGGTACTTTCTTCACCGCGCGACGTTACTATGTCCTCTCCCATGTTTATTTATTACTGCATCATGATTTCAAGAGCCCCAGCTCACCCCACAAATAATAACGAAGAAAAATTGATATTGTTTATGTTTACCTGTTTTGCCTTATTTAAGAGGTTCGGAATGTGGGGTTTCAGAATGCATCTTCTCCTACAGTGTTCAAGCTACAGTGATGATTTTAGTATCATTGGATGCGCAAAAGCGTTTAAATTATGGTGAGCAAAGCGTTGCTTCAAACTTTGTCAAAATCGAAAGTTGTGACGTCACAAATGAAATTTTTTCTTCAAAAATGAATGGTGCTCCGAAAAAAATTTGTGAAAATTTTTGGTTATGACTTTAGAGAGTTTCTGTTTACTTACTGTAATGTCCGTGATATTCCGCATCTAATGATACCAAAATCGTCACTCTAGCTTGAAAACTGCAAGAGGAGATGCATTTACAAACCCCCCCAAAAAAATTGCATTTGCTTTGAATATCTCATTTTCTATCAAGAAAATCGCTTTTTTCATGAATGACGAAGGATTACAAATTACATTTTATATTAGTATATTAAATTTTCATTGCTCAAGCTTGAATAACAAAAAAAGGTTCGTATGGGGAACGCCCTCCTTAAGGGAACACCTGCTCCATTGTTGACCAAGTTTTAAGGCATGTTTTGAACAATTTTCGCTCCATGCTCTCTACAGTGCCTTAATTGATCGACGAGTGTTAATTCAGTAGAGATATTCTAGACAGAACTCACTCAAACGTCAATTAGATTGGGGTTTGGGCTTCACAGTGATAGCCGTATAGTTTGAATAAAGAATATAGGCGAACTGTTTTAGGTTATTTTTGCTTCTATTCTTGAAAATGTTATGCAGCGCATTATTTTAGCCATCATTGGTTGGAGACTTAACATTTTAAACGGAAATGTTTGACACTAGTTCCTCCTAATTTTTCAAATTCTAGCTAAAAATATATATTGACCGTTTTTATGAACTCGAGCAGACATTTTTATTTGCGTCTGATATAGCTCGCTTACTATGCACGTTTCCTGTTTCGATCAATGATCAAACTACACTTTAACTACGACGTCAACTAGTGGTACTGAGTTTATAATTAACTTTTCTTACCATTTAAAGTTTTAGCTCAAGCTACTCATATCAACCAACGCAATATGTTAGTGTATAACACCCTCTTCTGTGAGTAGGAGGGAAAAAAGGGTCACAGCTACTTCAAGTTGGGTATCATGAACAGTAATTTCCTCGAAATTGGAAGTGACTCTGCCTTCCCATGATAAAAGCACGTAATACCTGAGTTCAAACTCTAAGAATGTGAAACATTTTTCAAACACTGATCATGCCGACCGAAGCCAAAACAAAACGTTGTCATTTCTCATCTCTTAATAAACTTGGAGTGCAGGGTATAATGACCAACCTTATTTAAGGGATGTGTTGCTGTGTTATGCTGACGAGCACATGATTGTAGCTGTCGCGTAATTCATTCTTATTTAAGGATGTTTCAGCTTCTTGCTATGGGCCATATCAGCTGCAACAGATATTGTTCAAGTCGTTGTTAGAGCCCTTTTTAATTACGCTTTTAAAACCCCACATTTTCATTCCTGCCATGGCCGAGGATAATTTACCGGTAATTAAACGACATCGCGTTCCAGCAAGAAAAAGCGCCACTATAATGATGTCACTCCAGTGAATGAGTGATCTTAAGTGAAGTATTACCAGCCACTCAGGGCGGTTCAGATCATTATTGCAGAGATGCAGCTTGTGCGTGACCGGATATATAGCCATTGGAAGCATTTTGAACGTTTGATCTCATAAAGGTGAGTAAAGAATGATAAGGATAATGAAAACAGCAACCTTCCATACCGTAGGTATTAAAATTTACACTATTGCTGGTTTGGTATATTTTATATAAATAATTTCAGTTAGTTTATATTTTGATAGACATGGGAAGGATAAAATCACAGTAGCTGTGAGATAATACATAATCATTTTTAACAGGGGTGGGGCCGCTCCAGTGTGATTAATGGGTTATATCTAATACGTTAGGGAAGAAAAACCTTCAATGTGAAATTGTTACCTAGGAAAGAATGTGTGAGAGTCAGGAGAGAACAGAACAGGAGGTTGGGAAGTGTGAAGATGTTAAGAAAAAACTGTCGAGGCTTAAATACATAAAATATATAAATGCTGATTACAATATATATATATATGGATATATATTTAAGCATATAAATATGTATATATATTGCAATCTGTATTTATATAGTTTTGTTCCATTCAAATTCAAGTATATTTTTCTTTACTTCTTCACATTTCCCCTCCTCCTGATCTGTTCTCTCATGAAAGAACTGACTTTTAAACGGTGTAGAATTATTTGGAGGAAGTTCTTGCAATGCTTTCAAAACGAATCTTGAATCCCTATTTCTATCGGTATGTTAATCACGTAAGGTAATCAAGTCAAAGCTTTTCTCCTAAATGGTTCATGCTGATAGGGTAGTTTGCCATATATAGTTAATGACAATGACCTTATGACATGTTCATAGTTAATGATCATAGTTAATAACAATGATCTTAACGTACACACCTATGCGCAAAGACATACAATCGTACGTATGCACATGGAAACCTCACATACACAGACGCGCGCAAACACACACATACTCTAGCACAGAAATATGTCAGTAAATTGAAGCAATGAACAGTTTGGCTGCACTCAAAACTTCATTTAGGTTAGGCTTATGGAGGATATGGAGGATATGATTAAAGATTCAAAATAGAAAGATCTCTTTCGTTTTTTCTAGTGCTCAGAATAAAGAAATTATTTATTTTGAGAGGATGCTTGAATTGCTTACAATGATCTCGAATTGATGAATAAGAAGGAGAGGAAAGTATGTGATCGGTTCTATGGGAAATTCCTGAATGTTGGTTGTACATGATAAATAGTTGAAGTCTGGTACTTCCGACATAGGTCTGTAAGTAGCAGTCACACTTATAAAAATAGACACATTCACTCCGTAGGCACTTCTCCATTGGTGTTTTCCTCCTAAAAGTGCACCTATTTTAAAACCGTTTCTATAAAGCACTCTGATGTCAGTTCAATTAAAAACCTACAGACCAGCGATATGGCCTCTCTTCTTAGTTCCTAGTTCAAATAACAAAAAAATGGTAGTTCTATACATACATAGTCTGCTTTGCTACGCCCAGAGTAACAGGAGGGGGACGGTAGTTTATATCTAAAAATTTTGGATGGAATTATATTAATGATAAATTTCGAATACTTATTGTTAATCAATAAATTCAATTTTACGGAAGAATATTTCAAAAGTGCAAGATATACGATGGGTACACTGAAATAAGGAATTTATGCCAGATTTTACATTTTTCACTTCTCAGAAAGTTAGGCAACAGTTAACGGAAAATTGACGACCAAACCAAGAAAATGCATCAAAAACACTTGAATAGCTTATATTAAAACAAAAACATTGAACAAAGTACAAGAATCTTGTTATTCATTCAAAGGTGTGGAATAGATCTGTTTTGGATAGGCTACGTGATGCACTGGCTTGTTATCTCTTGCACCATAGGCTTCAAAACGTGTCGCCAACTTCGATGTTTATGATAACAACAGCAATAAAGAGCCTGCAACGCGACACCGGCACCGAGGCATGATGACTTGACACCACACATAGGACACCTGCAGCACGACCATGGAGTCACGGTACACACCCGTTCACGACTTCGACTCCATACATTGGTGCATAAAAGGACCGCTCTCATTTATTTGGTCGCTCCCACGGTTAAAGTTATGTCGTCGCATACAAGAATTTAAATGAAAATACATTCAAAACATGTTAAGTTATCCACGTGGGCTGCAGTTACGCTCTCCGATTTAGTAACCAATACCTTCGACCGGTCGAATTACCGGCATCGAAATACGCAGGGGACACAGTGATATATTCTCGACAACTAGATTATGTTCATATGTACTTTCGCTGCGGAGTGCAGATGAACAAAATTTCATTCATAGAGCTTGTATGTAGATTCTCACAATGTAGTGTTAAGTATTACATTGTACTGAATAATTCGACTTCACGCTATGACAGAATTTACTGCACAAGAACTTTGAAATTATCATCCATTTTTTGTGGACCTGCGCTAGCAGTCCTAATTGTCTCCCCTATTCCTGCAGCTCCTGCCGTGCGCTAAGTTATCTTCTGTTGGAGCTTTGATTGTTGCCAATGCAGTTCAGTGACGTGCTACTCACTGAAATTCGCACCTTATTATGAGATGACGCCTTTGAAGAAATAATTCTTCACCATTTACACAGAATATTAAGGAAATTTGACTTTTAAGCAAGTTCATTTTCCCCCTGTAGTTAAGAAACACTGATAAAAACTATAATTCAAAAACACTTCTAAATAGCGAGGGAAATTAGCGTCTTCTAGTCAGTTGTAATATTAGAACTGCAGGAAATGATTTTCTGATTCGGCGTACGCTGTTGATCAACCAAGTTTTGTAGGAGCTTTAACTGTGAGAATTTTTCCATTGAATTGTGTTCGACCTCTCCTGCTGTGATCTCGTTCGCCTGAAGCCACTTCAGCTAAGCAAATTGTGTTTGTTAATATGAGCAACCAATAATTCCTAAGCCTCTTTGTCAATGTTCGGCCATTATCCTAGTTTACTTCAGTTATAGGGCAGACCTGCGCGTAATTCGGACCATCGGCGATCTTCAGGAAATTATCAAACCTCTGAACGAGGCACAGAACGTGAATGGAATGTAAACCACCCTACAATGGCTGCTTTGCTGCCGCGTATCGATTCAAAGCCTTTATGTGTGCTGTCATTGTTAAGCTCTGTATCTGATTTAGAGTGAAAATGTTTCCATTTTAATAGACGTTCCTGAACATCCGGGAATTTTGTGGGAGTTTTAGAGGTTGATCTCATCTACTTTTATTGTCAACGAAAAATAATTGGCAAGAGAGTAAAACAAGGTTGATATCATAGACTTTCATGTGAATTATCTAAGTGATTGTGAGCTTTAACACCCTGAAACTGTAGTTTCTGATTTCGTACCATGTAGTTTCATTAGCTATGCGCGGATAAAGTTGAAGAGTTATGTAATGACCTTCGTATTGGCATTTTTGAGCTATGTAATGAAAGAAATGAACAGAAATGAACAGAAAAAGTACCCAGCGTTGAAAACATGCCCATTAATGCAGTAGGATGTGTGATTAAAGAGTAGAAAAAGACCGGATCTATTTTCAATGTGCGATAGATGTGTCATCAGGGGAAATTAACTTGTGCTGGTGAGTATTGGGTTATTAGTAGAGTGAAAAAGTACGTTCGTAACTCAGATTCGAGGTCTTTAGCGTTCTAGATGTCTTGTCTTACGCTCAAATGATCCTAGAACAATGACACGATTATTCGAATACGAACGAATGAACAAATATTCAAGAAAAACATTTTGAGAGACTTATATTGTCGGATGAAATCAAATTAAACCTTATAAAAAACACTTCACGAATAGGAACACTCCAGAAAAAAATGGAATCTCAAAGCTTTTAAAACACTATTCAAACTTTATATATATGAAGCTGTCACGATACAATGCTGGTCTAGCACGTAACGTAGGAGGAGTCTCAACCCCCACAAGTAAATATAATGTACACCTTTGTGCTCGCGTGAATACTACATAAAAGCATGGACAATGAAAGATTCAAGATTAAAATTGGTTTATTTTTACGATCACGTGGATTAAAATACGAGCACACACAATATTTCAATGCAATGATTAAAGCACAGGGAAATGTTAAAGCAACATGAGCATAAAATGAGCGGGTTAACATGAGCAACATAATGAGACACACAAAAAAAACGAGAAGTTTGCTATCCTTATCACAATGAACGCTAGCCCAACAATTTCAGGATTACAACAAAAATAACTTTCCGCACTGTGCAAAAATCAGGAAACGGTAGTCGATGAATGGGCTAGCATGAACACGAAACATTCGGAAATAATGCAATATAAAATCAAAGAACTTAGCTTACCACAAGGTGTTGAAAAATTAGTAAACACTTCGCATCATGTACCATCTGAACTCTTGCTTTGTGACCGAAACACATCCTCCTGCTAAGTGCACAACATCATAGCAAACACAATTTAATCCCATAATTAGCACGCCCAACAATAACTCGACACCTAATACAGAAAAGGGGCCATTTACGAAATTTAGCGCGTTGAATTTGAACACACTGCTTTCGCCTATTACTTGACTGGCAATTCACTGCATGGATAATTTTCAGAGTCCTATAAACCAATTATTTCGTGCTACACTTTCTTGCAGCATGTAGATTTCGATGACCATATATGTTTCCAATACTGCCTGAAGAATACACGTAGAGTTGATGCGATGCCGACCATCTTCACCGGTCTGCTGCCTCAGTGTTGTTACTCCCGCCCAGCGCTCTAAATTGAGTACCGCCTGCCGCCTCAGTGGTGTTGCTCTCGTCCAGCGCTCCAAATCGAGCACCTCTCGTTTGAGGGCCAAAGAAGATTGAACTATGAAGATCTCGTTGCTGCGTAGCATCGTTGCAAACTTCGTCATTGAGCAGTTATTGCTTGCATGTGGGAGTTATTACGATCTTGGTGTTGAAGTCGAAACATTTCTTGAATGTCCCTCCGTGGAATCGTTGTTGAGCGGTCGTTAACGAACATCGCCGAGACGCTAATATGCTTCAAGGAGATTATTTGTTCTGGAAACTTCCACGTTAACTTTACTCCGATGTAAATTTGGTGTTTGCGTGAAATGCATATCGGCGGCGGGCCGACATGCCACGTTCGCCTGCCCTCAGATCACATGTACTTCTCTCGCGCCCTCGAAACAAAAAACCTCCCCAATGTACTTGTACGCCGCTTATATCTTCTCGCTTGGTTTCTTTTCCAGAGCCTTCGCGACTGTTCCTTTGCAAAGATCACGTGTTTCACTTATGATTGGTGGAAATCTTGCCTGCTTCGGGGTGCCGAAATGTAACTGGTGCGTTCTCTGACACACCCATGCGCCTGATTCGTTCCAGAGCGCTGATTGGCCGACGGGATGTGTTCCCCTTTCGAAGCTGCCTCGTCCGGGCGTTCCCACGCAACGATGTGTGTTGTGCGCTTGTGTTGTGTGTGTGTCTTGTGCTGTGTTGTCTGAATGTGTTTTGTGTGTTTATGTGTACGCCTGCGCCAGCCCTCTCGTCGAAACGCTACCCACTTGAGCTCGACATGTTTATAGCCAGACTCATGTCGAAACCTGAGAACAACGCCGTTCTTGTAGAGTTCTGCGGTTACAACATCCTGTCCACTGTCCCTAGCTCAACAAGATATTGTATTTCCCCAAGTAAAGTATTTTGAAGTGAATTCTTTCCTCGAATAAAGTATTTCCCAAATTTCCCTGAGTAAAGTATTTCCCAACAAAGGTGAATTATCTCCTGAAATAAAGTATTTCCCAAATTTTCATTCTTCCTCGAATAAAGTATTTCCCAAATCTCCCCGAGTGAAGTATTTCCCCACAATACCCAGCCCCAACGAGAGAAAATTTGAGGCAAATTGTAAATTTGACGCAAATTTTCAACCGTTAATTATATATATATATATATGTATTCCCCAAGTTAACCCTTTACATGACAAAATATAAAAATGTTCCTCATCATTCAATATAGAAACCCCGTTGCTTCTCTCCTGACCATCTCTATACTGCGAGGCGCTCACGGTGATGCATTTTCGTAACAGGAAAAATTTTCTAGATACCTCACACACTAAATTGAAAAGCTCATTTCTCGCACACATTATTATAAAACGTAAAAGAAAACACAGCAAAGACAACACACTTCTCTAACAAACATAGACGCACAATAAGATATTGAACACATACAAGACATATTATTTTCCGGCTTGCCTGCGGCAACCCAACGAAATTGCTGGTCATTCAAATAAGAAGTTGTTCAGTAGACGGATGTGTTACACAGGGACATCATTTCCGCATCCTCGTTTGCAATCCACATGACAAAATATCAAAGATGGAGGTGATTTTCAAACCTCAAATATTTCTTCAATTCATTTTCAGTTCAGTTTACGTGCACATAGTCATCAAAGTGGGCCCTGCTGAGAATAGGTTTTTCTTTTCAAAATACATAAGTTATTTCAACTGAATCCATCCTGCGTCGCGTATATCTCGTGGAAAATTTGTAGTACATCCATCCTTTTGCGTCGCGCATATTTCGCGGAAAATGAGTAGTACATCCATCCTTTTGTGTCGCGAATATTTCGCGGAAAATGAGTAGTACATCCATCCTTTTGCGTCGCGAATATTTCGCGGAAAATTCAGTAGGTTTCCATCGTCGGGTTCGTCAGCCATTTCATAATAATTGAACAAGGTGAAGCATATTTGTTTACGAAGACCATCAGGTTAGGTTCCCTATTTACTCGTCGACTAGTAAAAATTAACCCCTGAGGTTCGCATAAATATTGCTAAGATTAACTTGCGTAAATACGCGTTTAAATGTCTAACCTGGTCCATGTGTACTCGAGAGACAGCGCATTACTTGATTCCTACATAAATTAGTTAATTTCCGGTATCCTCAACCAATTCTAGACAAAAGCCGAAATTCGTTCGACGGTGTCACTAATCAGTCAAATCACCTAAATATTTCGAAGATAAACATTCTTGCACATGACGTACGAACTAGCAGGAGATTTGCCAGGTAGGCCTAAATCCCGAATACGCACCAGTATAATAAAAAAATACATATATATAAATTGGGTATTGTCAAGGCGTCGAATTTACGTCATACTCTGCCGCGAAGGCTTTTCTAACGATCCGACATTCTGAAAACACCGACACACAAAATAAAATGCCGAAATAGACAAAATGTAGTGTTAACAACCCGTCAAACTTCACGTCGTACTATGCCGACAAGGCTCTTCTGACGATCTGACTTTGCGTTAACACTGACACACAAAAATGTAAAAAAATAGATGTGACATAAAATTCTACCTGATTCTCAGCCTTTGAGACATTGCACAATTGTTATTCAATGATGTTATTTTCTTCGTTGTCCTTCAATTTCAACGCATTTAATTCAATGCTTCCGATAACATTTAATATATATACATTTATTTATTTTCCTCACAACATCCTACATTCTTGCGGTCCATAATGTCACACTAGAGTCATAACCACATCAGCTTGAACGTACCGGCAAAATTTCTTAATTGCGCGTGCTATCCTCAAAGCAATAAAATTCCGGTAGAGGCTCTCTGCTGCGCGGTCTATCTCGCTTTCATACATCCTCGATGAAGATTACACTTGTACAATCCAGTCGCTATGCATTTTCAATTTTTAACGCCATACATCAATTCGTTTGCAGCCATTACACTCCATCTTGAAATATTGAGCATTTTCGCAGTGGAAAATATACATATCCTGATGAAGTTGATAAATACATCCTAAGTATGCAAACACACTCTCGCCAACAATTAAAGCTAGAATTTAAATTATTGACGAAACGGTTCACACAATTTGATTAAAGTTACAACTCAACCATGTTAAATTCAAAGCATTGTCGAATGTTTCCGCTCCTCCCATCTTACGCTCAAACATTAGAAGGCACACCAGAGCTACTTTTGTTGATCATGCAAAACCGACTCCAACGAACCTGTCCAAAATCCGCGCACGAACGAGAGAGAATGCGTAGACAAACACGAGGAATGCATTATAAAAATCCAAAAATTATTCTGAAGAATTCTTGGGGATATTCCGTTCCACCGAAATAAATTTATATTTAAACACCAGGCAAATTACCTTTATACGACAAGTAAATCTTCCTGTTTAGGGAGACAATAATCCCAGGCGTACGCAATGAATATTCATCTCTCACACGAGGCAATACTTTTACTTCGCGATTGAATACGATGTTGAATATTGTTTGAAAACTGGCCAGTATTTTTTTGATGTCCACACAAAACTATCTCTTTCGCTATAGTCGAATCCAGTGCTAGTAAGACAGACATGATTTGCACATCACACATGAGTATAACCTGAAAGTTTCCTTGGACACCGAACAACTTGGAGAAAAAAAAAATACACAATCTTTGAACCAACGTACGCTTCAGATAATAAAAATGTATTCATTGGCGACATGTAACTGATTAGACAAAAATTGTGTTTAAAAAATCCACGTGTTTTCTAATACTAATTATACTTAATAAATTAAAGTTTCATCCCACCTATAGAAGCTGAGATTGAACACACTAAAATTTATCCGCCAGACACTCGACAAAATAAACAAAAATTACATCTTCCCAGGCATTTATCTGAATAGCAGTATGACGCAGTAAAGATTTTATGTCCATGGAATTTGAGAAGAATAACAAAACAAATCAGTTTGAGTCAATGGAATTCAGCAACAGATTAAAAAAACAAATTTCACTTCTCTCTCTTGAACACTGCAGTTTAGCATGAAATTGTTGTGAATACAGAGAGTACAAAAATGAAGTTCACTTTACTGGTCACGTGGGCAGGCGTTGTTTCTATTTCCAAGTAACTAACAGTAGACCAAGAATTAGCTGTGCGGCATTTTAGAAGATGCAATACATTCTAAGAGAGGAAAAGAGTACACTAAATTGAAACTTATAACTCTAGGCACCGTCACTTACTCACTTTCAATCCGAAACTGTCATGAAAAATTTAATTTACTCTGCATTTGACAGCCAGGAACAAAATTCGTTGTCAAAAACGTTTAAATGATAATTTGGCTGAAGATCTCGACCATTATACTTGAAATGCTCTCACTTTAAAGAAAATGATGTGTTCCTGAGCTTGTTAGGCAAAATTACATTCATACTAAACTGCAAGAAAACTCTCAAATTAAATTTAATCGAGGTGTCACAATAACATTAAACTTGCTCAGTCATTCAATATATCTGAACACCCAAAAAAAAAAATTGTTTCAAATTTTCAAGTGATGTAAGGCGGTTTCACTTTAAAAATATAGGCATACATCCGGGGCCATCGTTCTACGCATAAAATCAATGAACATTAAAAGGTTATAAATCCTGGAATTATTCAATAAGAAAAACAGCATACTGAAATTTGTTTTTATGAAACACATATTCAAGACAAAGCTCAGCACGATTACTCGCTTAGCAAATGCATCGGATCTCATTAGTTCAATTCATGCTGATTATATTCTCATCACAATGGCATTGAACTGTTATTTTTCAACTGCAGAACAAAATGAAATGAATTGCGAGTGCAGCACATCGGAACTTGAAAAAGTTGTGCTGGATTACTATGTCTAAATTTCAAATGTGTTCAACATCAATACTGCTACTCAAACTTGGGGAGCAAATTCAGCAAGATCTATGAGGTGCTCTGAGACGTTTATCTGCAGCCAAGCGGACTGCCGTTTTATGGCCCTGCGGCAGGTTCGAACATCGGCGGTGTGAGCCTTTGGCTAGAATTTTACTTCAATGATTAAACTGCACTCAAAGGGACCAGGGAAAATAGCACGTAAAGACACACACATTTAACATAGATCACTTGTTCGAACGAATTTATTGTTTAAGAGATCGTTACACACACAAAAAAAATTTTAGAGAATGAATGATTACTCATGTTCTTCGTATTCGTGTCTCGGCAACTGCGGCAGATCTTATCTATTGATGTACACAGACTACTTCTACTCACAAAGTATTTAACTGTAATTTCAGCTGAAGAATGTAAATTTAATTATGATAACTCACTTCAGCACTTGACAAGCTTGTGATGGTTCTTGCAAGCCCAAGAAAATACAACATACTTCAGCAATATCAAACTCTACCACATAACTTCAAGTGCAAATTCAACAAGAGGAAACATTTTAACTGATGCAATCAATGTTATGACAAATTTCAACCAAGGAGGCAATATTGATACTTGAATTGTTCATCATACATAGAAACTCTTAATGGCAATGCATCCTTCAAATCTACTTGACTTAGCAAGCACTCTTTAAGACATTCCAGAGAATGGTTTGGCCGCAACCACAAGCCTTCATTTTTATTACCCTACAGCAGGCTCTCAAGTTTCTAACGGCCGCCTTTCCTTCTGGGCTGTAAATTTAAAGTTTAAAATTGTGCAGCATTTAAAGTAACACAAAGAAATGGCACAGGAAGAAATTGCTGTTTAATGGCGAGCACTTGTTATAATGAATTTAATGGTTAATGATTTTCTCGAAGGGTATGTGACGTAAACAAAATTTTACAGCACTGTAAATGTTTTAACAAAATTCCATGCCTATATGCAGGTATCAGGCTCACAAAGTGTACGTTCATTTCTGCTGTCACGATACAATGCTGGTCTAGCACGTAACGTAGGAGGAGTCTCAACCCCCACAAGTAAATATAGTGTACACCTTTATGCTCGCGTGAATACTACATAAAAGCATGGACAATGAAAGATTCAAGGTTAAAATTGGTTTATTTTTACGATCACGTGGATTAAAATGCGAGCACACAAAATATTTCAATGCAATGATTAAAGCACAGGGAAATGTTAAAGCAACATGAGCATAAAATGAGCGGGTTAACATGAGCAACATAATGAGACACACAAAAAAAACGAGAAGTTTGCTCTCCTTATCACAATGAACGCTAGCCCAACAATTTCAGGATTACGACAAAAATAACTTTCCGCACTGTGCAAAAATCAGGAAACGTAGTCGATTAATGGGCTAGCATGAACACGAAACATTCGGAAATAATGCAATATAAAATCAAAGAACTTAGCTTCCCACAAGGTGTTCAAAAATTAGTCAACACTTCGCATCATGTACCATCTGAACTCTTGCTTTGTGACCGAAACACATCCTCCTGCTAAGTGCACAACATTATAGCAAACACAATTTAATCCCATAATTAGCACGACCAACAATAACTCGACACCTAATACAGAAAAGGGGCCATTTACGAAATTTAGCGCGTTGAATTTGAACACACTGCTTTCGCCTATTACTTGACTGGCAATTCACTGCATGGATAATTTTCAGAGTCCTATAAACCAATTATTTCGTGCTACACTTTCTTGCAGCATGTAGATTTCAATGACCTAATATGTTTCCAATACTGCCTGAAGAATACACGTAGAGTTGATGCGATGCCGACCATCTTCACCGGTCTGCTGCCTCAGTGTTGTTACTCCCACCCAGCGCTCTAAATTGAGTACCGCCTGCCGCCTCAGTGGTGTTGCTCTCGTCCAGCGCTCCAAATCGAGCACCTCTCGTTTGAGGGCCAAAGAAGATTGAACTCTGGAGATCTCGTTGCTGCGTAGCATCGTTGCAAACTTCGTCATTGAGCAGTTATTGCTTGCTTGTGGGAGTTATTACGATCTTGGTGTTGAAGTCGAAACATTTCTTGAATGTCCCTCCGTGGAATCGTTGTTGAGCGGTCGTTAACGAACATCGCCGAGACGCTAATATGCTTCAAGGAGATTATTTGTTCTGGAAACTTCGACGTTAACTTTACTCTGATGTAAATTTGCTGTTTGCGTGAAATGCATATCGGCGGCGGGCCGGCATGCCACGTTCGCCTGCCCTCAGATCACGTGTACTTCTCTCGCGCCCTCGAAACAAAAAAACCTCCCCAATGTACTTGTACGCCGCTTATATCTTCTCGCTTGGTTTCTTCTCCAGAGCATTCGCGACTGTTCCTTTGCAAAGATCACGTGTTTCACTTATGATTGGTGGAAATCTTGCCTGCTTCGGGGTGCCGAAATGTAAGTGGTGCGTTCTCTGACACACCCATGCGCCTGATTCGTTCCAGAGCGCTGATTGGCCGACGGGATGTGTTCCCCTTTCGAAGCTGCCTCGTCCGGGCGTTCCCACGCAACGCATGTGTGTTGTGCGCTTGTGTTGTGTGTGTGTCTTGTGTTGTGTTGCCTGAATGTGTTTTGTGTGTTTATGTGTACGCCTGCGCCAGCCCTCTCGTCGAAACGCTACCCACTTGAGCTCGACATGTTTATAGCCAGACTCATGTCGAAACCTGAGAACAACGCCGTTCTTGTAGAGTTCTGCGGTTACAACATCCTGTCCACTGTCCCTAGCTCAACAAGATATTGTATTTCCCCAAGTAAAGTATTTTGAAGTGAATTCTTTCCTCAAATAAATATTTCCCAAATTTCCCTGAGTAAAGTATTTCCCAACAAAGGTGAATTATATACTGAAATAAAGTATTTCCCAAATTTTCATTCTTCCTCGAATAAAGTATTTCCCAAATCTCCCCGAGTGAAGTATTTCCCCACAAAATAATGAAATCATGTATTGAAGTTGGTCGAACAAAAAGAATTGAAAGTTATAAAGTCGAGAATACGATGAAAGGTTCTTGATGAACATCAAAGGATGATATAGAGGAATGAGGTGGCAACATGGCATAATATATAATGTGAAAAGCTTCAATTTTCAATATTCTTCGAGTAATTCCACTGCCAACCAAAAAGTATGTCGCACCATGGTCACATGGTGCGATTCTAACATACAACTCTAACAATTTTTTCATTTTTCCCCATAACAAATTCAAGTAGAAAAGCTTTCATAGCAACACATATTGCCTTTCAGCGTCATTGATACTCAGTACTACATCTGCTCTCACTGCGACAAGGATGAATAAGGTTAGGTTAACATCGGCATCTTTGGGATGCTTTATTTCCAATCAAGCCTGACACATATGATCTTAGCATTGGTTTTTCAAATGTCGTATAACTAACCCTATATATAGGACACCATGACGGTTCCCCCGTAAAGCTGGTACCCATTTCCGACACCTGGGTTGAGTGGGGTATTGTGCTTGAGCTTTCCCTTATACCCAACGGGGAAAATCTCCGCGCCAGCACTGTGAACGAACCCGCGACTTTCAGCATACAAGTCCGATCCCTTAACCGCTGTGCCACAGAGAGCAAATAAGCCCTGAAAGAAACGAGCTTAAAAAAAATTCTACCTTCTACAAAGGACAGGATATGGGTTTGCATTGGCCTGAGAAATCCCTTAGAAAAATATTTCTCATGGTGACCCAATTGACCTAGATCTGTGCAATTAACAATTGCTAATAGAAAAAAAGGTGGATTGCACTTATTCCATGCTAGTAGTAGAGCTAAAATTCTGCGTACTTACGACAGGCGTTCTCGGAAGCAATTGGTGAGAAGACACCGGTAACGAAAGAGTACAGCAGCTTATTAGCTTGTTCACCGAAGGTTCTAAGAGCATTTTTGTTCTCATTCCTATTGAAAATTAAGGGAGTAGCATGGTTGATTAAAGGAGACAGCGGTGAATTAAAGGAGTATTAAGCGAACCGAGGCCTCTTCCCTTCTGACACTTCCAGGGCGCGACTCATACGATCGATGCGAGCAAGTTCTCCCATGGTTCTACCAGAGGCCACCTGTTCAGATGGCTTCTAGGTGAGACGCCTGCCATCTTTCTCGAGAGAAATAACGGTTGCCATCTTTCGCGTCAGTTTTGAAGTTGGTGTTGTGCGTGACAGATGCCTGGATCGTGTCTCTATTATTTAAAACGTTTCAAGTTGTGCGGTCCGAAGGGTAGAGATAACGCTGGGTAACTGGGAGGTTTACTAGTAGAGATGTTAACACAGGGTAGAGCACGGTCCAAATGCGACTGTAAGAGCCGCGCACGCTCATTTATACCTTCTCAATTCTGCTGGACCAAGCATCTGCAATGCGGCACTGCGCACCTGGGCGTTGCCTGACCTACGTACTAAACGCATGTACGGACAAAGTGCGCATACGCACCTTCCCCCATACATGATTGATTACCAACCACAAAATTAAACAATCAAAGGGAAGAATTATAAACCAAAATCAACATAGATATCGAAAGGCATCCTAGGTAGGAAAACCAAAAAAAAATAACCATTTCGTGGCAAAAACAACTGCCATTACTAGTAAAAACAAACGCGTCCATTTAAACTCGACAAAAGCATCGCAAAGAAAAACACAAACAACACCCCCATCACTAAAACAAACATGGGACGAGCCGCTGCTCAACACACGTATATAATGCAAAAAAAAATTTCAGGCACACGAACAGTGCAACAACCAAAAAAAAATTGTGGTTACAGAAAACCCTAAAACAAGCACCTCTGCAGGTGCCGTACCAAAAAAAAACCGCTAACATGAACATTAGCCATGAAAATCACAATTAACTCTAACAATTTTTTGTGAAAAACAGTTGAAATGATAACACAGTAAAAATGAAAAAAAAATCGCATCGTTGAAACAACAACTAAAGAAGTTTTCACTCAAACATAAATATGAAACACCGCACGCAAAAACCTCGTAAATTGGCATCGACACTCGTCATAAAATGTAAAAAAACAATACATTCGCTTAGGATAATAATAAACACGCATGAAACAAATTAACACACAATATCTCTAAATTTTAAATGATCAAAATATTCGCATGAAATGATTTATCGAAAAGGAAAATGAAACAAATCATAATTATACACCTGAACATTGCATCGACTCGAGCATCTTCGCAAACATGGTTAAAATGAAATACGTAAAACACAAGGGTGGAAATACCAACTTAAGAATAATTCCTGAGTAAATATGAAAACATCCGCTTACATCTCTGGTGAAAGAGTAACTCCGAGAAAAACACGAGTTCTTCGGCAAGGCAATTTCGGAAATTTTTTATAATGAACAACGCTATTACCTCGTGGGTAACGAAAAACAATTCAAAAACGTTAATGAAATTAGAGAATCATTAAAGTTTTCACCAAAAAGAAACATTCAAAAAATTGTCTGCGTTACCGTAGACTTAAAAATAGAAGTTAGTGTTATAGCCTAACATCGCATAAATTAGAACGGAACTTTTCCACCATTAGTAAAACGATAATCGGAATAAAAAGAGTACCGTAGACTCATAAAACTTAATTCTATCAGTAACATAATGATATAGTACGTGGATAAAGATATAAGAAAACACGTTGTAAAATCAAACGCACGCTTGTTTAAAACATCAAGTATGAATATGGAAATCGGGTTTCGCACCCTGCAAAATAAAAGGAAAAACACTAAACCGATACAATTTATCGTAATCCAATAGTAATAACATGTGAACAAGTCCATAATTTTTGAACGACTCTGAATTTATATTTACCACATTTCAAGTTACTAAATTTATTAAACCACGTTTTCAACACTGTCCCCATGGTAAAGTATCACTGTAAAGTATTAACACCATATTAAATCTTCGAAGTAAGTTACTGTTTTGAAATCACTGCACGCGAAGATGAATAATTCAGTAATCTCTTGACTGCGCGCGAAGCTTAGCTGCCGTCAAGGCCATCTTTGCTTGTTGATAGGTGCTGGGCGCCAGCCTGTCGGGGCGGACACCGCACGGCACAGTGTGTAACTCGTCACGTGTTTACTACGTGACTCGCCCGTACACGCTGTGCTCCTGTGCTCGCACAGCAGCATGAATCGTGTTGCAAGATGCCGTGTTGCCGCTCGCACGCGCTCGAACTGAAATTGGAACCAATTACAAACGATTAGCATGGCTAGAGCGCAAAATTTAGTACATGAATGATTGAATAAAGTAAAATGACAAACATCATTAGTGTCAGTGATCATTTACCGAATCTTACTATTTAGTTAACGACGGGTAAACTTCCTTAAAACTTTTAAATAAATAATTTTAATCACAAACAAAAAGTAGCTTCCTCATTAACATCCAAGAATTTTCCCGTAACACAAATGCTAACCCAATAAAGAACGACTAAATTCCGCATTGACATTTAATCTTCGTGACCGACATTCAAATTTCTCATTAAAAAAAATGCATCAGTAATCTTGTCTCACAAATGTGGAGTTCGAACACTAAAAAACTGTTAATTCACCGTTTCTATCTTGAGCAAAACTGGGGCATTCTCAGCCTCGATGCACAATGAAAAAAAAATTTCTTCAAGATCATCAATGTTTCTTGCCACGACAGATCACAATCAATAATCACGTACTGCTTTTGCACAAGAAAATTACGTATTATTATACTGTACTTGTTGAACTGTTACACTGTGAACGGGTACTTTACGTTTCACATATCGCTTTACGTTTATGCCTTAATCAAAAAGGTTAATTACTAAAGCATATACGTGGCTAACATGAAGCATAAGCAAATACAACAGAAAAAAACACGATTGAATACGTAAGAACATACTTTCTACGTTAAATACACGATTTGTTGTCAAAGTAAAAATCAATATTGACGTTAAGCACTCTAAATTTTAATTGTTCAACCAGTTGTTAGTTATCCCGTAGAAACTTTGGGAGACTTGACGATAAATTTTGTATTCTTTTACATTTGAATAATAAATCACACAACATAAAACTTTACTGATCATGAGATTCGAGTAGGCTTGCAAAACGACTGTATGACGCACTAGATCGTAGACGTGCTCAAAAAACATTAAAAACAGCCACTCTCGTTTAATAAATAGCTAAAAAATAAGTTAAATTTTGTTATTACTTTTAATTAGTCTCCACTATTCAATTATTCGTCAATTGTTCGAAACACATCTTATTCATGACTATTCACCAGTCATATTCATGCCACGCCGTCGTACCTCGGCTGCCAACTGTTGCTAAACAGAGCCACCGGAAGTTCGGCGCCTCACTGTCTGGCGTATGTATCGCCTTGGTTGAGTTCATTGCCTTGTGCAGCCTGCGCTGCGCGCTGCTCTGCACACTCTACCTTTCTATTACTCGTTACTCTTAACTAATTACCTCACAACCACGTGTGGTTAATTAATGGGCGTCTAACGCCTCTCATTATTTCTCTTGTATGGTACTTCTGTTTGCCAGCACAATGACAACGGCAATCTACAATGCTAAACTCTGACCATCATGGTATCAATGGCATTATTTCCACCACATGAAATTATGAACTGAAATCAGAGTCCCATCGAAATTAACGGTAACAGCTTCTCTTAAAGCTTATCCATATGTCTGCGCGCAATAATTCAATTCTTTTCCTCAACAGTATCACTCGACCTCGCTGGTAAATATACCTGGTAACTTTAAACCATTTACCAGATATATCCACAGCCTAGTAATGCAGGTCTCGTACCATTTACGTACACTAGTAGAGTCTTTCTCTTCTTCATTTTTATTCTCGCTCTCGAGCGCCTCGCTCAAGGCTCCTGCTTCTTTCTTGGGTTTTTCGCTGCCCAACAGCATTTATCTCTAGGCTATTTAGTTTCCTGTCGCCATTTTCTAGGCTATCTCTATCGCCATTCACAAGGCTAATTTTTCTAGGTTCCCTCTGCTTCAGCAGATATTTCTCTTTACGCCTCCTCTGGGCAATCACGTCTGCCATCAGACACTCTGCATTATTTACGGTATTGAAAAATACTTCTCTCTTACTTAGAGCAATGACATCAGGTATCATCAGAATATCATCCACGATTATTTACCTCACTCGGAAGAGTATCTTTACTCCTTCCTACTTATATTTATTCCTAATTCTCGAAGTCACATAGCACTTCTCAGCACATTAATTGCCACAATATATTTCATCATTATTTTCTCATCATTACTTTATGTTTCATCGTTATTATTTCTCGCTAGGCTCAATCCTCAGCCTGCTCTGTACTAGTCGAAAACTATCTTTCAATTCCTGTTCTCTCAATACAGCGAATTGTTCTCTCAATAAAGGATCCCTCGATCCGTAGTCTCTCGAACTTCACTTATACACTAACGCTAGAAAGTTGATTTTTACAAAGGTCTTCAGCATTACCTTTGGGCAAATTGGAACGCACATCCCCCCCTGCAACATTCTACCAGACGCATTCAGCAAAAAAAAATCTCACATGACCTACATGTTGCACAGGCCACAGAAGGCATTTAAGTATACTTATCTCTCTGTCGCCAATATATCCACATCAGAAAAAAAACTGTGGTAGGCATTCTACTATTTCGAAAATCACTCGCTACTGAAATTGCAGGCATAGTTACGTTACGAGTTTGGTGTCTACGTATTACACAAATAACATCACTGCTCAACGAGTTTAACGTTGCTCAAGATTAAATTTACACAACTAAAACAATACAAAATTACTTGAAACTCATATAGCACCACTTCGAGAAAATGGCGCCACTCACTTCAAAAAAACAGCTCTCTTAACACCATGAAAACAGCTCATGTCTAGGAGCATTGAATACACTGCTCGCTCTCACTGCCAGTGCAACCTTAAGCTGGGGATACATTGACACTCGCATTGGAAGCTCACAACCATCGGGCGCGGGCAAGCGCGCGCAGCGAAAGGGCAGCGATCGTTCACATTGGCACAGCGCTAGCAGGCAGCAGAAGCGTCAAAGTCGGCGGGCAGAGTGTGTTGCTCACACTTATGCCGTCACAAGTGCGTACTCTCTCTGTGCATCTGTCCGTACGTGTTCAGACGACGCCCTGTGCGGGTACCGCAGTGCGTATGCTGTGTCAGCAAATATTGAGTATATAACGGTAGTGCGGAGCCCCTAGGGGCGCATTTGGTTCTCCTGTCTCGCTACGCCAAGTACACGCTAAAAAGTCTACTCGTCTCTTTGTTCTACCCTTCGGCCGCTACACACCCAAGGGCGGCACACTGGTGGCGCAGTAAGTTCGTTCCCACGACGTGTATTTGTACTTGATCCTTGTGCTGTGATGTGGATTCAGCGACTACTGTGAATGAAGATATCGGAAACTTAAGTCTGGATTTTAGACGGCGATATTTGAGGATCGCGTGTCTACGGAAATTCGTGGAATTTCTACGTGTGGTGGTCTACGCTTCGCTTCGTGAGCCGAGAATATTTTTGGAAATAACGACAATACTACTATGGAGAAATCTACAGCAACGGGAAGAGAAATTGAAGAATCACCAGAGGTATATAATAACGTTTTTCGTTTCTGTGTTAAACGTATCCCTGAAGAGACTCTGAAGAATTCTTCTTACGGGTTGGAATTAAATGTGCCCTTGGGAGTACCTTACACAGCGCGTGTTGACCTGGAACAAGACGGTGACCACTGCGTGATGAAGGTGTGCGTGAATTTCCATCGAAAGTAGAGACGTGGTCGTTTACAATCTGGATACGTCAGTGTTGTGTTCAGAATAATTCTACGAACAGTTGCAGTGTTTCTACTTCTACGAGAACAATTGTGTAGAGTGTATGTGATAGGGAATTACATACCGAACAGTGTTGCTTCAAATTTATACAGAAGCTGTGTTACCGTAATTAATACGTAAACATAAACAGTGAGCTGTGCGATTACGCGCAGTGTGGCACCGTGAACATACGTAAACACTACAAAGACGTGCTACGTGCTAACATTGCTACTCCGCTGTCTGACAGCGCTGCGTGTATGACCTTGGATCCGGCAGTCTCGCCGTCTTGCCTGTGCTGTGCCTGAGCATCGCAGACGACCTTGAGATACAGCTGGTCGCAACCTGCTCTGCTGTTGCCGAGCAGTCTCGACGTTCGTCCTTGACATCAGCCGTGACGACTGACTGGCTGTGGACGCACTGCCTGCCGTGTGCTGATTCCAAGTTGAGTATTCTGTAACTATAATATTATTGGTTGGGATTATTCGATAATTTTCTGTGACATCGTCGGTTTTTATTTTTTGTTGCCTTGTGTAGTTTAAAAATTGTTGGGATCGATACCATTGAATTCGTGTGAAGAGTTTCCTTGTTAGTAATTGGATTAAGTTCGGTTGAAAGTCGCGGAAACAATTTTTAGTATTTAAATTTTTAGTGATTTTTAATGAAGATTTAACCATGTGCTTCATCCATTTTTTTTAACGTGAGCTTTTAGCGTTCTGTTACGTGATTATTTTTTTGAGAGGTAAGATTTTAGGGTTCTGCGGTGTTATTTTTTTGTGGCGTAGGATTTTTGCGTTAGACTGTGGGATTATTAAAATTGTGAGTTACGTTTTTAGCATTGTGAAAAAAATTGGTTGGTTGTTGTGATTCATTATGGGAGATTCTGATTCCGAACCCGAATTTATTCGTTCGACAGCAACGACGACAAGTAGTGGTAGAGTTTCTGTTCCGGCATTTAGTGGTACGTTACCTGGAACGTTAGGGCATGCGCCAACAAGAGTATTTACGTCTGGACCGATGCCTACGACGGTAGTGACGACCGCTGTTAGTACCCAGACTGTGACGTTCAGTGCTCCAAGTGTGACAACAATGACGTCCTCTAGTGGACCAATGACGGGTGGTAGTGTAACCACAACTTTACAAAGGGGCAGTACTATCCTGTCCAGTGCAGAGCTACCGCTATTTCGAGGCAGACAGCGTCTCACTGACCCAATCTTTTGTGAAACGAAGACTTTTCGGACGCATGTCGCAAACCTAAAATCCTATATGTGCTTGTTACCCGACCTGACTTCCGACGATGCCAAAAAAGAATTACTTGTGCGTAGCGCACACAAAAGTGTTGGAGATTTTAACGGAGTAGTTACAAAATTAGTAAACCCTGATGTTAACTATTCCTTTGATCAGGTTATCGACATTTTAGATGACATCTACGTGGCTGAGGGTGAGCGTTCAGTTCATGCGTTAGCGTGCGATTTAAATCAGTTACGGTTGTTACGTAATGAAGGGTTGGCTGCACAATTGGTTACGGCGATGTCGAAAATAAGAAATTTGAGTGATCATATTCTAAATAGTACAGAAGTAGCATTACAAAGACATCCATTTGTAATTGCTAGTACGAACGCAAACGATTTAAAAAAGTTCTCTGGTGATTTGGTAGTTTTTAGTCTAGCTATAGCAATTCTCGCACCTCTCTTAGAAGAAAACTTTTGTAAAAAAATCTTCTCGAGGCAGTTCCATACCTCTGAAGAGTTGTTAGCTCGTCTCGTTTCCGCTGTGCGTAATAATCCTGAGGGCAGAGAAATACTTGCGCGCAAAAACAATACCCAGTCCACGTATCCAACCAGAGAGACTTACTTTGCGGTCGTGCCTGAAGAGAGTGAGTGGGACGAGAAGGAATCGTTTCCCGAGGCTTTCTATGCCTCTCAAAACAACAACCGACGATTTCAAGGTCGGAGACCATTTTTCAGAAGCAATTGGAGACCTGCTAGATTTCAAAGGGGAAGACAATATGCATATTTTGGTGATCGACCTTTAGGTTCTATGGAGTGCAACGAGGCACAGGTGGAAAATCCACAACAGAGTAGTAAGGATAGATCAAAATCTTTCTGTTCACTATGCAAAACCACAGGTCATGTTCAAAGTATGTGCACGAATAAGAGAGGCCAAAGCAAATCACTTTTCCGCGGTCATGCTTGCTACAAATGTGGGAAGGTAGGCCATTTTGCACGTGAATGTCATTCGCGTGGTCGAGGTCGAGGTGAAGCGTATTACGCTGCATCTTCCGAGGGTGACGATTTTTTAGAGTAGATAGAGAAGAATCAAAAAAACCAAAGAGTCTTGGAGTAGAGAAAGAGTTGCCAGTGCCCGAGGATATAGCTACAATCCCCGTTACCAATGATGTGGCGTTGAAACCAGATACTATAACTAAGTCGACTGAAGAGGTGGATCCGCTATTTCTGTGTAAAAATAAGTTTGAATTATTAGGCGAACAAGAACTTAATGTAGGCGCGAACTCTGAATTACCCGTTGAAGTTTGCCTATCCGCAACGATTATGAAGGAGGGTCGTTTAAGAAAAGAAAGCGAGGGTATATTTTCCTTGAGGCGATCGAAAAAGCCTACAATCATACTGCGCCAGGATAATAGATTGATGAGCGCTCTCATCGATAGCGGTAGCGACAGGTGTTTAGTGAGTTATCGTAATTTCAAAGGTCTTAATGAGAAAATTAAGCCCAGTGCTCTGAGTATCAGAGGTATAAATTCAAAAAGCCAAGTGACAGGAGAGGTTGATCTTTGCATTACCCTGCCTAATAATAAAGAAATTAAAACTAGCGCTTTGCTGCTGAAGAATAGCGAATTTCGATATGATGTAATCCTTGGCAGAGATATTTTGCAAGACGCCGTGCTAAACTTTAAAGACGGATTTATAGTTCTTGACGGAGTTAAAGTGCCGTTTCATGATGTGCAAGAATTGCACGGGCAAAGTAAGCGAGAGGTATTTTTCAATACTATAAGTAATCCAGAATGTCTAATGGCTGACATCCTTGCCAATAGGAGGCGTATAAAGAAATATCTGCTGAAGCAGAGGGAATCACGAAAAGCAGGCCAAGAAAATGGCCCTAGGCAACGAAATGGCCTAGAGATAAATGCTGCAGATCAGTGGGGTACCCCAGGGAAAAAGGTTAAAAAATCTGAGCAACCAGCGAATAATGTGAGAATAAATAAACAGCATGCGAACAAAATAAGAGAAACTAAGGAACAAGCGAGAAGTTTGAAAAAATGTAAAAGACGAGAAATAGTTGTTCATTGTGGAGTAGTGGAAATGCCAAGAAATTGTTTACGTGTTATTAATGGGTATGTCAAAAAGGCTAAGCCCGGAAAGTATATTATGAATAAGACAATTCTCGCGAATGGAATTTATGTCGCCGAATCAGTGGTGGATATCAAGTCAAATGGTTTTGTCCCTGTAATGCTTTTGAATGTCTCTGAAGACGTGGTATATATAAGCGACAATACGATGATAAGTACCATTGAGGAAATTGACGACATGGAAATTGAACATGAGATTTACATGTCTACCGTGCACGAAGCTGTGCGAGATGCAAATTTGTGCGATGCCCACGGTAATGCGGATCTACCCGGAGTCGACAGTGTTAATGGTGGAACTTTCAATGCCATCTCTGGTAAAGACGTTGGGGTAGTATCTGTAGAAACGAGGCATTGTTGTAACGATATTTGTGCTGATGAACTAGGAATTAATGCACAGAAAAATGATGGACCAGAGGGAGGTAGTAACGAAAGACGCCTTCTGACTGGAAACGACGTAAATTGTGACGATGATGATGCTAAACCATTACTGATAAATCTATTAAATGACTTTAGACACGTAATTACTCTCGAAGGCGAAACTATTACCGTTACGAACGTTATGCAACATAATATTAAATTAATACCTCATGCTCCAGTACTTAACATCCCACCATATCGAATTCCACATAAGTATCAAAACGAATTGTTGCAAGCCAATAAACAGATGTTGAATTAAGGAATTATCGAGCCTTCAAGCTCTGAATATAATTTCCCTTTAATCGTTGTGAAGAAGAAGTCAGGCGAGATTCGCCCCGTAATTGACTTCCGCGAACTAAATAAAATAATTATCAAGGAATGTTACCCGATTCCGAGGATCGACGAATTGCTTTTTGCCCTCGGGGGTAATAGCATTTTTTCGAGCCTCGACCTACGCTCTGCCTTTCATCAGGTCGAGTTGGAGGAAAAATGCCGTAAATTCACCGCGTTCAGTATCGGTTACGAGAAATTTCAGTTCAAGAGGCTGCCATTCGGGTTGTCCTCGAGTCCCTCAGTTTTCCAAAGAATCATTTCTTCTGTTCTTACAAATATCATCGGTAAATTATGTTTTGTATTCCTTGATGATATATTAGTATTTTCCAAATCCATGAACCAACATCTGAAAGATTTACATAGTGTTTTTGAGAAGCTACGTGGTGGAAATCTGTCACTTAAACTTGAAAAATGTCATTTCCTGAAAAACTCAATTGAATATCTTGGACACATCGTGTCGGCAGACGGAATTCGCTGCAAAGAATCAGAGAAGCTACAAAACTTTCCCATTCCAAAAACTGTGAAGGAACTGCAAAGTTTTCTAGGAGTGGCGAACTATTTCCGCAATCACATACCAATGTTTGGATCGATCTCATACCCTCTGTATCAATTGTTACGTAAAAATGTTGAGTTTATCTGGAATCCTGAATGTCAGCAAGCTTTTGAAAAAATCAAATCTGTTTTAAAATCTGATACCGTTTTACGGCATCCTGATTTTACTAAGCCTTTCCACGTATTTACAGATGCTTCTAATTTTGGTATAGGTGCAGTGCTTTTACAACACGGAAATGATTCAAATAAATCAATGAAGGCTATTGCCTACTACAGTAAAAGCTTAAATTCCACACAAAAGCGCTATTCCACGACGAAAAAAGAGTTCTTCGCCATTGTGAGCGCGCTGAAAGCATTTAAATATCTCATTCTTGGATATCCGATCTATCTCTACACTGATCATAAACCATTACAGCCCTTGTTTTTCAAAAAGCTTCCTGACGACTCAGCTATGGCTAGATGGTGTCTAACAGTTCAATCTTTCGAACCGGTAGTAAAATATTTCCCCGGGAAACAAAATCTAATTGCAGATTGTCTAAGTAGATTGCCCGAGCATTTAACTATTTCTGATCTTGAAGAGTGCTCAGAGTTCGATGAGGTTGACGCCTTCGCAGTAATTACACGCCGTGGTGCGCTGACCGCCGACATAGACCAAACAGCCGAGACAAGTTCTCATCAACTGGCGCCAGAGGCGACTGCAAAACCCCGACTGACTGACTACGTTCCTCAGTTAAAAGACGTATCGTGGACTTTAGACGAATTTCGAAATGAGCAACAGCTAGAACCTTTCTGTTCTGAGGTCAAAGACGCATTACTAACTAGTAGTACATCTACGATCCCTGACTTACAAAAATATTTAATTCTGAACGACATACTTTATAGACGACGACAAATAGACTCTAGGGAAAGCACTATTCTCACTTCGGTTATACCGACATCGCTAATGAACAAGGCGGTGCTCAGTATACACTCCTTGTACCATACTGATGCCACGCATACGTTGTTTAAATTTAAGTTGCGTTATTTTCATTTATTAGAGAAGAGTATCATACGTAAATTTGTCAAAATGTGTGATGTATGTAAAATTCTTGAAGCCAGCAGTACTATGACTATTAAGATATTGGACGCTCCCATTGCTAAAGAACCCTTCGAGGTGGTATCAATGGACTTTCTTGGTCCTCTTCCTGTCACAGATCAGCAGAATAAATATATTCTAATCGTCATTGATTTATTTTCTCGTTACTGTAAGCTTTACGCAACCGCAGATCGATTAGCAGATACAGTTGTCTCTTGCCTAGACAACTGCTTCTCAACCTTTGGATATCCTAAAACACTTCTTAGTGATCAAGCTCTTGAATTTAAATCTGCGGCAGTTAAAAAATTCAGTCAAATTCATTCAATTGCGAAAAAAGAAGTATTACCCTGGAGTCCTCATAGCAATGCTATTGTGGAGCGCAATAACCGCAAGATTACGAATCTATTAAAACTATATATTAACTCCCTAGTGCATACCGAATGGGACCAGTGTCTAAACAGCACAGAGAACGCGATCAACAATAGTTTAAATACTACGCTGGGAGACACACCCTCGTATATTATTTTCAATCGAGACACGTGTGCAAATTTTAGCGCCATCACTTTTGAAAAAACTATAGTCACGACACCGACGTCGATATAATAAAATTTCGAGCTCAAGAAGCAGCCCGTACTGTTGAAAACGTTAGAGCTATGATAATTAATAACACCAGTGAAAGAACTATGTATCACAACCTTCGACGTAAAAATAAAAATTTTGAACTCGGTGAACGAGTATTATTGCGAAATCACCTGAGAAAAAACAAATTAGATATTGCCTGGAAAGGACCAGGAATTATTACAAAAATTAACCGAAATTACGTAGAATGTAAAATTGGTAATCGAACTTATAAGACCAATAAAAATCATGTATTACCTTTGCGTAAAAAGTGTTGAATGAAAACTGTACGACTTACGACTGACTATGTTACAATGTTCACATAAAATTATTGTGTGATTCTCGTTTCGATGTTAATTTTAAATATCATTTTAATTGGAATTCTCGTTATATAATCATATGGAATTGATTAATTTTTAGTCTTGATGTACCGTAGTTTCTTCCGTCCGTTGAGAATGTACGCATTTCATTTTACCACCAAGGTTTGCATTCGCTCGAAAGCCTTGCACGGTTCAATAACCTCCGTGTGTTTACAAACGAGGCACCTCATTGCTGTGGGAGCGAAGTGCTAGCTCCCGAGTTGTTTTGGAGTGCCGTCGCCCGATTTGTTTTGCAATTAGGTGTGCAGCTGTCGAGACCGTGTGGGATCTGCAGCGTGCCGATACGCTGTTTGTTCCTTTCCTTGCAGCTCTCACCAGCTGTCACCATTGATTTCTTTTATTAATTTGAGGTAATAATAATTGATTTCATTTATTTAAATTATGTGGCCATGCTAATTGAACTGTATTTGTTTCAATTTCAGAACGAGCACGCTACCGTTCCTGTCTTCCACGATGGGAAACCGCATGACCCATGTGTCTGTGGAGGCACTCACGAATGCCCTGGAGCAACATCAGGGTCGGGTGTCAAAGGACTGGGTGGAGGCTAACGCACTCGTCGACATTCTCCCAGATAGGGTAGCAGATTTAGGTATTCTTCTACTTTTTCCTTTCACTTTGGCATTAGGAGTTTCCTTCTTTTATCTTCGTCGAGAAATTTATATGTTGGCGGATCGCCTTCGCTCCGAGGATGCGTTACTCCGACGCCAGCAGCTCAGGTCGAGCAATGCTGACCAACCGCTGCGTCACCTGCAAGCAAATAGCGAAGTTTAGGTGTCAGTGTGGCATGTGTTTTTGTTTTTAAAAAGTGGAACTTGATGTTTTTACGTGTCGCCAATTAGGCGCTATTAGCTCTCATGCATTGTAAACGGATGTAGTATTATTTACTTTTAACATATACTCAGGAAGTAGTCTTAAGATACTCAGTTATTTTTTTTTCTACGTTGATGAGTTTGGTATTGATTTTTTCTCTTGTTCGGATTGACGTTCAAGAATATACGATGTTCAAGTACACAGTATGTATTCTTTCAATTTCACTTACATTAGATTTATTTCTACGAAAATGTTGATAATTTATATTGATGACAGTTTCGATAAAAGTTTTCATGCGTGTATATTTTTTCTGCAAGTGATATGGTTTTCATAATACACAAAATTCATGGGTGTCAACGAAGTTGTACGTAGTACATGCATGCGGCGTTTAATTTTTATGTGTAACGATTCCCATTTGTTTAGTACCTTCTCCTGCGTACGCAACAAAATTTTTTTTGGATAAATATTGCCTTATTGCCTTATTCCTTAACGAATATTTCTGGGCGGTTTATTATTTCATGTTCGACGTTGTTGTTTAGCGTTTTGTTTTCGATATGTTGCTGACGTGTTCTTAAACTAGAAAGTTAGTTGAATCCTGGTTCCAAAAACCGTGGAGTTCTTTTTAACGTTTTTGGATGCCGATTGTAGTTTTAAGTTAACAGACTTTATTGTGTTGCGTTATTAACGACTGTGTTTCGAGACGTGTATTCTGTTATTAACTTAAGATTTTTTTTGCGTTCCTAATGTGTATTTGAGCGGCGGCTCTTCCGATGTTCTTGGCGGTGGGGGTGTGGATGATTTCATTTTTACGATGTCCAGTCAACCTTAATTCGATGCGTTGTTCTTTTCCTAATATATGATAGTTGTTTTGCTACACAGTAATTTTCATTTGGGGATATTTTACCTAAGATGTTTTTTAGCTTCCTGTGTTAAAATTGTAAGTTACGATTCTTAAAACTTCAATTGATTGATTTTGATATTGGTAAATAACCAGGGCATGGGGGGGAGGTGTATGCCGTCACAAGTGCGTACTCTCTCTGTGCATCTGTCCGTACGTGTTCAGACAACGCCCTGTGCGGGTACCGCAGTGCGTATGCTGTGTCAGCAAATATTGAGTATATAAAGGAAGTGCGGAGCCCCTAGGGGCGCATTTGGTTCTCCTGTCTCGCTACGCCAAGTACACGCTAAAAAGTCTACTCGTCTCTTTGTTCTACCCTTCGGCCGCTACACACCCAAGGGCGGCACACACTGCTCAGTTGTAATCCAGACGCTACGTTGGGAGGTACTGCGCTCCGCGCTCTAGTACTTCTCGCCAGGAGCTGATGATGCTTAGTAGAATAGCGCTAATAATTTATTTCGTATGTCATTGATTGCACGTTCTTCAATGTTCTTGTTTTTGCTGATTTTTGTTGCGCATATGCAGCATAAAATATGAAGGCTTCGGCAAGAATTATGCTAGAAAAACCATATGTAGAAACACTCGATGCATATATGCTACACTCTATGCATAATTGTGGAAGCGCATATTACATGCTAAGCAGAAATATGCATCCATATAAATGCTTTACTTGAATAGCTCCAAATTTATATTTTTTGTGAGGAAAATTGTACAGAAACAATGATACAGGATACAGTGTACTTCTTCATACACGGAAAAAATAATTTCTTTCATAATTTTCTATTAATAATTGAGTGTATACAATTCTCAACTAATTTTTATAACTTATCTAAACATAAATATTTTGAAACAAAAAATAATTCTAATCTGAATGAGTCAAGGACGATGATAACGAACGAAAAAAAAAGTAATCTAATCCAAGGCTGGTTCTGAACTATATATTTTTTCATGAATGCAAGGAACATTTCTTAATCCTTCTTTTATACGAGGAATATATTTTAGCATCAAATTCGAGGGTTGCTCTTGATAATTGCGTGGTAGTTGAGATTTTTAAAAACAAATCTTCTACGATTATCTGCCAGCCAAGTTTTACACTGCGAAAACTTCCACTCGACATCGCAAGAAACAAGTGGAGCAAAAATGAAGCAAGTTAGTTTGAATATTCCTTCATGGATTCATCCATTGCGTCAGAGATCTCACGAGTCAAAATTGAGTTGATTGTTTTTATCTTTTCAAAACCTTTGTTTATCACCAAAATGCAATTTAACTCTTCATAATACCTTGTATCATATCTGTTCTTCAATGTTTCCTCTACGATATCCATTAATTTTATTGCTCTCGAAGTAAGAAGTCCCTGTATTGTTATGCAAGAGCAATAATAATTATTCATATCCTTCGATAACAATAATTTGATAAAGTGTGCACTAAGCCCAACAAAGTTCTGCGTGATAATATTTAGAAACTAAAACCTTGTACCACGCAAAACTTCTCTAACGTGTTCTGAGTGAAAAAAAGTTTTATATATCACCTGTTTCTCGCAATAAATGCGATAGAGAAATTCTTCCTGGGCTTGAAAATCTTCAAATTCCTTGAAGTATTCTAAATATGATGCTCCTTGTTCACCTTCGGCATGATTGTAGATCACTTTTAGCCGCACTAATCTCAAATACACTTCATAAGGAACTATATCTAAAAAAACTTGAGCTAATTCCCGCAAAATCAAAGTAAACTTTTGAAGTAGCTGTAGCAACTTACAATTTTTATTGATTTACGAAAAATTTCAATTTACAAAATTGATCCAGTTATTCAAAAAGAATTAAATAAAATTGGATGAAAAAAAGAATATAATTTAAAAGTAATGGGAAGGTTTTACTAGGTTTCAGTTTACTGCCACTTACAGTTAATCATGCATGTTCGCCATATTTTATGCTGTTCCGAGTAGAATATGCGATATGCTCACACTGCATATATACTTGCGGGCATATTTTATGCTACCTAAAATATACTCAAAAGCATATATATGAAATATGTTCAATGTCACATCCCTACTGATGACATGCTGCAGGCTACGGCTCATCTGTAGATGGAGTGATTGACGGGCAGGCGGCGGCAAAGAATGGCTAGGGAGAATGTCCAAGTGAACCTCACTTTGCCCGCCTGCTAGCCCGGCAACAGTGTATGTGCCCGTCAAAGTGACACTCAGAGTGTTGAAAAGAGTGTCAATGTATCCCCAGCTTAAGTTTGACATTGACGCCTGCACGCTCTGTACCACTGCTGCGGCACGCTGTACGCTGCCTGCCTCATGCGCTAGAATAGTGAGCTGCAACGGCACAGTAACAATTATCACAATTAATGGGTGCTGCGTTACTTATCTAAATTGTAGATTAAGTTGCCGTTGTCGGACGATCTCGTGATCTCCGCAGTCGTTGGAAACGATGCACCGTTACTGCTTCGTCCGTAGCACAAAGATAACGGAACTGTAGTCGGATGAAACGCCTCGTAGTTGTAGTTTTCACCTCCGTAGTCGCCCTCTCCGTAGATCTCTGAAGCTCTCTCTCTGTAGATGCTGTCCTTATAATCGATTTCTCGTTGCTCCGACTGTCTCTGTCACCAGACGATCTTCACGGTAGTTCTCTCGATTTCTCTGTAGTTATCTCCGCAGTGTTGATTCGCTGAAGTCACTCGACCTTCTTCTCAAACTTCTGGAGGCTTCTCGTCGAATACTATATCTTCTTGACTTCTCAAATATATCTTCACGAATTCGTGGGTCCGTCACTTGTCTCGCCACCAGTGTGCCGTCCGAAGGGTTAGAGATACGCTGGTTAACTACGACGTTTTACTTGTAGAGATGTTGTACAGGGGAGGAACACAGACCAAATGCGACTGTAAGAGCCGCGCACGCTCATTTAAACCTTCTCAATTCTGCTGACCAAGCATCTGCGATGCGGCACTGCGCACCAGGGCGTTGCCTGACCTACGTACTAAACGCATGTACGGACAAAGTGCGCATACAAAGTAGTGTTAGAGTGTATATCAGTGCGAGTGTGTATTACGTGAGGGTGTATAGTACGGGAGGGTGTCAGAAGAAACATGAGATGGAGGAGACGTTGAATGCTGGTCTGTAGAGGAATTATTTCAAGAGCATGAACGGAGCAAGGACCTCACTGCTAGTTTCACCACCTCGGTCAATTGATATTTATGACGATTCATCGATGTGGTGGGGCTGGTAGCGAAGGCAAAACTTCAATGTGACGATTGTAAAAACAACAAAATGTGGAAACCAAACTGAATTTTCCCTCGTCAGTCTTCAGCAACCTTTGAATTGAAGGACGTTCTTGAAGGTGATCGACGATGTGTTCAGATACATATCTGTGTGTGTGTGTGTGTAGGGGGGGGGGGGTTGTGTGTGGGTGTGGGGGTAGGTGTGTGGGAGGGGGGGTGTGGGGAGGGTTTGTGTGTGGGGATAGGTGGGGGAGTGTGTGTATATGAATAGCCGGTGTAATTAAGCTCGGGCAAGGTAAAGTCATTTTATTTTCCTTTCTAATTTTTTGTTATATATATAGCAGCTAGTATATTCTTTCAACGACCCTAGGGTATTGTTGCTATATTCTTTTCAAGTTACATTTTTATTGTTCCCTGCAGGCTTTCGCCTCCAAGGCTGCGTACAGCTGATTTCCCATTATTGCACGTTCAACCGTTGACGCTTCTCAACCAAATATAGCCAGTTGCCCATAAATTTCCTTAGTTATTGCGTTGCGAAAACTTCAAGCATAAGTTATACGTCACAAACATGTCCCATTAATGTCAGACTGATAATGAACACGCACCCTTGAAATTTTCTGCACATTAGTAGGAATGTATTTAATTTACATACTCTGGTACATTTACATTGTACTATCTTTATCAACCGTGTTTGCTTATGATGAATTGATTAATCGCGCAAGAACTAAGGTAATTCAAGGGCAAACTGGTTATAATCGGTTTGAGCTGTGTGACGGTTGGAAAGTGTGACTAATGGGAAATCAGCTGTGCGCAGCCGTTTTTTTTAAATTAAATTAAGAGGTGGCCATCCTGGGCCTCTCATGATTCTCCGATGGTGAATAGAAGAAACTGGTCGCGACTTGGGAGCGCGACGGTAGTGCTCCATGCTGAGCCATGCGGGGCCACCGGTTGGGACAGAGGCGCAGGCGCGCCTATAAAGTGGACACTTCGAAGTTGAATCATAGGAGACACATGGATGAAACAACCATGCATATTTGGGAGCACTCCCAAGAATCACCGATGCCACTCCTATAATTTTTAATAGAGATCATGCACCAAGAACTGAAGGAAATGAACTAAGGACTCGCGCCATCACCAGGAAACCATTGATCGAATGAGACGGTTCCAACCAGCAAGCCGTACAGTAATTGAAATTCTTCTTACCAACAGATTAACCCAGGTTCACGTGGCATGTAGCTATGAAAGCTTCGCAAAGTTAGCTATTTAAACAATTAAGACAGTTTATTCACCACAGGTGATACAGAGGTAGAATGTTTCTCAAGTCTAGTACAATGGTCAAATTTGAGTATAGTTACCTGTGGGCCCGAACATGTTCAGCGACTTCTAGGGCACCCTACCATAACGTTATTCTCAGGTGTACAATAATGTTTAACCTAATTCACTTAACCTAGTTTCGCATTAGACTGATCAATGAGACAATTAACTCGATACTACAGCTTTTTAACATTAATTTTAAAAAGCTCAAGTTTAATATAAAAAAGTTCAAGGTCAATTTAAAAAAGCTCAAGCTGACTTTAAAAAAGCTCAAGTTTAATTTAAAAAGATCAAGTGTAATTTAAAAAGTCTCAAGCAGGCTATATTTGAAAAAGATGGATTTAAATTTTGAAAAGCTTATGTTTCTAAAATTTCATACTTATGTAATAATAATATAAGTAAAGATTATTTGTCAGAAGGCATATTTATTTAAAAGTACTGGCCCTGTAAATAGAGTAAATCAAATATCAGACAAGGCAAGCTGCTGTGATATTGTACTTAATTTGGAATTTTTTAAGTTCTACCTATGAATCATTTGCTAAACAGATCATCGGTAATTATATCTATTGACAAAAATAATGCAAATAAACTTAATTTAATAAGTAACTGTGGGACAATTAGCAATCTGCACTGACTGAAAATTGCAGCTCAGTAATGTTCAATTTTTCACTCAGTGCAGTTTGCTAATTGTCATACAGTTACTTATTACATGAAGTTTATTCGCATCATTTTTGTCAATAGATAGATGTACCGATGATCTGTTTAGCAAATGATTCATAGGTAAAACTTAAAGAATGTCAAATTGAGTGTAAAATTACAGCAGCTTGATTTGTCTGATATTCGATTTACTCTATTTTCAGTGCCAGTACTTTTAAATAAATATGCATTCTCATGAATAAACTTCAATTATATTATTATTACATAAGTATGCAATTTTTGAAACATAAGGTTTCAAAATTGAACTTCATCTTTTTTTTAAATATAGTCTGCTTGAGACTTTTTAAATTAAACTTGATCTTTTTTAAATTAAACTTCATCTTTTTAAATTAAACTTGAGCTTTTTTAAATAAAACTTGAGCTATTTTAAATTGAACTTGACCTTTTAAATTGAACTTGACTTTTTTCAAATTGAACTTGACCTTTTTTAAATTGAACTTGTCCTTTTTTAAATTAAACTTGAGCCTTTTTAAATTGAACTTGAGCTTTATAATATTAAAGTTAAAAAGCTGTAGATGCTTCATTTTAGAATATAGTTCATATGGATTAGGTTTAACAGTATATTCGATGAATGATTTAAGGGCAGTCTGAAGCAGGGTTGCGGAGTCGGAGGAATAAATTTGCGCCTCCGACTCCACCTTTCCAGAATTTGGCGACTCCGACTCCGACTCCGACTCCACCTTACCAGAATTTGGCGACTCCGACTCCACTTTTCCAGAATTTGGCGACTCCAACACCGACTCCGCCTATTCACAATTTTGTGACTCCAACCCCACCTATTCATAATTTATAAGATGAATATTTTATTTCTTAACTAGTGTACACGGACCGTCAAAAATGACAAGATTCAATACCTTTCTTCAACAAATTTACGTTTGAGTGGAGTTTCGATGCTTTCAACTTATTCCAAAGGTAACTTTAATTTTCTTATTAGAGTAATAAACACTCAGAACACAGTATTTTTGAGCCGCAAGAGAAGTGGTTATAGCCATTCGTGTCGTATCCAAGATACAGAAATTCAGCATTACTGAAAGCAACTGAGAACTTGTGTATGTATATTGTGATATGCAATACAGTACATTGTAATACAGTATATTGTAATATACACTACAGCATATTGTAATATGCAATACGGTACATTGTAGTATACAATACCCCGCCGAACTCGGTATTAACGATACAAACTCGAGTGTATAAGGCTCTGGATCACTCTAATTGTTTCGTAAGCGACTTATTATTGAGCACTTGTACAGCGAAAATGAGTGTATTAATTGACCGTGAACTGAAACCAAGACCGCCAGTGCTAATTTCTTCCAATCAATTATACCTAACAGCGTGACACGAAACGTATAAATAAACACACGACCGTCATTCTTAGTAGTAAACGGTTGCAGGTGTTGAAACCTGTGCATATGTTCATCATATTCTTTATTAGCGAACGACTTTTAAATTGACTACAGAATGTTAATAATCAAGATACTAGTGTACATGATTGGTCAAAAATGACGGGATTCAATGGTATCGTTTTAAAAAATCTCAAGATAAAGAACGCAAACAAATATATCCGTCCTAATAGTACCAGTACAGTATTCTCGTACTTGTGCACTGTTAAAACACGTATCACAGATATGGTCATTCAGCATCTTTAAGAACGTCACAGACGCACACACCAATCAAGCAAGCAACAACTGTACTTAATAAATTAAATTATTGTTCGCCAAGAAGTTTTAAAAAATTTGCCATACCTTTTTACTGCGAGAAGTTGCATTTTCTTGACAGTAGATTCGATTTTCACGCAGTGTTTTTCACTTATAAACATAAGTGAGCGGATGTCAGGCTTTTCATAATATTTCAATGGTATTTATGATACTGTCCAAGCAAGCAGATTCCCATTGTAATGACATAGGGGAAATTACCCACGAGAACATATACTTATTTATAAATTGACGGACACCTGGCTTTTTATTATACCGGGTGTCCCACAAAAATGTCCCCGATTTTTAATTAATTATATCCCAGCTTAAAATTAACATATTTGAATTGTCTTTTTTTACAATGTAGTAAATTTTGTTTCCTTTTCGAATAATTTAAGTTTCTGAAAATCGATTAAATAACCACTTTTCAATGATGAATTTACAGAACGGGGTAGAAAAACTGGTTGTTTAAAGGAAAAGTTTTAAAACAATATTGATATTCTTCCTTATTTTGTACTTTCCATAAAACTAAACAAACAAAAATTTGAAAGAGTAACAAATCAATACTTTAAATAACGGTTAAATAAATGAAGCAATTTAGTATCCTTCGACATAGCCTCCATTTCTCTCAAGGCAAGAATTACTTCTAGCCACCATTGAACGAAGAGTCTTACCCATTATTCCACCGTTTTCTTTCAGTTCTTGAAACACTATTATTGATAACACTTGAAACTTGAAACCTCTCAGAGGGTTTATATACTTGGTGTTATGTAGGATACATCATTGTGAAATTATTCTTAACAGTAGGTATTGAGAAATGAAGAAGAACACCAGTGTTGATTTTAAAACTTTCCCTTTGAACAATCGATCATCGTAAAGTGGGTATTCAACTGATTTTCAAAAACTTAAATTATTTGATAAGGAAACAAAATTTACCACATTGTTATAAAAGACAATTAAAGTTTGTTAATTTAACGCGGAGATATAGTCAATTAAAAAAGTCCGAGACTTTTTTGTGGGGCACCCAGTATAGTGTTGATTGTTCTTATACAATAAAAGGGCAAGTGTCTCCTTTAAACAAATAAATAAATAGGTTTAGGTATTTCGTGAGCGTAATCTCTCCTATTTTATTATAATGTTGTTTTAGGATTTGACACTTAAGGACAACTGTTCGAACATTCATTTTAAATACAGAAGAATTTCAAGGGAACAACAGCAAGTCGTTTCCCGAGATGCGCAAAAAGAGAAACCGTACCCAAGTTAGGCGTATCCTGAGGATTCCAACAGTACGCACAGCAGCGTCCTCTGTAGTATTTTATTATTAAATTCCTCTAAATTAGAGACCGAAGATCTTCTTTAAGTGAGGTTAGTTTTTAAAACCAAATTCGATAAAAATAGAAAACAACCTATGAACGCGGCCGGTCTTCAGCATGGTACTCCGGTAGGCGGTAGGAAATTTTAGAGGCGTTCTTAGTAGAGAGATACAGAGTTTTAAAATGTCTGGTCACCGACTAGCTGATTATCGTACCTTAATTATTGCAAGATTGCACATAGCACTAAGATTTTAACAATTAATTAACAATTAACTACCTTAAATAATAAGTGCCTATTCAAGCTGCATGAGCCGGGTTGAGGAGTTCAAGCCGCAGAAAGAGAGTGCTTTTTACGCAAGAGAAATAAGTTAGAGATACCAGACCCACTTTTATTAAAAGGGCGACATGCTGCCCAAGCAGAGCAAGCTCAAAGATAATTTAAATGAGTGAACGCCAAAGCGTCACGAGTAATGTTAATACCAGCGATTTAAGGTTAATGCAGGTCTGCTAGAAGCTCAAACATGCTTAATTATAGAAAGTTAAATTTAAACATAAAAAACGAAAAGAAAAGACGCAGCTGTAAAACAAAAAACAAAGAACAGAAAGAACTAATTTCAACTGTTTACGCCGGGGCTCGTGAGCGGCATGAGCGGCGACTGCGGGATGCCCTCAATTCCTCTTCGTCTTCGCACAAATGGTGGGATACGTTGAAGGGAGCTGTATTTGGTGCTAGGCCTGCTCTTCCTGCCCTCCTAGGCCCTGGAGGGGCACTGGTGGTTGATCCTGTAGAGAAAGCGCAGCTGCTCACCACTCAATTTGGTGGTAAGCAGTGTAGGGAGAATTTTGTATTGCCTCCCACATGCTACCCAAGACCCTTGTGTTGTTCGCTGGCGTTTAGGTCTGGTCAGGTTAGACGTTTACTCTCTGAACTTGATGTGGGTGGTGGGGTCGACCCGTTGGTGTGTTTCCGCTGTTTTTCAGGGAGACGGCTGAGGTGCTAGCTCCCAAACTTAGTGTCATTTTTAGGTCACTGATTAGGTCTAGTCAATATCCGAGTTGCTGGAGATCAGCCAATGTGACGGCTGTCCCTAAGGGTCCTCCTTCTCCGCTGGTGGAGAATTATCGTTCCATTTCTATCACCCCAGTCCTAGCAAAAGTGTTCGAGCGGCTAATTGTGGGTCGACTGTCGCGATATTGTGAGAGTATGGGGTTCCTCCCTGCAGCTCAATTTGCTTACAGACGTGGCTTAGGCTGTACAGACGCGCTATTATCCTTGTCCCACCTGCTTCTGACTGCTTTGGATGCGGGTCGTGAGGCTGTGGTTGTACAGTTGGATTTCAGCGCGACCTTCGATCGAGTCAGCCACGTAGGTGTTTTGCACAGGTTGGCACTCGCAGGGGTTGGTGGCAAGTTGTTTTCGATATGTGAAGAGTTTTTGGCTGGACAAAGGCAGAGAGTGGTGGTTGACGGAGTGACGGGTGACTGGTGTGAGGTTGTCTCAGGTGTGCCCCAGGAGAGTGTACTTGGTCCTCTCTTGTTTGTTTTGTACACCAGTGAGATATTTGATCTTCTTTGAAGTTATTTTATGGCTTATGCTGATGACTCGTCGTTAGTCGCCGTTGTGCCTGGTCCCATGTTGCATCCAGCGGTGGTGGAAGACATGAATGCCGATTTGTTACGCATCAACGAATGGTGCTTGAGGTGGAATATGATACTTAATCCTAGTAAGTCAAAGGTGCTCATAGTGAGTAGATCTAGGACCATTGAGCCCCCGTTCGTTGAGCTAGTCATAGGTCGGGGAGTTATTGAGGTTTACCCTGAACTTGATTTCCTGGGTGTGCGGTTTGATGGGAGGCTCACATTTGAGGCTCATTTGCGGAGGGTAGTCTCACAGGTCTCCAAAAGGCTGGGGATTCTGAGGGTAATTGGTGGAATTTATCAGGACCCTCAGTTGGTGCGGAGAGGCTTCTGTGCCTTTCTTTTTCCTCTGCTCGAGTATTGTTCGCCTGTTTGGGCTCTGCGGCTGATTGCCACCTGCGTCTCTTGGATCGCATTGTAATATCTGCATCTGAGCTATGTCCGGGTTTGGTGCTGCCGTCTCTGGCGCACAGAAGGCTAGTTGCCCAACTTTGCGTTTTTTATAAGCTATTCAACAATAGAAGGCACTGGTTGTTCCAAATGCTTCCCCCACGGGCCGAGCGGATTCGGGCTACCTGTGCTGCTGCTGCTCATAGTTTTGAGCTGAGGGAAGTTAGATGTAGGACTTCGCAGTATAGGCGCTGCTTTGTCATTTGTTCCCTTGCCCGCTGGAACTCTCTTTCCTCTGCCGTGTTTCATTCGGGTTCGTTGGGTGGTTTCAAAGGTGCTGTCAACTCCTGGTTGTTGCGTGGTTGATATCTCCTTCTCCTTCTCCTGCTTTCTTCCTTTAGTTTTCTCTTGGTTCTTTGTTTTTGTTTCACTGTTCGTGGAGTTGATGCTGGCGGGGTTTCCTATGTGAAATCTATGGATCCACGATCCGTCCCGTTGGGGTTGCTTTGCTTGATTTAATAATAATCATAATAATAATAACTGTTTCAAATTCTTGTCAGTGAACTAAGAGAGGCCAACTGAATAAAAATTTTTCTTCCGCAAAGCCGCCATCAGAAATACGGAAGATATTCAACAGGTAATTTCACTGAACAAATAAAATTGGCTGTTCGTCTCTGTTGGTTGGTCTGCCTCCCTTTCACGCTCTTAAAGATGCTTAATGACTGTACCTGTGATGCGAGTCTCACCAGTGCACAAGTAATTGAATACTTTAATCGCGGGTACTATTAGGATGGAAATATTTCTTTATGATCCACATCTGGAAGATTTGTATAAAGACAACATTTAATCCCGTCATTTATGACGAGTCGTGTACACAAATATGTATACCGAGTGTTTCAGAACACGATGTACAAAATTGCACATCAAGTAGAAAATGGTCAAATAAACACTTTTTGTTCGATGAAATTTTCCCCAGAAAATCAGGGTTGTGAGGTATTAGCTGTTTATTGTTTTAAATGGATGAAATTTAATGGCACAATTACGCTCAATATTTATTTAGAATTTACCTTACAAAAATTGTTCAAAATGTGTTCCACCTCCATCAATGCACTTTTCGAATGTTAGCCTTAACGACTGCCGGATATTAGGAAACACGTTTGTATTAAGGTATCTCACCTGCAACCCCTGCAATTCTGGCCACAAGATCTTCCTCAGACTCAATGGGTGTAGCATAAACAAGGCTCTTCACGTGTTCCCAAAAATTGAAATCGAGTGGAGTCATGTCAGGAGATCTAAGAGGACATGCAACTAGAACATTCCGCCCGATCAACGTAAATTGAAAATAATTATTGCGAGTAATTTAACCCGACATAGAAGTAAATTCATGCTACCTTATTATTCAAAGGCCCTGTTGCAACGCAGTATCCTCTTCGTTGGAACTAAAACTTGGAACTCAATCCCTGCAGAGATCCGTGAAAGTAATTCTTACAAGGTATTCAAATGAAATCTTGAATCTCACTTCGCATCAGAATACTAACCGTATAAGATCACCAAGTCAAATCTTGTCTCCAACATGACTGGTCCTAATAATGTACTTTGCCATGATTAATATCGGCGATCTTCAGACCAGGGTTGCGGAGTCGGAGTCGGGAGTCGATGTCGCATGTTTTAGGGTGGAGTCGGAGTCGGAGTCGCTACTCTGAAGTGGGATGGAGTCGGGGTCGCTTTTCCGAATGTGGTGGAGTCGGAGTCGGAGTCGTTCATTCGGATGTGGTAGAGTCGTGGTTGGAGTGGCTATTTTTTGGTGTCTTCGATTCTAATATTTGCTAAAAATTATTTATAATTGGTTAAAACCGAAAGTAAACAAAACAGAGTTAGAATACTTTGCTGAAAAATCTAAAAAAGACGCGATGTTTTGTTGATTATTTTATTTTAAGTGTGAAACAGCGTATTTATACCTATCACCTAATACCGTCATGTTATCTATTCATTGTGGGTTTGCAGACATATATATGCATATATGATACATACGAGAAAGAAATATAATTGTACTGCAGTAATAATGCACATTTTGCAGTTTAAAAGCAAGAATTAGTAATTGAAAGCATTGAAAATTCGTTCTGTACATTTCTGTTTCGTTCATTTCTCCTTCAATTAATACATAGGAAGTAGAAAATAGTCGCAAATATGTTGCAAGTTATTTGTAGAACAGTTCAGCTGATGTAATACATTGTAATCACATAAGGAGTGGTAACTCTGTACGCTCTTAATGATACATTGATTGATAATGACAAGTCTTTGCAGAAACTCAAGGTAATGTTGTGATCATAAATATTTCTAGTCTCTAGGTTATGATTCCTTGCCAATGAGTAGTTTTTGCCAAAACCTGAAGCTATGGTCCGGTACATAAAGACTTCTGGTTGTCAGGGTATGTCATCAAAATTGATATGGCTTCCTTGTCTTTAGGTCAAGTTAACATGTATTAATAATGAAATTTCTGCTCATTTATAAAGTTATTTCTTGAATGTTGTTTGGTTCTTTCAGAGTTATATTGTATTTCACTATATGATCATCATGTTTAATTTTTATCTTCGGATCACTCCCCAGTTTCCAAGTAAGCATACGCTGAATCGGAGATTTTCACAATTATGTTGATACAATTTTAAAAACAGAAATAGTATCCGTTTTGTAGCATAATATAATTAATTACTTCTTCTTAAGGGAGATTTGGAAATGTTGTAAGGTAATCAATATCGGCATTGAGACACTTGAAAAAAATTAAAATACATTGCAAACGAGCTGCAATGAAAATAATTACACACACTAAGAAAAACTTCACTTATTGTCACACACGTATTTCAACTGAAAGCAATGCACTATCTCAGCTGCAGTGGTTGTTGCATTTATGCGATAGTACAAATTCTCTTGCTGGAAACGTTTCAAATTGTTCAAAAAAAAAAAAAATGGGAAGAACATGGACGTTCATTAAAATAAGAAAGTGTGACACACAAAGAAAAGAGTTAGACGAGAATAAGAGATAGTATAATATTACACGCAAAGAAGCTAAAAGTGACTTTTATTCGTAAACAAAAAGTTCCGAAAACGTCAGGCGTCTGCGACGAAAGCAGAACAACTTTTGCCTATTATAGCCGAAATGTAACAGTGTTGAGCAATAATATGACACCTTTTCTGCATTGTTACCCTGCATAGTGTAGATACAGAGAAGAAAAGGCAGTGTGCAAATCTAGTCTTCTTTATCTACATGTATATAATAATTTTGGGGGTTTGGAGCACAGTCATTGAATTAACTATTATAATTTCACTGAATTAGAGCATACTTAGTAATAAAAACTGTTGATACATATCTATGCTTCTCAGAGTAGACAGTAAGACATTACCTGAGTAGACATTACCTACTCAGAAGACACTTGTCAGTAATATACAGTGTGTTTCAGATTCAGAATAAGAGGCAAAAAATTGCACACCAAGTAGAAAATGTACTAATAAAAACTTTTTCTTCTATAAAATTTTTCGACGAAAGAGACATTGAGATATTAGCCGTTTATTGTTTTAGAGGATGAAATTTAGTGATTAAGGGGACCATCCCCGGGCCAAATTGGGTCCCCGAATGGAAATGCGTGTTTTTGTTGAAAAAGGATCCTTAGGGGGTGGGTTATTGTGCCATGAAATTTTATGGCGCTACGGACGCTAGAAACCCCCCCACGGGGGGTCCAAAGGGGACCGATAAACATCATTTTTGGACTCAATTTTTTTTCTTGTTGAAAAAGGATCCTTAGGGGTTGGGTTATTGTGCCATGAAATTTTTATGGCGCTACGGACGCTAGAAACCCCCCACGGGAGGTCCAAAGGGGACCCCCCGGGGGTCCAAAGGGGTCCCCCCGGGGCGGGACCCCTCCACGAATTTTTCGAAAAATAATAAAAAACTAAGGCCTGAATCGAAAAAGTGACACGAGTAAAAAAGGTTTACTTTCAACAAAAACATATACTGGCCAATTTTCAAACGAATCGGACGAAAAAAGTTGGTGAGACCTCAATATGACTGAGTACTCAAAAGAACTGTAATATTTCTCTATAATTTTATGCACTATTTTTCTTGTGTTTCATTGAAATTCAAGAGGGAAAACGTTGCTCATAATTCGTACATAGAAATAAATCATGGAAACTGCATTAATGTACTAAAATTTTCATGATATTCCAATTCAATGGACATACTTTGTTTATGGGCTCTAGTGAAAAATTACCGTTTTTACCATTCAAATCGTATCAGGGCATTGAATTTTGATGCTAGAACAAAACCAAAGACAGTTTTAGAATCCTTGGAACATTTCTAACAAAAGTACATTCTTTTTGTTTTCAAATTCAAATATTTCGAAAAAATATATCGTTCTAAACCCAAAAAATTTTCAAGGGTTTAGAAAATTGAAAAAAATAAAAAAATTCGAATTTTCAAAAAAAATAAATGTACTTTTGTTAGAAATGTTCCAAGGATTCTAAAACTGTCTTTGGTTTTGTTCTAGCATCAAAACTCAATGCCCTGATAGGATTTGAATGGTACCTAAATATGCCCCAAAAAACGAATTTTTCGTAAAAAAAAATAAGGCCTAAATCGAAAAAGTGACGACAAGTGACGGTTTACTTTCAACAAATACATATACTGGCCAATTTTCAAACGAATCGGACGAAGCTAGTTCAACCCCCCCGGATGGTCCCCTTAAATGGTCGTGATGGATGACCAGTTTGTGCAGTTAATAATTGTTTTAGGCTATTGACGCCATCATTTGGTATTGTTTTGTGATTGAAATTACAAATGGAGATTTTGCAGAGATCCGAAAGTTTTAGTATTTGTAAATTTTTGAATGAATCATATGTGTGAGCACTATATTCTAGATTCTTTAAACGCTCTGATAGCTCTTTTTTAGAGTAAAAATTGTATCGGTTTTATTTTTATCAGTTCCGTGCCATGCTTCTATTCCGTATTGCAAGTATGGAGAAATTGGACTTCGGTAGAGCACTTGTAAAGCTGTTACAGGCAGAAAATTTTTACTTTATTTAAAATTCTGATGGATTTTGATAATTTAGAACTAATATGAGCGATGTGTTCTTTGAAAGTCAGATGTTTATCCATTATGATGCCCAGAAACTTACATGAGTTGGTGTCTTCAATTTCACCTTCGCTAATTTTAATGCGTGGGAGAGATACATTTTTCTTGTATGAGAATCGGAGAAGCTGCTTTTCTTAAATCGAATGATCAATAGGAAATTAAAAACGAAGAATGCACCACATATTGAAATCAAATTTATGTTTAATTAAGATTCTACACAAACTCAAGTGTCTCAATGCCGATTTTGATTACCTTACAACATTTCCAAATCTCCCTTAAGAAGAAGTAAATAATTATATTATACTACTAAACGGATACTATTTAGTCACTGTGCACGCGCGTATACTCTCGCCCCCCTACCCTAAGCACCTCAGAGGTCATATAAGCGGTGAGCTCATTAGGGCCCGCGCATTTGGTCCGCACCCCATCCTGTATCAACATCACTACCAATAAACGTCGCAGTTCTCCAGAGTATCTCTAACCCTGGTCCTCACATTGGTGGCCAGAGAGTTGACGGACCCACGAAGTTAAGAAGATATAATTTAGAAGTCAAAAAGATATAATTGAGAAGTCAAGAAGATATAGTATTCGACGAGAAACCTAGAGAAGTTCGAGAAGAAGGTCCAGTGACTTCAGTAAATCAACACGGCGGAGATAACTACAGAGAAATCAAGAGAACTACCGTGAAGATCGTCTGGTGACGAGAATTATTGTACTGTCTAAGAAGAGGATCTGCAGAGACAGTCAGAGCAACGAGAAATCGATTATAGGACAGCATCTACAGACAGAGAGCTTCAGAGATCTATGGAAAGGGCGACTACAGAGCTAAAAATACAACTACAAGGTGTCAGTCTACTACAGCTACGTTATCTTCGTGCTGCGGACGAAGCAGTAACAGTGCATCGCCTACAACGAAGGCTGAGATCACGACATCGTGCGACAACTAAAACTACAATTTAAGATAAGTAAAGCAGCAACAATTAATGTTTATAATTTTTACAGTTCCGTTGCAGCCTAGCTATTCATTGCGCATGAGACAGACATCGTGCAGCAGCAGTGGTAGAGTTTTTGCCAGGCATTTTTTTTGCATTAGCCAGTGCGTGCAGGCGTCAGGCCAAACAAAGGCTGCACTTGCAGTGAGAGCAGTGTGTTCAATAACCCCTAGACAAGATTTTTTTATGAGTTTAGGAGAGTTATCTTTTTAAAGTAAGTGGCGCTATTTTCTTGATTTCATATTGGAGTTTTAGTCACTGCTGTATAAATTTGTGTTTGAGCTACTGTTTAAACTGTGTTGAGCAGAGATATAGTACGTGTAATACCTAGACAACGAACTAGTTACGTAAATATGCCTGAAATTTCAGTAACCAGCGTGCCTAGAACGAGTACAATGACTACCAAGGTTATTTTTCTGCCCTGGATATATTGGCGAAAGAGACATAAGTATCCTTGAATGCCTTCTGTAGCCTGTGCAACATGTAGGTCATGTAATGCTACCTGTAATTTGAGCGATGAGGTCAGTTGCTAAGCATGCTCTTTACAAGTAATCCCTGTTTTTTTGGGGGCAAGGAGGATATTTTTGGGGGTGACTATATTTTGGACATTTATCGTGTCAGTTTTAAAAATCATATATGAGTTTTTTCGCTGGATGGGTCTGGTAGGATGTTGCAGGGGGGAAGTTCGTTCCAATTTGCCCAAAGGTAATGCTGCAGACCTTTGCAAAACTCAACATTTTAGCGTTAGAGTATAAGTAGAGTTCGAGAGAGTACTACGGATCAAGGGATCCATTATTGAGAGAACAATTCGCTGTATTAAGAGGACAGGAATTGATTGAAAGATGATGTAAAAGTAGTAAAATGCAGTGAAATGATGAAATAATGATGAAATATGCTGTGGCGTTGTAGCGTTTGCAGTACGAGAGAGCAGAGACCGCGGCAGAGTTAGTGTCTGTGAGAAAATAAAAAAACAAAGACCGCGGCAGAGTTGGTGTCCGTGAGATAATAAAAATAAATAAGAGAAAGACTCTTCTAGTGTGCGTAAATGGTAAACCCTGAGAGGTAAATGATACCGATAAGGCTGTGGATATATCTGGTAAATGGTTTAAGGTTACCAGGTAAATTTACCAGCGAGGTCGAGTGAAACTGTTGAGGAACAGTAAAGAATTATTGCGCGCAGACAAATGAATAAGCTTTAAGAGAAGCTGTTACCGTTGATTTTCGATGGGACTCTGATTTTAGTTCATAATTTCATGTGGTGGAAATAATACCATTGATACCATGACGGTCAGTGTTTCGCATTGTAGATTGCGGTCATTGTGCTGGCGAACAGAGGTACCATACGAGAGTAATAATGGGAGGCGATAGACGCCCATTAATTAACCACACGTGGTGGTCTGGTAATTAGTTAAGAGTAACGAGTAATAGAAAGGTAGAGTGAGCAGAGAAGCGCGCAGCTCAGGCTGCACCAGGCAATGAACTCTACCGAGGCAATACATACGCCAGACAGTGAGGCGCCGTATTTCCGGTGGCTCTGGCTGGAAACAGTTAACAGGTGATAGACGACAGCGTGATAATGAATATGACTATGTGAATATTCATGAATATGACTGGTGAATAGTCATGAATAAGATGTGTTTTGGAAAATGGACGAATAATTGAATAGTGGAAACTAATTGAAAGTAATAACACAATTTGATTTATTTCTTAGTTATCTGTTAAACGAAAGTGGCTGCCCGTAATGTTTTCTGAGCACATTTACGATCAAGTGCGTCATAACAGTCATTTTTGCAAGCCTACTAGGATTTCATGATCAGTAAAGTTTTATGCTATGTAATTTGAAATTAATCCGACGTAAAAGAATGCAAAATTTATCGTCAAGTCTCCCAAAGTTTCTACGGGATAAATTACAACTGATTGAACGATTGAAATTTAGAGTGTTTAACGTCAATATTGATTTTTACATCGACAACTTTTCGCGTACGTACCGTAAAAAGTATGTTCTCATGTATTCAATTGTGTCTTTTTGTTGTATTTGCTAATGCTTCATGTTAACCTCGCAATCTATCAACTATTTTGATTAAGTCGTTAACGTAACGAGATATGTGAAATGTAAAGTAACCGTTCACAGTATGAAAGTATAACAAGGGCTGAATAACAATGTTCTTAAGTTCTTATGTTCGTGTGTAAAAGACGCACGTGATTGTTGGCATGTTTTGCGAGAACTGACGACTTTGCACATATTTAATTTTTTTTGCTGTGCATTGGCTGGGAACGTTTCACGTGCGTACTCTCATGTCTCGATGAGAATTAATATGCTGAATTCACACTTTAAATACATATTGGAAATTCTAGCGACATCCGGTTGCTGATGCCGAGATTTTAACGAGGAGACTGAGTGTTTTCGATCTTTCAAGATATTAAATGCCTATTCGGAATTCAGCTGATCTTTATTGAGTCAGCATTCATTCTCTGAGAAAACTTAAATGATTATGAGAGACCTGTTCTTGTTGGACATTTAAATCATTGACTAAAAGTTTTAAGAATCTTTACTCGCCATTAACTAAATAGTAAGATTCGGTAAAAGATCACTCTGACACTTAAGGTGTTTCTAATTTTACTTTATTCAATCATTCATGTACTAAATTTTGCGCTTTAACCATGCTAATCTTCTTGTTTCCGTTCCGTTTTTCAGCTTCGCGTGGGTGTACGAGCATGGAAGCACAGCGGGTACGGGTGATGGGTTCACACACTGTACTGTGGGTGTGCACAACCTGGTGCCCGAGCGCCTGTCAACAAACATAGACGGCCTTGACGACAGTTGATTAGGCCATCGCGCGCAGTCAAGAGATTACTGAAATTCACTTTCGCGCGCAGTGATTTCAAAAGAGTAACATACTTTGAAGGTTTATTGTGGTGTTAATACTTTACAGTGATACTTTACCATGGACATAGTGTTGAAAACGTGGTTTAATAAATTTAGTAACTTGAAATGTGGTAATTATAAAATCAGGCTCTTTCAGAACTAAGAGCTTTGTTTACTTTTCATTACGATTGGATAACGAATATTTGAAAACGGATTAGTGATTGTTCTCTTTTGTGTTTGCAGGGGGCGAAACCCGATTTTCATATTCATACTCGATGTTTTAAACTAGCGTGTGTTTGATTTTGTTACGTATTTTCATATATCTTACTCCACGTTCTATATTCTTATGCTACCGATAGAATTAAGTCTTATGAGTCTACGGCACTCTGTTTATTCCGACTATTGTGGCCGCAAAAATAAAGTTTACCCCTGTACCGCGATGGGTATAATTGGCCGGTAACTTTGTACTTGCATTCCTCACCATAAGGGAGGAGAGAGGAGGGTGGTATGATTTGTGTCGCTCCACCAGCGCCCCACACATAAATACCCGCTGCACAGTCAGTCATGGATCCCTCAGAGCTTGAGCAGAGTACCCGTATGTTGCGCTGCTCCATAGGCCTCTACTTAACTATATTTTCACTTATTTTGGCGCCATACCAGAAACCACCAGAGCATCACAGTTGGTCGGGAGAAGCTTACTAATGAAGAAAAGACCCCGGCCCTGACCCTGATTGACCAGGGAGTCCCGGACAGTCGAACTGAATGTCAGCCGCGTGTCACTCTTTCAGCTTAAAAGATCAGCTGCCGCATTTCCTGCTGGGACCACACCGCCACGCAAACTGGGAGCTGAGCGCACCTCTGCGTGTTTTTCCTTCATTTCTGTGTGTTGAAAGGATATTGCTTCACTTCTCTCATCAACACCTTGTCAGTCCTAGCTGTCGTCTTTCTCTTGCGCTCAGCTCCCAGTTTGCGTGGCGGTGTGGTTCCAGCAGGAAATGCGGCAGCTGATCTTTTATGCTGAAAGAGTGACACTCAGCTGACATGCAATCAACAGTCCGGGACTCCCTGGTCAATCAGGGTCAGAGCCGGGATCTTTTCTTCAATAGTAAGCTTCTTCCGACCCACTGTGACGCTCTGGTGGTTTCTGGTATGGCGCCAAAATAAGTGAAAATATAGTTAAGTAGAGGCCTATGCAGCAGCGCAAAATACGTGTACTCTGCTCAAGCTCTTAGGGATTCATGACTGACTGTGCAGCGGGTATTTGTGTGTGGGGCGCTGGTGGAGCGACACAAATCATACCATCCTCCTCTCTCCTCCCATATGGTGAAGAATGTAAGAACAAAGTTACCGGCCAATTATGCTCATCGCGATACAGGGGTAAACTTTATTTTTGCGGCCACTGTACTCGAATATGCAAGTTTTTCGTAAGATAAGAAGTATTTGTGTAAGTCAAATTTAAAAATGGGTAAGCAGAAGTCAAGATCAAAAGCTAATAGTAATTTTGTACGCTCCGATAATGATATTGCACTGTAGTTAAATATCCCTTGTTTTGGATCACATGGGTTAGTATCGTATTGCACACCAAGGTTTTCAAGTTTCCTATTATGAACCCTGAGAGTAGCACCTCTGAACTTTCCATCTTCCGACTGCCGAAAACCACGAACGCACAACGCGTCCAAGCGGGAGAAGAAAGCGCCAGCTTCAGCTTCAGCGGTTGTCACTCTTCCGGTCAAGTTACAAGGATTCTAAAATTACTAAAAGCGGCCATACGTTCAGTACATCTGTCAATCGCAAACCTACATTCACTGGTTTGGGCTTAAGCTTTTTTAGTTTCTGCAACTTTAGATTTAAAATTAATACTATAAAAACCTTGATAAATCGTGCATTCAATATTTATTCTAATTACGTCGATCTTCATATGGAGTTTCATTTTTCACAAAATTTTTTCGAAAAATGGGTACCCTACGTCTGTTGTCAATGTTCATATTTAAAAAATTTTGGCTAAAAACTACTACGTCACAAATGCCGTGATGGAACCATTGCAACGTCTTTATTGCGTTTTCCCGTATTATGGAGACTATACTGATAAAATGTCGCGGGATTTAGAAATTCTTTTTAAACGTCATTTTCCTGTAGTGAAACTGTGTATTGTGTCTGTTAAGGGAATCTACTACCCTGGACTCGACCTCATCGTTCAAACTTCACTGTACATATTTCTATTGCACCTATGAGAACGAAAATTTACATGTGGATGTAAAATTGAATTCCAAACACATTTGCATCTATAAAATTTTTCGATTTTCGCCAAAAATATTATTTCGCGATTATTAGAAAAATATATATACCTGCGCAAAACCCTACCCACTCTATAATTTTCAACGTAGAAGCGTGACTTTGGTCTCATTCAACGGGGAAGGACAGTACCAAGACCGTAACGAAAGATTTTTTTGAATTTTGGATAAAACAGAGTATGGTTGCATATGTCATAAAAGTGTATTAGAAAGACAAATTCAATATACTTTTATTATTCTCAGATTTCAGCATTCTATTGTAACTAGGTAAATGAAAATGAATACCGATATGTAAAATTGAATTCTAAACACATTTGATTTCATGAAAAGTTTCGGAATTCGCGATATAAAAAAAGTTATTGGGCGAACACATATATATATTCGTTTTTCCTGCGCAAAACTACACCCCTTCTTGAATTTCCAAGGTAGAAGCGTAATTTTAGTCTCATTTGATGCGGTTTGACAGTGGAAACAGCGTAGCGAAGTAAAATTTTATTTGTATTCTAAATTAAATTTTTATTGGGGAAAAAGCTGATTTTTTTTGTACATGTTGGATATGTGTAACTATAACTTTTTTCTAGTTCTAAAATCCAAAAAATCATTCGTTATGGCGTTTCTACAGCCCTTCCGCTTCGAATGAGACCAAAACCACGCTTCTAGGTTGAAAATTATAGTGTGAGTAGGGTTTTGCGCAAGTATATATATTTTTCTAATATATGCGGAAAATTTTTTTTTTTGCGAAAATCGAAAAATTTTATACATGCAAATGTGTTTGGAATTCAATTTTACACATCTGAATGCACTTTTGTTAACCTAGTTGAGATAGAAATAAGAAAAATACATTTGTAAAATTTGGTAGTCAAAGGGTAGTACAGGGTTGTAGATCTCCTAAATTCACTTTAAAGTTAGCTCGTTTTTTCGCTACAAGGACGTGATTCCTAAACGGATGCGGGCATCCATTGTGAATAAGTTTAGTTGTGTACAGTGTACATCTGGCTATGTCGGCATGTCAATTTTGCCATTCTATATTCGGATTGCCCAACACCATGGAGTCAGCTACCATAGCGAAAGACCTCTGACCCAACCGCCTCATTCATCTATCCGCCTTCACAGCGAGCAGTGTTGTGACCGAATAGCAGAGGAAAATTTTTCAATCTTACGCACAGCATCTAATGATTTAGATGTACGTATTTTAGAATCTCTTTTTATTTCAAAAGAAAAACCGAATCTTAATAGCACCAATAGTTCATACCCATTGCAAATTCACTCTTAGATTTTATTGTATCCATGTATTTTGTATAGAAGACTGATTTTTTTCCTTTTTCTTGCAGACTGTTAACTGAAGATGGAGCTGGTCTCCGAAACGTTTTATAGAACTGACTCAGTTTGAATATATAGTAAGTGTAGAATCCTAATTATATATAAATATGATTTCAATATGTGGTGCATTCTTCTTGTATGAGAATGTAATATATTTTGTTTTACCGATATTAATTTATTAACTTCAAGCCATAATGAAACCTTATGGTGTTCATTATTTATACTCTCCGCAATCATAGCGGGATTTTGATTCGGAAGGACCGCAGAATGCGTACTGTCATCAGCAAAAAGTATGAATGTGAAGAATGATGTATATTTATGCAGAATATCTGTAGCTTAGATTAAGTTGAATTTAATTGAAATAAAATTTAAAGTGTACATGGTACATAATCAAAGGAAATAAATAATTGATCAGTAAATAATCATCTTATTATAGATAGAGAATTCAGTCTGATGAGACAAAGTCTATTCAAATTTTACATCCCCCTTGAGACCAAATTAGCTTCGAACTTTTATCAGCCGTAAAACTGATGTCGCTCGAAGTTTTCATTTTCCATGCAGTTCCGTACCACAACCTGTTGAGCAACTGGTCAACGCAACTGCTGTGCATTAAACCGAGCGTGTCCGGCCAAGCGTCAAAGCTGCCTTTTGGTCCGGCCGTTGTCAGTTGGCTCCGGTACCCTTCAGCAGCACTTCGACTCGCTTCCAGATACTCCTCGTTCTCAGCGACAGGCGGCTCAACGGTTCGGAAACCTTCTACGGTTTTTCAGCTCGGCAACCTGGACCCCAAAATTCTCTGGGGAATTTTAACCTGAAAAAAAGTATAAGATCAGGTGTTAAACTAAACGCAGCGTGGGGACGGCAGCAGGCTACTGGTGTCGCATGGACGGAAGACACCCGAGGCCCTCGGAGGTTCGTCCCTTTCAAATAGAATAAGGTCTTTTCGGGGGCTAGTGTGAGATTTGGGTGCTTTGCTCCTCATAATATATTATCCGCAAATGAAATTAATACTTTACTTAAAAACTCTTGAATACTTAAACTCCTCAAAAACTTGTTTAAAGTCTCGAAGACTTTCATAAGCCTTGACCTTTAAGTTTATCCCAAACATTCCAGTCGTCTACAAACTTCGGCTACATGCGTATAATTTGTTGTCACACAGGTTGTTCGGGTCTGTGCCAGCTGCGGCGAATCCGGTGCCTGCATGGTGTTCGCTCGCTCCTCTGCATCGGTCTCTCGCGGACTTTCAACCTTGCAGCAGATTTTGAGCACCTAATTTTAAATTGGTGTAAAACCCTGTCATACGCATAATGAATTACCGAAGCTGGAGCAAATTATTAATACCTTATTCATTCTGTAGCAGCATTTTCTACAAGATTCGATAATATCATTAATAAAAACCAGGAAAAGGAGAGGCACAAGAACAGATCCTTGTGGAACTCCATGGCTAATTGTCTGTGGGTCCGATTTTGAGTCGTCAATGACAACGTATTGCTTCCGATTTGTTAGGTATGATTTGAACCAATCATGGGCAACCCCTCGAATGCCATAACAACGTAGTTTCGAGAGTAATATTTTATGGTCCACCTAATCGAATGCTTTTCGAAAGTCAAGAAATACAGAGAAGACAGGCTTACCTTCATCTATATTAGAATAAAGGAATTATAAATGTTTTAATATAGCCTGTGTTGTTGATTTTTTAGAGCGAAAGCAGTATTGTTTATCGTAAAGAAATTATTTATGTTCAAAATAGAAGTACACTTTTTTTATACATAATTTTCTCGAATACCTTGCTAATTATTGTTAGCACGGAGATAGGTCGATAATGGTTTACACATGTTTTTTCACCAATTTTGAAGATAGGCTTTACTTTAGCAACTTTGAGGGAGCTCGGGAAAGTTCCTAGGAAGAGCGACTGGTTAATAATATTAGAGTTCAGCGGGGCTACGACATCAGCAATTATTTTACGTACTTTTGTCGGAAACGCTTGTAACCCATTCGATTTATTTTTCAGGTTGTTTATGCGCGTAATTACATCGGAAGAGTTGGTAGGCGTAAAGAAAAAGGAGTTGGGTTCTCGAACATGATCCATGTATTCCAGATGATCAGTAGGTTCACTTGGAATACCATCAGCCATAGTTTTTCCTACGTTTACGAAGAAATTATCAAAGAGTTTAGCAATTTCTTTCTTTTCATGGTATTTTACATTATCTTGAACAACATATTCAATTTTCTTTTTATCAGCGTTATTTGGTTTACAGTAGGAGTTAAGGAGGCGCCAATTCTTTTGAACGTCAGCTTTAAATTGAGTAAACTTGAGCGTATAGTAGCTCTTTTTTGATGTTTGTATCTGATTTGTCACATAGTTTCTGAATCGGTCATATGTTTCTCTAGATGTTCGCCCTTCGGAAAGGAGGGCTAGGTACGCTTGACGCTTTTTTATATATGTATCACGATATCTCCAGTAATCCAGGGCTTATGTTTTTTTTGGGGGTAACGGTACGAGTTACAGTTGGGCAACACTGATTGTGTGCAGCCATTGTAGTTTCAGTCAACTTTACTTCTGCTTCATCAATGCTCGTTGCATTATTGTCTTGAGAGATGTGCAATGTCGGCATTGATTCTTCACGAACGGTGCGCATTTCTTCTAAGCTTGATTAGTTTATTTTACGATATGAGTAAGTTTCAGCCCGTGGCTTGGTGAAAGCGATATAGACATTTTTCTTAATAATAAAAACTGGAAAATGATCTGTTGGGTTAGTAACAATTCCAGCAAGAAAATCAGTTGGGTCTGTCATAAAGATATTATCAAGCAGCGTAGGAGATTCTGAGGTTATTCGAGTAGGCTTTGTGATGATCGGAAGGTAAGATTGAGACTGAAAGGCTATTAGGAAATTAGAGATTGGTTCATAGCTTTCATGTTTCAGTAGATCATAATTGAAGACACCGCATATTATTATGTCATTGTATAAGGACCTGTTGAACTGATAATACGATTTAGCTCATTCGGGAAAGGTATATGATAGGCTGTAGGAGGCCTATACACCGTTCCAAACACAATTCGTTTACTATTTCTAGACAGTTCAACGAAGAGTGATACATGATCCCGATTCATTGTTGCACTTGCTATGATTCTAGAGTCCATGTGGTTAGACATCCTTGCTGTCTTTCGTTAAGCTAGACACATCAGGATATTCACCAAAATTTGGCTGAAACTCACTGCTGCTGTTGTTGCTGCTGCTGCTGTTGTTGTTGCTGCTTTGCTTCTTAGGCGGCATCTTGAAGATTGAGGGAGTTCGGTTCCTTGTGTAAACGAGGGTTGAACACTTTCACACGTTTTTTTGAGGGAATATTAAACTTATAGTGTGATGATTTTGATGTATGGCATGTTTAAATCACATTTGAATCCTCATGGCATGAGTGGGTACCCATTTAGGCTAGAAAGACATTCATTCTAACAATAGTGGCACTTTGTTTCAGAGCGAGGGCAAATATGTACTGATGCCTCACGCCTCGCTGTTTATTTCGTAGCGAATGGTAACTATGATAATTTTTAAATCAAATCAGGTCTTTGGTTGAGACATCTAGCCAGGTTTTGGTGAAGCAAATCACATCTAGGTTATACTTAATAAGTTCAGTAATAGTACATTGTATCTCTTCCAATTTTGGATAGAGTGACCCACAGTTCCAACACAGGAGTGAGAAATCATGGCGAGTTATTCGTAAAGTTTCGTTGAATTCTGATGTATTAGTATATCTACAGTCATGAGAGTCTTTTAGGTTTGGATATATTCTGTTCAAATGATTGAGATCTGGGTCGATTTCCTCGAATATCTCAGGGTGATCAGTCATTTAAAATCAGTAAACAGTAAGAGTTAGGTACTATAGAGCTTAAAACGAAATACAGAGTCAAGCTTTAAGGGATATTCCTGTCTAAAAAACTAGTTGATGAAGTACGAGAGAAAAGAGTATATAAAAAAAAATCTAGTGCGATTACGTGAGTACACATAAACTCAGTCCATGAGCGAATAATATTGGAGTTCAATATTACAACATTGGTGTAAACAGATTGTTGCATGAGGGCGTTTTTACAAGTTCACATACAACAGGTAATAAGTTTTAAAAATTATAACAACAATGATATAATCAGCTAATATGGTTTACGCGTAATAATAACTTTAGTGGTAAAAAAGAAAAAGTTCCCAGTAACATTGGGAGGTAAAAAATTGCTGATTGCGTTGTTTCAAAAGTTCACACACAGCTGTCATAAATGTTTACAAACACAACTGTTATACATTTGTATAGATTCAGGTTAAACTAACATCAAGTTGGGGTTAAACTGACATGTTGCCTAATTGAGGCTAAACTAACACGAAACTGACATATCTAATTTAGGGGATCACCTAGTCTAGTCACCCATGACCTGCTTCGATGACATACTTAGTTGTTGCATCAGGTATTGCTCGAGGTCATCTGGCGTGTTGATCTCGCGGCGTCTTGAATCTGGGTTTCCGGGGTTAAATATGAAGATGTTTCCATCCCGTGTTCATGGGATTTCAATTTTATCAGGGAATTCCGTTTTGGCCATCCTTAGAATGTACATGGTGTTAGCTCGTGAAGGTATGAGGTATACATTTATGAAGAACTTTGTTTCTTTGCTCAGCAGGCGTTGAGAATTTCACGTTTTTTGTTATAATGTTTTAGTTCAAATGCAATATTTCTTTGATCTACGTTCCCAGTTACTGTTTTTTTCCCCATTCTGTTAGCTGATGTGATTTCAGTGTCGCAGAGGTCAATGTTGATATTGTCCTTCAGGAGCTTGCATACGGTTTCCTTGCAGATTTCGTTCGAGTGTGATTGCGGTAGATCCTTTCCAGAAATGACGAGAGTACATTTTTTGTCTTCAATGTCTCGGCGCTGATCACTTTTTTCCAACTGGTCGAGACGGAAGGCCAAGCTACCTATTTTCTCATTCTGTTCTTCGAGAGTTTTCTTGCGCTCTGCTTCTTTTCCCGCTACTGTTTCAAATAGTGTTTTAAGGTTACTTATTTCAATTTTCATATTATCAATATCACTCTTAAAATTTGTCATCAGTGAGTCGAAGTATTTTATAAGGACAGAAACCACTTCTTTGTCATCTTTCGTTAGGCTAGACACATCAGGATATTGACCAAACTTCGGCTGAAACTCATCGCTGTTATTTTTGCCGCAGCTGTTGTTGCGTTGCTTCTTGGGCCCCATCTTGTAGATTGAGAGAGTTCGTTTCCTCGTGGACGCGAGTTGATCACGAGTTTGTGATCAACATGGTCATTACAAGCAGTTTTTTTCTCTCAATCAAAACTTTTGTTCGAGTAACGCAATTTGCATTCTGGTTTCATTTTTGCCATGTGCACATATAATATTTAATCTGTGCCACTTATGGATCTACAACATTTCGGTAATCGCGAAGTGTTTGCATTCGATTTCAACTAATTGATCGATATATATTTTGAAGCCTAAAATCGCCATGAGTATGAAGATAAAAAACAATCGCATGACACGATGCTCCACTGCCATGCATGAGGGTGAGAAGAGTGGTTGTTGATTTCATAAAAATATCTGGCCGTCGTATTGTAACTGTTACCAAGGGGGAATATTTTGGTCTCATTTGAGCCCATTATTTTAGCTAAATAACCATCATCATCGATAAGTAGAGCCATGAATATATTCACCCATTCAGCAGCAGCATGTTTTTCAGTCAGAATTGGGATTCTTCGAGCGTTTGCTTATTCTGATCTTCATACAAAGCTATGACAATTTTGTGTGTATAAATATTGTGTATTCACAACTATTGCTCATATGTGATCTGTAAATTCTATAGACGAGATATCTATGGTCTTTTATTGCCATTATTAAAGCTTTGAGCAGACTGATTGCTAAAACTAACTAAAACTTACTTCGCCCCAATCCTCGCACAGCTCCATTGAAGAATAATGTTAGTTTTGGAGCAAATAAGAATACTGAATTTCTTGGATGTTTTCTTGTATCCATGCAGTGCCAATGATGTGATTCTCAATAATCATATTCTTCTCTTGTATGGTGTGATCTTCGGCTTTATGATCCTGTGAATTCTTTGTTAAGTTAATTCGGCAGAGGCTGTTTGTTCACTGAAGAAGAAACAGTTGTAGCGAATTGTGTACCCTTAATGGCGGTAAACTGAGCTGATAATTGATGACGTTGTCCAAATAGTCCTTTCAGGTACTTTAACAAGCTGATGCTTCTAAATCATTGTATTTTTGAAATTCTGTCTTCCGTGCTACATTTTTCTGTACTTCGTTATTATTTGTAAGATGTACGATAACTGTACGATTTGTGTACGTTATCTGTTTTTATAATTGTTTCTAAAGGAGAAATTTCAAGTCTCAAATTTGTATAGGAATGTATTTAATGGAAGGAGAAGCTATATTTTGGTATCCCACGAATGTTTTCTTGACCCACTGCAACGACATTATTTCAAGTTGAGCTCTTGTGATCTCTGTATGTAGTATACAGGTTGTGATGCTATGACCAGAGGTCCCCTCAGGAGTGGAAGGAAGGGAGGAAGGATACAATTATTGGGAATTAGCACTCCAATTAATACATGGGAATTAACACTTTCAGGAGAAAAATGTGTGAGGGCCCAAGCTGAGAATTAGATAGGCCTTCTTTTTGTTAAAATAGAATAGGTTTTTTGTTTTGTTACTGAGCATCTTTTTGCGGTTTACCGCTGTCCTGTTTTTCAGCACCTATTACTTTCTTCTTTAACTTTTATCTTGTTTCATGAACTTCTTTTTCAGCTTATTGTTTTTTTGCAACTTGTGCGTAGATTCCGCGTTTCCTTAACTTCATAGTAAATGATGCCTTCATCTTTCCTCTCTTCAAACATCGTTGTTTTGGTAAAGCTTGGCTAAAACTTTCGTAGAAGCAATCAATCAATTACCAGAGGTTGAGAATGTACTATCATTCTCAGTTATACGATAATCCGGATAGTGGGTGGCGTATACTACTGAGGCGCTGGAGCGATTTTCATCTTGATTTTGGACTCTACAGTAAACTTTCCCAGCACCACTGAACTATTTAAGAGGTACCACTTTTATTCTCCGAATGTCAGGAATTATTCTCAACTCTTACTGGTCAAATACAGCTCTTACGCGTGGTCTACAAGAAGTTGTCCCACCAGTCAAGAGGAAACTAATTGTGCAAAAGTAAGCACCAGTTGCATAGACCTCTACACCCCAAAAAAATCAACGTCACCCTGACCACGGCCGAAACGGGCTAATCTAACCTGAAAAATCGTGAGTTGTGACAACCAGGTGAAGATTGATCAATATCACTGGATGTGATCTTCGCATTTGTTCAAATACAGCATACGGCATACTCGAGAGTATCCAATGCTCATCTTCGTTTCGTCATGAACGCTACAAAATTATGAACAATTTTACTAGTTAATGTATTTGATTTCAATGCATCATTTGTTGCGAGTTTGTTTCTGTAAAGCTTTCCATGAAGAAAAAATTCTTCAAAGATTAAGTGAAGAATACAATCGGTTAAATTAACTAGAAATTTAAAAGCGAAGGAAATGCTAATAAAATTAGTCATCTCATAAAAAACAGAAATCAAAAACGTTTCAGAAACCAGCTCTGTCATCAGTTCAGGAAAATACAAAATATGATCAAATGTCAGGAAACAGATACGGTTGTTTCCTCAGTTTCCGAAGTGAGGGATTTAAACCTCATAGTAGAAGAGGAAAAAGAAAATTAAGAACGGAAGAAGCACAGGAAGAGAAATAATAGAACAGGTGGAAAATAGAAACAGTGTCTGTTCTGCGCACCCGCTCCAGCGCCCCGAATCAACACCGGAAATTAAAACGACTAATGGTTCATTTCAATTAATTTATTTGTAATATTACATATGAACACGAGAGTTGCGCGCGTACCTTTCCTTAGAAGAAACAAAAGTACACATGACAATTGCAAATTTTACATGAACCACAATCCTAAGGGTATTGCTGCGTGCGCGAATCGGCACAAATTACGTGCTTACGAAAGACACATGATTCACATCGCTCTCGTAAAAAGGAGATAGATAGTCCAATTTCTTGACGTGTTAGCTGGTTCTGGAGCATTTTTGTACTACAAAACAAAATTTCAATAAAATCTATATTTCTGTCTACTTATGAAATGCAACGTTTCGACGTATCTCACATCATCCTCAGGCTGGAAAAAATACAGAATAATTTTCAGTCACATTGGAAAAACACAAAAACTAAAATTTAAGTAATATTGACTAGATATGTGGATCACAAAAAACGAATGCGACTAGACAAAAGATCAAATTGTTATCACTGAAATAGTAAGATGTATTGCACAAAAACCTCGATGTTCACCTCACGAGAGACATTTCGTAAGGCTGAAAAGATAGAAAAGGAGATAGATAATGCTAGCAATGCCGAGCTGTCTTCAAACTATTAGCTCCTTACAAGATGTTGCGAAGCGCAGCCGCCTGCTTCCACTTTCCTGTTTGGGTCTGTGTAGAGAGCAAGTCGATCACGCTTTTGCTCGGTACGCCACCCCAAGCGGTTTGGTCTGTGGAAATAACAACCGCCCTCTCCTGTGAACAACAATGCGGTTGAGTAATCTATTCCTCTTAAGCCTTCATTCCCTATTATTTTGACAGCTTATTTTCACTTCTAATTCAGATTTGAATAATTAACTCTCTCAATTAACGAACAATTACACGAGATCCCCTGGAGATTCTAACGGAAAATAATGATTTTTATTTACACACGATGAATACATCTAAGGAACTGTTATATTAAGAATTTCAGCATTTGCATCAATTTCTTGACTGACCAATATGGGGTATTTGACATATATACCCGGCTTTGGCCGCACAACGCGTTAGATAAATCGTACCAAAACAAACGAGCTAGAACATTTCGGGATCACATCATTGTTTCATATGCACCAGGAAACAATCCTAGATTTTACCCCATATTAAAAAAATCAGAAAACCATGCTTAAGAACAAACTAATAAAAAAGCACAATACACTGATTAAGACGGCATCCCCATCTCTGACGTTACTCGATGACGCTTTTCAACTCTAAAAGGTCTTGATACACAACGTGGAAGTTTCTACAATTCTTAAAGCTGATTTCTCCCCAATTGTTTTAAGAAAAAAAATTAATATTCTAAACGATATTACTCCCCGTAACACTTTCACTTTCTAACACGCAAAAATCCCCTTACCCCCCCTTTGTTGCTTTTTGGCCTACATCTTGCCGACGTGTTACTCAGAATCAGGGTGACGGTGAAGTGGGCAACTTTTTTCCGTCCTACGCTCAAATACGTTCCCCTCAAATGATGCGCGGTGATCCCTCGAAAAATTTAATGTCTCTGATTGGTTCGCCCGAGAGCGTCACCTCTCTATGCTTACGTGACCCTCACTTTCATCTTGTGTTACTACGCGCAGCCCGCTCAAATCCTTTTATAACTCGAAAAACCCCTTGTTTCCCAGCGCGTTGTGATTAAATTTACACGCTACTTATTATGCTACTAGTCAATATCCTTTTTTTTTCGCTTTTCTTGTGCTGTTGTGCGTACTAGCTTTATATTCTGCTCCTGACCCTCACCTAACCCCCGCTTTTGGAGAGACGCTTTACCCCCTATCCACCTCACGGACACGCTCGGCGCCCGGTTGAATTTCCACGGCATTTGCTACAGTTTATGTATATTTTTACGAATATATATTTTGCGAATATCATTACACAAGTAAACGCAAGCTTAGAAGCACAAACGAAAATTATCAATACCAGACTATACAAAAAATTCTTCGTACATCCAGAATTTTTTGTACACTTTGTACATCGCGCACATTCAGAAGGGCTAATGCGTGCAAGTGAAAGAGTTATGCCGCGGAAATTGTATACGCCAGGCAGCATGGCCACAAGTTACCTACCAAGGAAGCGCCAAATGGCAGCGGGGACGCACTGTCACTCTGTAAAAACATGCGCACGCACTTCCACCAATCAGCTGCTAGCAATGATGACGCGGTGATGACACAGTATAAACAAAATTCTCCTATTGGCTGTGTAACCGGGCTTTAGAAACTGGGTATGGACAGAGCTCATCTGAATTTAAAAGTTGTAATAATATTTGGGAGCTATGTGCATCCGAAATTGAAAATCAAGGACGTTTCGCCGGTGGGTACGCGTCGGTTCCTAGGCGGTTTTTAGTTGTATTACGCGCGGTTTATGGGTCAAATGTCCACTTTTTCGGACACAAAACTGCTCGCGAATCGCCGTTGTTCCGCCCTACCTAACGGCCGTTTACCACCTCAGAACCAGATTCGAATCGCCGTTGGCCGTCCATGGATTATAGGTTAAAATATCACTCCCGGTTGCACGTGCCTCGCTTCACGGGGTGTACAATATTGCACTGGAAGCTTTGGACCCTACAATACATTCACACGTACTGCATTGCGAATTTATTCACCCATTAAGCTCAGTACAATATTGTACATCCAATGAGATCGATGCACGTGCAACTGGGAGCTCAGGTACATAAGACAATACATAAGAAAGGACATAGAATCTCGCTCTTTCTTCAACTTTTATTACAAAAATGAAACATTCTCTACACTAATATTTACATGAATATCTTATTTCCATTAATCACAGCCAAAAGCACCAATAAAACACCAAAATAATATAGGAATTAAAAATAAAATCACAATCCGTTTAAAATGCTGCATGTAACAAACAAATATAAACTGCATAAACATAAGAATGGGAATGCAATTTCCGTATCTCAAAATTCCCTTTCAGCACTTGTTTACATTATAGATTAAATTATTGGTTAGCTTAAGCCTCCCTATCCGCAACAAATGTGACCCAAAAAAGAGGAAAAGGAAGGCACCATTTAGTTTGGAGGCAACACGTGCACTATATTTTGGGACATATCATATGTGGACCATTAGGTACATTGCATACCGGTATAAATGAATAGCATTTCCATAATTTCACTACCTTTTTTAGAATTGATTTTACCATACCTGGTACAAATTATAGCACACTTATATTGTTCACACTTATTATAAAGGACAAGAATGGACTTGAGCAGTACAGTCAGTTTCTAAATTCTGCTACTCACAACTTAACCGAACCACCAACCGTCGCAATCGCACAAACGTAGTCAACGTTTCAAAGGGAACGCGGAATCTGTGCAGAAAGGGTATGAAAACAGTAAGTTGAGAAAAAAGGTCACGAAACCAGATCAAAGCTGAAGAAGAAAGTAGTATGTGCTAAAAAACAGGACAGTAGTGAACCGAAAATTTGTGGTCCTTAACATAACAAAAACATTTTATTTCAACAAAACGAAGGCCTACCTAACTCATAGCTCAGGCCCTCACATTTTCCTTCCTGGGAGCGCTAGCTCCCATAGATACAATAGTTGTATCCCTCTGAGGAGTGTCTACATAATATCGCGTGTCCCATAAAAATGTCTCGGAGTTTTTAAATGATGATATCTCCGCTTTAAATTAACATATTTAAAATGTATTTTTTTCACAATGCATTAAATTTTGTTTCCGTTTCGAATAATCATTTTTTTGAAAATCGTTTAGTAACCACTTTATACTGATCGTTTTAAAGAAAGAGGTAGAAAACTAAGTGTTCAGGGGAAAGATTTTAAAAACAACGCTGGTGTTCTTTATTTCTAAATACCTACCTTTGAAAATAATTTCACAATGATATATCATACAGACCACCAAATATTTAAACCCTCTGAAAGGTTATTTACTCACTTATTTCATCATTTGAAGACATCTAAAATGCAGCTCACTAACGATCAAAGAATTTTCATCGCATTGGAATATGAAGCAACGAAAAACTGTGAAAAAGTTCGAAGTGCAATTAATGAAAAAATCCCAGAAGGAACTCGTCCGATAAGAAAACTGTGTACCGTTTGAGTTATAAAATTAGAAAGAAAATTAAAAGCTCCTTTAGCTTTGTCATAGTTTTTCGTTGCTTCATTTTCTAATACGATGAAATTTTTTTAATGGTTAGTGAGTTGTGTTTTAGGTGTCTTGAAATAATGAAATAAGAAAGTAAATAATCTCTACGAGGATTTAAATTCTTCGCGATAAGTAGGATACATCATTGTAAAATTATTTTTAACAGTAGGTTTTGAGAAATTAAGAACATCATAATTATTTCCTTTGAACAATTAGTTGCCTCTGAACAATTAATTTTCCATATGTTTCAGTAAATCGATCACTGTAAAGATAAACGATTTGAAAAAAACTTGAATAACGAATGAAATTCAAGTTACAATGTAAGTTTTCAATACCCCTTTCTCAGCTGGGTCACCAATGAACCAGCACCGAATTTTTTTTTTTTGCAAAAGAAATGCATCATTCATAAAATGCATAGGTAGGCACTTAAAATCGACTAATTGTGCTTGTTTATTGGCTGGATGCTGAACATCATCTTTATAACAAATTCAAACACTGAAAAATAATATTTAAAATATTTCGTTAGAGAACTAAATGGAAAATAATGTCAGAGCATAGCACAAAAGAATTTCCTCGCATTACTAATGCAGTTTTAGAGAAAAAACTAGAGCACAATTAGCTAGCGCAATTATCTTCCAAAAAAGTATTTGCAATAAACCATACCCTCAAATGATAGAAGAGCTTTATGAACTTTCGGGTGCACTGTTGCGCAGGACTCAATGCACAGGTTTACAAATCTTGAAAAACAAATTAAACAAGAGAATAGTTGAAGACAGAAAGACGAGCTGATATGGACAGTAAGAAAATGAATAAAAAATGTCCATCATTAAAAGGCAAAACAATAATTACAATATAAAATGACCCAAATGCACATCTCTCGGACCCTGTAGGAGTGCTAAGTCCCAAAAGTGCAAGAGTCATGCAACTTTGTGCTATTTTTTGGCCATGATACATATTTACAGCAATCGATTTTTCATAACAAACTCACAGTTTTTGTTTATCACCAGCGTTTTCCTCTTTTCTTGTTTGCATTGATACAAAGCACTGTGAAAAGCATATTGGTTTAATTTATTGTTCAGTGTCAGCATTTCTTATTAATATCGTGAAAATAAGTAACTTATTGGTTCATCAATACACATTTGAAAAACAGTGTTTGTTGCCACTCTGTGAAAAACTTGCAAATGAATCATGTGAATGTGAACTGTTCTGTAAACTTGCTCAGTAATCTATCCAGAGTAATTTGATATGAATACCACTGTTCTAGTTTCAAAACAGTTGGACGAACAACACTTCACATGACTATGTTTAAAAAATTGAACTCAGCTTGAGCTCGAGCAGTGACGAGAAAAATCTGAGGATGAGCATAACGGTTGATCGCCGCAACATCCCGGAAAACAATCAATATAATATCAATAAACATGTTTTGGAAATCTGATGCAATACTACGTCACAATTTGCCTAACGCAGTGATTGTGAAGAACATAGTCGAAACATCAAACGTGACCTTTGCAGAGGCAGTAACCGCCAGAACGCTCACGATGACACGCTGTCAATAACTGACAGATCGAGTCATGCCGCTTTCAAATGTTACGGCCGTTAATCAACTGAAAAATTTGCGCCTTCGTATCATCCAAAGCCAACTATGAATTTCACGTCCGAGCTCGACCGCGCTTGATTTGGGGCGCGTAGAGGTAGTGTTAAGGCAGAGCAGGCCGACTAGCCTATAAATCGTGCATAATCGACCCTCACGTCCTTAATACACCGGCGATACGTCCTTGATTTTCAATTAGGATGGATAATGGAGCGGTATTAGTAAATTCCCGTTTCATTGATGCAACAATTTCCCTTAACTGGAATGTAAATTGAATAACCACCATACGATTGCTAACTATTATGGGTTGAAAATGAAATTAGTTTCATTATGAGCAGAACTTTTTTATGAAAACCCAACTAACCTTGTTCAAATTTTACTATTGACCATTATTTTACCGAATGACCTTGGCGCTAACACTTTTATTCCTAAATTTCTTGGCGTAGAGCGACACGGACACAAATGCTTCTTCTGATGGGCAACTGCATTTGCTGCAAATAATAAGTCTGAGAGTTCGTCACGAGATTAATAAGACCCTCTCACCTGCAGTAGCATATTTCAGTAAAAAATATTTTCCAGAAACCTCTAAGCATATCGTCAAATTTCTCTACTGTGTCAAATATTCGAATAATAACCTAACAACTATTCGCTGACATTCTGATCAAGTATTGTGACCTATCTTTCGAGTTCCATGTAATTTATTTCCAAAAATCTGCATACCTCTCCTAAAACTGGACCATATGTTAATTTAGGCCTCCTTCATGAGCAAAGGTGTTTTCAGGCGAGGAAAAGCGAAGGTATCAATAACATGAACTTTGGGGCACAGAGAATTTAAGTCCGAGGTGTGCTCCCTAACTCTTCGCAGAGAAACAGCAAGATTGAAAAAAGTTAATGAAGTGAAATCAAAGGTGAAGAAGGAAAACATAGGTCCTGAAAATAGACAACAATGAACACATAAATATGGTCTGTAACAAGACAAAAACTCAATCTATTGCAACAAAAGACGGCTTACCTACATCGTTTGTGTGCGGTATGATCAATTAACACCAGAACGGCCACTGACTCCTATCCCCTTAAGGCCCCCTCACACGCGCAAATATATCTGCAAACATATCTGAACTGGTGCTGAATTCGTGCGTTTGTACGCTCATTTCAGGTTGGCACAGACTGTCTGAGGCAGATGAGCTATGCTTGATAATTTTGGAGCGACCAGCAGTCACCAGCTGCAAACCTTACCAGTGCTTCCACTCCTAGGGTAATTACCCTAGTTTAGGGTAATCAGACCCCTCCTAGGGTACAGTCTAGGGTAAGAGGAAAAAAATGCAAAATCTAGGGTGAAATCTATGTTTCAAATCTATATTATAAAAATTAAAAAAAACAGAAGATTGTCAATAACTACAGTTGAGTTACCCACATAAGAATTAATTGAGCACAAGACATTAACGCAAAATAAATCTTTGGATAGTCAATGTAGCACAAGTTAACTTGCTCCACACCAGTACTAAACAAGTTGATGTTCGTTTCGCATTGTGCGACGTGCAGTTTCTTTGCAAGCAGTGTGCGACGATCGCTGGAGCAGTGGGATGCACTTGTACTTTTTTTGTTAAGTTGTTTAGCAATCGAACTCAGGTAAAAGATAGCCAATGCTTTAAACAACAAGCTAACCTGTGATTATTCGGAGTTCTTAGATTTCAAGTTTGGGAAATTAACGTTGTTTCATTCTGACTCTCCCAATATTATCAATCTTAGATCAGAAATTTATAGCCTAATTATGAACTTTTGTTCAGATTTTATGCGTGTAGCTCTAGTGAAGAATGCGACCATTTCTTGTCTGAATCCATCCCATCTAACATTCACTGTGCTTTTGTGGCAGTAGGTGATTTATACATTGGGTTGACAGCTACTGAAACGATGTCAGATATAACTGGTATTATTTCAGAAGACAAAGTTTGTTTTACTAATTGTACATGCTTCTTTGTTGAAAGAGTTTGACAAATTCAAAAAAAGTTTTCCGTCGAGGATTCTGTACATGACCTCGTACGTTGGCTAAATCTGCGTAATGCTGCAACATTGACTCCAAAATCTGTATCATATATTCTAAACGAAATTCTTCAAATGAAAAGTTAGTCGATAAGAAACGTCTTGAGGAAGGGTGGCGAAAACGTTACTTGGATGAACAATTGACACCAGAAATATCAGCCGTTCATTACTTGGAAACAGTTTAGCAGTAAAGATACCAGTGGGCTACCAAATTATACAAATCATAAAATTATAATTTCAACGTTTTTGTCCCTCCCAGTTTCAAATGCTTTCGTTGAACGTTTCTTTAGCCAAATAAATTTGAACAAAACTTTACAAAGAACCAGTTAAAGAATGAAACCGCGCTTGGTTTGATGCATTCAGCGTGTTACCTTAAAGAATCCGGCTTTATTGCATATAATTTCCCAGATGATACTATCTAGTGACGGCTATTAATAAAGTGAAAAGTAATGCCACGGAAGCTAAATCTTCAGCAATGCCAATATCGTAAATATATAACATGCAGAAGGCATGCTAACGTTTTTATTATGGAAAATCTTATTTGCGAAGCAGATATACAATTAAAAAAATATAGAAGAAAAGTCTGTAAACAAAATTAAGGACATATCCGCACAGTCGAGATTACAGAATCGCAGAATGCAAGCACAAAAAAAACGAAGTTACCGGTTAACTATTTTCATAGGGTATGCTCTTTGCATTTCGTCGAGAGAAGGTTTGAGTTTATTAGTAAATAATGACTAAAAAACGTGAGTCTAAATTGGCGGCCCAAGTATCTAATATTTTAAATCAACTAATGTTAATAATTTGTTCACAGGAACCATTACTACAATGTAGTCTTATACTAGAATGAGTAGAAGTAAGCAAGCGACTTGTACGATGACTTCGACGTGCTGTTCAGCAACCCTGACGTAAAGTGCTCGGTACGTGGATTTCCCATACTATAATGCGCACAAATACAATTATAGACGAGGGTGGCTCGAATTAAATCTAAAAAATGATCCAAAAGTACGGTTGTTAACTGAAATAATACAAAAGGAAGCATCCGGGAAAAATTCAGCTAAAAGCTTTAAAAGATCTTTTTTCAACTTTACCGATTGATATCCAAAATATGGTATAACGCAGTAACTATAGTTCTGAGCTTGAACATAAGATTTCGTAATGAATTTACCATTCAGGAAGTGGTTAACTGAACAACAAAAAATTGAATCCGGATAACCATTGGTTGTTAAATAAGACTGCAAAAAAATTATGAATGACAGTGAAGTTTGAAAAAATACTATAGACGCGAGTTATTAGGGTTGAAATGCCATTATGTTTAAATCGCTTGCAACAAAAGCTTAACCTAAACCTACCCCGGAGATTGTTAGTTTCCTGTAAACAGAGGTTATGAATTTATTACCAGATCGGGGGACATTGATATCAAGATAATTCAATTAATTGTTTTTTCTCTAGATCCAAAGTGAATTTTACATTGGAATGTCCAGAACTGAAACACTGAAGGAAAGAGTGGGTATCAAATTTGATTTTAAAAAAGACGAAAGCATCGTCAATGTAGCGCATATAGAAGCCGGTTTGAATGAAGTCGGACACTGATCTAACTATTTCTGTTCATTGTGGCACATGAAAATGTTGGAAAGGTAGGTCCTAATGGAAGACCCATCCCTAGCCCCTCAATCTGTTTATTTATACGTCCATTGGAAATAACAAAGGAACTTTTCACGCATAGTTCTAAAAGAGCTAAAATAACTTTATAAGCCCATGATTGAAGAGGACGGATCAGAAAACAGAGAATTAATGCAAATATCAATGGTTTTGTGAATAAGTACATCGTTAAAAAATATTAGGATATAAATTGTATTTTCGTGCCAGGTATTCAGAGAATATCAAATTATTTATGTGAGTAGTCTAGATTCCAGGAGATTATAAAATATTTGTATTAAGTTAAGCTTTTTTTTCATTTAAACTGATTGATCTAAGGCTCTACCCAACAACGCACGTAGATTTCATTCATTTTCGTTTTGGATTGGTCAAAAGACTCGAATACCTAGAAAAAAAAAATTGTATATAGGTCTGCATTTGCTTCCAAAATTTTGTGTTAGGTTTCTACAGTAATTATGTCACGAGAAAAGGTCCCGCCTCCTTACTAATTTACATTAGTAAGAAGATCAGGTTCTCGGAATTGAGGGGTTGGCTTTACCTCCATGAAATACATAGACAACACAAAAAAAACTCATGGACAATACTCAACATTACAGCACATATACTAAAAACAAAACGTTACTCACCGATGACAGATGACACGACTTACATCAGCGCGTTTCGGTGCGCACCTGCATTGATGAGCTGCCTTTGCGTTGACGGGTATTTATACACTCCACATGAATTTAGCATTAATTTTTAATTACCGCTGAAATAATACAATACGAGAACGGAGACTCACACTCAATGAGCATGTTATTAGGACACAGTGCACATTAAGAACGGAATTTAGAGACAGCATACGCCAGATGGCTTACAGGACATGACTATCCTGATAGATTCGGTTCGGCTGGCCAGCCTTTCCCCCGCATGTTGCTTACACACCTAAACATAACACAAATAAGGCCTACAATATCTTAGCGCTTCCAGCAGCACAGGATGTGGTCATTACTCCGACCCACACATTCGTGAGCCAACGCAGCTTCAGTTCAAATAACTGTCTTATGCACGGTTCAAAGAATGTTTATTGCTAATTGCAAGTTTCGGAGCTCCCGAGCATTTCCTTTTCTTGCGCACTTCTATTCACAGGCCTCCCCCCTGTAAGATCAATTTGTACCTCATTAATCATAATTGCGCCAATTACGTTCCCTCAAAATATTTCAATTTTTTTATATCACTGACTGCCAATAAATTTCAATACTATTTATTTCAAAATATCTTTTTCCCAAGAAACTGCCTCTCTCTTACCCTCCCAGAGACGTTGCATCTAAATGTTCCATTAAATGATTCCCACGTAGGTTGGGTTTTTTCCAATTTACTTCTTTGCAAGTAGGAACAAAAAAAATGTATAAATTTTTGGATTACATAATAGCGTGAAACTTTAGTATCAATTTTTAATATAGCCACTTTTCCATTATCTCTTTAAGCACATTTGTTACCGCAAACACACGCGCGTTTATTCCTTGTACTTCGCGTCACGGCGTCTACTGTAGAACTGCCTTTTGTTCGTCACGATGCCTAGCCTATTTCCTGAGGGTTGTCCTCTGTTCTCATTTCGACCAATCAGATCCTTCCAAACCTCGAAAGCGCCCGCCTACCCCTTTCCTGTGCTGTCTTGGTATAACTGCTTCCCACGCCCAAGCTCCTTCATACCGTCGCTCGGCCACCTCTCTAGGCTTAAGTGTCGCGCTCTATGTTCGACAACAAGGCGGCTTTGTTTGCGAATGGGTAGGCATTTTTCCGAACATCTAAAGTTTCCAAGGGCTTGCCCGAAGGTCTATAGAAATTGCTAACACCACAAAATAGACCTCTCCAGAAACAACACAGCTTATGGCCCAAATGTATACAAAGCCTTTCTCTCTACACCTACATTTGTTGGCTTTGCGTAAGGGCGATTTTCCTCTGTTCCAAGCAAAGGGACAGCGTTGTTCTCGGGTTTCGAAGGGACAAGTCGGTCTATAAATCTGTCGAGCTCACACAAGCTGGCACACAAAACATGCAGGCACGTCTGTCGTAGCGACCCATCCGTACTGCTGGAATTTACTAAGATATTTCAACGGACAAATTTTTTTTTTAGGTACGCACAAAATTCGTTACACACAATTAAAAGATTTATTACACATGATTAAAATTTTTCTCAAATTCTCATCTTCAATTCGCAAAATTGATTATTCTTAACAATTATTATTTATCTGTAGTGAACACTAGTTAAATAAGCCTGGATTTCAATTTTGTCGACCACAGTGCTTGTGTGTTTGAGTTGTTTATCGATCCGCATTTGGATATATCTTTTGGAATTTTAATGGACAGACGTTTTTTATAAACATTTTCATAATAATGGTGTTCAAATCATTCCTTGATTAATTAATGAATCCCCAGAAACTTTTAAAAAGCTGTCAATGTGACGTACTTAAGAGTAAACCTAATAGCATTATTAAAGACTCTACGGTAATTACTATATTGCCCTCATTCATATTTTCTAGGGTAATCAAGAGCATTCTAGGGTAAAATACATGCAAGCCTAGGGTACAAAGATTGACGAGCGTGGAAGGCAAGGCTGAACCTTACCGTGACGTCAGTGCTAAGCCAGCGTTCGTTGGTTGGGCATGCATGTATTTTGCCTCTCTCCCTCTCTTCTCGCATTCTCATCTGTAGCGCTATGGAAGACAAACTCTTTTGGACTGAATTTTTGACGCTTTATAAAGAATTAACATCTCTTTGGAAAGTAAAATCAAGAGATTACTGTGATAAACATAAGAAAGCCGCAGAGTATGAAGTACTTTTGAAGAAACCACAAGAAAAACACCCAGACTCTACGAAAGAAATATTATTAAAAAAATTGAAAAATATGAGAACGGCATTTAGGCGGGAGTTTAATAAAGCAGAAAACTCGCGTAAGTCGGGGTGTGGCACAGAGGAGATCTACTCACCTAATTTATGGTATTATGAATTATTAATGTTCACCAAAGATCAAAAAACGCCAAGCACCTCAGTGTCAAATCTGGATGAGTTTGCATTTTCTCATGAAGTGGTGAGTTGTATGCTTATATATTTCGCTATCAATTTTATTTATTCAAATTTAATAAACATATACCGAAATATACTAAAGATAAACTGAAGCAGTGAAATTATTTTTGTCAAGGATTAATAAAACAGCAAATTATAAATTAGTTTTTATGAACAAATTGGAAGTCACTAATGGAAAATTTTATTTTCACGTATATTTGAATATAACTTTATGTATAGGTATCCTAAGGTGTGTCACAGAACTAGATACTATCAAATGAACTTCTAATGAAATTCTAATGGCAACATTGAATTATGATTAATTACACTATAGTTGGCGTATGACCACAGTGTAAATACGGTGCATTAAACTGCATTCAAAATTTAAAAGCGAAGAATAAAATTATGAACATTTTTGGGACGTTTTGGGAATAAATCCCACCATCAACTAAAAAAGACACACGACATGAAATAAATGTGATCAGTTACAGGCACTTAAGAGTGCATGAGATTATTACCGTAAGTGCCTGTAACTGATCACATGTATTTCATGTCGTTTTCAGCTGATGATGGGATTTATCCCGAAACGTCCAAAAAATGCTTAGGTTTTCATTCTTCGCTTTTGAATTTTTGATAAACCCACGTTATCGCCAAGTAAAAATGTTCGTCAATATCCTTCATAAATTATAACAGGAAATTAATACAGAACTTTCCCTATAAAATTTCATTCCGCTTCTATGTTATTCTTTGAGTAATTGCATTTGGAAATATAGAAACTAATAAAATGCCAATACTTATACTATATAGATTTACACAATACCGTGCTTTTAATCTGTTGTGCACAGTGTAGAGTCATTGATTTGCTGTGATACCTGAGAACGAAATTGTTCAACAGTTTTCTCTGTATCATTGAACCATATCGTTTTGCCACGGGAGTGCACCTTCATTATTGAAATAATTTGAAAAAGCATTGCGCACTGCTTTAGCATTGTTAGCAACCCTGACGTTATGAGTTCTTTGGATGTCGATCAAGTATTGTTCGTTTGGTTGCTTTCAACGCCGCTTTGAGTATATACATCTCCCCTTTTCTTCCTTAAAAAGTTGTGGAGCATACAACATGCCATAACCACTGCGTGAATGTTTTCTATTTTTAAATTTATAGGGAATCTAAAGAGTCGAAAACGTTGTGAAATAATTCCAAAGACATTCTCAACAACTCTCCGTGCTCGAGATAATCGATAGTTAAAAATTTTTGAGCCTTTGTTTAATTCTCGGGCACTGAATGGTTTCAAAGAGTCTTCACGGAGCGCAAAGGCTTCGTCACCCACAAAAACATACGGCAATACCGTATTTGTATTGGTCACAGGTTCTTCCGGGGGAATGTTCAACCTCTTCTGTTTTAATTTCTCATAGAACAATGTGTTGTCTATTACTCCTCCGTCCGAAACTACCATTGGTGCCGAAATCACAGAGTATAAATTCATACTCTGCATTAACTATTGCCATCAATACTAGGCTATGAAAACCTTTATAGTTGAAGGAATAACTGCCTGCATTCGGTGGAGGAACAATGCTGACGTGTTTTCCGTCCACAGCGCCAACGCAATGAGGAAAATTCCACATTTCTTCATGTTCATCGGCAATCGCCTTCCATTCAGTGGCATCAGCAGGGAACTGGAAACAAAATTTCATTCTTAATTTTACACTTTTAAACATATTTTAGTAATACTAATTTCTGTATAAACATTGCAACAGTCTATTTTTTATGAATTTGGGAGTTTCATCATAAATTCGTCTTTATCAATTTTTATCGGCGCTGAAGACGGCAGCTGTCGTTAATGAATTCGGTTTGTCTTTTGTGTGTGCGTTTTTGCACTTTCATTTGTTTGTGTGCAAAATAACTCAAGAACGACAGAATGGATAAACACAAAAATTTCAGGACATGTTTCCCTAATACAGAGAAAGAAGTGATTAAATTTAAATGACAGTCGGTTATGGTCAAGGCGACCAGGGTAAAATTATGGCGCCGGCGTGAGTTGCTATCTATACAGCCCATTATGACGTTTATACATGTAAATATTAACCTGACGTTTATTAATTTCACTTATATTATAAAATAACACTTATTTCTTTATTTCCAATAACCACATTTTAACATTCATGCATTCATTATTTCTCTTCAGACAATAAATGAAGATGAACATGAGCCAAGCGACACTGGAGAGGGACTTGAAGAAGTCAGAGCTAATGATGCACCCTCAACTTCTTTTGGATCTGTGGCTGCTGCTCCAAAAAGGAAAAGAGCAAAAAAGGAAGACTCTCACAGTCTGATAAGGTGCTGGCTGCAATCACGGAACGCATCACATCCTCAAGGGTAGAGGACGAGTGGGATTTAGTTGCAAAAACTTTCGCTAATGAACTACGTCGGGCACCGTCCTCTATGCAACCAATTGCAGAGAAATTAATCAATGATGTCTTGTTTCTAGCTCAAATGAATGAACTAGATAGAAATACGCAAATAGTAAGAGGGCCTTTGAGCTTTACTTTGCAATGAATTTGTATTATGGATAGACATGCATTGTATGAATAATTTCTATTGTCAGTCAGAAATGGATAGCAGTTGTGAGGCTAATTATGTATCTGATATTACATTGTGTTCATAACGGAACTATAAATGTTTCAACTCAATCGGTTTTCTTTATATCATGGTTTATATACAATCGCAGGTAATTATCTATCTGATATTACATTATGTTCGTAACGGAACTATAAATGTTTCAACTCTATCGGTTTTCTTTATATCATGGTTTATATACAATCGCAGGTAATTATCTATCTGATATTACATTATGTTCGTAACGGAACTATTAATGTTTCAACTCTATCGGTTTTCTTTATATCATGGTTTATGTACAATCGTAGGTAATTATCTATCTCATATTACATTATGTTCGTAACGGAACTATTAATGTTTCAACTCTATCAGTTTTCTTTAAATCATGGTTTAAATAAAATGCATGCCTTTTCACATTTAATTTCATCGTTTTTTCCAATAAATCTAGGAGAGCTATTTACAGTTTTACTAACCTTCATATATTGATGACGTAGCACAGTCCAAATCGCTCGGCAGGTCTCAGGTAACTTGAGATCTTCAAAAGATCGTCCAGTAGCAAGAAATCGCAGAGTCACCGACAGATGCTCATATGCAGGAATAGATCGCCTCATAACTGTATCTTCTTTGGATATTAATGGAGATACTAGATGCAATAGCTCTGTGAATGTTTCGTAGTTCATACGCATATAATTATGTCAATCTCCTGGTTCAATGCTGTGGAGTTAATTCCGCAATTTCACATTTGAATGTTCACTTCTGTTAATGAACCAGCCTTTAGCCCATTTTGAGCGAGTTTTCGCGGCTCTTTTTTTCTTTTTCATTGCGAACATAGCTAAATCCATCAGCTGTAGCAACTCGCCGTCTGGAGCCGCCATTCTTGCTCGTACTCTCTACGTGACTGCTACTGGCACACTGAAGCGTGTGCCAGTCTTCGTCACACTGTCACAGTCTCAGAACACTTACATAAGAAGAAGTTCAAAACTATGGTGGACCGCAAGCATGGTAGACTAAAGCCTCCTCCAGACCTTGCATTACCATGTTGCCTCTGGACGTCGGAGTGGCGCTGCAAAAGAACCGCTGATGACCAGACTGGCTTGTGGGAAAGCCGCACTGCAATGACATTCAGTTGCTCAAGAGCTCTGAGAGGGGAAGGATGCTTGCGAGCTATACGCGGGAGCTACTCACTCCAGCGTATAGCTCAGGGCTGCCAATGAGAATTTTACCAAAACCCCAGCATACGCTAGAAAAAAACCCAGACTGCTGCTTAAAACCCCAGATTCGCAAAAAAGTGTGATAATGAAGTAATTTGCTTACCTTTGTACTCGTATTACTCTGAATCAGTTGCTGCCGTCAAACATATAGCGTTGCTCCGTAATTTCTCAATCTGCCCCTCCAAATATCGGTGACTTATTGCTCCGATATCCATATCGCGTATTAATTCTTTTCGTGGTTGCCAAGTAGTACAATCATTGTTGCTCCTCGAAATTAATTGTTTTGCCAAAATTCTAACTCTTGCAGTTTCTGCTTTCAGAAAACTGGTTTGTTTCGTTTTAACACAATTCATGACTGAAAAAATTCGTTCAACCGAAGCAGACGAATGTGGCAGAAAAGTTAGACTTGTCATAAAAACAGACAAGAGGCGAAATTGGGAATTTTGAAAACCGTCCTTGATTTCTTTTAGTTTGTTCCAGCATCTGGGAGGATTTTATAAAAGAACAATTACTATGTAGGTGCTTTCAATAATTATGTGTTTCATATACCACAGTAACATGTACTGCATGAATGGTACTTGAACATTTAAATTGTTCGATATTTTTTGCTGGCAGTAAACAGACGTCACTTAGATTTCGACAGAATGCAGATGCAACAGGAATATAATAGCAACTAATGCACCCAATTTCAATTAAACGAATTTGATAATTTAATACCATAATTTTCGTTGCATCAAGCGCCGAAAAAAATTATTATATATAAAAACTTTCAATTTGTTACCTCTGCATAGAAAACCCCAGATTTTTGCCAATTTTTGATAAAAACCCCAAAACCTTAGGCCACAGCTAAAACCCAAGATCTGGGGTTAAAACCCCAGCTTTGGCAGCCCTGGTTCAATAGCTCGTCAGTCATCGCGGAGAGCGCCACCGACACGACCTTCCGCAATGCCTGCTGCTCTCACACTGACTCGCGTCGCCCTACGACAGCAATCAGGAACGCTCAGCTTCTTGGTGGGCACGAAAAATCGGCTTCTCAAGCGGTCGTAGAGCTATCTACAGCTCGTCTAAGCGGCATCAAGCAACATGGTAATGCAAGGTCTGGAGGGGGCTTTAAGGAGGTACCGTCACTTCTACGGGGACAGCCGCGCACATTCGCTAATTCGACTAGCCAATAGGAGGCTTCATTTCAATCAAGCCAGATGACGTCCCCTCCACACCATGACGTCAGCGGTGGCGGCGGCAGCGTACTACTACGTAGCGTACTCTGCCCTTCCAGACGTACGATCAACAACATGGCCGACTGCCGGTGTGCCTCCGCAAGGTACGGATTTGGATTATTGAAAAATTGAATTCCGTCCAGCTACGTACAAATCTACCAGAACTAAAAGGTTATCGATCTTCAATTTTATCATTCGGGTAGCTTCATAAATTGACAGCTCTATCCAAACTGTAGGAAAATGTACTTTATTCAATCATACAAAACGTTTTAGTACTTTTTCCATGCAGATGAAGCTGACTATTGCCCGCCGTGTTTAATCGTAAAAAAGGATAATATAAGATTCAGTCTCACATATTTATTTGAAATAAAACCTGCAATATATTCTGCTTGTAAGTTCACGAACTGAATGAGCAGGAGCATTGATTTACAGTTGTATATCCTTTTTCAGCATCTAAACTTCTAAGCTAAAAAAAGACTTCCGATAAGAAGGCACCATTTAGTTTGGAGTTAAGGGAACGCGGAACCTACCCAGAAGGGGATATAGAAACAGTGAGTTAAGAAAGAAGTTTATGAAAAGAGATAGAAGTTGACGAAGAAAGTAATAGGTGCTGAAAACCAGGACAGCAGTGAACCGAAAAAATGGTCAAAAAAATCATTAAGACTACTTTATTTTAACGACAGGCTTACCTAACCTTTAGCTCAAGAACTTGTACATTTCCCATGTGAGCGCTAGGAACAGAGAGCTTTGATTGTTTTTATCGTTGTGAGGGGAAGTTATACTTACTCGCGTTCACATTGTTGCAATGATTATATGAATAAATGATAAAATACAGAAAATCTAGATGAATATGACACCATTTCAGAACTTCTTCCCACAAAAATAATGGTGTTTCATGAACAGGAAGGAAGAAGGCACCAATCGGTGTGGAAAAAGAAATCAGGAAATCTATGCACGAGGTGCGTTCCCAAATATGTTTGATGGAAGCATCAAGGTACGAAATTTGCAATGAAAAATCTACCATGGATATGTAAGGTTGCAGAGAATAGGATGGCAATGGACCGAAAAAAAGTCGGTACAAACTAAACAAAATATTTCAAGGTTAGATTATTGGTAGTACAGGCCTCCCTACCGCAACAAAGTCTAATCAAAGGAAGTTAGAAATCATTCAATATGAACTTGACACAACGGGGAATGTGTGCACAAGATTTGTTCCTACACAAGACTCCATCACACAATTAAATTAGATTATTAGTTAGTTTAAACCTCCCTATCCGCAACAAAGGCGATCCAAAGAGAGGAAGGATTGATTAAATTAGTCGTTAGTTTTAGCCTCCCTACCCGCAGCAACAAATGCGATCCAAAGAGAGGAAGGAGGAAGGCACCATTCAGTGTGGAGTTAAGGGAACGCGGAATCAATGCAGAAAGGGCATGGAAACAGCTAGTTGTGGAAGAAGATTATGAAACAAGATCAAATTTGAAGAAGAAAGTAGTAGGTGCTGAAAAACAGGACAGCTGTGAACCAAAAAAATATGTTCCTTAACACAACATAGACATTTCATTTTAACGAAAGGAAAGCCTACCCAACTCTCAGCTCGGGCCCTTAAATTTTCCCCGAGGGAGTGCTAATTTCCATGGATGCAATAGTTGTGTCCTTCTGAGGGGGAAGAGTGAATAAAAATCCGTTTATTTTGTTCATTCCATTCTTTGTTTCCCTATAAGGGCTACCGCATTCAATATCGCTCACGAGTTACGCCACAATATTTTCATGTTGAAAAATTTTGAATAGTTCAATCGCTAATTAAAAACAAATAATGACAGCAGTGAATCGGGAGATGATCTGCAACGGAATCGAAAACGTTTTCTATTCTCAATAAATTGATGGCTTACATAAGTTAGTCGTGGGACTTTGCAATCTTCTTCCATAAAACACCCAGTCTTCATTATGAATACTGACTAGTTCTACAGATTAGATTAGGACATAGATTCAGCCTTCTTTGCTGCTCAAATTCTGACTTGGGTTTAGCCTCCATTCCCTTACTACAATACAACCGTTCAAATAGAGGAAGGAAACGCCAAGCACCGGAGTTAAAAGGAAACGCATAATTTATACGCAGGGTGTTTCCACACAAGAGAACCTAGGTATAGGAACAATAAGTTGAGGAGTAAGGTTACGAAACAAAATTAAACCTGAAGAAGAAAGTCATAGGTGATGAAAAACAGGACACTAATGAACAAAAAAAATTGGTCGTAACCTAAGAAAACGAAGCATTTTAATTTGAACAACAAGAAGGCCTACTAAACTCTCAGCTCTGGACTTTACATCACTTGTTCTATAAGGATGGGAACAAAATATGAGCCAACATCTCGTCCCTGAATAAATACTCCTATTACTTAAAAATATATTTCGTTTCTAATATCTCGAAGTTACGTAAACTTTTGACGATAATGAATTAAATAAACTATTTTTTCATCAAAAACAATAATTGGTACACCACCGTCCACTCAAGGCACGTTCAACATTTTCCGGCTAATAAATTCCGAAATGTACATCCAAAACAACATAAAACTGAGCATTCAAATCTTGGTAAGGACTAGTCGTACATAATGACTTACTAAACATCACAGAGCGCAAACGGCAGCCCTCCTAATGCACAAGCGCTATCTTCAAACATCAGGACTAGTGCTCTGCATAACAGTAAGTTATTATCATTATTATATAAGAAAGTTTTAGCCTCCCTTAACGACGACAAAGATGTTCCAAGAGAGGAAAGAGGAAGGCACCATTTAGTATGGAGTTGAGGGAACGCGGAATCTATGCACAAAGTGCACAGAAACAGTAAGCTAGGAAAGAAGTTCATGAAACAAGAAAAAAGTTGAAGAAGAAAATAGTAGGAGCTGAAAAACAAGGGATGAGTAAATCTAAAAAAAATGGTCCGCAACAAAAGAAAACGTATTCCATTTCAACAAAAAGGAAGCCTACCTAAAGTTTAGCTCGGGCCCTCACATAGTCCCCCTAGGAAAGGTAATTCCCACAAATACAATAGTTGTACCCCCTGAGTGAGGGGCATACCAGTAAGTAAAGAAGTATTAAATAAAAATAATGACCTGTTAAATTCAAAAAGGAAAAAATGTAGCATAATAGACTATAGATTAGATTATTAGTTAGTTTAAGCCTCCCTTCCCTCAAAAAATAAGATCCAAAGGGAGGAAGGAAGAAGGTACCACTTAGTATGGATTTGGGAACGCGGAATCTATGCAGAAAGGGCATAGAAACAGTAAGATGAGAAAGAATTTCATGAAACAAGATCAAAGTTGAAGAAGAAAGTAGTAGGTGCTGAAAAAACAGGACAGCAGTGAACCAAAAAAAGATGGTCCGTAACAAAACAAAAACCTATGTTATTTTGACAAAAGAAAAGCCTCCCTAACCTTTAGCTTGCAAGGGCCCTCACATTGATAATAGACTATAGAGATAAACATTAGAAAGACCAGTTCACGTCAAACTTACTATTTGGGTACCGTTTCTTCTAGCTCAGTGCGAGTGGGAAGCCTACGACGCATCTTTCACCAATTATTGGATGCATGCTCCAAATCAATCATTCAAAACGGTAAAATAGTTTTTACACACAATTGTATGATCATCAATAAGCAGAAGTAAATTCATCGGCACGCTCATAAGCAAACTGCGTTGTTTAATAACAAGACAACACTCCAGATAACTTTTTAAAATGTATGTCAACTTTGTAGAGACTGCCGGGAAGTGTATCTATTCCAGTATAAGCCGTAGAATGCAAAAACTTGAAAGGTAAGCATAACTCTAGTTACGTGTGTATTTTCACAGCCAGTCTAAAGTTTATCAAATAATTCATTTCGAAACCAAAACAATGAATGTGTCATATGAATGCAAAGGTTTCAATGAGTACATCCAATTTTTCTTGCCGAGTTCCAATTACTAGAAGAAAACAAGGATAACAAATATGTGTAGCGCGTAGATGGTAATGCTTATTTATAACGCTTCACCCTAGCAATGCACCGAACCAAATCAACAAATAAACCATGCACTACCATCCGTTATTGTGTTTTAAGCGAGACGAGATTGAACGACATTATTATAGTTCACAGCCTTAAATTATAAACTGACAAAGAAAAAAGGATTATCAAACGCTTGATACAATATAACACATTAAAGCCTTAAATTCATCTGACACTAACAAAATAAGGCTAGCACAAGTCGAAGACTAAGTGGTTGTTCATTAACAGTCATTGGGAGTTTAATTAATACCACTTACTGAGCTGAGAGCGAGTAGTGCGCAGATATTTGTACAAATGTAGGTTGTATGGTGCCTCGGACAGAATGATGAGCCTCAGCTTGCCTGACTAAATGTCTCAAGTTTGGCCACAGCAGACAGGAATGGCACCAGGCCATCCAGAAAACACGAACATAAGTTTACTTTTAAGTCCAAATTTACTGGCTCCACTTGGCTACCAAATGAGAGACACAAATTATATCTCACAGAAATTTTACCTCATCTCAATCATTTTTTGTTGCGTGTTAATTTGGTTTACAGCTGAGTAGTTGAGTGAGTAACACTAACACTAAAATTAAGCTTTGTTATATTTCAATCGGAATGTATGAAGTGTTGCTGTACATACCGCAACGGGGAAGTTATGGGTTGTACAGGAGGAAACGGTAAATAGCACGTAATTGGTTCTAATTAAATAACAGAACTATAGGCATAAATTAACTGTGAATAAAGAAGTGCATTCAAACAGCTGCTCTGCAACATATCCGCCCAATGTATCCATAACACTATTGCCAGCAGCCTACACCCATGTAAAAAACGATTTAAAATCCAGAAACGATCTAAAATAAACTGAATAATGCGATACAACAAAATTTATTATATTTCACCCTAGAACATAAGAACAAGGACTCAGGAGAAAAGTGCAGTCAATCACTTGTGCATCACAGAAAACGTACTCTGCAGAGCTCTATTGTAAGCTCTGATTGGCTATAATGTTCTACATCTGAAGAAAAACTTTATTTACATTTTTATTTTGGAACAGTAGGTGGGATGTTTAGGGCAGTTATCATGAATTAATTCACAAATATTTTTTCTGAAGCCTAGTAAGTGGCTGATTTGATTCAACAGATACTGCAAGAGCCTCTTATAAAAATAATAGCACGAAAGATTTACTGCACAATTCAAGTCCCTTGTACAGATCAGCAGACCGAATATGCTTTTGAAATGACACAAAAAGATGGAAACAGGAAACTTGCTCACTGAAAATGGAACAACTTATAGTGCAGTGAGTCAAAGAATTTCTCCAGCTGCTGGTGATGCATGTCTGTTTTCATGACAAGGTAACCGGAGCTCTAGCGGCAGCCTCTTCCACTTCCCGCAGCAAAAATTCCTCCAATATTGGTGGTTCAGTTGAATACCGCAGCAGCTTTTAGCTCCTCTTCATCCACCTCGATGACGTTGAAATCATTTCAGTTTCATCCGGTACCTGAAAGGCAAATAAAAATTAGTGAATTTCTCAAGTAAGCAGTTTTTGAATTTGTTTCTGGCTCAATAAGCACACATTTTAGTTGGTAGTAAGAGTATAGATTGAAATTTGTCACTGGAAATATGATGAATCAAGATGCAGGTGAGAGTATTTAACAAAAAGATTCAGCTGTACAGAGAGATGATGTTGAATATGAAGCAATATTGCAATGCATGCACAAGGTAACACACTCACGCTGGTTCTCACAATTTTTCATTAACAGTTATTGTTGGGTAATATACGTAAATTTATCGGTGTTATTTAATAACAATCCCAATGTCACATAGCCTTATATATAAAAAAAAACAAGTCTAAAAAAAACAAATACCAATTTGGCATTTTATTATTATTATTAAGTAAGAAAGTTTTAGCTTCCCATTAACACGACAAAAATTTTCTAAGAAAGGAAGGAGGAAGGCACCATTTAGTTTGGAGTTGAGGGAAGGAGGAATTTATGCATAAGGTGCACAAAAACAGTAAGCTAAGAAAGAAGTTCATGAAGCAAGAAAAAGTTGAAGAAATTAGTAGGTGTTGAAAAACAGGACAGCAGTGAACCAAAAAAAGATGGTCCGTAACAAAACAAAAACCTATTCTATTTCAACAAAAAGTAAGCCTACTTAACCTTTAGCTCAGGCCCTCACATAGTCAAGCTATTCTGAAAATGCATCCAATATACAGTACACAAGTTTTACAGTCTGCAGTCCAAACTAGCTTTCATGCTGCGCACTGCAGATTCTAAGCTTACTACTTGCTAATTTCAACATAAAGGAGAGATCAAAATTTCAACAATGCCAGTGAAGTTTTTTTCATTGTAAACCTGGTAAAATTTGTCATCTCATCTTACTTCCAGAATAATTTACACATAAAAATTTGGTAAATCTGAAGGATATGTCAGTTATGGATTTTGTAAATTTCGATTCCTAAGCATAGTTAATTAGATCGAAATAAACAAGTTTTCTTCTATGCACTTTCCGTCTCAAATGAGCATTTTACTAGTTATAGCGGTAAATGACTTACCGCTACTCCAGTGTTTGAAGCGGCAAGTAATTCAAGGAGCACGTCGGACAGCAACACAGCAATGCGCACTCGCTTCCAGCGCGGTCGTCATTAAAGACGAAACCAAACCTACCGCTATACCTCGTTAAATACTCATTTGACGAAAAAAGTGTATAGAAGAAAAGTTGTTTATTTCGATGTTATTACCATGATTCAAGCAACAAAAATTCGAAAGTCGATGAGTAGCTGTTTATTCGAGCGCATTCGTCATCAAAGACGAAACCAAACTTACCGCTATAAATCATAAAATACTCATTTGAGACGGAAAGTGCATAGAAGAAAACTTATTTATTTTGATTCAATTAATTAGGTTCAGGCATTGAAATTTATGAAATCGATAACTGACATATCCTTCAGATTTACCAAAAATTTAGATACTATTAGAGATGATAGCATCCTAATACAAGATTTATGTTACCTTTTTGGAATGAAAAGCTTATAATGATATTAAACTTTTTTTGAAAATAAGCAGTATCTCATTGATCAGCATAGAATTTGTGCACATTATATTTTTATTTCTTCATTTCCTTTATACTTCAAATTTCAGGCGAGTCAACAGCATTTTCCTATGGAACTCGCATATCGAATTTGAACTGGTCTACTGCATCTGGTTTCAAAGATTTGATAGAGAGATACAACTTCATCAAGGGAAAAAATCAGTTAGGCCCTATGAGCAATCCTTTTCAAATTAAATTTAAATAATATTCAAAGTTCAATTTCTTAACTTCCAGATCCAAAGTCCTGTGATCATAAAACCACAGCACAACACCAGTTTTCAACACCACTTAGTGCATCTTTAATGCCGATAGGATTCTTCGGTAGTCGGTGTTTTTGAAATGGCGGCTGCAAACATGAATTCGACATTAAAATCATTTAACTGGACAATTCCACTCGGCGCAATCAATTCTTTAAAATTGAAACCAGGGCATTGAAATATCTAGGGTAAATTTTTAGAATTATTCTGACACCAAATAACTGAAAACTTTTTAATTTAACTTGAGGCGGCGACATTGCACTTCACTCGACTGGTCAACACTTCGTTTGAACGGCACGACTAGATTCAAGATTGTCGTACCAGTAACGCTGACAGTGATGCCAGATTTCGGGTTAGCAGTGTTGCCAGATGCAATCTGAGCGTTGCTATTGGTGCGATGTCATGACGTCACCTACACACCACTCGATTTTATAAAAGAATGGTTTGCAGCTACCTTGTTTCGTCTGCCATGACCGCAAGCCCGGTCGCGCTAGTGTCAAAAGTCTGTTGATGCCCTCCCTTCTCGCATGATCACCTGGGCTGCATGCCAGATACCGCCAGATCTTGCATACACCTGCGATGCATGCCAGATATCGCCAGATACCGCCAATAACTACCGTGTTGTGTTTTCTTATATCCCTTATGCTGTATTTTCTATATAAAAAATGTTAAAGACAGTCGGATATTAGGAAACACGTCTGGCATTTCAGAAATATCACCAGCAGCCTCTGAAATTTTGGCCACGAGATCTTCCTTACATTTCCATTCTAAACGTTTTTGCAGAAACCTTTTAATCGAAAATCACTAAAAGGAAATTTAATCGTAGTACACTCTCGTATATTAGAAGTGTTTATAACGTAAATTCAAACTAAACATTGTGAGTAATTGTATCGTAAAATATCATACTTTAAATCAATTAACTGCTAATATCTCGCAAACCCAAAAGTGTTCTGAAAATTTCATAGAAACAAATTGTTCATCTGGCCATATTCTGCTGGTGAAATTGTGTACCTCTTGTAAAACTTCCTGCACAAACTAGCATTATCTCCGTACAGTTAGCCAGCAGGTTTTAATTATATTAACTTAATGAATCTGAACACATCAGTGGTTTGCTTTAATCGCAACCATATCAGAAACTTAGAAACGAAGGAAATTCCGATAAAATTTATCATCTTCACTATGAAAACGTTTCGGAGTTCAGTTCCATTATCAGTTCAAACGAAAAACAAAAGAATAACGTCTGAAATATAAAATCAAAGTAAAATGGGTTGTAGCTACTACAAATATATCATGAAAGTAAAAATACAAAGTATAAGACGGACAAAAACAAAGAATAAAATACAGAAGCACAAAAAGGATACATGTGACACATAAGTATGAAATGAAATTAGGCTGGTTCAGACGAGGAATCTACCTATTCACTATTTGCAAAAGGTACGAACTATCCATATTGTTCATATGAGGGTTTCGTTGGAAGATATGCAAGGACTTCAAAATTTTGAGGACATGCGGGGTTGAAGCTGAGTCTAAAATTTTGAAATCGGCAAGGAGATTTAGGAACATTGCATTATTAACTTTATTGTGTAATTACAAAGGAACGACAGCTTATTGAATATAAATATTGTTCACTTAGCTTGACGACGAACTATTGTGAGACAAAACGAACAGTCTTTGAACGTGCGTGTTCAGCTGATATCTAGTATTTATATTCCCACAAAAGAACTAATGAAATACTAATGGAATTCTTAAAACTTATGACGAAAACTACGACAGCAATATATAATTGTAAAATTCGTAATATTTTTGTCTTTTCATACAAACAAACATGTAGTTTCGATAAAGAATGATCTGTAGAAAATAGCGGTCTTGCACATACCTGCGATGCATGCCAGATACCGCAATTTCTACAGATCATACTTTATCGAAACTACATGTTTATTTGTATGAAAAGACAAAAATATTGCGAATTTTACAATTATATATTGCTGTCGTAGTTTTCGTCATAAGTTTTAAGAATTCCTTTAGTATTTCATTAGTACTTTTGCGGAAATATAAATACTAAATATCAGCTGAACACGCACGTTCAAAGACTGTTCGTTTTGTCTCACAATAGTTCGTCGTCAAGCTAAGTGAACAATATTTATATTCAAAAAGCTGTCGTTCCTTTGTAATTACATGATAAAGTTAATAATGCAATGTTCCTAAATCTCCTTGCCGATTTCAAAATTTTAGACTCAGCTTCAACCCCGCATGTCCTCAAAATTTTGAAGTCCTTGCATGTCTTCCAACGAAACCCTCATATGAACAATATGGATAGTTCGTACCTTTTGCAAATGGTGAATAGGTAGATTTCTCGTCTGAACCAGCCTAATTTCATTTCATACTTATGTGTCACATGTATTCTTTTTGTGCTTCTGTATTTTATTCTTTGTTTTTGTCCGTTTTATACTTTGTATTTTTACTTTCATGATATATTTGTCGTAGCTACAACCCATTTTACTTCGATTTTATATTTAAGACGTAATTCTTTTGTTTTTCGTTTGAACTGATGATGGAACTGAACTCAGAAACGTTTTCATAGAGAAGATGATAAATTTTATCGGAATTTCCTTCGTTTTTAAGTTTCTGATAAGGTTGCGATTAAAGCAAACCTTTGATGTGTTCAGATTTATTAAGTTAATATAATTAAAACCTGCTGGCTAACTGTACGGAGATAATGCTAGTTTGTGCAGGAAGTTTTACAAGAGGTACACAATTTCACCAGCAGAATATGGCCAGATGAACAATTTGTTTCTATGAAATTTTCAGAACACTTTTGGGTTTGCGAGATATTAGCAGTTAATTGATTTAAAGTATGATATTTTACGATACAATTACTCACAATGTTTAGTTTGAATTTACGTTATAAACACTTCTAATATTCGAGGGTGTACTACGATTAAATTTCCTTTAAGTGATGTTCGATTAAAAGTTTTCTGCAAAAAAGTTTAGAATTGAAATGTAAGGAAGATCTCGTGGCCAAAATTTCAGAGGCTGCTGGTGAGATTTCTGAAATGCCAGACGTGTTTCCTAATATCCGACTGTCGTTAACACTTTTTATATAGAAAATACAGCATAAGGGATATAAGAGAACACAACACGGTAGTTATTGGCGGTATCTGGCGGTATCTGGCATGCATCGCAGGTGTATGCAAGATCTGGTGGTATCTGGCATGCAGCCCAGGTGATCATGCGAGAAGGGAGGGCATCAACAGACTTTTGACACTAGCGCAGCCCGGTCTACACAAACATACTCACGCACGCCAACCAATCAGCTTCTAGCAGCCATGACTGGCAGCTGACGTCATTGGTGCCAAGGCTTTCAATTGGCTGCGTCTCCAGGCTTTACTATGATACTCATTCGGATTGGAACTCAAGTTTTTATTCAAAAGTTATGAAACGTTTCTTGGCGTAATTAGGATAGTGAAAGCCAAAGCAGTACATTTCGATTATATTGATAAAACTTTTTTATATTGTCCTTCACTATACATAAACGTGAATGTGCATTCATGAACATATATACAATTTATATTTAAAAACTAAGGTGCATTTGTGTTAGACTCAGGTTCTAAATGTGATAAAACGTTGGTGCCGCATTCAGTTTTTTTGGAAAGAGTTTATCACCATTTCAAACCTTTAAACCATTAAACACCAGATTCTAATATTAGTCGAAACATTACGATAATTAATAAATTAAGATGTTTGAGTGATAAAAAAACTGCTATAAATAAGTAGCAAAATTTTCCATTGAGCTACTTATTTTCCATTTTCCGTTTAAGGGTACGTAAGGAGCCGTTTCTGCTGCAATTTTCGATGCACCTCTGTCGCAGGCTCACAGCCGACTAACGACTTCAGATTCAAACAAGAGACACGTAACAATTTATCGGCTCCGTCATTGGACAATTGGCACCTACGTCATTGTCGACAGAGCTGAAACTCACTTAGTGTTAAGTTGAGGATCTTCTGGTATATGATCTGTGTCTTCGTCAAGTTGGAAGTGCGTTGTTTGCATCGTGTGAGGGGCCTTGAGACCGTCTGACAAAACGTTGTTCAGATTGTTTGCAGACATATTTGCGCGTGTGAGGGGGCCTTTAGAACGGCCGAGCGGTCAAAAATGACCGCAAACACAAATACGTGACAATCCCTAGAAACATTTCATTGTTGATATGTTTATTGTTTAACTTTCCATGTTGTCGTCAGTTTAGGGTAATGAAACAGTTTATATATAACCTCAGGAATATATGTGAAAACAAAATAATATGTCCAATAATATTAGTAACTTAATATCCTTATTCATAATAATAGTTAAAGATATATTTTTCTAACAAAACTTGTACGATCATCTATTTTTTATGTTCAGCTTGCATTTTTAGGAATTACAAACAGTTGCCCAATACAACTTTTTTGTATATTTAGCCGGTGTATTTACCACAAACAGCAAGTTTACATTTGAAACACTCTTCTGCAGCCTAATTTATTAGCATTTTTTTACTTGGTATTTCCTTTTCTTCTTTGACTTGGTAGTTACAGCTTCGTCTACAGCAACGTCGTCATCATCACTGGAGTGGTCATTATTACCTCGTGTTTTGTACTGCGGCTATAGCTCCACTGCCAATTGGAGAAGAAATTTAAGACGAGCAATTTTTCACCCGTGACTTCTCTGTAGAGGATTGTTGCATTTATGCCAGCTAGATCCAACACGTTGTAAAAACCATGGAGAGGCCATCGACGTGATCCAGCTATTTTGGAGTATTAGCGGGCCATCTGGTAGACGACATCAACACCATACTTTGTAGAGCTATAGCACTCGACAGGGTCACGAAGTTTCTTTGGTCCATTGCCAATTGCTACGGTTTTATGTAGCGTTCTCAACAGAAGAGCGTTTTTTGATGGGTTGCACTGGTGGACTGTGAGTGTATGTAGACTCCTCATTCTTTGGTATGCGCGTCGGTTGCGGTCTTAAACAGGATTGGTTGACACACAGTGGGACTTCTCTACGAATCCGATTCACAGTGCCTAGAAGGCTCGTATTCTTGGCCTTCAGCTTCGAGGTCAGAGTCACTGAAGTGAAAAAATTTTCAGTGGTCAAATTCCGTCATTTCCCTGTGAAAGGTTCAACAAGGCAAAGAATTACATGTTCTGACAGTGGCTGGTTATTTGGACGAAAATGATCCTTTCCAAGATATGGAAACCCATTCAAGCAGAATTTTAATTTCGTATCAGCTGCCAGTCAAAATTTACTATTAAACTTGTCTGGTTTGCTATCAATATACTGTCTAAAAGGGCACCTTGCCTTAGTGGGAAATAGCTGCTCATCTACGGTGATGTCTTCATTAGGCCTGTATAGCAAGCAGGTGACGCTGTTTTCGATAAAACCATCTCAAGCTGCTGAAACTAACGCAAATTTATGATTTTTCAGACGCACAGATCGCATTGATTTCGGTTCAAAGCGTAGAAAATTCATAATTGCTTTGAAACCCTGGCAGGGCATTGAATCGCGAAAACATTGGGATCCCAACTCATTGACCAAAGATCGTCAACTGATTAGCCTCTGGCCAGAACTACTCCTGCAAACATGATACCCATAACTGCGCATATTTCTTCGTGAGATGTAGAACATTCTTTACAGTTCGATTTCGAGCGTGCCTCAGTTTAACTGCATTTATTTATGTGCTTTGTAATCTAATCATTTTTCAATAATTTGAAAGCACTCCGCACACACCCGTCTACAATTTTACGTTGGAACAGTGATCTAGGGCCAGGAGATTCATGTAGAATATTGTGCATACCACCTCTTCCAACTTCAACGTCATGTTGAAACAGTGTCAGAGACACCCTTCTAGCAATCACAGAAAGTGTGTGTGCGTCTTTGAAGCCAGGGTGCGTCATAGCATATTGCAAGGAATGCTTCATACAAAATATACAGTAGCAAAATAACACAGTGGTCAAAATGACCGCCCCGCCATTTTAGGTATACCATGTTGTACCTCAAAAACTGTTTATCACATTTAAAGGTAATTTTGCTCTCATAACCATCACTATTTTTCAGGAAAAGTCAGGGAGTATCAGAGCTATCAAAAAATTATGACATATACGTATATTCGAATTTCTAAAAACGGTCAAAATGACCACTCGGCCGTTCTAATGTTAATCATTTACCACTAAATTAATATTAGTAAATTATGAGCATATGTTGTCAACTTGTGACCCGACATCTTCCCCCAGGAGGGTCAATTTCAATGAATAATATAGTTTTATCCCTATGAGGAGACAGAGGAAATCTAGAAATACTGAAATATATCGACGATAAAAACTTCAATCATACAACTGATCTTCCAGATGATTTCTAATGAGACATCAGTGTAAACCCATGAATTCCACGAAAAAGAATATGCTATTCAGAAAATAATAATCTTACGCCAAGTCCCAACCAAAGTAAATTATCCCATGGTGTTATTAATCGGAAGTACGAGCCCCAAAATGTTCCTGCGAAAGTTCTTACCGGAAACCATAAGGTATACAGGTCGACTTGGCTTCACGATAGCATTCACTAAGAAAAAACAATCACCTGTAACTTGTATCACTGCCATCAAACTCAGCAATATTGAACTAATTGTTAACTCAAAATGCTTCTTAAGACGTCACATATGTGTTATGAGCTACCTCAAGTAAAGGTTCGCTTAGAAATACAAATAACATAAAAATTTGGCACACACAGTCCCGAAGACAAAATGAATAAAATCAGAGAAGTGTTACTCACTAATGATTTCAATGTTTTATGTACTTCTAAAACATGATTTGATTCACGAGCCCGAAACTCGTATTTTATCATTTTTGACTACTCATACCATCGTTTTGATGATGTCAAGAATAAAACAGTTAGCGCTTCATGTATTTCATTCAAGACTTTCATCCAACATCTCTTTTCCAATACATGATAGTTGTGATGACGTTAAAAATTTTTGGGCTCAATGTACAAAAAAACGCAAGTCTTTCACAGCCTGCAGTCTCTCTCAGCTATCCATAACAACAACTAAGTCCAAAATATTTTTATGTAGTACTATAGTAGCTAGTTTTCGGTTTAATAACAAAAATATTTTCACCGACGACAGAGGAGAAAGCATCAAGTATCGGGGGTAGACAACCGGGGATCACGTGCAAGGTATGTCCCGCTCAGGATGCCCTGCGCAGAGCAACACCAAGTAAGGAAGAAAGGAAAGACAAGACAAAGAAGAGATTGCGAAAAAGCTAAAAAAACTCAAAGGAACAGGTGGGTACAAAAGATAAAAGTCCCTACGGTCAATAGTTGAGGTACCTTGAGGGAATTGTTTTTCCCCCGGAGATACCATTCTCCATAGCACAGCACTTATTGATAACCTAAACCAATATATGGATTGCCTATCCTATGCCTACCCAAAACAAAGGTGATCCCAAAAGAGAAAGGAGGCCGGCACCACTTAGCATGGAATAACGGCCGCGGGAATCAATGGACGAAGTGCGTCCCAACATCTTGCACACAGAAACAGCAAGATGGGAAAAGTCCATGAAACAAGATAAAATTTAAAAGAGGCAGTTGTGGGAACTCATAATAAGCAGTGAGAAAGATTTATTTCAACATGAGGAAGGCCAACCTAACCTTCGGAATTTTCCATCTTCCCATGGGAGCGCATAATCCTATAGATACACAAATCGTATCCTCTACATGTATCAAGGTACTTCGTCAAACAATGACGTTATTAAGGATAATAACAAGGTGACTTCAGTGGCCAAAAATTCTATGTTTTCGGTGACTAATGAACTTCAGAGCAATAAAAATTAGCTCTACAAAACAAGCACTGTCCAGACTAAACTTATAGCAAATGTCTCGATAGCCAGCGCACATTGCTAAACTTCACAAAACTATTCTTGATCTAGCTATAACAAACAATCACCTAAAAGTAGTGAGCACCTTTACTTTACCCACCTTATACTAACGCCAGTCGCAGGAATGTGTTATGAATATTGCACAAGAGAAGCAGGCATATTGTAACAAATCTTATTGTAAGAAAAATTACTCCTAACCTGAAGTATTCATAGGAAAACCATCCGACAGTGGAACGAGCTTCAGAGCATGGAACACTCAGAAGATGTCGATTTACGTTTCGATTTTCTATGACAATTTAGTATTAACTCCAAATGAATCGGCACCCTACACAACGATAAGAGCAAAGCTAAGAATGACATATAAGTAACATCAAATGAAAGAGCTGAGAAATAGTAAGAAATTTTACCTACGCGAGTACAAACAGAATGGGTCAAACAGTATTCTCTGAAACTGATATACATGTCGGGAAAAAATTCTGTAGCAAAAAACCATTGCAGCAAGGAAGGCCAGTTTCAGAAAAAACTGTGCAACGCGGAATCTTTAACAAAAGTTGGAAATCAGCAGAGAAATGTTCTAATATAAGGATTTTGACCGCAAAAAAATTTCCGCTGACTCTTTTAAAACAATGGTTAATTTAAACAAAGGTTCGACAAAATTTGTGTCAGTGGAACCGAAGGAAAATCAATATTCTAAAAACACACCAAATGATTCAAAAGCAGTTTAAGATCGCATTAGCCTTAACTATATCGAAGATAACTTTGATGTTACAGCACCACCGTGCTGTGCTGTTAGATAACTCTGATAAATAAGCAAATTTTCAAAAGATTGTGATATCTTGGAATCCAACGCTTGTTCTAAGGCCGCTCTCACACGGAAACCAAATGGTAACGCTTCGTCACAATCGTCTACATAGCGGTACCATTCGGTCTGTCTAGCGCTACGAAACTGTCAGATTTCAGCCGTGAGCTACGGTGCATTTTTGGTACGGGTATCGTCACCATATGGTAACCAAATAGGCGGAGAACTGGGTTGGCTCGTACGTGTTTACTTGTATAAAGGTATTATTTCTTTTTCCTGACGCGGCCAACTGGTATCAAGTGCTTCATTTGTGTTATTAATGCAGCATCTTTAGTTGAGCCAACATTTTCAGTGCTCTCGTCTGGGGTCGATGAAAATTAGCCCAGTCGATTTTATTGGTAAATATTTATATGTAATTTTATAGTAGTTATTTCATTTATTTATTTATATAATTTAAAATTCTATTAGCTAATATACACAGCTTGCAACGATCTATTGATTTATTTTCTAACTTTCCAGCCCTACGTAATAGCTTCTTTAGACGTAGAATCATTGTTTACTAATGTACCCGTGCTGAATACTATAGAGTATAGACATTATTTTGGACTATGTATACAATAGAGAAGACTCTTCTCCACCTGATCTGTTTCCTCGCCATATTTTGAAGGACCTTCTCACAATATGTACAACCGAAGCTCTATTTAAACAAATAGATAGTAGTTTGTTCCGACAGGTGGATGGCGTTGCCATGGGTTCCCCTCTAGGACCTACTTTTGCTAACTTTTATATGTTATATGCTGAGAGCTTGGTTTTGAATACGATGGATGTAAAACCGAGCATTTACTGTAGATATGTGGATGACATTTTTGTTGAAGTACAAGACCTCAAGCACCTGGAAGCGTTGAGGGTTTGTTTGTTGAAAAATCTGTTTTAAATTTCACGTTTGAAGTGGGTCTACTCGGTAAGCTCCAATTTTTGGATGTTTTGGTTGAAGCTTCTAACGGTACATTCCATAGATCCGTTCATGTCAAACCTTCCCATTCTGGTGAAACTATTAATTGCGATTGTGAAGCTCCTCAAATCTATAAAGAAGGCGTCATACATACTTTGATAAATAGAGCTCGTAAAGTTTGCAGTAATTGGGAAAACTTTCATTCCGAAATGCTTCGAATCTAACGTTTACTTGTTAATAACAACTTTCCTAATACATTGATTGATAAAACTATTGATAAATTATCGAACCGAATCATAAGCAGTGACAATAATTCAGCGAATGCAAACCGTATCAATATTTTTTACGAAAATCAAATGCATAATAATTACAAAATTGATGAACGGGTCTTTAAAAACATTGTTAAAACTTTTGTTAAATCAGTAAATCCAGAAACTTCTAATAAAGTTTGTGTGCGTTATAAGAACCGTAAAATCAGTGACCAATTAGTAAAAAATAATCCGTCTGCATCTGGGGTCAACGATCTGAACAAGGCCGGTGTGATTTATCACTTTAAATGTAACCGAAGAGAATGCAAGTCTCTTGATAAACGTTACATTGGCATGACCAGAATGACCTTGAAGCAAAAATTAACCGCTCATAAATATCAAGGTTCCATTTTCAAACATTTTCGTGTTGACCTTAGTTGCAAACCATCAAATGAAGATTTGCTCCCTAACACCAAAATTCTTTATAATGTTATTAAAAAAGATCATATTCATATAATTGAAGCATTACACATTCATGAACTTAAACCTCCCCTTGATGAAAACACGAATGATTTTTTCGCTCTCAAACTATTTCGCAGAACTTCAGCTTGCTAGGTGCGACAAAGCTGCTCGGCCATTTTGCTCTTGTCTCTCGTGTGATGAACATCGGTTTTGTACAATAAATCTAGTCATACTACTATTTCTGTGATAAAAAAAGTTGTTATTTTGTCTAGTCGCTTTCGTCTTTTGTGATCTGCTTATCTAGTCTATATTACTTAAGTGTTAGTTTCTGCATTTTTTTCCAATGTGACTGAAAATTATTCTTTTTTTTCCAGCCTGAGGTTGATGTTTGATACGTCGAAACGTTGCATTTTATAATTAGACAGAAATATAGATGTTAATGAATTGCTGTGTTTTAGTACGAAAATGCTGGGTGCATTTCTTAACCAACTTACACGTGAAGAAATCGATCTATTGATAGTGAGACCCGGATGGCGCTACTTCTGCCGTTGAATTCCATTGCAACTGGTGTAGTAGCGGTCTTACATAGCTTCTCCTACGGTGCGTATTTCTAATATTCTTCGGAGAAGTTGAAGTTTTGTAAAAGTTATATTTACATATGTGCATTACAAGATTACTGAAAACTTAAAACGATTAGATGAGATTTTAGAGATAACTGAGATAGAAATACTTGATAGATTTGAGGAGTGCCTGAAGTATAGTCACTACAGATTCAATCAGTAGCAACATTATGTTAAGATTAGGTAGTTCAATTTTGGTGCACAAGCATTTTTATTGCATAATAAATTATTTTGAAGCAGAGTAAAACTGAACTTCCTAACCTTCCGCAAAAATGTTTATAATTCCGAAAATTTATGAGGGTATTTTTTCTTCAATCTAAAACTTGAAATTTGAGGGTTGCCAATACCAAGTGTCTAGTTAGGCTGCAAAATAATTTATTTCTAGTGTCAAGTACAGGTCTTATGAGGGATGGTTTATAGTTTTAAGATGAATTTTAAATATTTGAATAAACCAAATGGTTAGGGATCGTTACAAAATCCTGAAGCGTGTGACAGCTCTCTTCATAATTCCGTCTAGCTACCCGATCAATTTGTTAACGTAGCTCTACGGATTGACGCCGCCTATAGACAAGTGAATCATGCTGATTCAGAAACCGTTTGCCTCCATGAAAACCGTTTGCCTCCATCATCCACCGTTTATTGGATAAACGCCTTCAACCATATACATTTCACTAGACCAATTTAATGAGACATGAGCAATAATGAGCATGATATTAACTAAATATAGTGAAATTGAGCTACGTGGAACATTTGATATATGGTAATATTTATTTCAACAAATAATACAATGTAATATCTATGAGCATTGAAAATTCTTCCTTCCTCAATTATAAGAACACGGTAGATCAAGGGCACACAAAAGAAATTTTTATTTCTTGGCTACATTCTGTTTCTAATTGGCCAACTCTTTTTTATGCAGCGTTACTTTCTTCCCCTATTGTCTCATTCGAAAATAAAACAGCAGTGTACCCTGTCTGCATTCCAATGAGAATGGTGGTAACTTTTAAATCGCCGCAGATATTCTATATTTACTCGTGGTAGCATATTTTCCAAGAAGTATCGACGTAGTTTATTTTCCTTTAGGGCGGATAAAGGAGCCTAAAGAGACTTTGCATATTTGTTTCCATTGTGCAATAATACTGTTTTCAAACTTATTCTAGATGAGTCGATGCACAATCATGATGCTTCAAAGTTATGTTCTTTGCACCCTAAGGCTAAACATTAGACCTTCAACGTCCGAACAGTAACAAGCAATGTCACTCATTGCAAAACATTTCACAAGTTCCTTGTGTCTGTGGCTAAAATGGGATGTAATTGTACCCCGTGCAAGCAAATTAAATTCTTTAAAGCGTGAATCGAGCAGTTCCGCTCGACGTTTTATTAGGGCCAAGTCCTGTACGAGGTCAGAATAATCAGGATTGTTCATTAAATGAATAACTTCGCTGGAATGGTAGTCAAGTTTGGAAACGTTGCTGGGAGATGAAAGAGGACTTTCTTCCCACGTTTATTTATCAACTGTTTATTCTGTAGGGATAATTTATGCTGGATACTTTTCAAGATCGTGTAAATTATGTTTAGAAACTGAGGGAACGTCTGAATACTATACAGATGCATGAGTTTTTTAATAAAACCCGGTGACACTTTCTCGAGAAAAAAAACTGTCTGTAGTGTGGTTATCCTACACCATTCAAAGGAACTCCGAATGCCATTTGGTTGTTCTTCGTCGCCTTCCTTATCATACCACGCAAGTTGCATGCTCATGCCAATAAGATCAATAATATGTAGTGCACAGGATTTATCAGTATCCACCTATGAATCAAGGTATAATGGAAGCAATTTCTTGGGAAATGACAGATCTGGTGAATTTTTTACAACTATGAACACTCTACTCTCGCTTTAAGGGGAATGTCCCGACCGAATCCAGAAATATTTTTATTGCTTCATTTGCTAGAGATATGCTTACTACACAAGCTATCAAATTTGCAGAACAATTTGAGCATCGTAAGTGGGGAGAATGGGGTTGGGAAGGGGGGGGGGGGAGGTTTTCAATCAACAGCCAGCGCCGACCAGCAAGTGTATGTGCCACATTCCTGAATTTTTTATGGTTTTTATTGCTCTATTCAATACAGAATTATTTATTTAACAAGGTAGCAAAGGTTCAGAACGTTCTTTTTTCGTGAGAGGGGGAAACGAGGAGCGGAAGGGGATGGATTCGAATGCAGCTGGTAGCGCCAGACAGTCACCGCATTAGACATGAACCAGAAATATCTGGTTTATGTTTTGTTGGTGTATTCAACACAGAACTCTTTAGTTTAAAATCTAGCAATGCTATACAACGTTCTTTGCTTCGTAAGGGGGGGAAATGAAAGGGGGAAAGGGTGTAGCGCGTCGAAGAGGACGCCGCAGCGTGTGCTCCTGGAGCGGTGATACGTATCTGTGATACCAGTTCAATACGTATCTGTGATGCCTGTGGTACCAGTTCCTTCCAGAACCAACAAAAAACTTGCAAGAAAAGATATTCATATGTTCAGATAGTATTCAGAACAGAACGTCAACAGCGTCAATTGTCCCAAGTAATATAGCTTGCAAATTAAAAAAAAGGAAAAATTGTAGGAAAATGCGAAAAATTCCTAAACAGTTGAAGGTAAAAATTCAAAAGCTATCTCCTACAAACATTATCATCGTGGAGTAAAGATTTAGGTTTCACTGAATACGCAAAAAGTTGCTGCATAGCTGGACGGGGGCTCCCCTTAAAAGTCAGTATTTTTTAGTTACTTTGAAAAATCAACGGAAAAATGCATGATTTAAAAAAAATAAATTCCAAAATCTATAAAAAACCATTGTGTCTTGCAAAACGAACCAACGTCCAGCTATGCAGCAACTTCATGCACATTCAGTGAGACCTAACTCGTTGCTCTACAATAATAACTTTCGGAGGATATAGCTTTTGAAAATACCCTATTTTTCACCCATTTTTCCCCATTATCTCAGTTATTGATTCGAAAATGGAGAAAAGACTTGAATACGCCCATATAACCCTATCAAAAATACATACGTATGCCAAATTTCATAGATCTAGTTCCCATACAACAAACGTGACAGCCATTTTTTTGATTCTGGGTAGACGTTCCCCTTAGGCAAGCTACTACTCTGCACTTTACCTCATTTTTCAAATTTCACTGTACGCATTTCAATTGCACCTGGGGGAACGAAAATGCATACAGATATGTAAAATTGAATTCAAAACACATTAACATCCATAAAATTTTTCGATTTTCGCAATAACAAAAAATTATTTCGCGATTATTACAAAAAATACATATACAAGGTGGGCCAAAAGAAGTCACCCCATTGTAATATGCCTTTTTTTGTGCAGATTGCGGCCAATGTGAAATCTGTCTTGACATTTGTGAAGTTGACAGATGTAAATATCGAACAGATGTAAAATATCGGTTGTGGCTCGCGCACACAGTGCGCGAGCTACAATCGATATTTTGAAGGCGGCGTTCCCGGGTCGCCTGATTTCTCGTTTTGGCGATTTGGACTGGCCCGCAAGATCGCCCGATTTGACCGTTCCAGACTTTTTTGTGTTTTTTTTGAAGTCCCGCGTGTATGTGTACAAGCCCGAGACCCTGGAAGCACTTTAAGGACAACATTCTACGCGAGTGCGAGAATCTGTCGCCCGAAGTTCTCGCCGAAGTGATGAAAAATGCCATACAAAGAGCCCGTATAGCAATCAATTGGGGTGGATCCCATTTGGCCGATATTATCTTCTCGACTTGAACAATATAATTGTAAAGGTTCAAATAAACATATTTAAAAACAGAATCGAGGTTTTTTATTTCTGAAAAAAATTAGAGCCAAACAACATCAGATGACTTCATTTGACCCGCCCGATATTTGTGCAAAACTTTACTCTCTCAACAATTTTCAACGTAGAAAGGTGATTTTGATCTCATTCGTCGCGGAAGGACTGTACTAAGACCGTAACGAAGGATATTCTTTTGAATTTCTGATTAGAAAAAAATTCATGGTTACATTTGTCCGAAAAATGTAATAAAAAGACAAATTCAATATAATTTTTTCGAATCTCAGATTGCAGCATTCTATTGCTACTAGGTGGATGAAAATGAACATCGATATGTAAAATTAAATTCTACACACACATGTGATTCCATGAAAAAATTCGATTTTCGCGATAGAAAACAAGTTATTGGGCGAACGTATATATGTCAATTTTTTCATTATTTTGCGCAAAACTACACCCCTTCTACAATTTGTAACGTAGAAGCGTTATTTCGGTTTCATTCGCTACCGTTCGACAGTAGGAATAGCGAAGAGAAGCGAAATTCTATTTGATTTCCAAATTGAATTTTTAATGGGAAAAAAATGATTTTTTTTTATTTTTGTACACGTTGGAATTGTGTAACAATGACTTTTTTATAGTTCAAAATTCATAAAAAAAATCCTACGTTACGGTGTTTTTACAGTCCTTCCGCGTCGAATGAGACCAAAATCACGCTTCTACGTTGAAAATTGTAGAGTGAGAAAAGTTTTACGCAAGTATATTTTTCTTATAATCGCGCAATAATTTTTTTGAGAAAATCGAAAATTTTTAGAGAAGCAAATGTGTTCGGAATTCAATTTTACATATCTTTATGCATTTTCGTTAACCTAGTTGCTATAGAAATGGGAAAAAGAAGTTTGTAAAAATTTGGTTCATGATGTTAGTGTTAGGGTTGTAGAACCCCTTAAACTGAATGAAAGAAACAAATCAAAGATAGGTAATGGTATACGAGTATTCTAAATGTTCTGACACATTACCTCGGGTATAATAATTTTCACTGACACCGATAGAATTGTACGGCGTTGCATGAAAAATAACTAAAAACGTGGGGGTGAAAATTTTTTTACATATAGTGTTTCCTGAGACTTAATTTTCGTCAATGATTTTAAAACCTGAGGTCATAGAGTAAAATGATTTTCAGATTTGAAATAAGCATAATAAACAACATTCGATAAATTCTACATCGTGCCTGATGTCTACAGTTGTTCATGAAGGCATTAACACATTTTCAGAGCAAAAAAATTCTTTGATTTGTGAAAATTTTATTAATAAATTGCTGTATGAATTTGGTGGCTCTCGCCACCAAAGCGCCAAATTAAAGACTTATCAGTCTTGTACCTCGTATGCGCGAAATAGTTCATAAAGTAGTAACATATCAGCACTGATTACCATTGATGAATCCCACATACTTTTAAAATCAATTTTCTGAATAAGTGTCTCCCGTAGTGAAGAAGGATTCTGTACTCAATATTAAAGCAAAATGATCAGTGATATCGATTGAAATATATTACCGCTTTTTTCAGCTTGATGTCTCCAATGTGTTTGACAGCGCTGAGTGTAAAAGGCTTTTGCATAAAATCTTGTAGGATAGAACCTACATGACAAGGATTGAATCGTTTCCACTCGTCAATGAAATGATGTGTACTTGTAGGAAACTTTCCTCCTCTGATGGTTAGAAATAGCTCTAATTCTGAGTTTGGGGATGACTAGTAGCAAATTTTGGGGAAACTCTGTATAAACAAAAATCTGAATGAGGATGCTGAATAAGAAAAGTAATTACCTTAAATTTTGTTAACTAGTGAGTATTATTATACAACAAAGAACAAATCTTCCCAGCCAATATGAACGCGATCTCAAAAGACCGGAAAGAAGAGACCATTAAAAGGAGACTATTAAAGAGACCATTAATATGTAACAAACGGGAACTCTATGCACAAGGAGTGTTCTCTAATAGAACACCCTGCGTATAGAAACATCAGGTTAGGAAAGAAGAGGACGAAAGGACAAACACGAGATAGTAAAATTGCATATAAACTAAAAGAAGCCAATTGAACTTGAAAGCTAAAAGTCCCGAAGGCTTTGAGTTATAGCTGAGTAAACTTACAATATTTTCCTGGGAGTGTCAGTTCTCACAACATAGGATAAGCAAACATAACCAGCCTAAACCTGTTTCATAAACTATACCCCTTAGAATTAGTTGATAAGTTACCTCATTTGTATTTATTTTTGAATCAAGCATGGATCCCAACTGCAGCAATCTTGTTTACACACCTTAACCCAGAGTTCCGACAAATCATGAAAACCTTTTTGCACAACTTTACTGGGGAAGAACTTTAATTTACCTTCCCTCAAGTTCCCCCTTACGTTAATGGGGATCTATGGTAAATCAGTAATGTAGTGAGATTCATCAACAGAAACTCATTTGGAGAAATTAAAAGCTCTGAGTGAACGTGTTGCGTCATTGTTGGTAATAATATCTTGTGGAAATGAGAGTCATCTCAATATTGACCCTCACAAGGTGAGTCCACTGGAGAAACCCTCAACACGGTCGACTGCTCCATTGACACGTTATAATGCTCCATTACGAGTAAGAAATTGCGAGGTTTAGAATTGATAGTGAATACCAAACCTCTCAAAATTTGCAAGAATTTGGCTGAGATACCTAGGGGCCACTGTCATTGCGCAAATTGTTCGTCATGTTCGACAAAAATGGTTGAATTTTATTCTTTAAAAAATAATCTTTTGTTTTGAATTTTTATCATCAAACAAAACTGCTGCAACAAAAGGTAATTTATGGCCAACCACCTTTTAACAGCGAATATTTCTTCTCCTTATCAGGGGCAATAATGCGAATCCGACGCAACCAACTCAAATGGATAATGGATAACTGTTAGAATACTGGAACGAACCGCACATCGCGAGTAAAATGGACTTTGAATAATTTACTATGATGACATGTGTCAACAATTCAGCAATAATATTTTTCTTGACTAGATGCCGAAAAACCAAAAAGCGAGCCAGTGAGTTTACCTTAGACAGTATAAGCTAAGCATTGATATCGATACACTGACAAGTCAACTATTCTTTTAAAAAGGCACAATAATTATTTGTTATTGAGCATTGGAGACCAGGGCATCATTCCCAACATTGAGCTTAGCAAAATAATACTTGAAATTGCTTCATTCAATGCCTGGACCAGTTACGTTTACCTCCAGCCCCCAAATTTTAAATATGCTGGTTTTCTCTTCTCTCATTCAAATGTGTATTTACATCACCTTCCATAAGCATAATTATTCCCGACTGAAGCAGATAATGGGAAATAAACACTGGGATACCTTCCTTGATTCAACTCAGTAAAAATTAACAAAACACAGATCACCTGAAGGAGACTTGGCTATTTTGACACCCTGATCACAATAACAGGTTATGAACAAGCTAGCTGAGGTTTTCTGGCCACTTTTTCGGGAGAAACTAAGGAAATCAATGTTCACACAAGGTAGAGAAAGTTCAGGCCCTGTAATCATCACAAACAATCATACAATCTAAATCATAAAAGAGAGGCAAACATTTTCACAATTATAGTTCCGTGTCCAAAGCAGCATAAAATTGAACTGAATGGACAATTCCATCAATTTTATATAGAATACAAGTGGAACGCCTACATGATTTAATGCTCTTAATTAAAAGTACATCCAAGTCACCAAAATTCGTATGATCCTACTCACCAACCAGCACCCACCCCCTTGGGCCCAACTACGCTCGAAAGCATTTCCAAGTCATTACTGAAACGGCTTTTTGAACTAGAATAATTTAGAGTGTCAGCTTAGAAATCTCTTTGTTCAACAAAGGTTTGAAATAACTTCTTGAAAGGCACTATAAATAAATCACTGTAATAAATCACATCTGTAAATCACGGTCCAATCGAACTGAAAAGAAAATGTTCTATGCTCCCAAAATTAAAAATATGGTAGTAGCTAGAAGTATCTCTTATGAAAGAAGTTGACCAAGGAAACACATCATATTCAGATGGCAACGGAAATTCTTTTCTAGATTTGATAAACAGTAAGTTTAAACCTCCTCAACCACAGGCAAGCCAAAATAGGAAGGAAGAAGGCAGCATTTAGTAAGAAATGCACAATGTTGTGTGTCCACATCCTGGTCATAGAAAAAGCGGGATTGAACTAAGTTTACAGAAGAGGTTGAAATTTGATAAAGAAATTATCAAAGATATAGAGAGCCATTCATAACCTCCAGCTCAAAAGCTCACAATTTCCTTCAGAAATTTTTGTTAAGGCTGCAATTTGTACTTGATGCATAAGCCAATATTTGTCACAAAATAAGATACGTTTTGGGCTCCTAAAAAACTCACGAAGAAGGAATCGACGGCAATTAGAGCAAAGTCAACCCTCAACCTGGGAGGGCACCTCAGCTTTCGTTTGCCCTTGAGCAGTCCACAGCATAAATTGATTCCCTTCCACACAATGACTGAAGTTGTTATTTTCTAGTCTGTTTCAGAATTTTTTCGTGATGAGGTGAACGTGCGCACTTGTGTCTTGGTTGATTGTTAGGTTCGTTCAAGCCCTGACACATTCTACGTGAAAGCTGATTAAAATATGTGATCTCTCGACTGAAGTGTTACATTTCCACCAGAGTTCATTCCAGGGGACGTTCTTCTTTCTCGCAACCCCAGTGCATTAGCAGATAATGACAGGGGGCTTAGATAATAATGCTTTTTTAGGTCACTTGCCATGCTTATCTTTTTGGTAAAAGCCATGAACAGGTGCTAGAGCACTTAGCATCCAGAAGGTACCTTGCTATCTCATTATTGGTGGTGTTTATAGGAAATTTTTCGTAGTTGCTTAGCATCATCAATTTTAGAACAAGGCAAAGTCAGTTGAATTATCCTAACAATAATGAACCAATAGGCATGACATTTTCAATTTGACATGGTATTTATCAGTTCTCAAGCCGATAACTTTACTTTCAAGCCTTTCTTTCTAACCTGTACCAGCTCAGTAATTCTTGATTTATATCTGGGTTGGGCATCCGTTAACTACCTCGGATATTAAATACTTCTAGTAAGTTGCAAGTTAAGACCTTTGCTAGCTCTTGGATTATATCATTTAGACTCGCCATATGTATACTGCCGCCAAAGTACCTCAGACTTGTAAACTCGAAGACACACTTTTGAGGCACAAAAAATAAGGTGAAGGGAAACGACCACTGCCGCCTATAACTGCTTCACAGCTCTTGTGAAGCTTCATGTTGTGTTGTTCTCAGAGGAACAGCAACTTATGGTGTGAATCTCAATTTGGGCTTCCAAGACAACTTCTTGGCCTCTTTCCTAGTGAAGTACCACGTGCTCAAAACTTTCGGTGTAGTACTAAAGACTCTACATATTTTTCTCGAATGTATGAGCAATCGACTCACTTTATCAAAACTTTTAGAATACATACAAGATGCAATGTAATATAAGTAATGATACTAAGCATGATGTAATCTATTCTTAACTTCGTGGTGGCTGAAAAGTTACTCGGTTAGGATCTGCAACAACTTCGAGTGTTTTGTAGCTAACTTCTACATGTTGATGCCGCCATCAACGCTCATGCAGCTGTTCAGCGAGGACACAGCTACATACGGATAAGGTCCAGCCAAGCAGAATTTTTTAGTTCATGCCTTTTCCAAAGCGTCCATTCACAAGATGTCTCCTCGAACATGTGGTTGAGTGAAGTGCTCAACAGGGTTTTCGATGCAAAGACGTTAGTCAGTTTCACTTAATTATGAACAATGGCCAAATTGAGAAATCTTTCACTGAGAGCGCTTTTACCATTCGTAACCTGTTTAGGTTTATTAGGTTCTGGGAACTTGAAAAGATAATCTCTTGCGCAGTTAATTCCACAAAAGTTGACCTTTCTAAAGTTTGAGGTATATTAAGGGCACGGTCAGGGTCGAATTTGGATAATGGAAGGTTTTCGTTTTATAAACTTATCTTATAGAGAATTTTCTTGTGCATCCAACGATATATGTAGCTCTCAAGTACGTACATTGGTTCGTCTCCTAGACGGAGTAGAAGACGCGCACTAACGTGACCTTGGCGCGCCAATGGATGAGAGATTTCCCCCTTCCCCCCTAATTACGAATCAATTTTGAGCATTCCTCTACGTGAATAGCAAGAGAGTTCATTCATTGCCTTGCTTGAAATGCTTTAGTACCCAAACGAAACATTCTAACACTCAGTGTTAATTAACTGAGCTGAGTGTTTGTTTTGAGTCCGGCTGCTCTAAGTCATCAGCTAATTAGCTGTTGTGTGAACATATAATCACCTCCCGCAGTTTTGAAGGTACAATCAATAGAGTTGAAGAGCTACCAATCAATAGAGTTGATTTCGAAAAACTAGTTTGTAATTAAGAAAAACCTTTTTTTAAAAAAGACTGTTGTTCTGAAACTTGCATTTATAGTTTTTGATATGGTTTAAATCCCAAAGTTTTGAAGGTACAGGAATGGTTAATTTATCAATCGATAAAACTTAAATAGAGCTACATAAGCAGTGGAGTTCATTTTGAAAGAAAAATTGGTTCAAAAATTAGGAAATAAGTTTTTTTTCAGAAAAATGGCTCTCATGAAAACTTGCCTTTTGACCTTTGAAGTGATCCTTCTCCCACAGTTATGAAGGTACAGGAACAACAAATTTATCAATCGAAAGCGATTCTAACAATCTAGAGAGGCGGTGCAGAAGTTTTTCTGATATCAATTTATGTTGAAAATTATAAGCAAAATAATTCGAAAAGCGAAAAAACTGATTTGTCTCTGAGAAAAAAAATTCTTAAAATTCATAAAATCGATGTATCGAAAAACTGTTGCACCGGATTTCTAGACATGACAATTAGCTACCTAGAAAACCTTTTTTCAGTTCTGACTTCAAAATTGTCGGTGATGGATCATTTTCCGCTACACCGACTTTTTCAGGGTTTTTTAAAATCATATTTCTTATAAATATACGAAAAAAACACATGAGTTCAAAAAGAAATACCGCATCATTTTACTCTTATTGTCAAAATTTTAGAAAAATCTGTCGAGAACAGACGGACTTTTGATTTGATCCCAACCGTGTCCTTGAATAAGCGCTAATACCTAATTAGTTTTATAAGGAAAGTCTCTGTTCGGGTACCACTATAACCTCGTAAGGTTTCCTACCCGCCGCATTAATCATAGAAGGAGGAACAAGTTAGTGGTTACCATTGTCAAATTCCAGCCCAATTAAAATTAGAATTATACCCATAAATCAACAGAATGAAAACGGAAGCAAGAAAAAGGTGGAATCAGTAATATTGTAAATAGGACTCACTGATCTCAACAGAAGCGCTCTCAAAAGAGCGAAGTGAAAAGACCATGCAGTATAAACTGTAGGAAACAGGGAATCTATGAAAAAAGTGTTTTCCAACACAGGATACTTTGTGTTTGTATGCAAAATAGAAAAAATAGGAAAGAGGCGGAAGAAAAGCCAAAACAAAGCAAAGAAGGCATAAATCTGAAAGAATCTAAGTGGGCGCAATAGTCCGAGAAAGCCCTATCAACAGCTGAGGTAACCAAACGGTATTTCCCCTCGGCGCAGTCAAACTTTAACATAGGATACCCAAACTAGACTTACCTGATATTACGGCCTATTAAACACCTGTTGGGGAATGGAGGAAGAGGGGGGGGTGAAGATTTAAACTTGAAATAAATTAAACGTGCTATCACGGAAAAATATATATGGAAGAGAACGAAAAGAATACTTGCAACAAAATCAGTGAATGTACGGGAGAACTAAGGATGAATTAAGACTTTAAAGATCAAAAGATTATTAGGATATTGAGGAACTAAAGATAAACTTGAACATAAGAATCTGAGAAAAACACGAAAAATGAAATTAGTAGGACAGGGATGATGGAAGGCATAGGTATGAATGGATGCATTGGATGGAAAGGTGAACTCAAACAAGGAATTGGGACAGACAGGGTAGTGATAACTGTGGAGGTAAGGAACGGCTATCAAAACCAAGCCTGAAAAAGTGTTCTAACTGAAGATCCCAAATCAATGTACACGGGTACACAATAATCAACCTGCATACTATGCCACCATCTGACTTAATAACATTTACATATTCTGTTAACAAATCATACTTCCATACAGTATTATTGATATACGGATCAAACATTCAAACTAAAAAAACTTATACCAAACACATGATATAGTGAGTTCTATTTTCTAACACAACACTGGAGTGTTTCATTCTTATGCTTGATGAAAACGGCAGAACTGGTGCCATTAAGGAATAAGCTGTCAAAATGATTTAAAATTTACAGACCTCTGACAAGAATAAAAATTAAAACCGAGACTATCATTGTTTAGATTGTACTACCACTACTTGCTGAGACTGCACTGCACAGTTACACCAGGAGTAGCAGGCTTTCTCAAGATAAGAAGTAGTATGCTTCATACAATCAGAACTGTTAGGCTTCGTACCATCAGGACTATCGGGCTTCGTACCATCAGGAGTGGCAGGTTGCAAACCATAAGGAGAGGAGGAACGGACTAAATACCATCAGGAAGAGAAGGCTTTGCGCCACCAGGAGTGGCAGGCCTCGTACCATCAGGAGTGGCAGGCCTCGTACTATCAGGAGTGGCAGGCTCATACCATCAGGAGCGGCCAGCTTTGCAACACCAGAAGTGGCAAATTTTGTTCCATCAGGAAAAACAAGCTCCGTACCACCACTAGCAGGCCTCGTGCCCCCGCTTAAAAATGCAAAGAAAAAAATATGGAAAAATTATTTCCATAAATGAAGCTAACGTACATTACACATTCAGAATTATTTTCGGTAACTAGAATTCATTCAGACGTGAATTTTGTAAAATTTAACTCCACGATTACCAGCTGAAATAAGTTGGGCAGACCATCAAACTTTAATTAGGATGCTATTTATCAATCAAAACCCAGGTTGATTCATAAGCCTTTTTTTCAGAGAGTAACCTGTTGCTGCTGATAAAAATCCTAAGTGTATTTCACATGGTGTATTTCACACAAGTCATAAGTATTAAAAATAAGACTTCAAGCGATCTATGACAAGAGTTTTATTTAGTTGAGACAATAACCAAGACATCAGAATGGATGAAATTGAAAATTGGTTCAGTACACAAATTACTGGACGAACTTGAGCTGTCACTTGCTACCTACCCTAGTAGCCCTATTTTTAAAAATCCTAATATCACTCATGAATATTATTTAAATGGAATAGAAACTGCTCAAGTTCACTCGATGAGCATAACAGTCATGAAAGTACTACACAAAAATCAGTCCTTGGAGGAATGCATAAAAAATCACTCAACAACATTACAATTATTACTGCCACCGGATGACAGTTGACCTGGTATCTCCAAACAAAATTCGTTCAGAAAGTGAACTTTCATCAACCTTTATTGACTCTGCTCTTCTGATTATTCTTCATTTAAGAAAAAGTAGGGCTATTTCGATGGTCCTACGATTTTGACAACAGGAAATGTTTTTTAGATGTTCTTGGTTAATATTTAATCGTAAAATGGAAAGATTTTGACCATTTGAATATTGATATACTTGTTGGCAAATTTGAGAAATTGCCAGAGAGCAAAAAAGTTTTCGATACGAATAAAATATTCCCATTCAATGAAAATTTTGGGTTCACATACAAACACTGAAATTCGATATTATCATACTCTACACTAAGCTTATGAAATAAAAAATTAAAACTATCCGAACCCTTTTAACGAACACTGTTGAAAAGAACTACTGAAGACGACGGAAAAACGGGTAGACTGTGCTAGACAAGCCTCACTTACTCAACTATAACTAAACTGTAGGAGGTTACAGCTTGCGTCAGCAATATTATTCATAGCCATGCGAGCGCAGGTGACTCAAGTACCACTATGGAAGAAAGCGGCACACCATACCACTTCCGAGAAAATTTGGTCAATATGAGATTTTTGTGATCAAAGTGAAATTCCATTTTGTCTAAACGAAATTTAGTTTCGTCAAAGTGATATTCAGTTAGGTCAAAATTAAACTAAATTTGGAATAAATACAAGTCCTTCCGTTCAGTGTAAGTAAATTTCGTCAAAGAAAATATTAATTCGGTCTATATGTTTTTTCTCGAAAGAATATACATAGTACTCAAGCTGTTCAATAAAGTTCATTTGTTCCAAAAAAATCCAGGTATGGAGTATTTAATACAGCCGGAAACTGCCATCGCCATGCCATAAAGACACGCTCGTGAAGAAAACCACCTACCACTAAACCACTAAAGCACTTAGCTGAATCTTTGATTTTCTTTGTTGCAAAATCTGAAGCACTTTATCCGACTATGGGGATAACTAATTGTCCGACTCACATTATTTTGACACACAAATGTACACGAGCGCTTCTATATATAGTCAATATATTTTGTATTTTTCTAATATGCATTTTCATGATTTCTAGTCGCTAAATTTTGATAATGGGAATGTTTTGAAGGATTCAAAGCATGTTTTCGACTCCCACTTCTATGACTCACTCTTGTACGACTCCAACTCCACCAAAAGCCACCAACTCCCTATACGACTCTGACTTCACAACCCTGTCAAAGCCATCTACACTAACATTTGTTGCATTATTGTGGGTAGAAAGAACCGTGATATGTTTAGGGAAAAGTATGTTCTTGCCAAGAAACTTTTCAGTATTTGTAAACAACCCAAAATTGCTTCCCTTTAGAGTTTAGACGAATCGAGTTTCATTTTGACCAAATCGATTAATCCTATTTTTTCCTACATTAAAAGGATCATACAGTAAGATTTGGCTTTCATTTGAATGGGCAGCAATTAGTTCGAGAAAATTTTTTCCAACCATAGACTGAGAGTTATAATGGGAGTAATCTGTGGGTGTAATTTAAGTTCACTTAATTTTTTCCTTCAAAGATTGATTTCCAGGAAATGGCGAAATGAAAAACCCTAAACATTACAAACAGAGGTAACTTCCACGACAGTCGCTTGTGCGTAATAAACCATCCTTCGTCATATTTATTAATCAAAAAAATATGAGCCCCTAAGACTTATTCAAAGCACTTAACACAATACAGTGAAGTGTCAACATGATAATTCTTCAGTAACTACCTCATGTCTCAGACTCAGAAATATGAGCCGCTTGGTTTAGGAAAGCGAGTCTAACTTAAACCTTGTGATCAACTTATAAATTTACACTCAATTATGAATAACCAGCTGGAAATTAGTTTATTAGAAAACTAGAGTCATAATAAGGTCATATAATCATAAAACAGGATTGAATGCAGGCTGATTCAAAATGTAATTCTTAGTTTGTAGGAAATGAAAGTTTGAAAAGTACAAGACGATATTTGTTTTAAAATTTTAGCAGTAAGCATATTTTTTTACTATAAGTTTTAGTATGCTGTAAGTACTACAAAAATGCCGGCGTAGAATTTTCAAACCACAAATATTGCAACTTGGTGCATTTATGCACTTGAAGTAGAGCGATGTTCATTATTATATGTGCCCTTAATATTAGATAACTAGGAGTAAAAGAAACTGAATTAAAGTACATAAATATATTTTCATTTATTCTAACGTATTTTTGCCCGTGAGGCATTTCGATTCACGTTACATTTCTTCAATTAGATCAATTACCACTCGGACAAAATGATGGTTGATATTATGAAAATGATTTAGGGAGACCTTTTTCTATAATTTAATAACGCTTTTTTCTATAATTTAAAAAAATAAAAAAAATACTTCCACATTGAAATAAGCATTGAGGTATTCAGAGCACGTTTGAAGCATTCGAATAGACAGGTATTGCGTATAAAGTTATCGAAATTTGCCCAAAACTCCCCCCCCCCCCCCCCCCGGGTCGAAAGAAATTCTTTTAAAATAAAATTTCTCAGCCAATAACGCAGATAGAGACGAATGTTTTTTTTCTGTTTGATTCACAATGAACACCTGTCAAAATGCAGAGGATAGATTTTCGTTTTAGTTTATAAAAAAATTTAAAATTTTTTTGAAAAATATTTTCGCGAATATTTTCATAAAAAATTCATACAAAAAATTTTGAAGGATTATCAAAAAATTACTCCTGCAAATTATAGTACTCACCTAGCTCTCGGTGATTGAAAAAAGATAACCTCAATCGGATGAACACTGTGGCTGAAATTTCGCGTCAAAGTCTTGAAAAGTTGGTCTGAGAAAATGGGGGTTTTGTTCAGGGGAGAATATCCCCAGATTGGCGAGTTTTCTCGGATATTGATTTTTAGGTGCTATAGAAAGGGTAAGATGTCAGGTACATCCTGTGAAAAAATTAGCTTCGTTCGTGCACTGGGTCCGATGCTACGGGGGTTTTAAGAATGGGGGGAGGGGAGGGAGAAGTGGTATTTTATCATTTTACACTTCCCCCTTGGCTTTTTCTTCATGGCTCGAAGTGGCTATGTCATCTTCTATGTCTCTTTATTACTGTATAATGATTTCAATGGTCCTAGCTGACCCAACCAATAATGATAAAGAAAAATTGAGATTGTTTATGTTTCGTTGTTTACCTTATTTCGAAGGATAAGAATGTGGGGTTTCAAAATGCACCTCCTCCTACAGTTTTTGAGCTACAGTAATGATTTTGATATCGTTGGATGCGGAAAAAACGCGGAAATTGTGAAAACGAAATTGGCAATTCAAAATTTATTTCCGATAATGAGTTGTGACGTCATAAAGTACGTTTTTTACGAAAGAAGACGTGCCGTGGAATTTTTTATGTTTTTCCATTTCAAATTGAATTTTTGAAGAATGCCATGTTAATTTTTGGAATGTACAAGTATTTCCGCCTCCAATGACACCAAAATCATTACTTTTACTCAGAAACTGTCGGAGAACATGCATTTTGAAAAACTCCCCCAAAAACTTCGTTTTGTATAAATATCTCGTTTAATTTGAAGAAAATCCCTTTTTTTTACTCATGATAAATGATTCCAAATAGCATTTCCTATCAGTGTATCAAATTTCATTGCTCTAAGTTCAATATCAAAGAAATTCTTCCTAAAGAGGTATTCTACCCTTCAGGGCACTCTGCCATATATGATACTGAGGTTTTTGTTATTCCTACAAAATTACTATAACACAACTAATTTTATCTAATATTTCACTTGGTTTTTCCATTGTTGTCCCCCTTTGGGTATTATGGAAACATTCTGGGTATGCCTCTAAAATACCCCCTGAATACCCCCCTTATGGAGGGTATTTAAGGTAAAACATCCCCTTTGGGGGGTATTTTGGGAGGCTAGAAGCCTCTGACAGGGTTCCCGTTTTCACTACGTGATTTAGGAAGGGTTTAAGAATATTTTCACGCAAAAATCTCATATATGATGTCTCGACCCAAAAGGATGCCATGTTAGTTTTCGGAATGTACAAGTATTTCTTAGTTTATAGGAGTTGAAAGTTTAAAAAGTACACGACGATATTTGTTTTAAAATTTTAGCAGTAAGAGTATTTTTTCGAGGCTGTATGCCGTTGTATTGCCGTTGCCGTTCGGTCTCCTTAACTTGCCTCTACTGAATGCCCAAACTAGGTGGTTGATTAGAGCATTGTATTTTTAATTAGATTGTCATTAATTTGAATATACAGGGTTCCGTTTTCTGATATAAGTTTACACTTCTAGGTTTTCCTGATGTTAACTACTACACCTTTTTCACTTCAGATTAATCTAAGTCAAGTTCAATTTAATCTAAGTCAAGTTCAATTTAATCCCAGTCAAGTTCAATTTGATCCAAGTTAAGTTCAAATTAATCCGAGTCAAGCTCAAATTAATCCGAATCAAGTTCAAATTAATTCGAGTCAAGTTCAAATTAATCCAAGTCAAGTTCAAGTTAATCCGAGTCAAGTTCAAATTAATCCGAGTCAAGTTCAAATTAATCCAACCCTCAGTTCAGTTATAAGATGACATAATAATTAGTTAATATGAGTTTATGTGTTAAATATGTATCTATTGGATTTTATAAGCAAGACTGGTTTCGAGGATTTATTTACACGCATAGATATTTATGTACGTGAAATGCCACTTTATCACATTTATGGAATCATATACATGCAAATACAAAAGGTTATCATTGAACGATATGTAGAATTAATCTTTAAAAGAAATATGCAAATGCGATTCACTGAGTACTAATGTACGATTCCGTTTGATTACAATTTAAACTTGTACATTACTACCCAGATACATTCTTGCATTAGCAATATTAATGTTACCATCCATTCTAATTCCTTGTTAGTTAATGTGAAGAAATGTAGGATCCACTAACAATAAACAAGAATAATACAAGATACAATGTTTCTTTAATACTGATTTTATTTGTGTGTGTTCACAATTCAATATATAATGCTTTCAAGACATAAATATTCATAAAGTGATTATTTTAAAAGTTATTGAAGTCTTAAATGTATTATATATTGAATTTTAAACATATAAATAAAATCAGTAGGGAATTAGCAACATTGTTTTTGTATTATTCTTGTGTATTGTTAGTGGATCCTACATTTCTTCATATTGACTAACACGGAATTAGAATGGATGGTAACATTAATATTGCTAATGCAAGAATGTATCTGGGTAGTAATTTACAAGTTTAAATTGTAATCAAACGGAATCGTACATTAGTACCCAGTGAATCGCATTTGTGTATTTCTTTTAAAGATTAAATCTACATATCGTTCAATGATAACCTTTTGTATTTGCATGTATATGATTTCATAGATATGATAGAGTGGAATTTCACGTATATAAATATCTATGAGAGTAAATAAATCCTCGAAACCAGCCTTGCTTTTAACATCCAATAGATACATATTTAACACAAAAAACTCATATTAACAAATTATTGTCATCTTATAACTGAACTGAGGGTTGAATTAATTTGAACTTGACTTGGATTAATTTGAACTTGAATTGGAATAATTTGTACTTGACTCGGAATAATTTGAACTTGACATGAATTAATTTGAACTTGACTTGGATTAATTTGAATTTGACTTGGATTAATTTGAACTTGACTTGGATTATTTTGAACTTGACTCGGATTAATTTGAATTTGACTCGGATAAATTTGAACTTGACTTGAATTAAATTGAACTTGACTTACATAGATTAATTTGAAGTGAAAAAGGTGTAGATCGATTTCAAGTTACTACAATTTTTAGTGTCTATATTTCTTCCCCGTTAACTGAAATACGTAGAAAATATACAATATATCTCGGTACATTTATATATACATATCTAAAATAGGTATAATTACAAAATTAAATAGATTATAATTTTATCCCTTACATTGTAACTTAGTGAAGCTTTTATTCTCTGTTCAAGATATGACCCTAAACGTAATTTTTAAAACAAGCATTTTGAAGTTGATCTTGTTCTTGATCTTGATGAAGTTGATCTTGATCATAGAATTCTTTCGGAAATTGCAAAAAATTGAAGGTTCATTTTTCTATGAAGATTTTTCTATGAAAGAAGTGAGGGGAAAATGTAGGATTTTTGCTCTAGTTCATGCTTTAACCCTCAAATATACCTAGAAGCGTACGCAAGAAACCATTTTTTCACAATTCTTCCACGGACCTGAATCTATGACGTCACGGCATTGTCTTACGGGGATATTTCTCTGTTCAATCAGTATGGCAAATTGCTGCTGCCGTACTCAATATTATAGAAAAGATTACCAGATGCATATGAAAGGCATATATCTTCCCTTACTTGAAATGTGTATTGCCGTTTTTCCACATAAGAGCACGAGCTAACGCCATGTACATTCTGAGGATGGCCAAAAGGAAATTCCCGGATAAAGTTGGAACCCCAAAAACACAGGATGGAAACATTTTCATATTTAACCCCGGAAACCCAGATTCAAGACGCCGCGAGATCAACACGCCAGATGACCTCGAGCAATACCTGATGCAACAACTCAATATGACATCAAAACAAGTCATGGGTGACTAGACTAGGTGATCTCCTCAATTTGATTGTCAGTTTTCGTGCTAGTTTAACCCCAATTAGATATCATATCAGCTTATCCTCAACTTGATGTTAGCTTAACCTGAATCTATACAAATGTTTAACAGATGTGTTTGTAAACATTTATGATAGGTGTATGTGAACTTTTGCAACAACGCAATCAGCAATTTTTACCTCCCAATGTTACTGTGATTTTTTTTCATTTTTTACCACTAAAGTTTTTTTTATTACGCGTAAACCATATTAGCTGATTATATCATTGTCATTAGGTGATCCCCTAAATTCCCTAGACTAGGTGATCCCCTAAATTAGTCAATTTCATTTTCATCCCCTAAATATGTCAATTTCGTATTAATTTAACCTCAATTAGGTATCATGTCAGTAAACCTCAACGTGATGCTCGTTCAACCTGAATCTATACAAGTGTATAACAGATGTGCTTGTAAACATTTATGACAGCTGTGTGTGAACTTTTGAAACAACGCAATCAGCAATTTTTTACCTCCCAATGTTACTGTGAATTTTTTCTCTTCTTAACCACTTAAGTATTATTACGCGTAAACCATATTAGCTGATTATATCATTGTCGTTGTAATCTTCTTATAATCTGATAATCGCTTCTGCCCTCCACTGCCATCGTACAACCATATTAGCTGATTATATCATTGTCGTTGTAATCTTCTTATAATCTGATTATATCATTGTCGTTGTAATCTTCTTATAATCTGATTATATCATTGTCATTATAATCTATCAGCAATTTTTCACTTACCAATATTACTGTGAATTCTTCCTTATTTACCACTACAGTTATTATTACGCGTAAACCATATTAGCTGATTGTATCATTGTCATCATAATCTTTAAAACTTATTCCCTCTTGTATGTGAACTTATGAAAACGCCCTCAGCAATCTGTTTGCACCAATGTAGTGATATCGAACTCCAATATTATAACAAATAAATAATAGATGTGTGTGTAAACATCTATGACAACTGTGTGTCACATTTTGTAACATCGCAATTAGTAATTTTTCACCAACCAATGTTACTGTGAATTCTTCTCTATTTACCACTACAGTTATTATTACGCGTAAACCATATTAGCTGATTGTATCATTGTCGTCATAATCTTTAGAAATTTATTACCTGTTGTATGTGAACTTGCGAAAACGCCCTTAGCAATCTGTTTGCACCAATGTTGTGATATTGAACTCCATTATCACTCGCTCATGGACTGAGTTTGTGTGTACTTACGAAATCGCGCTAGATTTTTCTTTTTTACTCTATTCTCTCTTACTTAATAAGCTACTTTTTAGACTGAAATATCCCTTTAAGCTTGACTCTGTATTTCGTCTTAAGCTCTATAGTACCTAATTCTTACTTTTACTTATTTTAAATGACTGATCACCCTGTAATATTTGAGGAAATCGATCCAGATTTCAATCATTTGAACAGAATATATCCAAACCTAAACGACTCTCAAGAGTGTAGGTATACTAATATATCAGAATTCAACGAAACTATACGAATAACTGACCGAGATTTCTCACTCCTGTGTTGGAACTGTAGGTCACTCTATCCAAAATTGGAAGAGATACAATGTACTATTACTGAACTTAAATATAACCTAGACGTGATTAGCTTCACCGAAAGCTGGCTAGATGACTCGACTAAAGACATGATTCGATATGAAAATTATCATAGTTACCATTCGCTAAGAAAAAACCAGCGGGGCGGAGGCATCAGCACATATATATCTAACCACATAGACTCGAGAACCATAGCAAGTGCAACCATGAATCAGGATCATATAGAATCACTCTTCGTTGAACTTTTTAGAGATGGTAAACGCATTGTGCTTGGAACGGTGTATAGGCCTCCTACAGCCTGTCTTATATCCTTCCTGAATGAATTGAATCGTATTATTTCTCAGTTCAACAGGCCCTTATACAATGACATAATAATATGCGGTGACTTCAATTATGATCTACTGAAACATGAAAGCCATGAACCAATCTCTAATTTCCTAACTACCTTTCAGTCTCAATCCTTCCTTCCGATCATTACAAAGCCTACACGAATAACCTCAGAGTGTGCTACGCTGCTTGACAATATCTTTATGACAGACCCTAGTGATTTTCTTGCTGGAATAATTACTTCTGACTTATCAGATCACTTCCCAGTTTTTCTTATTAAGAAAAATGTCTATATTGCTTGCACCAAGGCACGGGCTGAAACTTACTCATATCGTAAAATAAACGAATCAAATCTTGAAGAAATGCGCACCGTTCTAGAAGAATCAATGCCTACATTGCACATCTCTCAACAAAACATTAATACTACGAGCATTGATGAAGCAGTAGTAAAGTTGACTGAAACTATAATGACCGCATACAATCAGTGTTGCCCAATTGTAACTCGTACAGTTACCCCGAAAAATAAACATAAGCCCTGGATTACCAGAGACATCGTGATAAATATAAAGAAACGTCAAGCGTACCTAGCCCTCCTTTGCGAAGGACGAATATCTAGAGAAACATATAACCGATTTAGAAACTATGTAACAAACCAGATAAGAACATCAAAAAAGAACTACTTTACGCTCAAGTTTACTCAATTCAAAACTGACGTTAAAAAGATTTGGCATCTCCTTAACTCCTGCTGTAAACCGAATAATGCCGATAAAAAGAAAATTGAATATGTTGTTCAAGATAATGTAAAATATCATGAGAAGAAAGAAATTGCTAATCTCTTTAACAACTTCTTCGTAAACGTAGGGAAAACAATAGCTGATGGTATTCCAAGTGAACCTACTGATCACCTGGAATTTATGGATAATATTCGAGAACCCAACTCCTTTTTCTTTACGCCTACAAACTCCTCCGATGTAATTACGTGCATAAACAACATGAAAAATAAATCGAGTGGGTTACAAACGTTTCCGACTAAAGTACTTAAAGTTATTGCTGACATTGTAGCCCCACTGATATCAAATATTATTAACCAGTCTCTCTTACTAGGCACTTTCCCGAACTCCCTCAAAGTTGCTAGAGTAACCCCTATCTTTAAAAGTGGTGAAAAAACCTGTGTAAACAATTATCGACCTATCTCCATTCTACCAATTATTAGCAAAGTATTCGAAAAGATTGTGTATAAAAAAGTGTACTCTTATTTTGAACAAAAATCATTTCTTTACGATAAACAATACGGTTTTCGCTCTAAAAAATCAACAACACAGGCTATATTAAATCATTTACAATTCCTCTATTCTAATATAGATGAAGGAAAGCCTGTCTTCTCTGTATTTCTTGACTTCCGAAAAGCATTTGATTGTGTGGACCATAAAATACTATTATCGAAACTACACTGTTATGGCATTCGAGGGATTGCCCATGATTGGTTCAGATCATACCTAACAAATCGGAAGCAATACGTTGTCATTGACGACGCAAAATCAGACACACAGACAATTAGCCATGGAGTTCCACAAGGATCTGTTCTCGGGCCTCTCTTGTTTCTGATTTTTATCAATGATATTGTAAAATCTACATCATTCTTCAAATTCATACTTTTTGCCGATGACAGTACGCTTTCTGCGGTCCTTCCGAACCAAAATCCTGCTATGATTGTGGAGAGTATAAATACTGAACTTCACAAGGTTTCATCGTGGCTCAAAGCTAATAAAATAAGCCTAAATATCGATAAAACAAATTATATTACTTTCTCATACAAGAAAGATGTATCTCTCCCATGCATTAAAATTGGCGAAGGTGAAATCGAAGAAACCAACTCATGTAAGTTTCTGGGCATCATAATAGATAAACATCTGACCTTCAAAGAGCACATCACTCATATTAGTTCTAAATTATCAAAATCCATCGGAATCCTAAATAAAGTTAAAAATTTTCTGCCTGAAACAGCTTTACAAATGCTCTACCGAACGCTCATTTCTCCATACTTGCAATACGGAATAGAAGCATGGCACGGAACTGATAAAAATAAAACCAACAAAATTTTTACTCTGCAGAAAAGGGCTGTCAGAGCGGTAAAGAACCTAGAATATAATGCTCACACAAATGATTCTTTCAAAAATTTACAAATACTTAAACTTTCGGATCTATACAAAATCTCCATCTGTAATTTCATTTACAAAACATTAAGAAATGATGGCGACAATAGCCTAAGACAATTATTGACTGCGCAAACTGGTCATCACGACCATTTAACCCGAAATAGAAGTAAATTCATGCTTCCTTATTATTCAAAGGCCAGGTCACAACACAGTATTCTCTTCGTTGGAACCAAAACTTGGAACTCTATACCTGCAGAGATCCGTGAATGTAATTCGTACAAAGTATTCAAAAGACATCTTGAGTCTCACTTCCTATCAGAATACTAGTAGTATAAGATCACCGTGTCGAAATCTTGCCTCCTACATGTAACTAATGATAATGTCATAATGTAACTTGCCTTGTGTACCATAACCAATATTCTCTCTGCTCTTGAATCGTTTTATCGATCATACTGTTAAATATAGCCGACTTGTAAAATATCGAGTTAATCATCTCAATGATCAGTCTAATGCGAAACTAGGTTAAGTGAACTAGGTTAAACTTTTGTACACCCTAGAATAGCGTGATGGTAGGATGCCCTAGAAGTCGCTGAACTTATTCGGGCCCACAGGTAGCTATACTCAAATTTGACCATTGTACTAGACTAAAGCCGGGTCCACACGCTACGTTTTTTACTCCGTTTTAGTTTGCGCAGTCCTAAAACGTTGCAAGTTTTGAGCGTCCACACGGTTCCATGTTCCCACCTGATTAGCTCAGTTGTCTGTCATATTGTGATGATGGAGGAGGTGCAAATTCTGACAGTTTTGGCTGTTTGTCTCGTAAAAAAGAAAAGAGTTCAACGCCTTAGAAGAACTCGCCGTTCAAAGTGGTCGAGAACGTAGCTCCTACGAAGACGGAACTTTTCCCATATCAAATTGCTACGTGAATTAAGTGATGAACCTAATGACTGGCGGAATTACTTGAGAATGAACACGGAAACATATACTTATTTATTGGATTTGGTGACACCGCATATTATAAAAAAAGATACTTGTATGAGAGCACCAATTTCACCACATGAAAGGCTGACCGCTACTTTACGATTTTTGGCTACAGGTAGAACGTACAAAGACATGGAATATACAACAATCATCTCTAAACAAGCATTAAGCAAATTCATTCCGGAAACATGTGAAGCTATCTTCCAGGTGCTGAGGAATGAGTATTTGAAGGTGAGTAATACTGTTATTGCCATTTGTAAATATTTACTTATAATAATAGTAATTCCAATTCTATACAAATAAAGTTATAGGATGCTGCATATTAACACCATGAAAATAATAGAAAATTATGGTAACTTTAACTGAAACATAATCATAATTATGTTATAAGAATGGCAATCACAGTTCTAAGCAAGATTCATAGAATCATAGGATATCACAATGAAACATTGTTCGTTTTCAACTTCCTGAGATACCACGTAAGCTATCAATGTCAGTTAACATATGCATTTAATTCATGTGGTCGTCCGTGTGCTCCATTTTCTTCACCTTCAATTATGGTATTTCTAGATGCTCTCGGAGTCTCTTGGTCATTCAGGAAATGCAGCAAGTCAAAATACCATAGAGCTGGTTTGTATATTTCTTCTTCTCCAGCACCAGATCGAATCGAACTATTGACTTTACACAACTCTTTACGAAAAACACTTCTGGGTGAATTAATTTTTTTTCACAACTGTTTCTCTGTTTGCTTCTGCGTTAATCTCTCTGTATTTTTCAACTAATTTTCCATACGCCTTGGCCTTTTTGTCTCTATCACAATATTCCTTCGATTTGACGCGCCAAAGGCAGGGAAAGCCTTGGTATAGATCAATAAATTCTGTGAGAAACTCCCGAGGGCAATTCCTGATGTCAGCCATTGTCACCTGCTGCACGAGAACTGTGTAAAAAGATGAGCCACAAAACGGAGCTAGCGTCTACACGTTCCAACTTGTCTGCGCAGTTCACGGAAATCTATGCTCATTAGCTCAGTTATCGTTGCAACTGCGCAGTCTTCCTTCGGACCAAAAATTTGCGCAGTTTTCCTGTCTACACGCTACGTTTTACCTGCAACGTCTTGAACTGCGCATGCAAAACGGAGTAAAAAACGTAGCGTGTGGACCCGGCTTTAAGTAAAACTCTACCTCTGTATCTCCTGTGGTAAATAAATTGTTTAAATTGTTTAAATTGTTTAAATTGTTTAAATTGATTATTGCCATGAATATGGGGTTCCAATTCCACAATGAACCGCTTGCGAGGTTAAGTCTGAGATGGAAATCCATTGTAAACTGTATGGACCCCCATTATAAACTAGTATGATACATGGTGCTTCGCTGAAACAGGGAATTCTTAGAAGGCCTGAAAAATTAGCATGATAAGAAGCGCATTGGGCGATCATCCCTCGTCACGGACGATTATGTGGAACAAATGCTGCAGCGCATTGTTGAGAACCGTAGTTTCACGATAACGGACCACAAAAGTCACATCCTCAGTAGCCATTCTTATTAGGTTAGTATAACGCATATAACAGTGACGTTACAGGTTGCCATCAAGCCCTGGTTTGTGTACCTATCCCACGCGTTAAGCGTCAGAGCATAGGGAGACACACTTTGTTCTCGCGGTATGCTTCATATATCAATAATTATTCTGGTGGTGAATGTGTAGAAAAATAATGCACTCTATGTCTAACCTTCTGCAATGGTGCTCTTCAATGAGTTTTGGTTTTTGACAACGTAGGAAAATACTTTAACTAGAAGAGTTAATTATCTCTATAGATCATTAACTCTTTTTGACACTAGTGTGTTGGGGTGCAAAATGTATCCGTAATATGCAAAAATCTTACTTCTATATTACATATGTTTCTATACATCCTCGAACTTGAAGCTTCCGCTGCAGAAAAGGATAAAATACAAGTCATGAACGGAAATATGATATTTGTTGTAAATCTTAAAAACATCACGAATTTCGGAAAACTACGTAACATAAAGTATTCATAACTTATTCAGCAATCCTATGAATAATACGATTTTGAAGAATTAGCTTTTCAAATGAAAACATTTCTAACGCGAATATCTAAAATTTATTTATGGATTTTCCCTTGCAAAGGATGCATAGTTCACTCAAACGGTCACTTTTCTGTGATGAAGCAGTCTCTTCCGAAACGACATCGCAGAGAATCATTCGTAGGATACCGAATTCGAAAACACGCCGCATTCAATAAGGAAATACGATTACTAAACACTACATGAATAACAGGGGACATTAACGTGTGTCTTCAGACATCCGATAGTCTGCAGATGAAGTTGAACTTCGGAACGAGTTACAAACTGGGCTTTTTGGACTTTACTAATATCCCTGCTCTATGCCGCTCTAGGTAATTTTCGCGAGCTTCCCATCTTTCAACACGTTGGAAACAGTTCCCTTATTATCACACGTATTACTGAGTACCTATTAATTTTCAAACAAATGGGTACGTTTCTTTACTTCTTTCCTCAAAAATAGCGATAGCTCAGTCCCAAAGGAGATAAGATAATTTTTCAACCCTCACCTTATTTTTTTACTGAAATTATACTGCTGAAAAGCAGAAACGAATTTTCAGAACGGCAACATCTGCACCCACTTAGGTAAAATAACACGCAAGGAGGTCTGTGATAGGCTGAAATATTTCATATGATCACGTATGTATTTTATGATAACGTGCGCGAAGCTCAAACGTGTTGTCGTGCACCTCATGCAATTTATATCAGATGTGGAGAGGTAATAATTTTTCACGTCAGAATCCCGTGTTTTTTGTTAGAGAAGGATATGAATTAAATTGATTAGCATCATGCATTCTAATAATAATTATCAACATTAATACCGTTATTTTATCGTAATTTGTACTAAAACTAAGTAAAATTTGAACTTTTGGTTCATTTAATAATACAAGCTTTCGAAGTCAATGAACGTAGTTAGTAGGCTAACTTCAAAATATTCCAAATAGGCCTTTACCCGGTAAATTATTCGTACATCAGCTTCATAGAATTGTACGCGGCTTGCTTCACGTACAAATTTCTTATCATGTTACTCTAGGCCACTTGGGCAGCCCACGGAGTCAAGCTAAAGTTATTTATCACTGGAATAAGCTTAATGCTGTTAATTTTTCCTTAGCTTGCAATTCAAAGAACTTATAAATGAGCAACCAAATATTGTCTTATAAACGATAAGATAAAGCCTCACCCGAAATACTGAACACTGCGAAGTCATGGTTCTAATTTTTTCTAGGTCTCATGATAATTACGTTTCAATAACTACACCGAATAACAATGTTTATGTCCTTGTGTTGAAACTGCTATTTTTTATTTGATAATGCCTAGAAAACATGAAAACATACTTGTATTCATTTCTAATTTTGTTTCTGTGTCTAGAATAATAATATTTTTTATTCCTACAGGGAGATAGTGGTAAATTTCAAGTTTGACTTGAACATAGTTGATACAATGATACAATGCATTTATTTGTTCTAGAATTACACCTGTGAGATAATAGACACATTAGAAATAAGTAATTCTTCTAGATTTACGCTTATACTGTGAATTGCTGTCACGAATCAGCCCCCAATTGTAGTCTCCCATCATGTTTTCATTGAAAGACTTTTGGTAGCTGAATTCCAAGTCCAATACATCCTGATGGAATGGATCGCCTAGCTCCTCGGAGTACGTCCCCATGGCTTCCTTAAATTTATGAAGATATCTGTCCAGGATATGGACTTAGAGGGATGCCCTGCAACCCTCTTGCCTTAGTTTAACACCAAGTTCTCAACAAGCTCCCCACACATACTCGTAGTTTTCGACCTTATGATTCCCCTAGAAGCCAAGAACTACTGCGACAAAGCTGTCCCATGCTGCTGTCCGTAAGAGTTTTTTAGGAAACTCTTTGCACTCAATCAACTTTTTTATTTTTGGAGAAATAAAGACACCAACTTTCGCTGCAGACAACTTGTGGAGGAAATATTGGAGGTACTTGAAAGCTGGGGACTCCTTATCTAGTGCTCTGATGAATTGTTTCATAAGGTCCAGTTATAAGTGGAGTGAAGGAAATAGAACTTTACTGGGATCCAAAATCTGGGCTCCTATTTGACGTTGTTCTTCCCCGCACTACACTTGGTTCGCTGTGGCCAGTCCCGCTTGAGGTCGTGTGCTTGAGGTCCCTGTTGTCTAGCACACGTCCCTGTTGGTAAGCCGTTTTGAAGACACATCAGGAAAGCCACCATTTTGAAGTCTCCTACAACCTCCAAACGGTACTCTTCACATTTCAAGGCACCCAACAAGATCTTGACACTATTGTATTCCTCCGAATACAATAGTTAGTTTGTTCCTTCCGAATTCGGGGGATGGCATATCTCATAGCTCTGTTTTCCTTCTGTACCAACCTGTCAAAATACAGAATGGAAACATAAGTATAAAAATACAGATACATTAAACTCAGTGTAATTGTATATGCTAAAATTAAAAGTATAATGTATATTAGTGTTTTTCTTACCTTTCAGAGTTCTTTTGGTGAGTTCGCAGGTGAAATGAGGTGCCCAAGGTTTGTCCATATCCCTAACAGGCATGCCGAAATGTGCATTGTGGGACTCGCGCATTTTCAGTGATCTTTCCAGAGAGTATAGTTTTTAGCTCTAGTTTTGATAAACTTGCCACAGACGTATAGCAAAATGCCTCTGACAGATGCTTACAACATCTGGATGCTATGCTTAGTGAACGCAGATAGAACTGAGTGATGACGATAGGCTTTTCTCACAGTGACGGCAAGTGGTAAACTGTCATCATGAGCATACGTTCTCTGCATTTACACTGCCATATAAATTGCAAAAATGTTCTAGAAGTTCGTAAAACGTTTGGAAAGAATAGGTTTTAAAGGTTTCGGAGTCATCTACAAAATTCTTTCATTTTTTCCCGAAAATTAGTGTAGAATCTGTCTGGATATCTGGGGATAATTGAAATTAGCCTATTATAATAGGCTAGTCTCAAAACATCGCTGGCCAGCTTAGGAAAATCAATGTTTAAAGAGATCATTATATTCTTTGCATTTTTTAATGAAAAGAAATAGAAAATAACATTAATTGAACGAAGCCAGATAAACAGTCAAAGTTTTCTCACATTGTGCAATTGAACTATACGAAATCCAGCCTGTAGAAGTTGGCACAAGTTTTACTGGCAATCTCGAATATCTTGTAAAAAATGCTAACAGTAGCATCATGCTAAGTCAGATAGCCAGCTAGACAAAGACAGTAAACAATACAGCGTTGATCACGCGTTAAAAGACGATGAAAGTTACTAATCATCTATACTAAAACACTCCGTACAAAATTCGATATCACTGTCTAAAAAGGCAACGTTTCGATGTACGAACATCATCATCAGGCTGAAACATTCAGAGTAAATTTTACAGTCACAATACTAAGAAATGTTAATCAAAAGCCAAAACAGAAACAGACGATACAAAAAATAAAAATAACACGGATCACATTGCAAGATGACGAGAGGCAAATAATTTGTACATTAGGTATACTGATCTCTAGATGACTAACTAATATTGAGCAACAGTTGCATGTTAACAGCACCAGAGGCATGGCCAAAATGAACGATCAAGCGGTCGTTTCAAACTTCTAACCTACAGTCCTATTGAATAGTTTCAGAGCAAAAAAATCTGTCGTATTTTCATTGAGGGACGGTTTAAATTTATGAATATGTAAGGCTTCTATTATTTGAATATGTGCTTTTTTAACAACATGATACAAAACTTTGGTATTTGAATAAAGATCTTCATTCGAGGCCTTAGAACTATGTTCAACACGAAAGTGATTAAAAATAGAACCTTGGTGCTTGTGCGTAGTAAATCTTTGTTTCAGGGTCATCCTAGTCATGCCAATGTAACTTTTATTAAGCGACTTACATTCTCTTCTGTCGCATTTGAACTAATAAATCACATTGGCTTTCTCTAGGTCAGTGACCCTGGATCTGGAAATATTATTTTTTACTAGGAGATCACCGATTTTTCGATTTATGTAATATACACACACTTTAATAGCAGTTGTAGGATCGATAGGTTTTACAAAATTTTTAACAATATTTCTGAAAATTCGTTCGTCAATTTCGTATTTCTTGTGAATTTGATTTTCATAAAATACATTTCCATAATGTGTGCAAGGTCCAGGACTAACATCACTGCTCAAAATTCGGTTCAGAAACTTGTTGATTATCCTGTCAACCACAGTATTAGGAAAATTGTTATTTATTAGCAATCTTTTAACCCGAAGAATTTCTGAATGAAAACTGGCCCAACTATTGCAAACTTTGCGGGCTCTATTAAATAAAGTGTGAATAACGCCCTCTTCACATACCTCTGGAGCATCACAACCATAATTAATAGTTTCACCAGCATGAGAAGGCTTTATGTACACGGACCTCTTGGAAAGCACCGCACCCTGCGAAACTTCGACCAATACATCCAAAAATGGTAACTTCCCTTGTACATTCAACTCATACGTGAAACGTAACACCGAATTCTCCCTCATCAAATCCCTCAACATCTCCAACTGCTCAACACTCTCCACCTCAACGAAAATATCATCCACGTATCTGCCGTACATGTCGGCTTAACAGGCATAGTGTTCAATATCAGGTTTTCCCCATGAGACATGTAAAAGTTTGCGAAAGTGGGCCCCTAAGGACAGTCCATAGTAACACCATCTACCTGGCGGAACAAGCTGCTGCCAATGTGCCGAAACGGAGCTTCGGTCGTATAGCTTGTGAGAAGTTGCTTCAAGATATGGCGAGGGAGCAGATTAGGAGGAGAAAGATCTTCACTATCATACATATTCCAAGATTATCTCAATTGTGTCAGAAACCGGTACATTGGTGAACAAGGACTCAACATCTAATGATGCTATTATCCCACTAAGTGTTGAAGAAATCCATATTTCTTACTCGGGGAACTAGTATTAAGGAGTCATAAATTTAAGGAATCTTACATTTAAGAATTTGGTTTGAAACCATCTAAAGTATTGGAGGACGTTCGGTACAGTGTGCCCTTATTGCCAAACCAATTACGACCCTTTACGTACGAACGCCTCATAACTGTTCTCAGAATGTCGTGCCTGACAAACAGCAGACACGCTCCAACATCCACAGCACTAACAACTTGCTCATGCCTTCCTGTGGAGCACTGCTTTCTTGTTCATCTTTAATTTTTCTCATATTCTAAGAAGCAGTTTTTAAATGGGCGTTATCGGCTAAAACCCTCCTGTGACCTGCACTACGGTTCCCTACGCTTGACGTCGTGGAGAGGGCTTGTGGCCATGGAGCTAGGATATATGGAGGGAGCATAGCGGTCTGTGAAGAGAACCAGTTTTTGAGATTTCTCCCATGTCTGTGGTAACCAATAGCCGTCTCGCAAGTGTGACGTCAGCACGGAAGCCAGTTACCTCCTGACTACGCTGGGATGTGCACATGCTCGCTGAATGCTCTTCCAGCTGTTGAGTTAACCGTCAACCATTAATTTCGGATTCAAAGACTCCGAAAGATAATAAATTGTGTTTCCTCACTTGAGGACAATTAATAATATCAAAATTACTAGCGAAGGTACATTAAGAGTTGAAAACTATAAAGATTACAGGCCTTTGAATATAACAAATTAGAGAGCGACTTGCACGCGCACCTCATCGTTCGATTTGTGGAGCGGTACTAATCTTGCTTTGGAAAATGGGAGGGCGAATCGTAGAGGAGGCGAGGAGGAGCCAACTTCAGCCAAGCGTCTGTGGTTGGCTCACGTGTGGGGCCTTGCCAATGCCCCAGTCTCCCAACTTTTGCAGCTAATTTGAACCCGATTGGGATCGGCTATGCTCCCTCCAGTATATCCTAGCTCCATGCTTGTGGCTGACGGCCTAGGCATGATGACGCCACTACGCCACTACGGTTTCGCACCGCTCCGAGATTGCTCCTGCTCCGCACTCAGCTGCTGCTTCTCCGACTTCTCATCTCCGGGGTTACGGAGGCAGCCTGGGTGGGAACTACGGCAGTCCAGCGCTTCAGCGGCCGGGCAGTCTGTCATCGACTTTCTATTCTCACTATCGTCACGTGGACTTCAAGGGATCCATTGTGGGGGTACGTTTGGAGATAAGTAGGTGCAATTGTTCCGAACGTTCCTCACTGGCCAACATTTGGCTGTAGTTTCCCGTACTCGGGCCGTACCCTATATTAAAGCCGTGACTTAAACGTAAATTCTAATGTCTTTAAATTATATATCAGATTGAGTGCATTGCCATATCTGTTAACTCAGAATCTTTTCTCGACTGCCCTCAATCTTACCACCGTCAAATTATTTACGTCTTGTCCTATTTTATCTCAACAGATCACGGTTATTGGCAAAATTGATGTGGGAGGCCGTCGGATGCACCAACTTCCGACTTCTTTATATTTGCCAAGAAGTCACCGACGTGCCTGCACTTGAAGACCACTTTTGCTGTTATTTATTACCATTATTATTAGTATTGATGTGCATTTATGTTACTAAAATAATAACCAGCATCGTGTCGTCTTTTCCCCACTCTGTTTTTTCAATACTAAGTGCTTTAGAACGTAATAATGCAACAAATTCATGTGTGGATTTGAGCATATACCTCTGCGGGATATAAAGCGTTATAATCCTATTCAAGGCTTAGCAGCGGGATAAGTGACAGTAGGAACTTGAGATATAATTGGCCTCAGTGATGGATCATTATGATTTTCATGAATTTTAGCATTCCCATGACCAATACATCCCGGTCTGAAAGTGCCCTTCGAGTTTTTTGAAATTATAACTTTTCGGAACAGCATTAACACTACATATGAGTCCGTTCAGTTTTTTCTTTAATTTCTCTGTTGGAACCCGATGCAACTGTTCTAATTAACTACTATCAGCGAGTATATCATCTAATTTCTGTTTATAGTCATCATGCATGAACAGTACGTACTTATTGCGTTTATCTGCTTTTCGCATGACTATCTCTTTGTTGGAACGTAAGCTGCGAATGGCCCAGCGTTGAAGCTGAGAAATACCCCAATTCGAACGGTTGCTTCTATTACTGTACTTTCAGCTATTAATGCGGCATGTAAATTAGCTTCAACAAAGACGAGTCCAGTACGATTTAGATTGAGAATGTTTTGATAAACTAGTTCCAACTGAAGCTGCTTTTTAATAGGATCAAATCTATTTATGGTGTGGTAGTTCCATCCTACATTCAACACTTCAATCTCATGTTCATCAAGTACAACATCACTTTAATTAAAAAACTTATTGCACTGTTCTGGTACAAGTAAATTCCCATGGTAAGGCCGATTAAGCTTACGAGAGACTGAGGTCAGCTGTTTTCATGTTCCCGAGATCTTGTAAGGCTCAGGGCTGCTTTAAATCCTTGCAAAACTTATTCGCGTGCTAACGTGAGAAAATTATGAAATTCTTGATTGAGGGCTGCTTTCAATTCATTCTTCGTAATTATCTTCTGTTGTAGTTCACAAAATAGTAAATTTTCCTGAGGGAGTGTTTGTTGGGAGTGTTTTAGTAAAGATGATCAGTAATTTTCTTCGTCTTTTAACGCGTGATGAACTAGAAAAATGTCGTAAGGTCGAGAAATTGGAAAAGAAAACACAGCGTTGAATGAATGCACGGCAGCAAAGCAACCGAAGGAAAATGGTCTATATTTCATTCACATTCTGAGCCTCGTTCTGTGGTTTGATAATATCCTTTAGATCGCTGATGGGAAGCGCAGGTCTGCCCGTTAACTGAAGTAAACTCGGATAATGGCAGGAACAGCGAAATGGAGGCTTAGGAATTGATTGCGCAAATTAACAAACACCGATTGCTTCAGCCGAAGTACCTGCAGTCGAACGAGATCGCAGCAGGAAACCCTGAGCTCCGTTGAATGAAAGCTAACAGCTTGAAACTACGTTGATCAACAGCGTAGGCCGAATCAGCGAATCATTTCTCAGTCTTCTAATATTAGAACAGACTTTTAAATGCCAATTTCAAAAGTAAAAATGACGCACTTTTAGAATTATAGATTAAGTAGTGCTTATTTTTTCGTGGTGAAAGTTAAATTGCTTATGAAGCAATTTTATTATTTATAATTAGTAATCTAAACAATATTCCATAAGCAATTTTATAAGGATATTATCAAACCACAGAACGAGGCTGAGAATGTGAATGGAATATAAACTATTTTGTTTTGCTTTGCTACCGTGTATTCATTTAATTCTGTATTGTAACCCGAAACGTCTGTTTTTTATCATGATATTCTCAGCCCCGTTCGTCTTCCTTTTTATCTTAAAAGTAAGGTTTCCTAGAAATCAGTCTATTTCATATGTTTGCTGTCTTTGTTGCACTTAATGGGTAAAATATCTTGGAAATATCTGAGTTACTGGTGAAACCTTAAAAATGTGTTCTGCCAAGTGTGCACCTCATGCCAAGTTTTTGATTTGGATGAGCCCCAGAACATTGAACGACCATAGCAGCTTCCAAAATTCCAAATGAAAAGAGCTTAGCGGACAGTTGAGCGAAAAAGGGAAAAAGGTTGGAAAAAATCCATTGACAATTTCAGAGCATCACGCGTACTGAATACTGCAGTCGTACAGCCTGGAAATTTTCATTGCTGCGTGACCCTAATTACCTCAGTGTTATAAGATGTAGAGGAGTACATTTCGTTTCATCTAAATTTTGTTGCGAGGGTATGTGGAAAAATGAAAATAATTTACGAAGAACTTCACAGCTCGCTCTCTACTCACCAGCGAGAATGTCGTCACTGTATTCCCTGTGCATTTCGATGACGCTAATTTGACTGACGATGGTAACAATTACTGAACCGGAGGGCGTTTCTAGTTGTCGTACGGCGTCGAATTTATATGTATAGGCTGATTAATTAGTGCGTTAATAAGATTTATTGCCATCTACATTCTGCTAAGTGACGCATATAAATCCGAAAGATGAGAGGGGTCAGCTATCACCTTTTTGTTTTAATGTCATCGTTTCTGTCGTAAACGGGAGCGCGTTTTGTGTCTCCATTACCGTGCTGTATATTTATATTATGTGTCTCCATTACCGTGCTGCAGCGATATATCATGAGTCTCCATTACCGTGCTGCAGCGATATATCATGTGTCTCCATTACCGTGCTGCAGGTGTACATAGGCGCCAGAAAGTAACTCCGCACTGCCATATTTTTTATTATATTTTAAATTATAGCAAATATAACGAATCATTTGAAGCAAACTTTACACCGTAAAATTCTACGCCTTTTAATCTATAGATATGCATTCTCAAATTTATTTTTCTGCCACCCAGTAACGTGTAGGCGTCATTTTATATGGAATGGACAAAGTCCGCAGGACAAAAAGAATCTCCGCACAACAAAAAAAAACTTTAATCAAAGAGCAATATTGAACAATTCTGGTGATTTATCGTTTTTCATTAGGTTAATAGTTAGTAGTGATGTACCGATACCATTTTTTTGGCCGATACCGATACCGAGACCCATTTTTTGGCCGATACCGATACCGATACTCCGATACTTGAAAATACCGATACTTTGACCGATACTACTACCGATACCGATACTTTTACAATCATCTAACCTAATAATACGTATTTTGTTGTATGTTTGTTTATGTACTTGTTCGGTGTCCGCTTCTTAAGAAACATAAGATGTCTGAGTTTGCGGTATCATGGATACCGAATTCCTCAGTGTAACATTGAAAGATCGTCTGTACATGCAATGATATGTTTGAAATTTTATCAGGATAGGTTAGTAGTATTGGATAGGTTGTTGTGATCGCCGTAATTTGCGCATTTTCCTAACCATGTCGCTTTTGTGCAGCTATCAGGCCATATTGAATAATTAAAAGACATTAAATTAAATATAGTAATTTGGTGAATAGCTGTGCCCGAAGTAATCATTTTTGAGTAATGGTGATTTGTCACCAGAGGGGAACTCCGAGTCAAGAGAGCTTTGTGTGTTCTTGTGCATATGTGTTCGGCATAAACATTTTAAACCTACCCGACTTTCCGTTCTACGTATTGGCAACAGTGGGAAACGCATTAGTGGTGTAGGGTCTACAAGAACCGCAGTTGCTACCATGTAATGACGATCGCTATGCCTTTGCGTCGTGAACGTGCTTTGCGGCGGTGCGAGTCACGACATAGAATTAGGATAGCATAAGTTAGATAATGTTGACGGAATTTTTCCATGGGTCCATCTAGCTTAACGATGACATTGTCCTCGGCATTTCCATGGGTCATGCTGCTACCTAATAATACCCTTGCCCTTGGTTTATTTGTTTGGTGTCTGTTTCTTCCATTTTTCTGTCACTCACGCTCATAAGGATAGTTATAATGGCCGTATCTGTGATGCGAGTTTCAACGGTGCGAAAAATATTTTTCATCACGGGTCTGGGGGTACTGTTAGGATGGATATACTGTTATTGTTATCATCTACATCTTGAAAATTCGTTCTCGAAAAGTATTTAATCCCATTTTTGGCGGGCCGTGCACACTTGTATTAAAATAAAACCATTATAACTCCTACATGGGAGTTATAATAAAATTATTTCCTTATATATCTAATAATACAAAAATATTGACAAAAAAATTTCCGATTGTGAAAAATAAAATGCTCATGCTATGTTAACTATATTGTTGAGAAAAACAACAAAATGAAATCCATTCAATAGATAAGTGTTTCTAATCGTATTGCAACGTAAAGTAGACTAGCTATAATAGCAACTGGCTCCAAAAGTGGACCAAAACAATAGTTTCTCCAAAAAAGGATTGTCATTTTCGTGTTATTCACACCAAATACGAGTACATACTTTGGCGAAAGAAAATATTAAAATTCGGTAAGCCCCGAAACCGAAAATATCCGCAAACACGCAACCATCTATAAGATGAAGAATTTAAAAACGACAATTTCAAGGAACTTGATCATATTTATTAGGAATACGTTTCGGAGTCCAGATCCATCATCAGTTCGTAAATTTACAAATCATTATGTCTGCAATAAAAGATAAAGCAAAATGTTGGATACAGTCATTAAAGGAAATCAAGAAAATAAAAATAAAATTAAAACATGTCCTAGAAAAACTAAAATCGACAAGATTACTATTTAGTTACAATTTGTTATGGGTAGGAACTATCAGAATTGTTGAGGGCCGGTTTTAGTTTAAAAATATGTAGCGACTCTAAAATTCTGAGGTCACACGCAGTTGAAGCCGAATCTAAGATTTAGTTGCATTTTACTGCGTGATTACGTACTGCGGAGTGTGAGGAGTAAGCTAATTAGTTCCCCGCGCGGAAGCTTCGACCCCAATGTTCGACCATTCTGTAATAAAAATTTCGTGACGTCATGCCGACGTACGATGATGTGCACTGCACACAACTGTATAACTGTTAAAAATAAATCAGAGATCGAGGTTCGCATCTCCATCGGAAGCGTATCCTTGTACCGGAAAAATGAAGCAACCATAAAATTATACAATTCCGGTACAAGGATACGCTTTTGATGGAGAAAGAGCCTTTCTGATTTATTCTTATAGTTGTGTGCCGTGCACATCATCGTACGTCGGCATTACGGCACAAAATGCCAAATGCCAAAATCAGAATGGCCGAACATCGGGGTTGAAGCTTCCGCACGGGGAATGAATTCGCACAATTCGTACGTAATCACGCAGTAAAATGCAACGAACCGATATCCTCTGCGGACTTCAAAATCTTAGATTCGGCTTCAACTACATGTGACCTCAGAATTTCAGAGTCGCTACATATTTTTAAACGAAAACTGGCCCTCAACAATTCTGACAGTTCCTAGCCATCGTAAATTGGAAGTAGATCATGTCGATTTTACTTTCTCTGGGACATGTTTTGATTTTTTTTTGTTTTCGTGATTTTCTTTAATGACTGTATCCAACATTTTATTTTTTCTTTTATTGTAGTCGTAATGAATTTTAATTTTACGAACTGATGATGGAGCTGGACTCCGAAACGTACTCCTAGTAAATATGATTAAGTTCATTGGAATTTTCCTCGTTTTTAAATTCATCAAGTTGCGATGAAAGCAATCAACTGAACCGTTCAGATATATTGAACTATAAGATTGTTCGTGAATTGTTCAAACATCTTAACATAGAAGAAAAATGCAAGATTCGTAATGAACGGTGATATGCATGCTAAGTTTAAATAAATTATTAGCTTCGTAATATTTGGCGATTTACAAGCTAAATTAAAATAGAATTTTCGGCAATTTCTACATTAAAGTCACAAAAACTTTCAAATGCACTTTCATCTTTATTGAATTGGTTTGGTTTTTGTTAGCCGGTCACATACTTTAAGATATGGACATTAGGTCAAACTATAAAGGTTTAGTCGTAAAAATATAAAAATTTTATGTAGCTACAGGGTTTAACTATTCATTTTACATAGCTTTCAGTTATGACCGTGACTCATCGGGAATTCAAAGAAGTGAATTCAGTTAGCGGGCCTGATTGAACGCTATAACTCAACAGTTAGCTATCTAATTTACTAGGTATGAATAGGCTCTTTATTTGATTACAAGTACGCACAGCCCGTCAAAAATAACGGGACTCACTAACTTTCTTGAACAAATTTTCCAAATGTGATGCCCAACGAATGTATCCATCCTAACAGCGCTCGTGATGAAAAATATTCTTGTTCTTACGCACTGGTGAAACTCGTATCACAGATACGGTCACTATAACTCTCTTCATGAGCGTGACAAAGAAAATGGAAGAAGCGGACTCCAAATAAACCAAGGGTATTATTAGATAGTAGCAGGACCCGCGGAGATTCCATGGAGAATGTCATCGTTAAGCTAGGCGGACCCGGGAAAAAATTCTGACAGTATTACCTAACCTGTGCTAACCTAGCCTATCCTAATCTAAGCTAACCTATCCTATCCTAACAAAACCTATCCTGGTAAAATGTCAAATATTTAAATGCATGGAAACGCCATCTTTTAATGTTACACAGAGGAATTCGGTATCCATGATACCGCAAACTCACACAACGCGGACACCAAATAAATATATAAATATACACACAACGGGTATTATTAGGTTAAATACTTTTGCTTTCATTTGAATGATAAAATACATATTTTTGGAAAGTATCGGTAAAGTATCGGCCGGATTTTGCCGATACCGATACCGATACCGATACCACTAAAAATGGCCGATACTGCCGATACCGATACCGATACCGATACATCGGTACATCACTAATATTTATTGGCCTAACCTTTCTGTGCCTTAACAGCCCTCATTCTCTTCGGCATGCCCTCGATCAACCTACGGCAATACTCTTGATCCAGACAGTCCCACTCCTCTTTTATTTTACCCCAAAGTTCTTCCAAATTTCTAATGTTTTCGTGTCGTAGTTTGTGCTTGATGTTATGCCAAACTTTCTCAATAGGATTAAGGTCTGGAGATTGAGCAGGCCAATTCAAACAGGGGATATTGCGCTCCCGAAGAAAGTTTTTCACGTTGCGAGCCGTGTGGATAGGCGCATTATCCTGCATAAAAATGCATTCATCATTTGGAAGACTTTCAAAATAATCAATAAAGTGTTGTCCCAGCATTTGGAGGTATTTCCCGGAATTTTCCCTGCCTTCCAGCCTAACTAGAGGCCCGGGACCATAAACACTGATGACACCCCAGACCATCACAGATCCACCAACACCTTGCAGCGTCGATACTGTACACCTGGGTTTAAATTCTTCGCCCTTGTAGCGTCTAACGTATTGCCTGCCATCACTTCTAAGCCCATTGAATTTGCATTCATCACTAAACAGAACTTTGCTCCAGAAAAAAGCGTCTGTTTCTTCATGGTTCTTAGTAAAATTCAAGCGACGCTTTCTGTTCTTTGCGGATACCATTGGTTTACGTCTGGCAATGCACCCCTTTAGCTTAAACTCTTTCAGCCGATTCTTGACAGTTGACACAGAGCACTTTCCAATAAGACCACACTCTTTACGCAGCTCTGGGGCACTTTCAAATCTGTTGCGAAGACTCCGGATCTTGATGGCATGATCTTCTATGGCCGATGTCACCCTTGGACGTCCACATTTTGGGATGTCATGAACGCTGCCAGTCTTTTGATGCTTTTGCAATGTTAGCCAGATGGTTTTTTCGTCACAATTCAATCGACGACCAATTTCACAGTTGGATATTCCATTGTTGTGAAGTTTAATTATCTCCTTGCGGTTATCAACGGAAAGACGAGGCATGACCAAAATTTATTAAAGATTTTAGCCCTTTATGGTCTTCACTAACACTGATAACAATTACAAATGCCCGATCGCAGCTTAAAAGCGGACACTGTAGCATATTTACATCGAAATCCTAACATGCGGAGTTTCTTTTTGTCCTGCAGACTTTTTACATTTCATATAAAATGACGCTTACAGAGTTACTGGATTGCAGAAAAATAAATTTGAGAATGCATATCTATAGATTAAAAAGTGTTGTCCCAGCTGTCAGTCAAACCTAGTTTGTTTCAGTAGCAGATAGAAGTCATTTTTATAGATTAAAAGGCGTATAATTTTGTGGTGTAAAGTTTGTTTCAAATGATTAGTTATATTTGCTATAATTTAAAATATAATAAAAAATAAGGCAGTGCGGAGTTACTTTCGAGCGCCTATGTATATTATGTGTCTCCATTACCGTGCTGCAGGTGTACATAGGCGCCAGAAAGTAACTCCGCACTGCCTTATTTTCTTTTATATTTTAAATTATAGCAAATATAACCATTTGAAGCAAACTTTATACCATAAAATTCTACGCCTTTCAATCTATAGATATGCATTCTCAAATTTATTTTTCTGCCACCCAGTAACTGTGTAGGCGTCATTTTATATGAAATGTAAAAAGTCTGCAGGACAAAAAGAAACTCCGCATGTTTGGATTTCGATGTAAATATGCTACAGTGTCCGCTTTTAAGCTGCGATCGGGCATTTGTAATTGTTATCAGTGTTAGTGAAGACCATAAAGGGCTAAAATCTTTAATAAATTTTGGTCATGCCTCGTCTTTCCGTTGATAACCGCAAGGAGATAATTAAACTTCACAACAATGGAATATCCAACCGTGAAATTGGTCGTCGATTGAATAATATTTGTGACGAAAAAACCGTCCGGCTAACATTGCAAAAGCATCAAAAGACTGGCAGCGTTCATGAAATCCCAAAATGTGGACGTCCAAGGGTGACATCGGCCATAGAAGATCATGCCATCAAGATCCGGAGTCTTCGCAACAGATTTGAAAGTGCCCCAAAGCTGCGTAAAGAGTGTGGTCTTATTGCCATGGAAAGTGCTCTGTGTCAATTGTCAAGAATCGGCTGAAAGAGTTTAAGCTAAGGGGATGCATTGCCTGACGTAAACCAATGATATCCGCAAAGAACAGAAAGCGTCGCTTGAATTTCACGAAGAGCCATGAAGAAACAGACGCTTTTTTCTGGAGCAAAGATCTGTTTAGTGATGAATGCAAATTCAATGGGCTTAGAAGTGATGGCAGGCAATACGTTAGATGCTACACGGGCGAAGAATTTAAACCCAGGTGTATAATATCGACGCTGCAATGTGTTGGTGGATCCGTGATGGTCTGGGGTGTCATCAGTGTTTATGGTCCCGGGCCTCTAGTTAGGCTGGAAGGCAGGGAAAATTCCGGGAAATACCTCCAAATGCTGGGACAACACTTTATTGATTATTTTGAAAGTCTTCCAAATGATGAATGCATTTTTATGCAGGATAATGCGCCTATCCACACGGCTCGTATTGTGAAAAACTTTCTTCGGGAGCGCAATATCCCCTGTTTGAATTGGCCTGCTCAATCTCCAGACCTTAATCCTATTGAGAATGTTTGGCATAACATCAAGCACAAACTACGGCACGAAAACATTAGAAATTTGGAAGAACTTTGGGGTGAAATAAAAGAGGAGTGGGACTGTCTGGATCAAGAGTATTGCCGTAGGTTGATCGAGGGCATGCCGAAGAGATTGAGGGCTGTTAAGGCACAGAAAGGTTATGCCACTAAATCACCAAAATTGTTCAATATTGTTCTTTAATTAAAGTTTTTTTGTTGTGCGGAGTTTCTTTTTCTCCTGCGGACTTTGACCATTTCATATAAAATGACGCCTACACAGTTACTGGGTGGCAGAAAAATAAATTTGAGAATGCATATCTATACATTAAAAAGCGTAGAATTTTATGGTGTAAAATTTGCTTCAAATGATTAGTTATATTTGCTATAATTTAAAATATAATAAAAAAAAAGGGCTGTACGGAGTTACTTTCTGGTGCCTATGTATATTATGTGTCTCCATTACCGTGTTGCAGATGTATAACTGTCGTCTGTTCACCAGTATCGTGCAGTAGATGTTGTCGAAAAAGTGCCCTTTTTATTTATTTGGCTATACGGGGGAAAAACTTTATTGGTTTTAATAACGAACACTTCAATAGTACAGTTGACAATTCTATATCTTACAACCGGCATAGTGACTCCCACTGTCGACATTTCTTCTTCGCCACTAAACTTTCCTCCTAGCTACTCATCAGATCCAATCTCAGATCTGTTGAGCCCAAAAATCAGCAGATCATCTTCAGCTTTCACCGCTAGCGCATCAACTTCTGGACCTCACCATCTGGACCAGCTCCGCTACCTCATCATCCGGCACGGCTTCTTCCGCCGTCCGTCCAATCAGTGTGCTCTGCTCTTGTTGACGCACTACGGTCGGCATGGTAGGATGCGGCTAAGCACCCTGTGAGCGCGAGTGCGCACCCGTCATCATCACCTCACTCACCGCGTGAAAACACTTCGCTTCGTCATTAGAGCAGTAAGTCGCAGTGCTGTCGTGGGTCGTGCGTAAGCATTAGATTGTTCGGCTGAAGCTCATTGAAGTGTTCCGTTCCCTCCTGTTAAATAATAGCGCCTAGGGTAATCAATCTATATATTAACTAGTTAGAATTAGATCGGAGGTGCAGATCAGATCGGGGTGTGTTTATTTACGGGTTTAGGTGCAGATCAGATCGGGGTGTGTTTATTTACGGGTTTAGGTGCAGATCAGATCGGGGTGTGTTTATTTACGGGTTTAGGTGCAGATCAGATCGGGGTGTGTTTATTTACGGGTTTAGGTGCAGATCAGATCGGGGTGTGTTTATTTACGGGTTTAGGTGTAGATCAGATCGAGGTGTATTTATTTATGGGTTTAGGTGCTTGAGATCAGATCGGTGGTGTAACGTTAGTTGAGGTGTTTTAGATCAGATCGGTGGTGTAACGTTAGTTGAGGTGTTTTAGATCAGATCGGTGGTGTAACGTTAGTTGAGGTGTTTTAGATCAGATCGGTGGGTGTAAATTTAGTTGAGGTGTTTGTAGGTGTATCAGATCGGGGATAGTTTTGGGTGTGTAACTGATAACGAATTTATTCACCGAGCAATTCAGATCATTATACATCGTATTTACTCCTTTTATTTAAATTTTGCTATTTTGTTTCACCTAGGTGCACTAACGGAAGGCGCGGGGTTTGCGCCTGGAGTCACGACAGCGGCTCCGACACTTCGGGCCGTGTCTCCGACGCAACAATTGAACGAAAACCGTCGTTCTCCATCACCTAATTTATTTTTCATTGCACGATTGTTCATTTATTTACCGGCATTGTCAAATATTCTGGTGGTACTATTAAACTTTAATTCTACTATCTGTAATTCATAGTCCCCTCGCTCGCTTTTTTCGTTATGGCGACCTTGCCAGGGGGTTCGAGCGGACTTCATGTGGTGGTGTGGTGACTGGTGCGGGAGCGTGCTCGTGTTCCGTGCTCCTAATATTTCTTGTGCTTTCAGATTTCTAGAGTGGGGCGTGATAGCTGAATTTGGTCTCTTATACTAGTATTACCAAATCTAAAAATTCTTGTCCAATTTCTTAAATCAAAATTTCTAAAAATGTCTAAATACGATTTTTCAGTGAGGTGCCGCGGCTACGTTCGGGCACAGATCACGAAACTCTGTGATAGAACTCACGAAAATATCGATTCACTTACCCGCAACGAGAAATTGTCTTCGCTGAGTCGTCTCGAGCAGCTGAGCCTGGACGTCCGAAGTCTCGACAGCGAGATTGCTACTCAGCTTTGTAATGGACTTCCACGGATGACGGTAAGCTGGCTGCTGAGTTCGATTCATGTGAAACGTATGCGGTGAAATTATCTGACGCTTTGGCTCTACTTAAAGACCATATTTCCGCAGATGGCGCGTCGAACTCGGCCACGGTTCCTGCTGGCCCGGCCACTGCGCATCTCAACAAACTGAAGCTCCCTGAGGTGCCTTTGCCTACCTTTGGTAATGAGCGTACGGAAAATTTAACCCATTTCTTGCAGAACTTTGACAGTAGCATCGACAAGTATGAACTGTCAAGTTATGAAAAATTTGTGTACTTGAAGAAGCAGCTGCGCAATGATCCACTAATCTTGATCAACTCTCTTTCAGGCTCTGACCAGTCGTACGACAATGCCAGGCAGCTGTTGGTGAATGCGTTTGCGCGCACAGTTTCACAGCAGTTCGATGCGATCAAGCGCCTTGCGCAGTTGCATTTAAGCCAGCATGAGAGCCCGTACGAGTACGTCAGTGAGATGCGCTCTGTTCAAGATCTCTTTCGTAATCTTAACATCTCTGTCGACCTTGTCCTTAACCCGCGCACTGTAACTGGTCGCCTCATTTACCAGGCTCACTGGTTGCCAGACGTAAGGCATAACCCCAAGTTGTTATACACCAAAATGATCGTCTCAGCGAGTGCTACACAGCTGGAGCCAGAAACCCCCACATTGTGGGGGTTAAGGCAGAGCTCCAACCACTTGGAAGTTGGGAAGGGTAAGCACAGTCAGTGTGGTAAATGAGGCGACCGTGAGAGGGTGTGCGTGCGAACAGTCAGTGGCAGCCTCAGTTACCAGCGAAACTACTCAGGGCCTTATTTCGCCTTATTTCGCAAAAATGGCAAATAAGACAAATCTGAAGTCAGTAGCGTGTAGAGCAGTATTTTATTCATATTGTGTGAAAATTACAAGTTTCGAAACACTATACTTACAGTAATATAACCAGACATGCAAACATGCATTTATGTAGGAACTAAAACGAAGAATGGATAACACCTAGTAGACATAAATGGTCATAACTTTTTTTCTAATTGTTGTAGAGGAAAAATAAAAACATCAGCAGGTTTGGAAGGATTTTCTGCATAAAATAGCAGTGAAAAACATTACATTGTTCCCAAAACACAAAAATGGCCATTGATCTCTTTGAAGCAATGTTGTGCAAAAATCTACGGAGTTTGACTACATATTACAAAGAAACGGTTCAAGTTATCAAAAATCTGACAACATCAAAGTGTAAAGCAACATTTTTTACTCATTACTTCATATTTTTACATCTCTGCCTATTACGGTAAGTGAACAGGGAACGGCAGAGTAACGCGGGTAAATTGACTACTTTTCTGAGGGATGCGCGACCGTGCGCGGGTTAATTACTTTATCTGGATGGGGATGAACACTTCATTGCAAAATCAAATTGTTAACATTTGTAATAATAATAAGCCAACCTTACCCGAAATTAATAATAATATTTTCAGTGCTATTGATAGGTACCAAGAGCTTCGCTATCAAGAAAAACGCAAAGTTGGTAATGCTAAGCAGAGTTCCTTGGTGCACAATTTAGCTACCCATGTCACTAGTCTGGCTAGTGAGAGACCCGCAGCTATTAAAAGCTTCTCTTTCTGTTCTCTCTGCAGCGATGGAGAAGGCAACCGCGAATCCTCTCATTCCACCAAAGATTGCACCGTGTACCCGACTCCAGATGAAAAGAGAGAAAGATTGGAAGACCTAAATGCTTGTGCTCGTTGCGGATACACCAACCATTCCACGAGTAACTGTAAGTTTAAATTCAGTAGGCTTTGTTTCAAGTGTAACGGACAGCACATGACCTTCTTATGTACGTCCCAAACTAATTCAAATCCTTCCAAAGGTTCCGAGTCCAGGCGCAGAGACTCGACCGAGCAATGTGCGGGCGTCAGCACAGGCATGGTATGGACAGAGTCAGCCCTTCAGAGCGATGTGGGGACTGGAGTGCTCCTCCCTACTTTTACTGGTAAGGTGGGAAACTTTCTCCTTCGAGCTATGAAGGATACTGGTTGTCAGACGAACTTCATCCTCACGTCTGTCGCCGATCAATTAAATCTGCCCGTTCTAACATCTAATTTTTCAATAGTGATAAACGGCTTCAATGAGTCGAAACGATACACGACAAAGATCGTATCTGTAAATTTAACCGTAGGAAACAAAACTACTACTCTGGAAGCCATTTGTGTTCCATCAATTAATATTACCCTGAAAGTCCCTGGCTTGACAGGTGTTGTCGAGACCCTTCACAAGAAGGGCTACACTTTAGCAGATCCTCTACTGATGAAATCTGATGAAGTGTCTAATCTCTCGTTTGTCCTTGGAAACAAAAATCCCGAGGTTCTCCTGGAAAGGCAGGTTTCTTTCGGAGACGATGAACCTTCTGTTCTTTCAGAGACGCACGCAGGGCTCCTACTCTATGGTGACGTCACTCGCTTGGCGAGAAATTTGCCATTCTTACCTGATGGACTCAAGAAAGGTTCTCCAACTACCTCTAATATTACAATGCCTCATTTTCCTGCAGCCAGGGAACGGCGTGATCAAACTAAAGGCTCATTCGAAACCTCTTCAAACGTTTCCGTTCCGGATAGAGGCTGTGAATGGAACCCTATTCCCACTGCTCCTGAGTTTTTAATCAAAGGTGGGAAATTGTTTACTCCTAACATAATTCCCCCATTACAGCCAGGTCCAGACTACGACGACACTTGCCGCACTGACGTCGGATCTCGAGACGAGCTGCGAGCCCCGTTACGTCAGCCCTGCAAAACTAGGAATGCTTCGATTCAAACAAACAGCAGAGAGTTTGAACCCATTTTGCTGAAACGGGAATTCGGTGTGAAAGATCGGTTCCAACGTCTTCCTAATTTCAAATTAGATGTAAATGAAGATGGGCTGCTACGTGACCCTTTTCTGAAGCCGCGACATTTTCCTGTTGGTGCCGAAACAGACGGGGATTGTCGGCCGCATTCTGTCTCGGAGCCTCCTGGTTTACCCGTGTAGCATCAGCGGCGACAGCGGCGGCAGCAGCGCCGGTGCCGGCAGACTCCGCAGCGTTTTCGGAGGTCAAAGCGTATAGCAGACGCTCTAACCCAAGAAGGCTGAAGCCTTGCAAGAATATTACTATATTAATTATTGTAAATGTGTTCTTTGAGAAATTTGTTCTGGAGTGTTGAGAACCTAAAAGGCTGAAGCCGTACTGAAACAGTACGGCCTTCCCTATTGTAAATACGTTATTTGTTAACTTTCTTGTGTTGAAACATTCTTGATGCGGCAGCTTAGTCTAGTTTAAATTTAGCGTAAAGGTAGTCGGCAAATTTTCTGTTCGAAAAATTTGCCGTACGATCGTTCTTGTGTAGATCTGTTCTCAGTAGAGAATTGTTCTTTATTTTTGTAAACCATATAGATAAGGTAATGTAGCTTAATTTATAACTGGCTTAAGTATATTCTGCAAATTTGCTGTTGTAAAATTTGCAGCCGCGCGCCCCAGTGTCGAAAAAGTGCCCTTTTTATTTATTTGGCTATACGGGGGAAAAACTTTATTGGTTTTAATAACGAACACTTCAATAGTACAGTTGACAATTCTATATCTTACAACCGGCATAGTGACTCCCACTGTCGACATTTCTTCTTCGCCACTAAACTTTCCTCCTAGCTACTCATCAGATCCAATCTCAGATCTGTTGAGCCCAAAAATCAGCAGATCATCTTCAGCTTTCACCGCTAGCGCATCAACTTCTGGACCTCACCATCTGGACCAGCTCCGCTGCCTCATCATCCGGCACGGCTTCTTCCGCCGTCCGTCCAATCAGTGTGCTCTGCTCTTGTTGACGCACTACGGTCGGCATGGTAGGATGCGGCTAAGCACCCTGTGAGCGCGAATGCGCACCCGTCATCATCACCTCACTCACCGCGTGAAAACACTTCGCTTCGTCATTAGAGCAGTAAGTCGCAGTGCTGTCGTGGGTCGTGCGTAAGCATTAGATTGTTCGGCTGAAGCTCATTGAAGTGTTCCGTTCCCTCCTGTTAAATAATAGCGCCTAGGGTAATCAATCTATATATTAACTAGTTAGAATTAGATCGGAGGTGCAGATCAGATCGGGGTGTGTTTATTTACGGGTTTAGGTGCAGATCAGATCGGGGTGTGTTTATTTACGGGTTTAGGTGCAGATCAAATCGGGGTGTGTTTATTTACGGGTTTAGGTGCAGATCAGATCGGGGTGTGTTTATTTACGGGTTTAGGTGCAGATCAGATCGGGGTGTGTTTATTTACGGGTTTAGGTGTAGATCAGATCGAGGTGTATTTATTTATGGGTTTAGGTGTTTGAGATCAGATCGGTGGTGTAACGTTAGTTGAGGTGTTTTAGATCAGATCGGTGGTGTAACGTTAGTTGAGGTGTTTTAGATCAGATCGGTGGTGTAACGTTAGTTGAGGTGTTTTAGATCAGATCGGTGGGTGTAAATTTAGTTGAGGTGTTTGTAGGTGTATCAGATCGGGGATAGTTTTGGGTGTGTAACTGATAACGAATTTATTCACCGAGCAATTCAGATCATTATACATCGTATTTACTCCTTTTATTTAAATTTTGCTATTTTGTTTCACCTAGGTGCACTAACGGAAGGCGCGGGGTTTGCGCCTGGAGTCACGACAGCGGCTCCGACACTTCGGGCCGTGTCTCCGACGCAACAATTGAACGAAAACCGTCGTTCTCCATCACCTAATTTATTTTTCATTGCACGATTGTTCATTTATTTACCGGCATTGTCAAATATTCTGGTGGTACTATTAAACTTTAATTCTACTATCTGTAATTCATAGTCCCCTCGCTCGCTTTTTTCGTTAGATGTTGATCACAGGTGTCGTGTCTCCAGTGTCGTGCTGCATTTGTCACTTCACTTGCTTAATGCTATTGACGTACGTCGTGCATCGACTGAAGTGTCTCTCGTGACCCGGGCTTCGTTTTGCTGCTGTTGTAAAAAAACATCGAAGTTTGCGACTGATGTTTTAAAGCCTGCTGTACAGGCGAGTACTAGACTGCATCACATAACCTATCCAGAGTATATCAACTTCTCACCTTGGAATGATGTGGGAAAAATCCCCACAGGGTGTAAGTGAGGTCAACATCTTAAATTGAATCCTTAGTTATTTGTCTCTGTGCGTGTTTCCTCAGAGAGGTGGTTGCCTGGCTAGAGACTGGTTCGCTTGCCGTCGACGGGAACGGACGCTTCCTGGCCTCTGGTCGTACTACTCGAGTCAGCGGTCGTATGTGGCGCTGGTGGTCACTCGTCCTTGTAACGTATGGTCCTTCGCTGTGGCTTTGACTGTTGAGTCGCTGGAGTTTTTTTTATACTGTCATTGTTTATTAAAGTTGGTAATGATTCGGTAATTGGGGTATTCGGTTGTGAATTAGGTTTACGACACTGGAGCTCGTCCCTCTATTCGTTCTCCCAGCTCTCTTGCTTAAGAGTGTTATCTGCGCTTGGTTTTGCTGGGGGACGACTTGACTGTCCTCAACCTTGAGACACTTGATCTCGTTGAATTACTTGATATCTTGACTTCTTGACCTCTTGAATAATTGCATCGTCATCCATAACTTTGTGCTGCAAGTTAACACACTGAGGGCACCATTTCCTTAGGTGGGTGTAGAATAAATTACGTAAACATAATAGCTGAATATAATTGCATTTATTTAGTTGACATTTTTACTGCTGGCTCGTCCGCTTTCAATGTACTTATCCTTACTTTCTCTTTCCACACATAGTATACGTTTGGAGTGTCTCTGCTGGCCTACTGGGTCTACGGTTGCAGCAGACGCTAGTTACAAGGTCCCAATATCTGATCTTTGAACTTTTCTTATGTTTTTTCCGCCCATTAATTGAATTCCTCATCATTACTATTATTAACATAATTACTATCTTTTCTAACCTTAAAACTTTTTCCCAGCTACTCCAGCGATCGCCCAGTAGTTCTCGAGCGGTGCCTCCCTTTGACCGACTGAGTGAGTGTGTCAAGCCGTCTTCCAATCGGCTGAACCACGACGACGACGACGACGACGACGACGACGTTGCTGTTCGTCCGTTACTGTCCGTCCGTTACTGTCCGTCTGTTCGTCGCAGGACGAGAGAGGGGTCATAGGCCGGCCGGGTACCACCTGCCTGCTAGTCAGCTAAACGCTGACCGTCACTGGCTACAGGTGCTACAAGGGCCGGCAGGCGTTCGAGCTGCAAGTGTTCGAGGCCGTTGGCAAGCGACCTGGTTCTGAATTATTGTCCTATTAGGTTCTAACTGACGGCGCAGTCGGGAATCGGGACGAGGTGCTACGAGGCCCGCCGTGTGCCGCCGGTGTACCGTCCCTGTGCATTAACCTTAAAATTTAAACTTTGTGACGTTCTAAGAACTATAAAATAAAGAATCGTAACGAAACCTATTGTCTAAAATTAGTATTGTATTAATGTATTAGGTTTGAAAATTGTGTTTGTGCTTTGAATGCCAAGATCGCCTTCCTTCGACTTGGTTATTTTAACTTTGTTTTAAGAAGCGCTGACTAAGTGCGTTTGGTTTCTTGAATGAAATTAATTGCATAGCCTTCCTGTTTTGATATTTTTGCCTCATCCTTTCATGGCGACTTAATACTAGTGCAGTCCTCAGTTTTCGCCATAATGAATAACAAGTTTCAGATACTTTGATCAATATTTCTGTTCTGTATAAGATGTTTATATTTTTTCAGAGTTTTCTCGGTGTGCAGGTCGCCAATTTTCCGTCAATTTCTCCAATACTACATTTAGAATAAAACTTCAAGGATTCACTGAGACTAGTGATTAGGCGTTCGACCCCGAAAATTAATGTCTAAATCCATTGTACCTTATGTATGATTTCTCTGCATATATTTTCGAGAAAATCTATAACTTTCCGCGTTCAGGACTTTACCGAAGCATTTGATTGTGTACATCACGAGACACTCGAGGATCTATTCAGGGGTCTCATCTATTTCCTATTTAGCAAATAACATCGAGATACGGACATCTTTTCAAAAATTTGCCCTGTTCTCGAAAAACGGCACACTTTTACTATGTTTTCCCCTAAAAGCACCGCGAACACTACAAGCCAAATTAGTCAGGAATAAAACATTTTTTTGCTCTGCCTCGTAGCAAATAAAGTCATTTGAAACGTAAACAAGACATCATTTTTAATATTTTCTGTCAGGAAACGGGATCGCTCCCGATAATTTTGATCAACGGTTAACAATGTGAGACTGACTGTTTTGAATTCAACCTGATAATCAACATGAATCACAAACATACGTTTAAAACTAATTAAATCTATTGCAACTATGGGCAAAGTCAAGCATATCGTAACAAGATAAGCACGACAAATCTTCTCTAGGGCAGTGATTCATCTGCATGTTTGAGAAGGTAATGAAAGCTGGCATTGGCCAGACGAGAATAAAACTGTTAGAATATTAAAAATACAAAAAAAATTAGCGGTCTCTTGAACTTCCTATGAAACGCCCACAGGATTGGATAATTCTGCAACTGCGGGGCTTCTACCGATTTTCTTTCAGAATTTATAAGTATAAAATACAAAATAATAACGATAGCTCTGACTTTTCGATACCAAATTTGCGCTCGAACTACCTACCTCGATAACTGAATAAAAAAATGAGAAATAACCTCCTACTCTCTTATTACTCGAAAGTCTAATTTTAAAAACACTCATGTTGCCTCCAACAAATTTAAATTATTTATATTACTGATGCCCTCACCTATACCCTGCCTTCAAAATTAGGCTTAAAATTTACCATCTCACCTTCATTAGATAAACAAAAAATTGATAGAGCGAAAATAATTACTGTGAGTGAGCTAAATGAAAAAAATTAATGAAATATCATTTCTAACATTATCCATATACATTAAAAATAGGGCGGAAAAAACTTAAACCCTGTAATTACCATGCAAAACGAGATATACAATGCAGAAAATGTTGACTAGAATATCAGTCTGCATTTTCTGTTGGCTTTTTAAAAGTATTTTTGCCTTATATTCTTAATTTTTTCAAGTTAGAAACACAAGGACACAGCGCTATTAGCATAGTTTACTACAGAACTTATTCATATCTTGATGTGTTACCAGAGAAGCCTCGTAGCCGATGTGTCCCACATTGTCTGTTAGATACTGAGAACTGTAATCTACTGTCTTACATGTGATAAAGTACACGCTTGTGGTAAATGAGTCTTTCAAATTTTTCATCTTTTCTAGCATCGCCAGTCTAGGAGTTTTACATTGTCTTGAGATCAAATAAATTTATAATTTTGGGCACAGAAAGGAAATGAATCATTTTATAATTTAAGTGGACCTCTCGTTATCGTGATATTAATTAAGCATCCAATTGAATAAGAGCACAAGGAAATAATGTTAGCTCATGCCCCAACGCCAAATGGCTACGAGGAATAAAGGCTTGCCAGCGATACTGGTTCGGCCTTTTGTTCTCTTGCTCCCTGATTGCCCTGTCATTTCACTCTGTTCTCCCGCATTGAAGAGTTTGTTTGAATTAAGTCAAATGTAATGCCAATCGTTACGGGACTATTCCTCGGTGAACAGTCGACCATTGAAGCATATTAGCTCAATAAAGTATTAACCAATTTTATGGATCTCTACGTATCATTTAGCAGTGAGCTTAGTGAGGCCCCACAGCTGATATTTATCAGATTTTGCCAAATCAATTCCCCATAAATAAATTTACTTGTTTTTCAAAATATACACAACTAACAAAATCGCTTAATAAGACACGAAAACGATGGAAAACAGTCCGTGCAAGCTAGGCTTTACAAATGTGGCAGACAGGGAGTAATCCGCACAGTGTTAGTACTAACATGCAATTATTTTGGAGTTACTATTGATGAACGAAATTTGTGTGATTTCTGACCAATTATTTTAAAAGCTTACAAAATTACAATAAAGTGGTGGGCAGTAGAAGTATGCGTTCAAAGTGTGATTGGGTATCAGAATTCGCGATGAAAAGAAACACCTCATCGCACAACAGCAACATAACCCTTCCTATTTACGTGAAACTGAACATTAGAGGTGGGTTTGGAAATTTGTTACGATCAACCCACCTTTATTCGCATCGAACATTGCAATGAAAAGCTCGTTTTCCATAACTTGGATAAATTGGGCATTAAAAAGAGAGGCAGAAACTTTCACACTGGACAGGAACACTTCAATTGAATACTTTTCTTGACTATCATATGCAACAAAACTCCTTAGTTTTCAAAATATAAAGTTTCAAACAATCAATTTTCGAATTAAATGTGGCCATTTTCGAGGCTATAAATTAAATTTGAAATTTAATGCTACCTTTAATCTAGCAAAACTATAGTAGGAACTTTGTGTTCACAAATCTATTACGCTGCGACAAATAATAGTTGACGACACACGGCAAGTCTGTCACACAAATGGCAAGTATGTACACGGATTACGGTTCGGCTAACGGCAATGCGAAAGGCGTTGGTAAGGAGACGGTAACGGTTAAAAAAAGTCTTCCATTTCTGGATGGATTTCTCTGAAATTTTCACTACCGGTGTGAAATTATTTAACGATTATTCTTCGATTGATGTGTATGTGGTTTCTTTCTTATCTGTATCAGGATTTTTATTTTAAACCATCAAAATTGGGATTCAGGGAAAGTTTTTCAAGGCTTACAGTTTTGAAGCTACAGAACCGGCAATTCGTTTTTAGATAGCTTGTGTAGTTTTCTAACGATAAGGGCAAATGGATTTTCGAAAATTAAATTTTTTGAATGTGTGTGATCTTTTTAAAAAATTGACCCAATTTTCTTGTTTTTCTTCTTTTCGTGTCGTATAAATTTCAAAATAATAAATATTTCCAAAATCGAGATGCCCTTATCGATAGAGTTTGCTAAACTCTACCAAATGATATGTTTCCCATTCATGTACTTTAAAAATTGTGGAAGACGAATCATTTCAAAAGAAAATTGCAGGTGTTCAGTACAGCCGTTTTTCTAAAAAAATTTTACTTCTCCCATAACTTCCGAACTAAGTATTTTTTCAGGTATTAACTCTATGTTTTTATAGCTTTTTCACAAGCCCTATCGATTGACATAATTGCTATTTCTGTACTTTCAAAACTGTGGGAAAAGATCCATATCAGAAACAATAAATGCAAGTTTCAGAACAGCTGTTATTTTTTAAATTCTATTTTTTCATTTTCAAGCTAGTTTTTTATATCAGCTCTATTGCTTTGTAGAATTTTTTACGCTTTTTCGATTGACATATTTGCCATTCATGTACCTTTAAAACTATGGGCGGCGATAAGATGTTTACACAACAAGCTAATTAGCTGATGACTCAGAGCAGCCGGACTCCAAACAAATACTCAATTACATCATCGTAATTTATCACTGAGTTTTAGAATGTCAGAAGCATTTCAAGCAAGGCCATGAATAAACTCTCTTGCTACTCCTGTAGAGGAACGCACAAAACTGACTCGTAATACGGACGGGGGGGAGAGATCACCCACCCATTGGCGCGCGCCAAGGCCACGCTAGTGCGCGTCTTCTACCCCGTCTACCCGTCTAGGAGAAGAACCATGCAACGTACTTGAAAGCCAATTATGTCGTTGCATGCGGAA